>JAIOJX010000023.1:16923611-18123611 GCA_022376925.1 Tragulus kanchil | reverse complement strand
GCCCCTCTTCCTCGATCTTCCCCAAGCCTTTGCACGGTTGATTCCCTTGTCTGGGATAAGGTCTCCGGAGATGAATCCACCTCACTCGTGCTTTCCTCTCGGCTCCCTGGCTCTACCAGCTCCCTGCTCGATCTCCTTGACTGTTCCTCTGCTCACCTAGACTTCTTGTCCAGCCCTTCTCTGCCTCACTCTTTGCAGGGTGTTCCTTTTAACTTTGGCTCCCGGGCAGTCCAGGCTGATGAAATTTCCATCGTGCTTCCATGATCACCACCCAAGGAGGAGATGTCTCACTCTGACAATTAAATGCGCCAGCCCGACCATGTCACACATCACTTCTACTCACAGTTCTTTGACCAGAGTTAGTCATGTGATCCCATGACTACACAAGGGATCCAGAAAGTGCAGACTTCCAAATATCGGTAAACACATTGGACCCTGATGAACCCTTTAGACATGAGCCTTTGCCCATTGCTGATGACCAAACCCATGCTTGGGGAAAATGGACACCAGCATTGGTGCCTAGTGGGTCAGCCTTCTATCCTTCCCCTCTGCTATTTAGTGACTCTGTCAGCTACAAAGAAGCCTTTATTATTTAACTGTTACATCATTATAATAAAATCTGCTGCAAGCATCCTTTTGGATTCTGTGTGCCCCAGCACTCTAACAGCATTATTTTAAACAAATATATCTGCTTCAAAAAATAGCCCCTGGAGCACAATAGATATTCCCTCAATACGTGTTAAATGATAATAGTGAACCCTGCTTATCCAGCTCTTTGTCTGAGGCACTGGGTGTTAATTGTCTTGCTGAAATACAAATCCACTGCTTCCTCGGAATGGCATAGGTGGTTCATAATGTCACCTAACTTGAAAAACCTTGTTGACTTCAGAATCCCTTCCAACTATCATCATATTGCTCAGCAAAATTGCATGGAGGATCTGCCCATACGGGTTAGGGGTTAGGGTTATGTCCACGTTCTCCCTTCCTATCTTAAATTCATCCCACTCCAATTGGGTTTATATGTCTCCATCCCCCTAAGACTCTTATCAGAGTCCTCTGTGACTCACCCCTGACCAACCCACAGCAAAGCTCTGTGCCCCTCTTCCTCGATCTTCCCCAAGCCTTTGCACGGTTGATTCCCTTGTCTGGGATAAGGTCTCCGGAGATGAATCCACCTCACTCGTGCTTTCCTCTCGGCTCCCTGGCTCTACCAGCTCCCTGCTCGATCTCCTTGACTGTTCCTCTGCTCACCTAGACTTCTTGTCCAGCCCTTTTCTCTGCCTCACTCTTTGCAGGGTGTCAATGGCTCCCATAGTTTAAACTGGTGTGTCGAGGTATACATCCCGGGTCCATCTTTCCAAATCTGCTACCCTTCCAGCAACCCCATTTGGATGCCTAGTAAGTATCTAAACTGTAACATCCTCAAATCAGAGCTATCAATTCCTTCCCCCGCCCTTCGCTCCAAGATTCCTCCATCCTCATGGAGAGCAGCAATCGTCTTGCAGCTGCCCAAGCCCTTATACTCCCTGTTCAATCCAATAGCGAGTGTTCTTGGCTCTGAAAGTGAAGTGAAACTGTGGCCACTCAGTCATGTCTGACTCTTCACAACCCCACAGATGGCACCTCACCAGGTTCCTCTGTCCATGGGATTCTCCAGGCAAGAACATTGGAGTGGAAAGTCATTCCCTTCTCCAGGGATCTTCACGACCCAGGAATCCAAGCCGGGTCTCCTGCAGGGCAGGCAGACTCTGCACTTTCTGAGTCCCTAGGGAAGCCTGTTCTTGGCTCTGCCCCCATCACTATGATAGGATGTGAATTCAAAACTTACCATCCTTTCAAACTCGTTTTCAAACCACAATCAGACCTTACCTGGAAAGTTACCACAGCCTCCTGATTGATCTCAGAACTCTTGAACAGTCTTTCTATCGCATTCCAAATAAAACCCACGTGCCCTGCTGAGGTCTCCTAGGTGCTAGGCCACCTGGCCGGCACCTCCTCTGCAACCTCACACTCCCCGCTCCCTCCTTGCTCACCCACTGCGACCATCCCAGCCTGCCTCTCCTTCTCACTCCAGGCTCTTCCATCCCAGCACTTCGCAGGACTAGCTTCCCATCCTCCAGGGATCAAGTCCCATTTCTGTAAAGGGAACCGCTCATCTGTCCCAGGCATTTTGACTCTAATCAATTGGTTGTGAGCACTAACGAATATTTGAAACTACAAACAGGAGAATGGGTCGTGTCGTTAGAGTTCCCTCTTCTGCAATAGTGTCAGCCCCAATGATATGAGGACTCTGCCAGCGGGTTCACTAATTCACCTGCAGTGCCTAGAACTGGGACTGCCACCTGATGAACATTTAATACATACTTATTGGCTGCATCTTCAGTTTACAGAAAAGCGAGACTCAGAGATGTCCAAGAGCTAGTGTGATGCTGTAGTGAGTGCTCAGTCACCCAGTCCTGCCCTACTCTTTGTGATCCTATGGACTGTTGCCTGCCAGGCTCTTCCATCCACGGAATTCTCCAGGCAAGGAGACTGGAGTGGACTGCTGTTTTCTCCTCCGGGAGATCTTCTCAACCCAAGGATCGAGCCCATGTCTCTTGCGTCTCCTCCATTGGCAGGCAGATTCTTTACCACTGCGCCAGCCTGGGAAGCCCACGTTGGACGTTCCCTCACTAAAAAGTGAGAGCCAAGGTTAGGGAATGTTTGGATTGCTTCTCAAGCCTCTGTTCTTACCACGGCCCTGCCCTCTACAACAGAGAAGTGGCTGAGTGCATTATCTCTGCCTTTCTGCCATCCATTGCGTATTAAAATTCCATTTCCTTCTAAGTGTATCTTTGTAAAGGCCATTAAAAGGTCATCAAGCATCTAATCTCCTTCCTTAACTTTGGAGTTAAGGGAGTCCTCTGGTGCTTTCTCGGCTGTAAAACAAAGATAACACCTGCCCCGTGAGACTGTAACGAGATGCCTGATAAAGCATCTGCACACAGTAGGAGCTCAGTGAGGATGAGATTTCTTTCTCCCAGAGACCATTCCCTATCCCCACAGAGCAATGGTGCTTGCTGGGTGCCATGGGGTTAGAAAAGTGAGCTGGAAGAGGATTCTGTTCCCTGGAAACCCTGAGTCTCAGAGGCAGCAGAAAGTACCTACTTAGGTAGTACCTACTCAGGTAGGTAGGAAGGGCCAGAGGCTTGGATATGGGAATCTAGAAGACCCAGTTTCCATTCTTGATCCCCTCTGACCAGCTGTGTGATATCGGGGAAGACACTCAACCTCTCTGAGATGCATTTCTTCATCTGTCTAACGGAGTCAGCATCGAACCCAGCATTGTTTATAGGAATGAAACAAGCTCAGATGCGTCAGCTATACAGCGAGGGTTCTGTACACGGAAAGCCCTTAGGGTCGTGTCGACGGACATTTGCTGAGGCCTTACTCTGTGTCAGGTGTGTTTCAGGTGCTTTCCATGTAATAACTCAGGCCTCATCGTCACCTTATGAAGCAGGTACTCTCATTTCCCTAGAGAGAGGACACGGAGAAGTGAAATGCCTTGCCCAAGCACTCACTGCAAGAGAGCAGCCTGCAGTGGTGCGACGCCATGGCCCTCGCCCGTGTGAGAGACCGCCTCTCCTAGCGACTGCCATGAATGTGGCACACAGAGCAGAGTGAGCTGACCTCCCCTCTCGGGACAGTCAAGCTCCTCACAGGGACAGGCAGACAGCTCCTGAGTTCCCCTAAGCTCCAGCCCCTTCCCTCAATGCCACAGTCACTGGAGCCTGGAAGTGTTGACCTCCCCCACCTCCAACATCTGCCAGGACTGAGGTGTCATGTTTGAAAATTGCCCAGTAAAGTGTGAGAGCCAACCAGGCAGAATGCTAAAAGACCAGAAAACATAAAATTTAAAACCAGCCTCTGACGATGCAGAAATCAAGGAAGGACTTTTGCTACAACAACTCTGTTTCCAGGCAAACGGAGCTCTAATCTGCCTCGTGATTTAGTGTGTCTGCTCTCCTTCCCCTGAAATCAGACCACTCCATCCTAGGCAGGTCCCGCTACAGTGAGGCCGGAACCAGGCGCCCCACGATGAAGCCACGTCTCCTGCCTGGAGTGTGGGCTGAGGGGTCAGGAGAGACAGAAGGAAGTCAAGGGTTGTATGGGGGTGTCTGGGTACAAAGCCTTCAGTCCTGCAGTCATTCTTAGCCCATGGCAGCAGAAAGTACCTACTTAGGTAGTACCTACTCAGGTAGGTAGGAAGGGCCAGAGGCTTGGATATGGGAATCTAGAAGACCCAGTTTCCATTCTTGATCCCTCTGACCAGCTGTGTGATATCGGGGAAGACACTCAACCTCTCTGAGATGCATTTCTTCATCTGTCTAACGGAGTCAGCATCGAACCCAGCATTGTTTATAGGAATGAAACAAGCTCAGATGCGTCAGCTATACAGCGAGGGTTCTGTACACGGAAAGCCCTTAGGGTCGTGTCGACGGACATTTGCTGAGGCCTTACTCTGTGTCAGGTGTGTTTCAGGTGCTTTCCATGTAATAACTCAGGCCTCATCGTCACCTTATGAAGCAGGTACTCTCATTTCCCTAGAGAGAGGACACGGAGAAGTGAAATGCCTTGCCCAAGCACTCACTGCAAGAGAGCAGCCTGCAGTGGTGCGACGCCATGGCCCTCGCCCGTGGGAGAGACCGCCTCTCCTAGCGACTGCCATGAATGTGGCACACAGAGCAGAGTGAGCTGACCTCCCCTCTCGGGACAGTCAAGCTCCTCACAGGGACAGGCAGACAGCTCCTGAGTTCCCCTAAGCTCCAGCCCCTTCCCTCAATGCCACAGTCACTGGAGCCTGGAAGTGTTGACCTCCCCCACCTCCAACATCTGCCAGGACTGAGGTGTCATGTTTGAAAATTGCCCAGTAAAGTGTGAGAGCCAACCAGGCAGAATGCTAAAAGACCAGAAAACATAAAATTTAAAACCAGCCTCTGACGATGCAGAAATCAAGGAAGGACTTTTGCTACAACAACTCTGTTTCCAGGCAAACGGAGCTCTAATCTGCCTCGTGATTTAGTGTGTCTGCTCTCCTTCCCCTGAAATCAGACCACTCCATCCTAGGCAGGTCCCGCTACAGTGAGGCCGGAACCAGGCGCCCCACGATGAAGCCACGTCTCCTGCCTGGAGTGTGGGCTGAGGGGTCAGGAGAGACAGAAGGAAGTCAAGGGTTGTATGGGGGTGTCTGGGTACAAAGCCTTCAGTCCTGCAGTCATTCTTAGCCCATGGCAGGGGAGATCTTTCTCCAAAAGCTAAAGTAAAGGGGATTCTGAGAAGCTGGGCTCCCCAAGTGGGAAGGGAAGACCTTGGGAGTCTGGAGCCACACAGAAAGCTCAGTGGGGGTTGATTCTTAGATGTGGGGAGGTTTCATGGGGAGAAATCTTGAGTTGCAGTGTGGGAACAGGCTGCAGGGAAAGCGTGGATGCTCGAGTCAGAAAGGTATAAATCCAAGCCCCAGCCCTGCGGCTTCCTTCCTGTGTGACCTTGGGCAAGTCCTCTGGCCTCTCTGATTCCCCAGTGGGGCAGAGGTAAGAAATCTACCTCGTGAGGTGATGGGAGAAAACTGCCACACTATCGACCAGGGAGGCAGCACAAAGCAGGAGGACAAGCAGAGCTGGGCCCTTCCCTCTCCTTCTGGTGTTAGCTTAGGAGCCTAAGGCTTGGAGCGAGCCCCTTTGTCCTCTGCAAATGACCTTCCTGACCTTTCACCTGCCTTGAGCACACACTCTGAATGACAGGGAGAGAGATGGAGGCCAGATTGCTCCCCACAACACGCTTATAGAAATGCAAGGCTGGAAACAAAGAATCCTGAGGTCCCATAACCCTGAGCAATGCTCCTTGCTCTGTTTCCCCATCAGCACATTAAATCTGATAAGGCTTCCAGGGGAGAGCCTTGCTCAGCTTTGCTTCCATTTGCCCTGGGACCTTCTTACTCGTTGAAGAACATCTATTACCACTTCCCCCAGGGACTTGATCGTCCGGGGGTTGGGAATCGACCTTCCAATACAAAATTTAAAACCAGCCTCTGACGATGCAGAAATCAAGGAAGGACTTTTGCTACAACAACTCTGTTTCCAGGCAAACGGAGCTCTAATCTGCCTCGTGATTTAGTGTGTCTGCTCTCCTTCCCCTGAAATCAGACCACTCCATCCTAGGCAGGTCCCGCTACAGTGAGGCCGGAACCAGGCGCCCCACGATGAAGCCACGTCTCCTGCCTGGAGTGTGGGCTGAGGGGTCAGGAGAGACAGAAGGAAGTCAAGGGTTGTATGGGGGTGTCTGGGTACAAAGCCTTCAGTCCTGCAGTCATTCTTAGCCCATGGCAGGGGAGATCTTTCTCCAAAAGCTAAAGTAAAGGGGATTCTGAGAAGCTGGGCTCCCCCAAGTGGGGAAGGGAAGACCTTGGGAGTCTGGAGCCACACAGAAAGCTCAGTGGGGGTTGATTCTTAGATGTGGGGAGGTTTCATGGGGAGAAATCTTGAGTTGCAGTGTGGGAACAGGCTGCAGGGAAAGCGTGGATGCTCGAGTCAGAAAGGTATAAATCCAAGCCCCAGCCCTGCGGCTTCCTTCCTGTGTGACCTTGGGCAAGTCCTCTGGCCTCTCTGATTCCCCAGTGGGGCAGAGGTAAGAAATCTACCTCGTGAGGTGATGGGAGAAAACTGCCACACTATCGACCAGGGAGGCAGCACAAAGCAGGAGGACAAGCAGAGCTGGGCCCTTCCCTCTCCTTCTGGTGTTAGCTTAGGAGCCTAAGGCTTGGAGCGAGCCCCTTTGTCCTCTGCAAATGACCTTCCTGACCTTTCACCTGCCTTGAGCACACACTCTGAATGACAGGGAGAGAGATGGAGGCCAGATTGCTCCCCACAACACGCTTATAGAAATGCAAGGCTGGAAACAAAGAATCCTGAGGTCCCATAACCCTGAGCAATGCTCCTTGCTCTGTTTCCCCATCAGCACATTAAATCTGATAAGGCTTCCAGGGGAGAGCCTTGCTCAGCTTTGCTTCCATTTGCCCTGGGACCTTCTTACTCGTTGAAGAACATCTATTACCACTTCCCCCAGGGACTTGATCGTCCAGGGGTTGGGAATCTACCTTCCAATACAGGGGCCCTGGAGAGGATCCCTTGTCAGAGAACTAAGGTCCCGTCTGCCTCAGAACAACTAAGGCTGAGTACCACAACTAGAGAAGCCCACACACCACAACGCAGAACTAACACAGCCAAAATATACATAAATAAATAAATACAAAACACTTCCCCCAACCCATATTGCAGGAAAACATATTTTAGGTACTATTGCTAGGTGATACTAAAGGCAAAATTCAGTTTTAAATGGAGGGGCAAATGTATCTAATTTTTATAAATACATTCCAAAGTGGTAAACTTACTTCTCCCACAAGCCGTCCTGGGATTGTCTGCCTCCTTCTCCATATCTTCACGCCTCAGCTTACCAGACCCTCGTCCATGGAGCCCTCCCCAAGGCCGCTCATCGTCCCCCCAACCACAGGCATGGTCTCCACCCTCTTTCTCTGGACGCTCATCATGCCCCATCTCCTATTCAGGTGGCACCCTGGGAATGCATGTGTCTACGTCCCATCAGGAATAAGCCCTCTGAGAGCAGGACCGCTGCCTCTCTGGGGCTTCTGACAGTGCCTGGAACCTAGTAGGTGCTCGCTGAGGTCAGCCAAAGACGACATAATCCCCGTGTCTCTCATCAGACCAGACTGCAAACGCCACGTAATTCCAGCGGGAAAGAAGCTTGGAGGGAATGCATCTGCCCTGACTCCCAATTCACGGCATCCCATTCATTCACAAGACAAGCCTTTAACAAGCACCTTCTCTGTGTCCAGCGTCAGATGAGATGCTCAGAACTTACAAATGAATCAGGCATCGTCCTCGCCTTATGAGCAGGGGAGGCTGATACGTGTACAGATGGTATGGGAAGGGTTAGCCTGGCACAGACTCAACATAGGACCAGTATCTGCCTGAACACGCTTATAGAAATGCAAGGCTGGAAACAAAGAATCCTGAGGTCCCATAACCCTGAGCAATGCTCCTTGCTCTGTTTCCCCATCAGCACATTAAATCTGATAAGGCTTCCAGGGGAGAGCCTTGCTCAGCTTTGCTTCCATTTGCCCTGGGACCTTCTTACTCGTTGAAGAACATCTATTACCACTTCCCCCAGGGACTTGATCGTCCAGGGGTTGGGAATCTACCTTCCAATACAGGGGCCCTGGAGAGGATCCCTTGTCAGAGAACTAAGGTCCCGTCTGCCTCAGAACAACTAAGGCTGAGTACCACAACTAGAGAAGCCCACACACCACAACGCAGAACTAACACAGCCAAAATATACATAAATAAATAAATACAAAACACTTCCCCCAACCCATATTGCAGGAAAACATATTTTAGGTACTATTGCTAGGTGATACTAAAGGCAAAATTCAGTTTTAAATGGAGGGGCAAATGTATCTAATTTTTATAAATACATTCCAAAGTGGTAAACTTACTTCTCCCACAAGCCGTCCTGGGATTGTCTGCCTCCTTCTCCATATCTTCACGCCTCAGCTTACCAGACCCTCGTCCATGGAGCCCTCCCCAAGGCCGCTCATCGTCCCCCCAACCACAGGCATGGTCTCCACCCTCTTTCTCTGGACGCTCATCATGCCCCATCTCCTATTCAGGTGGCACCCTGGGAATGCATGTGTCTACGTCCCATCAGGAATAAGCCCTCTGAGAGCAGGACCGCTGCCTCTCTGGGGCTTCTGACAGTGCCTGGAACCTAGTAGGTGCTCGCTGAGGTCAGCCAAAGACGACATAATCCCCGTGTCTCTCATCAGACCAGACTGCAAACGCCACGTAATTCCAGCGGGAAAGAAGCTTGGAGGGAATGCATCTGCCCTGACTCCCAATTCACGGCATCCCATTCATTCACAAGACAAGCCTTTAACAAGCACCTTCTCTGTGTCCAGCGTCAGATGAGATGCTCAGAACTTACAAATGAATCAGGCATCGTCCTCGCCTTATGAGCAGGGGAGGCTGATACGTGTACAGATGGTATGGGAAGGGTTAGCCTGGCACAGACTCAACATAGGACCAGTATCTGCTGAATAACAGATTGTATGTACAGGGTATGTACAAAATGTAATGGAACATGAGCAGAGGTGACAGTTGAGCTGCAGCTGGAAGAATGAGGATGTTTCCTGAGTAATGAGGAGAAGGGGTGGAAGGTTATTGTTGAAAGAGGGAACAGCATGTGCAGTGGCTCAGAGGTAGGGAAGGATGTGGAATGACCCATGGAAAGCTCCTTGTGGGTGAAGAAGCAGGGAAGGAGGAAAGATCTGGCAGAATCTGGCAGGTTGAAGCCAGTGTGGAAGAGATAAGCAATGACCTGCTGAGGAATTTGACTCTCATCTGCTTGTGTGCCTGCAAGGATGGTTAGTGATAGACCACTGAATATGACACCCTGTAACCTCCCAGTCCTGGATTGTGATAGCGGTAAAGCTGAGTCACACAGCCAACACCCCCCCCACCACCACTTCCTTCAAGAATGAAGGACATGTTGACAAAACAGAAACAGACTCCAGATATAAAAAACAAACCTATGATTACCAGAAAGGAAGTGGAGGAGGAATTAAATTAGGATCTTGGGATTAACAGATACACACTACTCTACATAAAATAAACAACAAAGGGGCTTCCCTGGTGGTCCAGTGGGTGGGGACACCGCCTTGCAGTGCAAGGGGCGCCGGTTCGATCCCTGGCCTGGGAAGATCCCATGTGCCGTGGAGCGGCTTGACCGATGCATCCAACTACCGAGCCGGAGCTCTGGAGCATCGAGAGAGGCCACTGCAATGGAAGGCCCACACAGGCCAAAGAAGAACAAAGATGGATGGAAATAAATAAATGAAAGACCAATAGAAGTGGCCAAAAAAAATTTTTTAAAGGCAGCCATCAATTAAATGATATGCCCTCATTTTAAAAATAAAAATAAACAGCAAGGACCTTTTCTATAGCATAGGGAAATATACCTGATACCTTGTCATAACCTATAACGGGAAAGAATCTGAAAAAAGAATATATACTAGATTGGCCAAAAAGTTAAATTGGATTTTTTCCGAATATATATATGGGCTTCCTAGGTGGCACTAGGTGGTAAAGATCCCGCCAGCCAATTCAGGAGACTTAAGAGACATGGGTTGAATCCCTGGGTTTGGAAGACCACCCCCCCCCCCACACTCCCAGGAGGAGGAAATGGCAACCCACTCCAGTATTCTTGCCTGGAGAATCCCATGGACAGAGGAGCCTGGCAGGCTACAATCCATGGCCTTGCAAAGATTCAGACTTGACTCAAGTGACTTAGCACAGCACACAGCAAATATACATATACATATATATATATATATATATATATATATCCTGCATACCTGAAACCACAACATTGTAAATCAACTAGATTTTTATAAAAAAAAATATTTTTTTAAGAACAAAGGCCAGTTCCTTCAGCCGCTGAAAGTGTTGGTAGAACATGGTACTCCCCTTGCCATTTTTTCTGGAAATTGCCCTCTGCTGAAGAGGCCTGGCCTCCCTTTGGTCTTGCCTTCTTCCTGCGGTCTGCGCCCAGTGTCTGTGCAGTGCTGGGAAAGGAAGCCATGGACCTCACTCAGGACGATCCTAAGGGGACTTCTGGATGCAGAGTGCCTTGTGGCCTGGCTGTCTGTCCTCAGGATTACACCACAGCTCAGCTTCTCCCTCTGCCTATCCCTGCTTCCTCTCCAAGAGCGAGCCTTATAAACATCTCCCTGCTTCTATGTTGGGATTCCCTGGTAGCTCAGCTGGTAAAAAGTCCACCTGCAATGCAGGAGACCCTGGTTCGATTCCTGGGTCAGGAAGTTCCCCTGGAGAAGGCATAGGCTACCCACTCCAGGATTCTTGGGCTTCTCTGGTGACTCAGACAGTAAAGAAATCGTCTGCAATGAGGGACACCTGGATTGGATCCCTGGGTTGGGAAAATCTCCTGGAGAAGAGAAAGGCTATCCACTCTTGTATTCTTGACTGGAGAATTCCATGGCTCATCCATGGGTTGCAAAGAGTCAGACACGACTGAGCAACTTCACTTGGCTTCTGTCTCAGGCTCCAGTATATGCCTGTGATCAAAATAATAAACATATTTTCATTATTAATGATGAAAGGAGGAGCAATTCAGCCTTAGGGGACCTGAGTTCTAACCCTGGTTCTTTCTCTATGTCCCTCTAAAACCTTGAGAACCCCTCTCTTTCTTCCTTAGATTATAGGAATCCCAATATGAAAACAAGTGGGTTGTTCTGAATCATCTGTAAAGACTCCTCCAGCTGGTACATATTGGAAATTAAGATTTATTCACACTAAGGTGTAAATGATTGCTCATAGCTGAAAAACTCAACCTCTGTCATGAGGACTGTCGCCTAACCAAGATCCACCTCTTGAGTTAAAGCTGAGCCAGCACAAGGATCCTCCCATGCCAGTATTTCAGGTACAACAATCTGATTACCAGATTCCTGTAAGTGACAGGGCAAAAGAAACTAACATTGATTTGACAGTTTCTGTATATTTTCCTCAGGACATCCTAATCCTCACAACATGATAAGACGGCAACCACCACATTTTCAAAGAGGTAAACTAAGACTCGGAGGTGTTTGGGGACTCATTTAAGGTCACCCCATGAGCGCATGGCAGAGACCTGAGTGGGTTCCATCGCCGCTGCCTGGATCCTGCCTTCTGCCTGGCCCACCCACCATATGGGAAGGGGATTAAAGACCGCCTGCCATCTCCACTCGCCAGCCTAGAAAGGTCTCTTGTCTAGTTTGCATTGATTTTCCTGTGTTTGTTTGTTCTTAATGCGTTTGCAGAATCCGAGATCCAGGCTGCAAATAAGGCAGATGAGACAGAGAGACAGAAGGCGGGCTCCTTCCGGCGGTTCCTCCTACTGAGAGTATTGCCTGCTGGCTCCACGCTCTTGGTGGTTATCGCCTGAGTACCTCCTCAGTAACATCCCAGCTCATCCATGTTCAGACTCTGGCTGGAGATGGGTCAGGAAGGTGACCGTAGAAATTGGTAGATTCTAAGATGTTAATTTCCAGCCCTTGTGCCTAAATGCAAGAGCTGCTTCATTCATCTTCCAGCCTGCAGTCTAGTGCCCCACCACCCGCTAGGAAAGCCTATAAAATGGTACCCTAGGATGTAAAACCCCCAAATGGACACCCTTGTATTCAGCCTTAGGGGAAAGACACGACTGAGCAACTTCACTTGGCTTCTGTCTCAGGCTCCAGTATATGCCTGTGATCAAAATAATAAACATATTTTCATTATTAATGATGAAAGGAGGAGCAATTCAGCCTTAGGGGACCTGAGTTCTAACCCTGGTTCTTTCTCTATGTCCCTCTAAAACCTTGAGAACCCCTCTCTTCTTCCTTAGATTATAGGAATCCCAATATGAAAACAAGTGGTTTGTTCTGAATCATCTGTAAAGACTCCTCCAGCTGGTACATATTGGAAATTAAGATTTATTCACACTAAGGTGTAAATGATTGCTCATAGCTGAAAAACTCAACCTCTGTCATGAGGACTGTCGCCTAACCAAGATCCACCTCTTGAGTTAAAGCTGAGCCAGCACAAGGATCCTCCCATGCCAGTATTTCAGGTACAACAATCTGATTACCAGATTCCTGTAAGTGACAGGGCAAAAGAAACTAACATTGATTTGACAGTTTCTGTATATTTTCCTCAGGACATCCTAATCCTCACAACATGATAAGACGGCAACCACCACATTTTCAAAGAGGTAAACTAAGACTCGGAGGTGTTTGGGGACTCATTTAAGGTCACCCCATGAGCGCATGGCAGAGACCTGAGTGGGTTCCATCGCCGCTGCCTGGATCCTGCCTTCTGCCTGGCCCACCCACCATATGGGAAGGGGATTAAAGACCGCCTGCCATCTCCACTCGCCAGCCTAGAAAGGTCTCTTGTCTAGTTTGCATTGATTTTCCTGTGTTTGTTTGTTCTTAATGCGTTTGCAGAATCCGAGATCCAGGCTGCAAATAAGGCAGATGAGACAGAGAGACAGAAGGCGGGCTCCTTCCGGCGGTTCCTCCTACTGAGAGTATTGCCTGCTGGCTCCACGCTCTTGGTGGTTATCGCCTGAGTACCTCCTCAGTAACATCCCAGCTCATCCATGTTCAGACTCTGGCTGGAGATGGGTCAGGAAGGTGACCGTAGAAATTGGTAGATTCTAAGATGTTAATTTCCAGCCCTTGTGCCTAAATGCAAGAGCTGCTTCATTCATCTTCCAGCCTGCAGTCTAGTGCCCCACCACCCGCTAGGAAAGCCTATAAAATGGTACCCTAGGATGCCCTCAAGAACGGCCTCAAGAACATTTTCGGTGACTCCTTATTGCCTTCAGAAGAAATTCCCCAAGGTGTCCGTGGTTCAGCCACAAGCTGCATTTTCAATCCCAGACCCCGCGGCCTCATTGACTCTGCGACCCAGGAATGCCTGTGATTCGGTCTGCTGCAAACATGCAGTGCTTTCCTCCTCCACGCCTGTGTCCTGTTCCCAAGTCCCAAACCAGCCTCCCCTGCAGGTCCTGAGCCAGTCTAGGCACTGTCTCTCAGACACAGCCTTGAGCCTCCTGAGTCCGTTCTTTTGTTATTGTGACCGGAAGCGTGTTTCAGCCCCTCTGCGCCCTCCACTGCCCACCCCTGCCCCTTCCCTGACACCACTCGGAGCCCCACAGAGGTTCTGGCCCTAGTGAAGAATCCAGACCACAGCAGATCTCAGCAAGTACTTGTGAACCAAAGAACCCAGTTAGTTACCAGAGCCCTTTACATTGGAACATCAGTTTACATGAATGGGTCATTTCTCAGTAGGGTCTCTAAAGACCTCAGGAGGAGACATGACCCTTGCTTGGGTGGATGTTAGGACCACACCTGTCCAAGTGCGCTTTCTTGAGGGTTTTATTGTACAGTGTCCGTTTTGTCCCTCCTGGTGACCCTAGCCTCAGGTCCAGACAACTGCTGGTCACAGAGCCTGGGAGGGTGTGTGGGCTGGAGGCTTCTCAGAGAAGCTGCAACAAACCCCAGTGGACTCCGCGATGACTCCTGCAGACCCACCTGAGACAGTCTCACCGGCTGCACCTCTGGTTACACCTGACAGGTGCCAACTGCTGCTGCCCAGGACCCAAGAGAGGGACGAAGATGTGGTGCGGAGGGTCACGGCAGCCAGGGCCCGTGCTACATTCCCTTGGCATCTGCCAGGCTGACTTCACCACAGATGTTTGGAGAGATCTCTTGGCTCGTCAGAATAACAGGATCAGGTTTATCCATTCGCAGCCTCCAATCCATCTCATCTGCTGCTCCCAGTCCCAGGATCATCACCCAGGCACCCATCTGGCGGCCCCTTTGAAAGATCCTTTGACACATGTCTCTCACGCAAAGCTGCTTCATTCCTGGCGGTGAGCAAAGAAGCCAGCGCTCACAGAGAAAGGTCAAATGCCCGCACTGTGTTTGTTCACAAGGGTGATATTTCACCAAAGAGCAGATGCTTCCTAAATGATAAATAAGAGCGGCAGCGCCCCGCAGGCCCTGGGGGAGGCAATTTCTCTCCTCTGTATGTGACACAGGCTCCGGCAAGGACTGGGAAGGAAAGAGGGAGGGCAGAGTGGAACTGACCCGATACACGCCTGCAGTCCAGCGTCCACCCAAGGAGTGGATACTACAGCCGCACGGAGTCCGTCCTCCATTGAAGCCTATCCGATAGACATGTGTGTGTGTGACCAGCCACCTCTGACTGACCTCTTGCTATGTGCCAGACAGTCTGTACATTCTTAAATACATCTTCCCATTTAACCCCTGTCATGGCTCTACGTAGGAAGAGCCTCAGAAAAGTTGAGTGACTCGTCCCAGGTCACTCAGCTAACAGGTGATGCATCCTAGGTGTACAAGGCTGCAGGGACCGAGTTCTTAACCACCGTGGTTCACGTGCATGTAGCCCTATCGATCTGGGCTGGATCTGACTTTGCCTTCAGTCAAGGAGGTACAGATAAAAACTCAGAAATGACTTCGGGGCAGAAGAAATCAGCTCTTTAGTGTGGAAGAAATAGTGCAGACCTTCAGTCTGACAGACTTGGGATTTCATGTCATGCCCGGCACTTGCTAGCTGTGTGGGCCCCTACAGGAGATATTGCTTCTGATCTACATTCTCCTCCTCTGTAAGATGGGCTGAATGATACCCATATGGTGGCATTATCACAAGCAGGACATAGGGCGATCTGTATAAAGGACAGGTACACCGTAGGTGTTTAAAGCATGTTAGCAGTTGTTAGCATGTTTATGAGCAGGAATAACCAAGGCATGTAAGGAATGAATAATGTCTGAATAGATGGACTACAGTCAGATATTCAACATTAAGAGGTACCTTAGGGGAATTCCCTGTCAATCCAATGGTTAGGACTCAGCTATTCCACCGTCAGGGCCTGGGTTCGATTCCTGGTCAAAAAACTAGGATGCTGAAAACTGTGCAGCATGGCCAGGAAGGAAAAAAAGCAGAAGTATCTCAAGCTGTTTGGGATATTAAGGGCCACTTCTTAGCATCCTTCATACTCACCATGGGCAGTTGAATAAGTGGGGCAGGAAAGCACCCATCACAGAGCACATCTGGGGTCCAGACACTAGTTTACAGCACCTCTGCTCCATGCTTCACCTTCGCACCAGGATAAGACCAGTGCACCCACCCACACAAGTGACTGGTGACGCCCAAGTCGGCTTAGGGGGCCCCTTGTGAGGCACTGCATGGGCAGAGTCAGGGGAAATCCTTTACCCACCTCCAGAGGGCGCTGTGCCTGGACCCTCCAGCTCTGGCTACCTCCCTCCATCCGCACTCAGACAGCAGGGAACACAGGCCATGGAATCCTGCTATTCTTCTCTCTCTAGCTCTTCTCTCCCACTTAGCCAGCTATAAACTCACCCTCTCTCACACACACATAACATATAAACACACACACACACACACACACACACACACACATACATATACCTCTTTCCTCTTCCTCCAAAAAGCTGAAACCACGGAGATACCCAGGGGAGTAATTATTAATAGTATCCCTTATATCTCAGATGTACTCAGGTCTCAACTCTTGACTAGTTGGGATGCAGAGGCGCAAAGGAAGAAAGGAGCCATTGGCACTGGAAAACCAAGGAGGGCTTCCCAGAGGAGGTGGCATCTAGACGGTGGTGTCTAGCTGGTGAGGAGAAGTCCGAGTGATCTGGCACGTGGGTTACAGAAGGAGAGTGGCCGGAGAAGGAGCTGGATAACTAGGCAAGGACTAGTCTTAGAAAATCTTGACTGCCTTTCCAAGGTTTAAATTGTGCCCTGAAGGAGGGTGCTTCTTAGGGAGGATGTCAGATCCCTGAGCAGATCTTTTTATAATGTGCATTCCTCCCTTCACTTCTCTCCACACTCCTCATCACTTCCAATATCATTTTTTCTGAGGGAGACCTGAAAATGCGTATTTTGATGATGTGAGCCATGCATACAATTCTGGGATACGCTCTTTTCCCTCCACCCTTGCCAAGCCCTCTCACAGACAATGGGGAGTCATAGAAGGTGTTGGAGGGAGAAAGAGGCTCATGCCTTGTGAAGGCACCTTTGGTACCTGCAACAAGCTTGGACTGCGGAAAGCTCCATGCCTGCTCCCCTAGCCTGCCTGCTCACCAGGAGCCACATGGGATCTTTGTGCAAATTAGAAAAAGACATCCCAGTCTTCAGCAACAATTTTCAGAACTGGCATATTAATTGACTTCCCAGGTGGCGCTAGTGGTAGAGAACCTGCCAATTCATAAGACATAAGAGACACACATCCAATCCCTGGGTTGCGAAGATCCCCTGGAGAAGTCAATGGCAACCCACTCCAGTATTCTTGCCTGGAGAATCCCATGGACAGAGGAGTCCGGCGGGCTATAGTCCATGGGGTCACAAAGAGTTGCTCATGGTGGAAGCAACTTCGCACACACACGTACTAATCCAAGCAGTCGTGAGCAGTCAGGCTTTGGCACAGCAGGCATGGAAGCAGACGGCCCCTCCAGGTAACGGGTGGAGGTAGGAAGTGAGTGGACAAGGCCAGGGTTAACCTGCCCCATCAGCTAAAATTCACCAGCACAGACATCAGTATCTCCAGCTTCTTTTTTTTAATTTTTTCTTTTTTTGGCCACTTCTATTGGTCTTTCATTTACTTCCACCTTTTGTTCTTTTGGCCCTGGCCCGTGTGGGCCTCCCATCGCAGTGACCTCTATTGTCGCAGAGCGCCGGCTCTGGGCACATGCGCTCCAGAGCTCTGGCTCGGTAATTGGACACATCCGTCCAGCCACTCTGTGGCATGTGGGATCTTCCCAGGCCAGGGATCGAACCAGCGCCCCTTTCACTGAAAGGCAGTGTCCTTACCCACTGGACCACCAGGGAAGCCCCTCTCCAGCTTCTTTTTAAATGGATGCCAGCATGCACATGTCCTGTTACAAACTGGGGTCTTCACCAGCAGTGTGGGTATGGGGCATGCCAGGCTTGGCCTGGCTCTGCCCCAGGGGGAGTTTCAGAGATCAGACTGCAGTGAACCAATACACCAGCACCTCACCTGCTCACTCCCACCTTGGCTGGCATAGGGACTCATGGCCTGGCAGAGCATACTTCATGAAACCCCACCCCCTTCCCTCCAAGAGGCTAGCCAGGTGCTTTCGGGAGTCATCAGGTCAGGAAGAAGCCGTATACGCACAGATGGGTGTCTTGTGAGGTGGTCCGCAGGCACGTGTGCCCTCCTGCATGCCAGCTGGGAAGCCTGGACTCTTCCAAGCACACCCTCTCTGAGTAGTCTGTATTTCTAGTATGAATGGTGTTTCCTCAGATGCGCGGACCCTGTGCAGCGCCCAGTCTGAAGATCTGCCCACACAGGCACTGATGGTCCAGGGGAAAGTCCTAGGGAGCCGGCTTTTTTCCCACAGGACTGCTGGGAGAATCAGATAAGAGACGGGAAAGCACTGCGATCTTAGATTTTATTATTATTATCTTGCTTTCCTAAAAGAATGGCCCTCCTGGGTCTTTGAATTACTTAGACCATTTCATTTTCTATTGCCTCTGGATTCCCAAGAGAGAATCACGTTTTCAACAAGTTGTAGCTGTTGTAGCTTCTGGAATGAAGGGATGGCACAGTAGGAAGTCACCCCAGGGATTGTCTACTCCCTTTGTCATGCAGGTGGGGAAGCCAAAGACAAGGGCGGGGCCCAGTCCAGCAGCTGAAGCCCTTCACCTCGACCTGGCTGGGTGGCGCTGTCCAGGGCTGAAAGGGGAATATTGTTTCGCGGGATCACAAAAGCGGAGGACCGCAGACCCCTTCTCTTCTCCATGGCTCTTTCTGCAAGAGCGTTAGGAAGCTGAGCAGAACCGTGGGCCCTGTCTGTCTATCTCAGCTGAAGCAGCGGGCTCGAGTCAGCTCAGAGCTTGCCAGAGACGACGTCCACAGGCAGGGAGACAAGGCGGTCCCTGCACCCTGCCCAGGCGGCCGCCAGCGTTCCAAAGACGGTTAACACCTCACGTGAAACTCTTAACAGAAATACACTATTTTGTGCAGAGTTCTTGACAGGCTGGCAGGAGCGTCTTGAGAGAAACAAAGGGAGATTTATTGGAAAGAAAAGAGAAGGCAGTTGGGATTGAACGAGGAGTCGAAGGGGAGGGGAAAAAAAGACGATGGTTGTAGGAGAAAGTGTGCTGCCCAACCGGCAAGGAAAATAGACGCTTTCGATCCATCTTTTTCAACAAACTGCACCTCCAAGATGCCTTTTAAAAGGCAGTGATTTCACTCTCCATTTGAAAGCCTCCTGCAACTGCCGACTGATAACAGCGAGAGCAGTTACAGCTCAATTTCCACGGAGGCTGCCTTTTGACGACCGACTCTATGATCAGAAGCATCACGACCAGACACCCTTTAGTCAGTGTGGGCTCTGCCCCCAAAGGAGACGGGGTCCTTCTCGCCACGCAGGGACCATGCTGCTTTGGGTACCTCTCCCAGCATCTAACCCAGGGCCAGGAATAGAGCCTTAAATGTATTTTTGAAGGAACTTTATTTAAAAAACAAATATTGGAATGTGTGATCTGAATGTTCTTTGGAGGGACAATGAGAAGGAAGTTTTATTTATCTATTTTATCTTTTATACGATTTTTAAAGGTTGCCCACCTTTTACAGTCATTCCAAAATATTGGCTATAGTCCCTGCCCTGTACAATGCACTGAGCCTAATTTACACCCAAAAGTTTGTAGGTTAAACTCCCTACCCTTATATTGCCACTGATAACCACTAGTTGGTCCTCTGTATCTCTGGGTCTCCTGTTATGTTCACTAGTTTGTTGCCTTTTTAGATTCTACAGATAAGTGATATTATACAGTACATGTCTTTCTCTGCCTGACCTGTTTCACTTAGCATAATGCCCTCCAAGTCTACCCATTTTTCTGCAAATGGCAAAGTTTTGGTTTCCTATGTCTGAGTCACATTCCATTATGTGTGTGTGTGTGTGTGTGTGTGTTTAGCACATCTTGTTTATCCATTTATCTGTTAATGAACACTTAGGTTGCTTTCATATCTTGGCAATTGTCAATATGCTGCTATGAACATGAGGATGCATGTATTTTTCTGAATTAGTGTTTTCAGATTTTTTTTTTTTGGATATATACCCAGGAGCAGACTTACTGCGTCATATGGTATTTCTACTTACGTTTTTTGAGAAACCATGCAATATTGTTTGAATATTTATTTGCTTATTTGACTGCCTTGGGTCCAAGTTGCGGCATGTGGGATCTTTCATTGCAACGCTCAGACTCTCTAGTTCTAGTACATGAATTTAGTTGCTCTGTGACATGTGGGATCTTCGTTCCCTGACCAGGGATTGAACTTGCTTCCTCTGCCTTGCAAGATGGATTCTTAACCCCTGAAGCATCAGGGAAGTTCCAATCATGAAATATTTAAAATAGAACCTTGCCTGAGCAGCTGGAGCAGACGAACAAGTCTATATTTTACTGCATGCCTGAGAAATAACAGCAACCACACCAATGACAATAACAGGAGTGGATGCCTTCTTGCCCCAGATCCTAAGACCACCTTCTCTCATTTCCAACTTCTCCAGTAGTTACATAATAATTCAACAAATGTTGACTGAACACTTCCTGTGGGCTAAATATCAGGCTAGACCTTTAGGCAAGGGGATATTAAAAACCAAGATAGGACCACGGCCCTCCCTCAAAGGGATCAGGTGCTCAGATACAGTGCAGGGGCCACAGGCATGAACGAAAACACACACAACACAACCACGGATACCATCAAGGTGCGAGTGGCGTGTGGTTGTAGCACAGAATAGATTCCTCCGCTCTGCAAAGGGAGACTGGGTCACAAAGGGGGGGATTCTTGAGGTGGGCCTTGGAAGATGGGTGGAGGGTGAGGAGGTGGGCGAGGAACCTAGAAGTTTCTTCTAGACAGGAGAAACTGCAGAGAGACCTTGAAATACGGAGATGTTTGAACAGCAATGGCCAGTTCCGTGGGGCTTGGTATAGGTTGGTCAGTCATGAAGAATGGTCTAGAAATGCCTGGCTGGGGAGTTAGAAGCTTTGACCTTAGGCAAGGGGGAGGGGCATGGCTGGGCGCTTGTGCACACAACAGGGCTTTGGTGGGGGATGAGAAAATGGCCCAATGGACCAAGTTGGGTGTGCAGGTCAGAAGTTGTTTCCTCACTTAGGAAGAGATTCACAGGGCTGGCGCCATAATAAAAGAAGTGGAAAGCAAGCCAGATTTGAGAGATGCTTGTGAGGACAAACGTTAAGACTTACTGACCGTTTGGCTGGAGAAAGAAGAAAAAAGGCATATGGTCAAAAAGACGAGGTTTAAGTTCATGTAACGGAGAAGCTACTGATGTTATTAGCCAAATTTGGAAACAAGACTGAGAATCCAGTTTGCAGAAGAATCGATGAGTGCCTCCTCTGCCTTCTTCCCATGGTTAGAGCCACTGACATTGACTGGATATTCCAGTATTAATTATCATTAACTACCTTCTAGAAGCATAGACTTTCCCTTGGGGATGAAAACATGTAACAAGAAGGCATGATACAAGAGAGACTGGGAGCTTCCCTGGTGGTCCAGTGGGTAAGGACACTGCCTTGCAGTGAAAGGGGCGCCGGTTCGATCCCTGGCACGGGAAGACCCCACATGTCGCGGAGTACCTGGACCGGTGTGTCCAATTGCAAGCCAGCGCTCTAGAGCGCATGCACCCAGAGCTGGCGCTCTGCTACAGGAGAGGCCACTGTGACGGGAGGCCCACACAGGCCAAAGAACAAAGACGGATGAAAATAAATAAATAAAAGACCAATAAAAGTGGCCAAAAATTAAAAGAGAGAGAGAGAGATTGAGTTACCTTTGAAAACAGAAGTAACTGGAAGGCGGGGTAGGGGGAAGGGGATAATCCCCTGGAGACGTCAGAAAAGGCTTCCTAGAAGAGGTGTCGTTGACTTTCAGCCTTGAAGGGTGAATAAAGTTCAACCCACAGAAATAGCAGTTTAGCAGTAAGAGAAAGATAGTTGTGAGAAAGTAGAGAACGTTGGAAATGCCAGTGGGAATCGGTGCTGAATCAGGAGCACAGTAGAAAGTCACTGAAGAACGTGAACTTCTGAAAGTCTCAGCTGACGATGGCCAAGGCCCTGACGGAGCCCCAGAGGGAGCTTGAACTGGGGAAGGAGAAAATGACTTTCTGAGCTGCCCATCCGATCTCTCACGGCTCAATTCTCAATTCCCTCAATTCTCAGGCTCCTGATAGCCCTCTTCTGGGAGGAGCTGAAGACTAGCTCTCAGAGCGAATAATTTTACATGGAGTCTTGTGTAAAGCCAGGTTGGATTCATTATTGAATGATAGGTCCATTTAATTTAAACAACGTTAAGACTTACTGACCGTTTGGCTGGAGAAAGAAGAAAAAAGGCATATGGTCAAAAAGACGAGGTTTAAGTTCATGTAACGGAGAAGCTACTGATGTTATTAGCCAAATTTGGAAACAAGACTGAGAATCCAGTTTGCAGAAGAATCGATGAGTGCCTCCTCTGCCTTCTTCCCATGGTTAGAGCCACTGACATTGACTGGATATTCCAGTATTAATTATCATTAACTACCTTCTAGAAGCATAGACTTTCCCTTGGGGATGAAAACATGTAACAAGAAGGCATGATACAAGAGAGACTGGGAGCTTCCCTGGTGGTCCAGTGGGTAAGGACACTGCCTTGCAGTGAAAGGGGCGCCGGTTCGATCCCTGGCACGGGAAGACCCCACATGTCGCGGAGTACCTGGACCGGTGTGTCCAATTGCAAGCCAGCGCTCTAGAGCGCATGCACCCAGAGCTGGCGCTCTGCTACAGGAGAGGCCACTGTGACGGGAGGCCCACACAGGCCAAAGAACAAAGACGGATGAAAATAAATAAATAAAAGACCAATAAAAGTGGCCAAAAATTAAAAGAGAGAGAGAGAGATTGAGTTACCTTTGAAAACAGAAGTAACTGGAAGGCGGGGTAGGGGGAAGGGGATAATCCCCTGGAGACGCCAGAAAAGGCTTCCTAGAAGAGGTGTCGTTGACTTTCAGCCTTGAAGGGTGAATAAAGTTCAACCCACAGAAATAGCAGTTTAGCAGTAAGAGAAAGATAGTTGTGAGAAAGTAGAGAACGTTGGAAATGCCAGTGGGAATCGGTGCTGAATCAGGAGCACAGTAGAAAGTCACTGAAGAACGTGAACTTCTGAAAGTCTCAGCTGACGATGGCCAAGGCCCTGACGGAGCCCCAGAGGGAGCTTGAACTGGGGAAGGAGAAAATGACTTTCTGAGCTGCCCATCCGATCTCTCACGGCTCAATTCTCAATTCCCTCAATTCTCAGGCTCCTGATAGCCCTCTTCTGGGAGGAGCTGAAGACTAGCTCTCAGAGCGAATAATTTTACATGGAGTCTTGTGTAAAGCCAGGTTGGATTCATTATTGATGCAGACTTAGGCAAATGAGAGCTGGCTCCAGCTTGGCAAGGTTCCCCTCAGCACATTAGCTTTTGCTGCTCCGGCGGCCCCCTGGGGGGAGTCACACACCTGTTGGTGGCTCAGACCCGCCAAGGGGGAGGCACACACGGAGGGGCTTTGAACCCCTGACTTCGTATCTGGACCCAGAATCTCAGCCGCCTCTCAAAGCCACCTGGGCAAGCAGGCCCAGCATGATTGGGGAGCCCGCTCCCAGGCCTCCCATGGATTCCCTGGCTGCCAGGCCGTGCACAGAAAACAATATCAGTGATAACAGCCTCACAGATTCAATTCTGTCCCTTTTAATTAAATGGCTTCAGCCTTGCAAATTGCAGCAGTGGATGCAAGCTCACACCAGACACACAGCTGTAGATACGCGACATCATGCGCTCCGGAAGGGACAGCAAAGCCAGTGACCCCCGAGGGGAGAGCCCAACATCAGGCAAGGCAAATGAACAAGGAGAACCCGCTCCAGCCCTCCAGGCTCCCTGGGTGGCCGTGCAGCCTTAAATCATCCCTTTGACAGGCATTTATGGCGGACATACTATGTGCCGGGCCCTGTGTGGGCATCAAAAACCCAGCGGTGAGAGAGATGGCCTTGCATTAGGAATCTGGTCTCTTGGGGACACAAAGAAGCAAGGAGATAACAGCATGCTGGTGTCCTTGCTGGTTTTCTTCCCCCGCAGGAAAGCCCAATTAGGGGTGCTGGGCAGGCCTGGAGGGCAAAGGACGTGTAAGAATTGGGTCATTAGCCTGAGTGGATGGGGTCCCCTGGGGCCAGGAAAGGGTGGAGCAGAAGTGTATTTATCAAGCATATCCCAGGTCACAGACACCAGGAACGTCCTGGGAACATTACAGGAAACAAAATGTTCACACTTTCTGCCCTGCGTCCCCAAAAGCACCTCTGACCTGCCTCATGCCCCAGGCAAACATCAAGCCTGTGCACTAGTTGCAGGAAGTACATCCCTGGACAGACCAGACAAGGGGATGAAACCTGAAAAAAGTATGAATGCGCATTAGAGAATCAATGACTTTGGCCGTACAATTGCCTGGGGCATTTTCCCCATCAGAGAAAAGGGCACACACACCCTATACTATTTACCTGTCTCATAAGATTCAAATGTGGAAGGTCAGGTACATGGTAAGCACTCAAGAGGAGATCGCGAATGAACGGAACATGCTGGAAGCTTCTGGGTATGTGAAAGGCACTCTACAAGACGGGAGGTGAGTGCTGTACTCGGGAACTTTCAGGTGCCTTGTTTGTCAAATGTCAGTTGATCGCACTTCATTTATAGAAGTGAGCAGGGGCTGGAATAGCACGTATGGGCATCCATTTGTTCATTCATTCATTTATTCAGCAAATATTTATTTGCATTCTGCAGTTACTGATAACAGCCTCACAGATTCAATTCTGTCCCTTTTAATTAAATGGCTTCAGCCTTGCAACCAGAGCAGCTCACAGCCCTGTAGATACGACATCATGCGCTCCGGAAGGGACAGCAAAGCCAGTGACCCCCGAGGGGAGAGCCCAACATCAGGCAAGGCAAATGAACAAGGAGAACCCGCTCCAGCCCTCCAGGCTCCCTGGGTGGCCGTGCAGCCTTAAATCATCCCTTTGACAGGCATTTATGGCGGACATACTATGTGCCGGGCCCTGTGTGGGCATCAAAAACCCAGCGGTGAGAGAGATGGCCTTGCATTAGGAATCTGGTCTCTTGGGGACACAAAGAAGCAAGGAGATAACAGCATGCTGGTGTCCTTGCTGGTTTTCTTCCCCCGCAGGAAAGCCCAATTAGGGGTGCTGGGCAGGCCTGGAGGGCAAAGGACGTGTAAGAATTGGGTCATTAGCCTGAGTGGATGGGGTCCCCTGGGGGCCAGGAAAGGGTGGAGCAGAAGTGTATTTATCAAGCATATCCCAGGTCACAGACACCAGGAACGTCCTGGGAACATTACAGGAAACAAAATGTTCACACTTTCTGCCCTGCGTCCCCAAAAGCACCTCTGACCTGCCTCATGCCCCAGGCAAACATCAAGCCTGTGCACTAGTTGCAGGAAGTACATCCCTGGACAGACCAGACAAGGGGATGAAACCTGAAAAAAGTATGAATGCGCATTAGAGAATCAATGACTTTGGCCGTACAATTGCCTGGGGCATTTTCCCCATCAGAGAAAAGGGCACACACACCCTATACTATTTACCTGTCTCATAAGATTCAAATGTGGAAGGTCAGGTACATGGTAAGCACTCAAGAGGAGATCGCGAATGAACGGAACATGCTGGAAGCTTCTGGGTATGTGAAAGGCACTCTACAAGACGGGAGGTGAGTGCTGTACTCGGGAACTTTCAGGTGCCTTGTTTGTCAAATGTCAGTTGATCGCACTTCATTTATAGAAGTGAGCAGGGGCTGGGAATAGCACGTATGGGCATCCATTTGTTCATTCATTCATTTATTCAGCAAATATTTATGAGCCCGCAGCCCTGTTGGCATTCTGCAGTTACAATGGTGAACACAGCAGACCTGGCCTCCGCTCCTTTGAACTTTGTGGTCAGTACAGAGGTGGATCCTAATGCAATAGTCCACAGGTAAGCCTGTGATCGCCCAGTGTGGTGTGTCCTGAAAGACAAATGCAGGAAGATTTAGGAAGTGGAAGACAAGAGCCGTGAGAAACCTTCCCACCCTGGGTTCTTCTCCTGTTGTCTCCCCTTTGGGGATGCCTTCCGCAGCTCTGCACAGGGCTAGGTCCTGATTGTCTCCTAGACCCCATCGTAGCATTTTCTCCTCAGAACAGCCTTCACTGAGCATTCTTTGAGGCGCTCTGTAACGCCACCATTTTATTTTCCTCAAAGCACTCCTCACTGTCTGATATTCCCATATGTTGTATATATATATGTGTTCATTAGTTCATCATATATATATCAGTTCATTGCCTGTGTCTGCCTCATGGGGAAGGTAAGCTGTATATAAGCTGGAGCTGTCCCAGGGTTCCCGCCCTCTGGAACAGCCATGATAGGAGCCAATAAACATGGGATATATCAGGGAGGGACACACGGCCAGGAAGATATGGGGCTAACATTCCAACCAGACCTGAATCCACAGACTTCCCAACAAGGTTGTCCTCAGACACCGTGATCTGAGAAGGGGCTAGCTTTGAGAGAGATGTGATCTCTGAAAACAGGAGCTGCCATGAATCTCAAGGAGGTAACCACAGAGCTGTCCCACAGACGTGTTATAGAAGGGCTTGGAATAGCTCAGGAAAAGCTCTTAGGAGCGACTGAGGTGGTGCTGGAGGTGGGGGCGGCCTAAGTACTGTGAGAGTTTGGAGAAGAATGTATTATTGAATAATAGTTGATTTACAGTTTTTGGGACACACACCCATACTATTTACCTGTCTCATAAGATTCAAATGTGGAAGGTCAGGTACATGGTAAGCACTCAAGAGGAGATCGCGAATGAACGGAACATGCTGGAAGCTTCTGGGTATGTGAAAGGCACTCTACAAGACGGGAGGTGAGTGCTGTACTCGGGAACTTTCAGGTGCCTTGTTTGTCAAATGTCAGTTGATCGCACTTCATTTATAGAAGTGAGCAGGGGCTGGGAATAGCACGTATGGGCATCCATTTGTTCATTCATTCATTTATTCAGCAAATATTTATGAGCCCGCAGCCCTGTTGGCATTCTGCAGTTACAATGGTGAACACAGCAGACCTGGCCTCCGCTCCTTTGAACTTTGTGGTCAGTACAGAGGTGGATCCTAATGCAATAGTCCACAGGTAAGCCTGTGATCGCCCAGTGTGGTGTGTCCTGAAAGACAAATGCAGGAAGATTTAGGAAGTGGAAGACAAGAGCCGTGAGAAACCTTCCCACCCTGGGTTCTTCTCCTGTTGTCTCCCCTTTGGGGATGCCTTCCGCAGCTCTGCACAGGGCTAGGTCCTGATTGTCTCCTAGACCCCATCGTAGCATTTTCTCCTCAGAACAGCCTTCACTGAGCATTCTTTGAGGCGCTCTGTAACGCCACCATTTTATTTTCCTCAAAGCACTCCTCACTGTCTGATATTCCCATATGTTGTATATATATATGTGTTCATTAGTTCATCATATATATATCAGTTCATTGACTGTGTCTGCCTCATGGGGAAGGTAAGCTGTATATAAGCTGGAGCTGTCCCAGGGTTCCTGCCCTCTGGAACAGCCATGATAGGAGCCAATAAACATGGGATATATCAGGGAGGGACACACGGCCAGGAAGATATGGGGCTAACATTCCAACCAGACCTGAATCCACAGACTTCCCAACAAGGTTGTCCTCAGACACCGTGATCTGAGAAGGGGCTAGCTTTGAGAGAGATGTGATCTCTGAAAACAGGAGCTGCCATGAATCTCAAGGAGGTAACCACAGAGCTGTCCCACAGACGTGTTATAGAAGGGCTTGGAATAGCTCAGGAAAAGCTCTTAGGAGCGACTGAGGTGGTGCTGGAGGTGGGGGCGGCCTAAGTACTGTGAGAGTTTGGAGAAGAATGTATTATTGAATAATAGTTGATTTACAGTCTTATGTTAGTTTCAGGTACATGGCAAAGTGATTCAGTTATATATATATATATATTATAAATATAGTTATATATATTATATATAATATATATAACTGAACATATATGGCAGAGTGATTCAGTTATACATAGAATATATATATTATAATATATGATATATAATTTAATGTATATTATAGATAACATATATAGTATTATATATAACAAATATATATATATATTTATTCAGCTATATAAATGTATATATTTATCAGATTCTTTTCCACTACAAGTTATTACAAAATGAGAATACAGTTCCCTGTGCTATAGAGTAGGATCTTGTGGGTTATCTATTTTACATGTAGTAATGTAGTATCTGTTAACTCCCAACTCCTAATTTAGCCCTCTCTCCTTTCCCCTTTGCTAACCATGAATTTGTTTTCTATGTCTGCAAGTCTATTTCTGCTTTGTAAATAAATTCACTGGCATTATTTTTCTTTTTTTTTAGATTTCACATGTGAATGATGTCATATGGTACCTTTCCCCATCTGACTTATTTTCCTTAATAGAATAATCCCAAGATCCAAGTATTGTGAGAGCTTTAAAGCTGCTCTCAAAAATGTGTGGCATGGAAGCCGACTTTCAACATCGCCAGTGAATTTCATTCCATTGAAGGCTGCTGGCAGCCTCTTCCTCCTTAGACTAGCGAGAGGGTCCCGGGGCCGGCTCCTATGTGGTCATCCACTATTTCCCGTGTACCCTCAAGTGAAAAAGTGTGGTTTGATACAATGAGCCCAGAGTTAGACAGCAGAGTGATGGGGATTCAACTTCTGGCTATGTCTTTCACAATCTGCTAGAGTCTAAAGAAGGTCCTAAATCTCTGGGGTTTCCTTTCTTCCTCTGAGAGATGAAAATAAGAAAAACCACTTTGTGGGCTGCAGAGAGGATAAACCGAGACTGTGTAACATTGTATACAGCATACAGATGGTGTTCCATGGATATCACTCACCTCCTCTCTGAGTTTTTCTCAAATGAGGAGATGTGGATGACCTTCTACAGGGCTCCCTGAAGACCTTTCACCTCCCGAACTCACCCCTAATTTGGGGCCACAAACCTACTCTTTCTAAGACTTGGTTTCCCTGTCTCAAATGCTAGAATAGCCTGGTTTTTTCCAACGTAATTATACCCTTGGAGAAAGTGCCTCATGGAGCATGCACTAAATTAAAACATTAATTAAAATAAAACATGAGCTCAGCAACAATTAAAGTGAAAGAAGAAGTGTATATAAAATAATTCATACACACACAAAGATTAAAAAAAAAAAAAAAACCACGGCAGCACTGGTCTCAAAGCCCTCAGGATTGAAGAGTGACTTGAAGACTGATAACAAGGAACTAACTTGTTTCCAAATTATGTAGGCCATCCTGGGGCCACAGTCTTCCAAAGGGTGTGCTCTTTGAGTCTCTCATGGTCAGCAGTTTAAAATACTAGCAGAATTCAGCTTTTGCCCACGTCCTCTTTGAACCAAAGGCATCTGGTCAGACGCAGCTGGGCACTCAGACGAATTACTTCTTTATGGGCTGCTCCATGTCACCGCCCTGTGCCAGGTTGTGGGGATGTCGGAGGGGCAAGGTGACTCCATTCCTGAGGCAGCTCAGAGTCCAGTGGAAAGACAGATGGATGCCAGTGAGAAGCAGAGCCCCCCGATGCCCACCTGGCCCTTCACTGTTTCTAGAAAGCCTGTTGTACACTCATCATTCCCTGCCGAGACCACTTCCTCTGTATCATCACCTTTTGTCTAACAAAACTCTATTCACTGTCAAGATCCCCCTTCAAAACCACCTGACCTGGGAAGGTCTCAAGCCTGGCTTGGCCAGCTCCCCTGAGAAAACAGTGCCCTTCCCCGAGCTTCTTCCCTTTCCACTGACCGCACCATCCTGACATAATACTTGCTCGGAATAGAGATGCAGATGTAGAGAATGGGAGGAGAGGGCAAGGTGGCAGGAGCTGAGGGAGTAACATGACCTATATACACTACCTCCTGTCAAATAGCGAGCTCGTGCGAAGCTGCTGCATAGCACAGGGACCTCATCTCATAGCTCTGTGATGACCTAAAAGACTGGGATGGGGAGGCTGGGAGGCTCAAGGGGGAGGGGATGTATGTAAACATATAGCTGATTCACTTTCTTGTACAGCGGAAACTAACACAGCACTGTAAAGCAATTACACTCCGATTTAAAAAACCTTGCTGCTTAGGGTTGATACGTACACTTTTATATGAACACATCACAAATAAGGAACTTACAGAACCAAAAGGGATTGGAGAGATGGCCCACTGCCTTTATATCACACACATAAAGTGCAAGTATCCCAGAGAAGGGCCAACAAGCACACAGGTGAGACGAACAAAACATGAGAGGGAACAAAGCCAGGCTTAGACCCCAGCCCGCTTAACATCCAGGCCATGTTGTCCTTGCTACCAAGGTGTTCCCACTCTCTCACTGGTTATCTTTTCCTTCAGGGTCCTGGGTAACAGAGAGATCAATCCGGCGGGCAGGAGCTAAAGACCTGGGTGGTCAGTGTGATGGGGGCGGCAGGCTGCCGCCACCCCAGGCCCGTCTCATGGACAGTGTTTAGCGAATAGCACCTCCTCAGGGTCTTCCTGGTGCGTGCAGCCCCTCCTGAGCCCCCTCTGTGTGGTCAGAGCTCCCCTCTGTCATGAGGTGCAGCAGCTCCGACAGCTCCTCTCGTTCCTGGGGTCACGAACTCAGTTGATCCCCAAGAGAACTGATTACCCCGAATCAAGTTCCTCCACATTTGTGATAAAAGCAAATTGGAGCCCAAACTGGATTCCACGTCTGTTCATTAGATCGCTAACTCGTGAAGCTATAAAAGCAAGAGCAGTCAACTTAGAGCCTGGGGCTGAGTCTCATTTTGATACTTCTCGCCTGAACCCCTCTCAGTTCTACTCGATCTTCTCTTTATTCGGCTTTCATCTCCTCCCATTCCCCATGGTGACCAGCATCTCATGGCAAAGTTAGGGCCCTCTCGGGAGAGATTCGAGGAGCAAGATCCGGGATCAGTCGCAGGGGTCGCCTCCTAGCTTCATGTGGCCTCTCAAAAGGCAGGCCATGTTCTGCCTGCGAGCACTAAAGTAGGCCTGCATGGAGGTGGGATTCATTTCACATCTTAACCTCAAATACATGCAGGGAGTGACTCCAGAATTTACACTTTGGCACCGGGAGTTCTGAACCAAATCATTTTCCTTAACTTAGGACTCTGGCTGTTCGAAATAAGGCAAAATCACAACAGGGGGCCAACCAGTCCACGCCTACCCACTTAGCAATGCCCTCTGGTGATAACCTCCATTCATACCTTTCTTACAACATCCTGCCTTTACCCCCAATGACACTGAAGGCCAAGCTAAATTGGTCTAACCATTCCTTATACCCTCGGGGCTCCAGAGATGGTACAGAGCAGTGAAATTGTGTGATTTAGCATCCAACAGGCCTAAATCCAAGTCGTTATTTGGTGCCTTCTTAGCTGATGGATGCAAGGCAAGTATATCTCTGGGCCTCAGTTTCCTCATCTGTAAAATGGAAATAAAAGTGGTACTTGCTCCAAAAACTTTCATGAAGAGTAAATGAAAAAAATCTTTGTAAAATACTTAGCAAAGTGTCCAATCTATAGAAAGAACTCAGTCAACAGTAGCTACAATCATGGATATGTTGTCCTTATTATCTGTATCCTGGTCAGTAGCAATGATGGTAGCAGTAGTAATTCACTTTTTTTTTCAATTGGACTATAATTGCTTTACAAGGTTGTGTTCGTTCCTCCTGGACAATGGAATGACCAGCTGTATTTACATATATTCCCTTCCTCTCAGACCTTCCTCCCACCTCCACCACCCACCCCTCCAGGTCCCCACGGAGCACAGAGCTGCGTCCCCCTGCTATACAGCGGGTTCCCACTCGCTATCTATTTCACACATGGTAGTGTATACAATAATTATTGCTCATTCAGCATGCATCTAGCTCCCATTAAAGAGAGTGCTGCCAGCAGAAATTTCCACCGAAGTCTAGGTGTTCTTTCAATGTAATCCTCAGCTGCCCGGACTCTGACAGTAATGGATCTTTGACTACAGCTTACCTGAGATTTGAATTTAATAATGTACTTAAGCGTTTGCTGTGTGCCAAGCTCTGTGATGGGCACCTAACAAAATACGTAAGACAGCCCCTGCCCATAGTCTACTGGAAAACAGACAGGGACACAACTCAGAGTGGCAGATTCTTATAGGAGAGCTACTCGTCCTTTATGATGGCATCAGCGTCTGGCATCATCTCCTTCAGGAAGCCTTCCCAGATTACCCCAGCTTCCTAAATTCTCTTTTTCTGAAGTCTCTAATGTCACATGACCCAGCACCTCTTCGATGAGAAGAAATGACAGTGTCTTCCCTGTCTATGTACCTAACTCTGCTGAGCTGTAATGGCTCCATTTCCTTTTTCTTTGTATAAATGGGAGGAAACTGGTTTGAGACTGAAGGCCAATAATTCACCATTCCTTATACCCTCGGGGCTCCAGAGATGGTACAGAGCAGTGAAATTGTGTGATTTAGCATCCAACAGGCCTAAATCCAAGTCGTTATTTGGTGCCTTCTTAGCTGATGGATGCAAGGCAAGTATATCTCTGGGCCTCAGTTTCCTCATCTGTAAAATGGAAATAAAAGTGGTACTTGCTCCAAAAACTTTCATGAAGAGTAAATGAAAAAAATCTTTGTAAAATACTTAGCAAAGTGTCCAATCTATAGAAAGAACTCAGTCAACAGTAGCTACAATCATGGATATGTTGTCCTTATTATCTGTATCCTGGTCAGTAGCAATGATGGTAGCAGTAGTAATTCACTTTTTTTTTCAATTGGACTATAATTGCTTTACAAGGTTGTGTTCGTTCCTCCTGGACAATGGAATGACCAGCTGTATTTACATATATTCCCTTCCTCTCAGACCTTCCTCCCACCTCCACCACCCACCCCTCCAGGTCCCCACGGAGCACAGAGCTGCGTCCCCCTGCTATACAGCGGGTTCCCACTCGCTATCTATTTCACACATGGTAGTGTATACAATAATTATTGCTCATTCAGCATGCATCTAGCTCCCATTAAAGAGAGTGCTGCCAGCAGAAATTTCCACCGAAGTCTAGGTGTTCTTTCAATGTAATCCTCAGCTGCCCGGACTCTGACAGTAATGGATCTTTGACTACAGCTTACCTGAGATTTGAATTTAATAATGTACTTAAGCGTTTGCTGTGTGCCAAGCTCTGTGATGGGCACCTAACAAAATACGTAAGACAGCCCCTGCCCATAGTCTACTGGAAAACAGACAGGGACACAACTCAGAGTGGCAGATTCTTATAGGAGAGCTACTCGTCCTTTATGATGGCATCAGCGTCTGGCATCATCTCCTTCAGGAAGCCTTCCCAGATTACCCCAGCTTCCTAAATTCTCTTTTTCTGAAGTCTCTAATGTCACATGACCCAGCACCTCTTCGATGAGAAGAAATGACAGTGTCTTCCCTGTCTATGTACCTAACTCTGCTGAGCTGTAATGGCTCCATTTCCTTTTTCTTTGTATAAATGGGAGGGAAACTGGATCCAGCTTCTGCTCCATAGTTCCCTGGCTTCCTAATATAAAGGAAAGAATTCTTAATCCAGAGGGCACCAACGGGGTTTAACTTCACTCTTGAGGATGCCGATGAGACATTTTCCTTTCTGGCCTCAAGGGTCCCCATCTAGTAAGTGGGGCTGCCACCCGGGACTGACATGACAACACAACATGGACCCATCGTGGCTGAAACTCTCCACGGTCATTTCCACGCTCTCCTGGTCCTTCTCTCCAGAAGGGCCCCTGACTGCTCATGCATCCCCGCAGAGCCTGGACCCCTGGCAGGGCGGGAGATGTCGCATACAATTAAAAGTTCATTACCTTTCCTGAGTAGAGTGCAGTACATTTACTAATATAATTACACTGCAGTTGTCAAACTCAATGAACAATGTGCATTTCCGAGGCAGTGTCCTCAAGAATTACAGCCCTTTCTTCCTTTCTAATCTACAAGATCACCCATTTCACCACTGAGGGCTTCCTACCACTCAGCGGAATAGCCTAATGTGCTTGGAAGAAACATCAGGGTGTGGGTCAGCTTTTATTTTTCCTCTTCGATGGCTCTAGACATCCTGGTGGCAGACAGAGGAGAGCGGAGGAGAGAAGGGCAAAATACCTCTTCCTTCCCTCTGAGTTCCAGTCTCATGAAACCCACCTCATCTTGTCCTGGCAAAATCTCAATATACATACATGGGAATATCTCCCATCCAAGTATTAACCAGATTTGACCCTGCTTAGCTTCTGAGATCAGATGAGATCCTGCATGTTCAGGGTGATATGGACATCAACCCCACAGATGAATTACTGATGCTCTCACTCTGAACACCCACTACCTGGGCAAACACTTTCTCTGAAGCCTCTAGGCAAGGCTGCTAGCATTCAAATGATCCCAGACTGACACCTTTTTTTTTTTAACATCATCTGAAGCAAAGCAAGAAGCTGGCCCTCTCAGGAGGGCCCTAGCATGGCTGCAGCAGTCCTGATGCCATTATTTGGGTGGAGCTGTGCAAGGCCCTTGTTCATATTATCAGAGCTATGATGTGCACAGTTCTTTTGACTTTTCCCATCTCCCTCCTGTGTCACCTCTTCTGAGGCTCACAGCAGCTCAAGGCACTGAGTCTTCTTCCCATTTCTCTAGGGAAGGACAGAGGCTTGAAGAGATGAATGGAGTGACCCAAAAATACTCAGCTAGGCCAGGATTCAGACCAAGTCTCCCAGGCAGTCTGTCCCCACCCACCATGGCGGGAAACAGGCGACACTGCGGAGTACTCTGCAGCCTTCACACGGTGAATGTTAACGTTGCTCACAGTGAGCAGAGCGGAGGTTTTATCCTGTGTCACAAAGAGAGTTGAGTGACGACGTCATTATCGCATCTTTCCAACAATTCTTTTCAGATCAGGTGATCATCGTTGCCTTGATGCAGATGCACAAAGGAGATTCAGAGAGGTGAAGACACATGCCTGAAGGAGCCCAGTATGAAGGGACAGAACAAGGATTCCAACTCGGGATCTTAACCACTGGGCTACCTACATCCTGATCAAGATGGGATGAGGTGGGCTTCCCTGGTGGTCCAGTGGGTGGGGACACCGCCTTGCAGTGCAAGGGGCGCCGGTTCGATCCCTGGCCTGGGAAGATCCCACGTGCCGCGGAGCGGCTGGACTGATGTGTCCAATTACTCAGCTGGAGCTCTGGAGCGCATGCGCCCAGAGCCAGTGCTCTGCGACAACAGAGGCCACCGTGATGGGAGGCCCACACGGGCCAAAGAACAAAGATGGATGAAAAATGGACAAATGAAAGACCAATAGAAGTGGCCCACCTGCTCCCCTCCCTCCCCACCCCACCCCCACCAAAATAAATAAATAAATCTTTAAAAAAAAAAAAAAAGATGGGATGAGATGAGCTTGTCTCTGAAAGAACAGGTGATGTTAGTTCCAACTCTGCCGTTAACTTGAGTAGATTAATGAGATCTTAGGTTCCTCATCGGGGTGATGAGCTAGGTGATATTCAAAGGCATTTTTCGTTCAAACATCCTAGGCTAAGATGCCAGAAGCGTGAGGCCATGGTTGGATGAAAATGACTAACCTGAGTCCCATAAACCTCACTTAAAGGTGATGGGATATGGCACACCAGGGGCAAGAGGGCAGACAGGCGAGGGCAGACAGGCCTAGGTTAGAAGAACAGCCTAGGCTGTTTCCTGGGCGAAGAACCACCTTGTGCCTCAGTGTTCCCATCTTTGATATGGACCTTGGCCAGGATCCCCAGGAAACAGAGGCTTGAAGAGATGAATGGAGTGACCCAAAATACTCAGCTAGGCCAGGATTCAGACCAAGTCTCCCAGGCAGTCTGTCCCCACCCACCATGGCGGGAAACAGGCGACACTGCGAGTACTCTGCAGCCTTCACACGGTGAATGTTAACGTTGCTCACAGTGAGCAGAGCGGAGGTTTTATCCTGTGTCACAAAGAGAGTTGAGTGACGACGTCATTATCGCATCTTTCCAACAATTCTTTTCAGATCAGGTGATCATCGTTGCCTTGATGCAGATGCACAAAGGAGATTCAGAGAGGTGAAGACACATGCCTGAAGGAACCCAGTATGAAGGGACAGAACAAGGATTCCAACTCGGGATCTTAACCACTGGGCTACCTACATCCTGATCAAGATGGGATGAGGTGGGCTTCCCTGGTGGTCCAGTGGGTGGGGACACCGCCTTGCAGTGCAAGGGGCGCCGGTTCGATCCCTGGCCTGGGAAGATCCCACGTGCCGCGGAGCGGCTGGACTGATGTGTCCAATTACTCAGCTGGAGCTCTGGAGCGCATGCGCCCAGAGCCAGTGCTCTGCGACAACAGAGGCCACCGTGATGGGAGGCCCACACGGGCCAAAGAACAAAGATGGATGAAAAATGGACAAATGAAAGACCAATAGAAGTGGCCCACCTGCTCCCCTCCCTCCCCAACCCGCACCCCCACCAAAATAAATAAATAAATCTTTAAAAAAAAAAAAAAAGATGGGATGAGATGAGCTTGTCTCTGAAAGAACAGGTGATGTTAGTTCCAACTCTGCCGTTAACTTGAGTAGATTAATGAGATCTTAGGTTCCTCATCGGGGTGATGAGCTAGGTGATATTCAAAGGCATTTTTCGTTCAAACATCCTAGGCTAAGATGCCAGAAGCGTGAGGCCATGGTTGGATGAAAATGACTAACCTGAGTCCCATAAACCTCACTTAAAGGTGATGGGATATGGCACACCAGGGGCAAGAGGGCAGACAGGCGAGGGCAGACAGGCCTAGGTTAGAAGAACAGCCTAGGCTGTTTCCTGGGCGAAGAACCACCTTGTGCCTCAGTGTTCCCATCTTTGATATGGACCTAATACATCCAGCCTCACAGAGCACTTGCAAGGATCAAAACCAAAGTCCTGACCCTGGCCTACCAAGCCCTATGACTTTCCCACCAACCTCTCTCAGACCTCATCTCCTAGGCTCTTGCTAAGCCACTCTGCTCTGTTCACATGCTCCTGCCTCAGGGCCTTTGTACCTGCTCAGCTCTTTTCCTGGCTAACCTTTCTCGAAGTAGCAATATGCTCCTTCCCTTATCTTCTCCAAGTCTTTGCTCAAATGTCACCTTCTCATAGGCCTGACCTGAATGCTCTATTTAAAATTGAGGATGAATTGGGAGAGTGGAATTGGTATGTATATATAATATTACTATTATGTATATGTATAAAATAGATAACTAATGAGACCTTACTGTATAACAGAGGAACAGCTACTCCTATCTTGTAGCGACCTAAATGAACAGGAAACCCAAAAGAGGGGAAATACATAGCTGATGCACTTTGCTGTATAGCAAAATAAATAAAACAACGATATAAATAAAGTATACTCCAATAAAAATTTTAAAACAAAAAAATTTCAAACCTCTCTTCTCACTCGCCTAAACCATCCCTAACCTCACCCTGTTGCATTCTTCTCCATCAGCCCTATCGCCCTCTGACGTACTATATATTGCGTATCTCTTCTCACTAAAATATTGGCTTCATGAAAGCAATCACCTGTTTTCCTGCTGTATCCCCCCATACCTAGAACAGGTCTTAACACATGTTAAGTATTTACTAAATATTTCTCAAAGAAACACATTGAAAGGTATTTTTATCCAAGGAATAAATATTGTTCTCCTTTCCTTCTTGTTTAAAGTAAGTCTCATCCTTAACGAACACTTCCTGCGAGCCAGCGCCTGCGCTCAGTGCGCTGCAGAAGATGACCACCAGTGACGCCATCACCGACACCTGGAGCTTCAGCTCCTTGATCCCTCTCCTTGAGGGCCTCCATGAGCGATGCCCTCTTTCTACCTGTCATTTTGGCCTGCCTGGTTCTCCCCAAACCAGTCTCTAAGATGTGTTCATGGAGTCAGTGAATCTTTTAATTAAAACAGTCTGCTGTGATGAATCTGGTATTACAGAGCCTTACCTATGTAAAACATTAATAATACAAATTTCATTTGTTTATGTCAGTGCCAAGCATTAATTTTTAATAGCAAAATGTATGAGTTATGAAAGGCATTAATGCAAACCAAATCACCAGCTGAGGATGAAAAGGAAATCTATTTTTTAGGGTAAGCAGTGGTGATGAAATATTATTGTGGCTTCCATGCAAGAGCAAGAAAAAAAATATTTCTTCACCCTTCAGCAATAATTAAAAAAAAAAAAAGACCCAGGTGAAAAAAGAACTTTATCATCACCTCAATATTAGTTCTAAATTGAAACAGAGTTGTCTCTTTTATCCTACTGGGTCTCTGGTGGCAATTTCAAAGCAAGAAGTTTATGCAAAATTGTCCTAATTACCCACCCCAATCACATTTATCCTTCTAGGATAAAATATTAATAATAATCTGTTATGTTTGCACAGCATGGTAGGGTTTATGAAGCACTTTGAGTCATTATCTCAATTGATCCCCACAACTCTGCAAGGCAAGGGGATGCATACCCATTTTATAGATGAGCCCACTGAGGCACAATGAGGTTCAATGGCAGGGCTGGGATTGTAGTAAGTATACTTAGTGAACAAATGAAGGAAGGTGGAAAAGGAAAGGCAAGAAGGAAGGAAGGGAGGGAGGGAGGGAGGATAACTGGTGGGCAGATCTGCCAGAGGACGAGAGGAAGGGAGAGGGAAAGGAAGGAAAGATGGGCACAGGAAAGCTAATTAGGCTCAGGTGACTCACCATCTGCCACACCTTCCCTTCTGCAGATCCATTCTGGCCCTCTTCTGCCCCTCTTCTAGGGCCCAGGAAGCTCGTTCCTGAGGACTGAACCATCTGCTTCCCTCCTCCCCACATTCAGTCCTTAGGAGCTCCACTCTATGCCAAGGAGATCCACAGAGAGGGAAGAACGAATAGACACAGTTCTCCGGCCCACCACCTGGCCCTTTCTGCTTCACCACCCCTCCCCTAGCCACAGCTACCCCACCCACAATTCTAGCTTCCACCAGGGTCCCCCGGGAACCCTCTGTCCTCCCTTCAGTGCTAACAGCTCCCTACTGATGATCGTCTCTGGCTGCTTCAGCCCGGACGTTTAACCTCTTATCCAGGCTCCCACCTTCGTAAGTGGTCCGTCCAGGAAACAGCCTTCAGCTGACCCACCCAGAATTCATCAGGAGTGACTTCTCACCCCTGCTTAGAGCCTGACCCACATACGCACGCAGTCTCTCACCCCATTATCTAGATGGAATTGGATCCATCAGTAGGGAAGCTGATCAAAAAAATAAAAGCAAAAAAAGATCAGAGATCATTTTCCTGGAGCTGGTTGCTCACTAGGGGGTGTGGCAGGCAGTTAACTCAAAACCGCTATGTGATTTTTTTTGGTAGACTTTTTTTTTTCTTTTGGCCACTTCTATTGGTCTTTCATCATCCATTCGTCTTTGTTCTTTGGCTCCTGTGGGCCTCCCACTGCAATGGCGTCTCTTGTTGCAGAGCGCTGGCTCTTGGCGCATGCGCTCCAGAGCTCCGGCTCGGTAATTGGACACATCAGTCCAGCCGCTCCGCGGCACGTGGGATCTTCCCAGGCCAGGGATGGAACCGGCGCCCCTTGCACTGCAAGGCGGTGTCCCCACCCACTGGACCACCAGGGAAGCCCCGCTATGTGATTTTGAGTTAACAGAAAGCCTCTGCTTTCAGGTCCTGTCACATTCCGATGGTCAGCTGGAACCATGGGCGGCCAGTGCCTCCCTGACCGACAGGGTGTTAACAGCACGGCAGAAGCCAGCGCCTTCCAGACAAAGAGGAGGGTGAGGATGCCAGCGTTCGACACCATTATATTGTTCAAATATTTGTAAATGTTCACATGGACCTTCTCCAGTAGCATGTAGATGTTTACACATCAATCTGTTAAAAATATAATATCACCTGCATTTGTAGGTGAGTAAATTGAGGCTCCGGGGCTGTGGCTAGCTCACTTTTCTATGGTCATTTCCTATTAGTAGTAGTAGTAGCAGTAGTAGTAGTAGTATAAAAATGTGCCTTTGATGGAGTGCTGACTCCTGAGTAACATGTTGAATTATCATCCCATTTAATCCCCTCAACAACCTACAAGAGTTCTACTTATTCCCATTTCACAGAGATGGAAACTGAGGCTTGGGTCAAGGAAGACGGTATCCATGGGAGCCTAGGCTTGCCAAGTCCAAAGCACATGACCCGTTCTGTGATGCCACAGTCAACCTGACGAGGCAAGGCCACTGTGCCATCCCTCTTTATCTCACATGCAGCCTCTGCCACCAAACAAGAAGCACTAATGCACTCTCAACTGCCCCTTGAAGCCCCAGCACACTGGATCTGACCGTGCCCCAGGCTCAGATGAAGGACTGCATCCTCTGTGAACTGCCTTCCCTACCCACCTGCCACTTCTCTTCTCAGATGCCTGTGGCTATTTTTAATTTCACTGAAGACTGACGTCAAAGATGAAATCCTAAGATGATCAAAATAATTATTCCTGGGAAAGAATTAATCCTGTGACCCTTCAAGCCTGATAGATTTTTAAATTTTTAATTTTAGTAGTAATGCCCTGATGCCGTTATACTATCAAGTGGTACCAGAGGGAATAAAGTTAAAAGTGAACCCCCTTCTCTTCTCCTCTGGTTCCCAAACCCATTTCTCAGTGGGAGCCACATATATAATTTCTGTCTTGACCCTCAACAGAAATTTTAATATGTTTGATACAAAGGGGATTAGGTGAGACAAACTGTCCCACAGCTTGAGATTCTTCCTTCAACTACGTGTCTTAGACAGCCTTCTCTGCCAGTCCTTGAATGGCATTTATTCTTCCATTAGCTATTTATGGAACTCTGCCCTGTGCCAGTCTTCACCACCATCATCACCCTCATCTGAGTGCTGACACGTGCCAAGCCCTTCACGTTGACTTTCTTTTATTATCAGAATGACCCCTGACCTGGGTACTGTTAATGCCTCCATTTTTATACCTCTACTGAGATATAAAAAAGTTAAGTAACTCACATAACTCACTCTGAGTAACTCACACTGTTCGTTCCTGGTGCATTTGGGATTTGAACCCAGGCAGTCTTAACTCCAGATCTTGGATTCTTAAGCAAACCCACGGTTCTTGTCCACCACTGAGCTCACAATCTGGGAGGTAGAGTTGGAGGGCAATATAATAAATCCATATGCATGCTACTAAGGTGCTTCGGCCGTGTCTGACACTGTGAGACACAATGGACTGTAGCCCCCCAGGTTACTCTGTCCACGACATTCTCTGTCCCTGAGATTCTCCAGGCAAGAATTCTAGAGTGGGTTGCCATATCCTCCTCCAGGGGATCTTTCTGACCCAGGGATTGAACCCATGTCTCCTGCATCTCCTGCGCCTCAGGTAGACTGTCTGATGCTGAGCCACCAGGGAAGCCACAATAAATCCATAGGCAAGTGCTACTTAAAGAGAATTAACAGTTTGCCTAATGTTACTTAGTTGTTGTTGTTGTTCAGTCGTTAAGGTGTATTTGACTCTGCAACCCCATGGACTGCAGCATGCCAGGCTTCTCCATCCTTCACTATCTCCCTGACTTTGCTTAAACTCATATCCATTGAGTCAGTGATGCCATCCAACCATCTCATCCTCTGCTACCCCCTTCTCCTCCTGCCTTCAACCTTTCCCAGCATCAGGGTCTTTTCCAATGAGTCAGCTCTTCACATCAGGTGGCCAAAGTTCTGGTAGCCCAGTAGTTCCAATGAATATTCCGGGTTGATTTCCTTTAGTATTGACAGGTATTGATCTCCTTGCTGTCCAAAGAACTCTCAAAATTACATAATTCATTTAGTCATTTTCCTGTTGATGGACATAGTCGTCAGTTGTTCCTTCAACTACCTTAGACACTTCTGCACCTGAGCATTTTTTAGCTATTTATGGAACTCTGCCCTGTGCCAGTCTTCACCACCATCATCACCCTCATCTGAGTGCTGACACGTGCCAAGCCCTTCACGTTGACTTTCTTTTATTATCAGAATGACCCCTGACCTGGGTACTGTTAATGCCTCCATTTTATACCTCTACTGAGATATAAAAAGTTAAGTAACTCACATAACTCACTCTGAGTAACTCACACTGTTCGTTCCTGGTGCATTTGGGATTTGAACCCAGGCAGTCTTAACTCCAGATCTTGGATTCTTAAGCAAACCCACGGTTCTTGTCCACCACTGAGCTCACAATCTGGGAGGTAGAGTTGGAGGGCAATATAATAAATCCATATGCATGCTACTAAGGTGCTTCGGCCGTGTCTGACACTGTGAGACACAATGGACTGTAGCCCCCCAGGTTACTCTGTCCACGACATTCTCTGTCCCTGAGATTCTCCAGGCAAGAATTCTAGAGTGGGTTGCCATATCCTCCTCCAGGGGATCTTTCTGACCCAGGGATTGAACCCATGTCTCCTGCATCTCCTGCGCCTCAGGTAGACTGTCTGATGCTGAGCCACCAGGGAAGCCACAATAAATCCATAGGCAAGTGCTACTTAAAGAGAATTAACAGTTTGCCTAATGTTACTTAGTTGTTGTTGTTGTTCAGTCGTTAAGGTGTATTTGACTCTGCAACCCCATGGACTGCAGCATGCCAGGCTTCTCCATCCTTCACTATCTCCCTGACTTTGCTTAAACTCATATCCATTGAGTCAGTGATGCCATCCAACCATCTCATCCTCTGCTACCCCCTTCTCCTCCTGCCTTCAACCTTTCCCAGCATCAGGGTCTTTTCCAATGAGTCAGCTCTTCACATCAGGTGGCCAAAGTTCTGGTAGCCCAGTAGTTCCAATGAATATTCCGGGTTGATTTCCTTTAGTATTGACAGGTATTGATCTCCTTGCTGTCCAAAGAACTCTCAAAATTACATAATTCATTTAGTCATTTTCCTGTTGATGGACATTGAGGTCGTTTCCAGCATTTCATGATTCCAAACAACATCCAGGGAACATCTCAGGACACCTAGCAGTGGACGGCTAGATGTGTAAGCTAAATCCCTCAAAGTGGAATTACAGGAGCAAACAGCACATGCATTTTTTATTTTGATAACTATTTCAGTATTTCCCTTTAAAAACACGATGTGTATTTGAGATCCTGCATGGACACATGAGGACCCATCTTTGCATTCTCACCAGGACTGGCTGTTAGGAATCGCTTTCATCTTTGGTGAAAAATGGAATTTCATTTCTGCTGTTTCATTTCCTTACTTTTGAATGTACTTCTGTGTATTTATTATCTATGGTTACTTCTTGCCTTGACTCAGTATCTTAGAGGAGAGAATGTGACTTAAAGGAAAGACACTGAGATAAGAACACAATATATTTGGGTCCATCTCAGTACCAAAACTTACTAACTGGGTGGTCATGAGTAGGTGGCAGATCTCGGGGCTGGGGTCTTGGAACAGAGGAGAATTGAGTCTGCCCCTCCTCCAGGACCATGGTGGTAAGGAACTGAGAGAAACTTCCGTCTGAGGTTGCCTGGAGGAGCTGGGCTGGAGAACTCAACCACACCGCATGAGGCACTTCCAAAGCCTAGACAATGCGCTTGGGATTGGATGACTCAACAGGGATACCTGTTGGGGTCCCTCACATCCGCTCTGAGCTTACAGAGCACGAGCTGGACCACTAATAATCAGCAGAGATGAGGAAAACACACTCTCCCCTCATCCCTGCTCCCCCCAACAAAGGCCAGAGGGACCACACAGGAGAGAGAGAGGAGAGCTGTGTGAGTGGGTAGACATCCCCTCCAAACCCTCCCAGCCCTCGGAGATATCAGCCCTGGACTCTTGAAAGGGGTGAAGCCAGCTTTGAAACTGAGTTTGGAATTTTTAAAATAAACAGGCCTGAATCTTAATCATTGAAATAAGACGAATAAAGGCCAAACATAACCGACAGTCCTGGAAGCAGCCCGAGCTCTCAACACAAGAGCCCTCTACCCAGCACGTGGGGTGCGGCGGGCACAGCTGGTGGCAGTGAAGAGGGACGTGTACGCATTTCACGCTTGTATCTCAACCAGTTAAGACTCTCCGTTATTAGTAAATAATGAGAGGATTGACTCCGCTGATCTTTTCTACTTCTCTAATTCTAAGATTACATGATTTATTCATTCATTCACGCATTTGAGAATAACTATTTCAGTATTTCCTTTAAAACACGATGTGTATTTGAGATCCTGCATGGACACATGAGGACCCATCTTTGCATTCTCACCAGGACTGGCTGTTAGGAATCGCTTTCATCTTTGGTGAAAAATGGAATTTCATTTCTGCTGTTTCATTTCCTTACTTTTGAATGTACTTCTGTGTATTTATTATCTATGGTTACTTCTTGCCTTGACTCAGTATCTTAGAGGAGAGAATGTGACTTAAAGGAAAGACACTGAGATAAGAACACAATATATTTGGGTCCATCTCAGTACCAAAACTTACTAACTGGGTGGTCATGAGTAGGTGGCAGATCTCGGGGCTGGGGTCTTGGAACAGAGGAGAATTGAGTCTGCCCCTCCTCCAGGACCATGGTGGTAAGGAACTGAGAGAAACTTCCGTCTGAGGTTGCCTGGAGGAGCTGGGCTGGAGAACTCAACCACACCGCATGAGGCACTTCCAAAGCCTAGACAATGCGCTTGGGATTGGATGACTCAACAGGGATACCTGTTGGGGTCCCTCACATCCGCTCTGAGCTTACAGAGCACGAGCTGGACCACTAATAATCAGCAGAGATGAGGAAAACACACTCTCCCCTCATCCCTGCTCCCCCCAACAAAGGCCAGAGGGACCACACAGGAGAGAGAGAGGAGAGCTGTGTGAGTGGGTAGACATCCCCTCCAAACCCTCCCAGCCCTCGGAGATATCAGCCCTGGACTCTTGAAAGGGGTGAAGCCAGCTTTGAAACTGAGTTTGGAATTTTTAAAATAAACAGGCCTGAATCTTAATCATTGAAATAAGACGAATAAAGGCCAAACATAACCGACAGTCCTGGAAGCAGCCCGAGCTCTCAACACAAGAGCCCTCTACCCAGCACGTGGGGGGTGCGGCGGGCACAGCTGGTGGCAGTGAAGAGGGACGTGTACGCATTTCACGCTTGTATCTCAACCAGTTAAGACTCTCCGTTATTAGTAAATAATGAGAGGATTGACTCCGCTGATCTTTTCTACTTCTCTAATTCTAAGATTACATGATTTATTCATTCATTCAACACGCATTTGAGAAGCACTTAGACACCAAGTGCTGGGCGAAACTATGAGATGTCAGAAAGGAAGAACAGTTCTCTCCCTCCTCTCAGAACTTTCCAGCAGCACAGAAGAAGGGGCTCAACAAAGAATGGCAGAGGGGAGCACAGAGATGTGAATGAGATCCTTTGGGAGGAAGGGACAACAAGAAGTGGAAGGAACATCAAGAAAGGTGGAAAGAGTCTTTTGTGAGGAAAAGGGGTTTGCTGGTCAAGAATAGAGCTTTAGATGAGTCCCTGTGTCCTCGTGTTTTGAAGTAAAAGGCTTTCCATTTAGCCTCCCAAGCCTTCCTTCCGTCCCAAAGTATTGCCTCAAGAGTTAGTGATTAGGAAATCTGATGATACAGAAACACAGAAGAGCTATTAGACTTAAAAACTAGTAGAGGGCTTCCCCTGGTGACCCAGTGGGTAAGGACACCGCCTTGCAGTGCAAGGGGCGCCGGTTCGAGCCCTGGCCTGGGAAGATCCCACGTGCCGCGGAGCGGCTGGACTGATGTGTCCAATTACCGAGCCGGAGCTCTGGAGCGCATGCGCCCAGAGCTGGCGCTCTGCAGCGACAGACGCCACCGTGATGGGAGGCCCACAGGAGCCAAAGAACAAAGACGGATGAACATAGAGAAACGAAAGACCAATAGAAGTGGCCTGCCTGCTCCCCTCCCTCCCCAACCCGACCCCCACCCAAAATAAATAATAAATAAATAAATCTTTAAAAAAAAAAAAAAAACTAGTAGCAATTTAGACTATAAATCAGCTCCATGATAGAATCAAGGAACCCCTCCCCTCCCTGCCCATGTCCCTGAAAGATACAGATGAAAGCCTGGCACGTCTTCCAAAGCTGTTTTTGCAGGAAGCAGACCCACACCAGAAGGAAACTGCTGATCGTGAGAACATAGACCTAAGACCAGTTAAAACCAGAAGGTTGAAGATGCTAGAAAACTCCACCTTGATGCCAACCAATCCGGGAATTGTGCATGGGTTGATCCAGTCCGCTGCAGTCCCCTCCCTCACACCGCCATGAAGACCCCTTCCCTGAATGCCGTCAGGGAATCTGGGCATTTTGAGCGTGAGCGACCCATTCTCCTTGCTCGGAGCCTTACAATAAACACTGCACTTTTTTTCACCACAATCCAGGGTCAGTTGATTGGCTTTACTGCACATTCGGGCAAGTGGACTCAACTTTGGTTTGGTAACAAGAAGTGAAGAGGGAATAGTCCACACAGAAAATAACTAGGATCTACCTGAGAGATATGGCTGATGCTCACAGGAGCTGCACAGAGGTTAAGGAGGCTGAAGCAGGTGGGAGGTGGGGACGGAGATGATCCCACGACTGTGGGACAGGAAGGCAGGGAGAGGAGCTCGACTCGGTCCCAAAGAATATGAGTCACGGGACGTTCGGGGCAGGGGTGTGCCGTGGTCTGAATGCGTTTCAGAAGATGACTCCGGATGGAGTCTGGGGAGTAAGCTCCAGGGGCTGCAAAGAGAAGGGAACCAGACAAGTCTCTGCTTCAACATCCACCTCTCTTTCTCCTTGGTCCTTTTAAACTCTTCTCTTCAATGCCCTCCCAGCCCCTAAATTATTCCTACTCATCTTGTGTGCATGGATTGTCAATAATCTTCAGCCATCTATGGTGTTGTGGGATACCGTTCTTGGACCCCAAAGGAAGAAGAGAAGAGGTGTATTCCTTTCCTAGGGCTGACTGTTGTAACAAAGAATCACAAATTGGGTGATTTAAAATGACAAAAATGTCTTCTCTCCCAACATTGATATCAACATGCTGGCAGGCCATGTTCCCTCTAAAGATACTAGGGAAGAATCTTTGCTTGTCCTTTCCCAGTTCTGGTGGCTCCTGGCAGCCCTCAGCATCCCTCAACTTGCAGCTGCATCACCTTAATCTCTACCTGTGTCATCACATGGTTGTCATCTGTGTGGGTGTGGGGTGGAGGGGTGGCAGGGGCGTGTATATGCATTTGTGTCTCCTCTCCTTTTCTTATAAAGATATCAGCCATCGGATTTAGGGCCAACCCTAATCTAGTATAATTGCATCTTTAATTAATTACAGGAAATAGCAACCCACTCCAGTATTCTTGCCTGGAGAATCCCTGTGGACAGAGGAGCCTGGCGGGCTACAATCCTTAGGGTCACGAAGAGTCAGAAATGACTGGAGCAGCTGAGCATGAACACAAAGACTTTATTTCTAAACAGATCCATATTTTGAGGTTTCAGGTAGATAGGAATTTCTGGAGACACAATTCAAACCAGTGCAAAACACACAACCCTGAGGAGAAGCACATTAAAAGAAAAACCAGTCCATTTGCACTATGAAGATTAAGCTGTTGCTAGAATTTTTCCAGAACCTAATAATGCTTAAATACATATTCTCTTGCCCAATCACAGGTTGTCTTCTGTTAACTTCTCAACAAGAAGGGCAGGCTCAGGAAATGCATAGGTGGAGGGAGACCAGGGTCTCTACTTATGGTTGAAGAAACAGGCCCAGAGAGCAGTGAGTGGAGCGTCCAAGGTGCCTAGAAGCCAGGTCTCCTGACTCCAGACTGGGATCTCTCCACTCACCAACCGGGGCTTCGCAGGTGGCTCAGGGGTAAAGAATCCACCTGCCGATGCGGGAGATGCAGGTTCGATCCCTGGGTTGGATAAGATCCTCTGGAAAAGGAAACGGCAGCCCACTCCAGTATCCTTGCCTGGGAAATCCGATGGACAGAGGAGCCTGGCGGACTACAGTCTGTGGGGTCACCAAGAGTCGGACATGACTGAGCAATTACACCGCAGCAGCGGCCACTTCACCACACCGCTGTGTCTCTCTGTGATAAAACCTCCAGCTCCTGAGGGACAGAGCGAACGAGTGCCCCAAACAGAAGGAGGTAGGCCGGATTTCAGTTTCTCAGTGTTGCACATCCCCGAGGCCTGCGGCTCACATTTCTAACAGCAGAGCTGAGCACTGGTCCCGGCCGGGAAACCCTACACGATTGGCTCAGCTTCCAGACTGTTCCGCCTTCCGTCAGGGAGCCTGGTGGGGAGTCACACCCATGATCATGAATTGAAAAGGTGGTCTCCTGGCATTTATCAAATCCTTTCTAGAAGCACTGGTTTGGAGTCTTGATTCTGCCCATTCGCGGTGGTTTCCAGGACCTGAGGATGTCAAAGATGGCTTCTCTTACCAGCTCAGGTGAACCTGAATGTAGTCCAGGTCAGCATAGATCATGGCAGCTCCAGGACTCAACGCAGCCGCTGAGTGTCCGTATAGTGCCAGAAAAACAGGCGAGGGATAGAGACAGAGACAGAGAAAAGAGATAACTGGACGGAGGGAGAAAGGGAGACAGAGCAATTAAATAGACGAACTTGAACACGACATTGTCCAGTTTACTCCCATCTGCCACAACCCCAGGACACATGGACTGGCAGGAGCTGTGTGCATGGACAGAGAGTGGTCAGGAATGCTACAGGAGAGCTTTCTGGTACTTGGCAAGCACAGTCACTCAGGATGGGCAAGCTGGCTGGCCTGAGAGCCACTCCTAAGCCTGCAATAGCCATCATGAAATCTCCAGCAATGCCCACTCTGTCTGTCTCAGTTTCCTTACCAGTGACTTGCATGCAGCCCAGGGGGCTGTGAGGGTCAAATAAGATCATGTATTTTTAGGATGTATGTACACACCCTTTCTATTCCAAAAAGGACTTGAAGCACCTGCGGGATGAAGTGACATCCAACATGGAGCATACAGCATGTAACCTATCACCCAGATCTCCATCCATGTTAGCCTTGCTTCTTGAAAACCTCAGCCGGTCAGTCTCATTCAATGCAGAGAGAATGCAGCAGCTCCAATGAATGAGGCCAATGTGGGTATTTTTAGAGAGAAGGTAGTCTTAGCCAATGAATCACCTATGCGGCCAATAAAAAAAAGAACAACTTTGGAAACTGGGTAGCAGTATGAAAAAATGTTATGATGTAAGTTAAAAGGCAGTAAAAATACAATTTTAAAGATGGAAAGTGAATATCATTGCCTAAGGCTTTACAAAATGTGTCCATCTCACAAGATGGAGAAATTTTTATCTCCCCCTTCCCTGTCCCCACTACTTTTGATGAGAAAATGGTATTTGTTTGGATCAGTTACTTGGGGAGAAATGAGATCCATGTGGGAATACACCTGGTTGAAATAAGGGGAAACCTGTTTTGGGGGCTCCAGGAAAGGATGGTCATGGAGGAGGAGGTGAGGAGGGAAGTGATGGGAGAGGGAGCCGGCTGACAGGCAGGGACCCTGCTGGAGGATGTAGGAGGCCTTCGCATGAGCCCCTACAGGTCAGTCCAGCTACCAACTCCGACATGAGTGACTGGGCAGGACCTGGGCAGGCATCAAGGGAAGTGGCTGGACACTGTGCTCAGACCGAGGCCAAAAAAAATAAAGCTCAAGTGTACAAACACAGATCAGGAGCAGGGCCAAGCCAGGGAGCAGTGGACATAGAAACTCTCCAAAGCTGGGAGAAGACTCCAAACTCTCCTACACCGAGTCAGAGAATCAGTGGGCCTGGGTTGACATCTGGGTTTCATTTGTCTACCTGCACAAAGATATCAAGGAAAAAAGTGAGAATGGGTGATAGATCAGGATAGAAAATTGTGGTTGATTTTAAAGAGTTTCCTATCGGCCTTCCACAGATAAAGCACCTATTGGATACACCACCAGCCATGTATAAATGAAAAACTGGGGAGTTTCCTTACCAGTGACTTGCATGCAGCCCAGGGGCTGTGAGGGTCAAATAAGATCATGTATTTTTAGGATGTATGTACACACCCTTTCTATTCCAAAAGGACTTGAAGCACTCTGGATGAAGTGACATCCAACATGGAGCATACAGCATGTAACCTATCACCCAGATCTCCATCCATGTTAGCCTTGCTTCTTGAAAACCTCAGCCGGTCAGTCTCATTCAATGCAGAGAGAATGCAGCAGCTCCAATGAATGAGGCCAATGTGGGTATTTTTAGAGAGAAGGTAGTCTTAGCCAATGAATCACCTATGCGGCCAATAAAAAAAAGAACAACTTTGGAAACTGGGTAGCAGTATGAAAAAATGTTATGATGTAAGTTAAAAGGCAGTAAAAATACAATTTTAAAGATGGAAAGTGAATATCATTGCCTAAGGCTTTACAAAATGTGTCCATCTCACAAGATGGAGAAATTTTTATCTCCCCCTTCCCTGTCCCCACTACTTTTGATGAGAAAATGGTATTTGTTTGGATCAGTTACTTGGGGAGAAATGAGATCCATGTGGGAATGCACCTGGTTGAAATAAGGGGAAACCTGTTTTGGGGGCTCCAGGAAAGGATGGTCATGGAGGAGGAGGTGAGGAGGGAAGTGATGGGAGAGGGAGCCGGCTGACAGGCAGGGACCCTGCTGGAGGATGTAGGAGGCCTTCGCATGAGCCCCTACAGGTCAGTCCAGCTACCAACTCCGACATGAGTGACTGGGCAGGACCTGGGCAGGCATCAAGGGAAGTGGCTGGACACTGTGCTCAGACCGAGGCCAAAAAAAATAAAGCTCAAGTGTACAAACACAGATCAGGAGCAGGGCCAAGCCAGGGAGCAGTGGACATAGAAACTCTCCAAAGCTGGGAGAAGACTCCAAACTCTCCTACACCGAGTCAGAGAATCAGTGGGCCTGGGTTGACATCTGGGTTTCATTTGTCTACCTGCACAAAGATATCAAGGAAAAAAGTGAGAATGGGTGATAGATCAGGATAGAAAATTGTGGTTGATTTTAAAGAGTTTCCTATCGGCCTTCCACAGATAAAGCACCTATTGGATACACCACCAGCCATGTATGAAAATGCCCATTTTCTCCACAAGCTCACTTAGCACTGGGGCTAGTCATCTTCTTTTATCTCTGCCAATTTAACGGGTGAAAATGCTATCTCAGTTTTACTTTAATTTTTGTTTCTTTTTTTTTAATTCCAGAGTTGTATTTTCATATCATTTTATTAGGTTCTCAGATTTTAAAAGAAACGCTTGTTTATTACAGTAACTTTTCAAAGAGTCTGGAAGATCTTTGTAAAGAAGAAATTACGAATTGCCCATCATCTATCATTCAAAGATAAGAATTGCCTACACTGGTTCATTTTCTTCCGTTCAATTATGGATGATGATATGTTTTAAATGAAATCATTAATAGAGTGCATATGAAGGTTCAGTTACACTTTAATGTTTTAAAGGAATTATTTCCATTTTTGTGCTTTGCTGAAAATTCTTCTTCCCAAGGTCTATAAAACATTAATTTGTTTTTATATTTCACTGTGGATTTTGGTGATTTTTAAAAATTAATTTATTTTAATTGGAGGATAATTACTTTATAATATTGTGATGGATTTTGCCATACATCAACATGAATCAGCCACAGGTGCATATGTGTCTCCCCTAATCCTGGACCCCCTCCCACCTCTCTCCTCACTCTATCCCTCCTGGTTGGCCCAGAGCACCTGCTTTGGCTGCCCTGCTTCATGTGTCGAACTTGCACTGGTCGTCTATTTTACATAGGGTCATGTACATGTTTCAATGTTATTCTCTTATTCTCTCAAATCATCCCACTGAGTCCAAAAGTCTCTTCTTTGTGTCTGTGTCTCCTTTTCTGCCCTGCAAGATCATCAGTATCATCTTTCTAAATCCAATGTGTAGATGTTAATACACTACATTTGTCTTTCTCTTTTTAACTTATTTCACTCTGTAAAATAGGCTCCAGGTTCATCCACCTCATTAGAACTGACTTAAGTGTGGTACTTTTTATGACTGAGTAATATTCCATTGTATAGATGCACCACAACTTCCTTATCCATTCATCTGCCGATGGACGTCTGGGTTGCTTCCATGTCCTAGCTTTGATCACCTGTGAGATTCATTATTTGCTCTTGTTTTTCAAGTCCTGGGGCTTTGTATTTCATTTGTAATTGAATTACATTCATCTGTTAGCCATTTTCTTATTGGAGCTTTTTTTTTAATCATGTATAGTTTTTAGTCATTTGTCTGTCACAAATACTGTCAATATATCCTTGGTTTACATTGTCTTTTGAACTGGTTGATGGAATTTTTGAAGCATATTTTTTTTTTTTAATTTTGGTGTGCTATGCAGTTTTGGGGATCCTGGATCCCTGACTAGAGACTGAACCCACATCCTCAGCAATGGAAGTACAGAGTCCTGACCACTGGGCAGCCAAGGAATTCCCAGAAGACATTTATTGCATTTAGTTAAGTCCACCAGTATTTTTCTTTATTGTTATGTTTTTACTACTTAGAGTTTCCTCATTCGGAATCAGGTAGATACTTTTTTTTTTAACCCAAATACGCTTCCTAAAATTTTTCTTCTCTTCAGCATACTTGGAATTAAGTATCATCTTTCTAAATTCCATAAATATGTGGTAATATATAGTATTTGTATTTTCTATAAAATTATTCAGTTTATCCAAATTTTCAAATTCATTAGCAAGAAGTTCTACATAGTGTTCAATATTTTACTGAAATTTCTGTTTTAACAGACTTTATATGTGCTTTCTACTGTTCAATGTCAACAATTTATTTGTATCCCTTTTAATTATTGAGATTGTCAAAGATTGTCTTGTACTCATTTGAAAAAAGATTAAATCCTAGATTTACTTACCAAGTCACCTCTTCTCTTTTCTCGTTTATTCATTTCTTCTCTTAAATGTATTCTGTTCTTCTTTCTACTTCCCTGGGACTAACTTTTGCGGTCCTCTCTGGCACTTCTCAGGTCGAATGCCAAATTCATATATTTTTCTCTTTCCTGCCTAAGGAAATTATTAAAGACTGTGAATATTCCTTAGGAAAAAATCTTTGGCAATATTGCAAAATAGCTTCATCCACCTCATTAGAACTGACTTAAGTGTGGTACTTTTTATGACTGAGTAATATTCCATTGTATAGATGCACCACAACTTCCTTATCCATTCATCTGCCGATGGACGTCTGGGTTGCTTCCATGTCCTAGCTTTGATCACCTGTGAGATTCATTATTTGCTCTTGTTTTTCAAGTCCTGGGGCTTTGTATTTCATTTGTAATTGAATTACATTCATCTGTTAGCCATTTTCTTATTGGAGCTTTTTTTTTAATCATGTATAGTTTTTAGTCATTTGTCTGTCACAAATACTGTCAATATATCCTTGGTTTACATTGTCTTTTGAACTGGTTGATGGAATTTTTGAAGCATATTTTTTTTTTTTTAATTTTGGTGTGCTATGCAGTTTTGGGGATCCTGGATCCCTGACTAGAGACTGAACCCACATCCTCAGCAATGGAAGTACAGAGTCCTGACCACTGGGCAGCCAAGGAATTCCCAGAAGACATTTATTGCATTTAGTTAAGTCCACCAGTATTTTTCTTTATTGTTATGTTTTTACTACTTAGAGTTTCCTCATTCGGAATCAGGTAGATACTTTTTTTTTTAACCCAAATACGCTTCCTAAAATTTTTCTTCTCTTCAGCATACTTGGAATTAAGTATCATCTTTCTAAATTCCATAAATATGTGGTAATATATAGTATTTGTATTTTCTATAAAATTATTCAGTTTATCCAAATTTTCAAATTCATTAGCAAGAAGTTCTACATAGTGTTCAATATTTTACTGAAATTTCTGTTTTAACAGACTTTATATGTGCTTTCTACTGTTCAATGTCAACAATTTATTTGTATCCCTTTTAATTATTGAGATTGTCAAAGATTGTCTTGTACTCATTTGAAAAAAGATTAAATCCTAGATTTACTTACCAAGTCACCTCTTCTCTTTTCTCGTTTATTCATTTCTTCTCTTAAATGTATTCTGTTCTTCTTTCTACTTCCCTGGGACTAACTTTGCGGTCCTCTCTGGCACTTCTCAGGTCGAATGCCAAATTCATATATTTTTTTTTCTCTTTCCTGCCTAAGGAAATTATTAAAGACTGTGAATATTCCTTAGGAAAAATCTTTGGCAATATTGCATCAGTGTTGATATGCTGAATTTTCATTGTTATGCATTTGCCACAGTCTATAATTATAGTTTGTTTTGATTTGATGATCATCGTCTAAAGAGTAATTGAAATTCTTCCTTATCTCATCCAACATCCTTCTCAGCTCTCAACTTGCCTCTTTTGACATTCTGATTTTTTTTTTTCCAGCAGACCATGTCTTCTTAAAGACTACTGAGGATACAAAATAGTTTTCTGAGTTATTTTCTTTTTCTGGAGTCTAAAGAGATGCATCTTCATCACAGGTCTCTTCTCTCGGTCTGCAATCTAAAATTTTTATTGACTTCTTTCCCTATTGTTCATCTTCAAAAAAAAATCTAAATCTGTAAATACATAAATCTTAAAAAGGTATGCAGTATAAGCATTGTTCTGACCCCACTCTCTGTCCTCAGGGATGATGGCTAAACCCCCTTTCAGTCTTTAGGAGGCCATACAGAAGGAGGTAGTCCACAGCTAAGCTCTCTGTTTCTAGGTTTCTAGCAGCCAACTTGGTTGATTCAGGGATCTATTCTACCCTGATGACTAGTTTTTTAATCAGGTAAGACACATGGAGAAACCATAATGCAGTGACATGTGGTTCATCCCCCTTTTCTGCCTGTAGCATCTCATTTGTGGGGCTTGAACTCCACGGCTTGAAATATGGCAAAATTAGTGTATACACACACACACACACACACACATGCACACGTTTCTGTTGAAATTTTTGAGTTACTCTCTCTGCTTGAATGTGGCAATAATGAGGGGTGGAGGGGAAGGGCATCACCCTGGTTGCCCCCCTGTAGAAGGTTGCCTGCCCATCTTTCTGATTTTTATCAGGGTCTCAGAGACAAGGAAGAAGTGCAAATGTCAGTCGCTCAGTCATTTCTGACTCTTTAGGACTCCATGGACTGTAGCCCACCAGGCTCCTCTGTCCATGAATTTTTCCAGGCAAGAATACTGGAATGAGTTGCCATTTCTTTCTCCAGGGGATCTCCCAACTCAGGGATCAAACCTGGTCTTTTGCAGGTAGATGATTTATCATCTGAGCCTCCAGGGAAACACTGGTAGCAATCTAACTCTAGTCCCTTCACACTTCACTTGGAGAGTTGGGTCTGAAGCTCAGAAAGGAACTTGATGTTTGGCCAAAATCCTAGAGTAAGGCAGGGATTGGGTATCTTGCCTACAGATTGGAGGATCCCTTTTCTTCTTTCTTTCTTTCTTTATTTTCAGCTATTCTGGGTTTTCACTGCTGCCACAGGCTCTTCTCTAGTTGCAGGGAGTGGAAGCTACTTTCTAGTTGAGGTGAGCCGACTTCTTATTGCAGTGACTTCTCTTGTTGTGAAACTCAAGCTCTAGGGTACACAGGCTTCAGTAGTTGTGGCATGTGGGCTCCATAGTTGTGGCTTGGTAACTCTAGAGCACAGGCTCCATAGTTGTGGCTCACGGGCTTAGTTGCTCCGTAGCATGTGGGATTTTCCCAGATCAGGGATTGAAGGCATGTTTCCTGCATTGGCAGGTGAACTCTTCACCTCTGAACTACCAGGGAAGCCCTGGAGAATCTCTTTTCTTCTCTGCCACCTTGTGAAGCTGTCTGTCACTCACCAAACTGCACAGATATGGGTGGAAGGCCTCTGAGCTCTGGTATTGATCTCCCAGCAAGGAGGCAATGTGGTTTAGGGGGAAAATGTCCCAGATCCAAAGCAAGATTTGGAGCCCTTATCCCACACCATGCAAAGGCTGCATAACTGGGGCAGGTCAGTTTCTCTTCCTGGGTTTGTTTTCTCCTTTGCACCAGGAAGGCATTGGACCTGCTGATCTGGAAGGCCCTTCCCAGACCAAAATAATGTAACAAGGCAGAAACCAATTCCATGGGACATCGAGGAAACCTCCCACCCCCATCAAGTGGTAGCTCTGCGCTGAGCAGTCCTCGGGTGAAATTAAACTCCGCTTTCAACTGAATGTGCCAGTTTTTCAGTCAAAATAATAATAATAATAATAAGTATCACAACTACAAGCTGTTCCAAGCCAACCTGCCCTTAAACAGATAATCGGATTTGCATAAATTGAGCGCTGCTGAGGTTTAAATAATTCATCAACGTGGCAGCCTCTTTTTAATAGCCACACAGAACTGCCAGACTTTGGAAAAGGATCAATGGCAGCCCATGTCCCAAGGATGTATGCTCCCTCCTCAGCATGGTAGAGCGACTGGGTGATGGTTGGAGACAAAAATCTCTGTTTCCTGGTTCTTCATGAATTTAGACACAGAACATGCTCTCATGTTCCACAGGACTGACGTCTTCAGCAAAGCTGGTTCACAGAAGCAGGGCAAAGGGAAACACCTGAGTCCCTTTGACAAAACATGAAGTAGCCTGCAAGAGCTCAGGTTTCTGCAGACTCAGGGGAAATGAGAAGGATAAAGCCACATGATGAGCAGATGGAAGACAGAGCCTGGGAAGTTTAAGCAAAGAAGATCCAAGTGATGGGAGACAATTTCACTGCCTTCAAGTCTCTGAAGAGTTGTCATGGTCTAGAGAAGAGAATGTGTTTGGTATAGCCCAAAGTCAGGGTCAGAGGCTTCCCCTGTGGCTCAACTGGTGAAGAATCCAGTTGCCAAAGCAGGATGCATAAGAGACACGGGTTTGATCCCTGGGTCGGGAATACCCCCTTGAGAAGGAAATTGCAGCCCACTCCAGTATTCCTTGAGAATCCCAGGGACAGAGAAGCCTGGTGGGCTACAGTCCATGGGTTCACAAAGAGTCAGACATGACTGAGCATACAACCACACATCTAATAGATAAGGTCAAGGTCAACAGGGACCCCTGGGAAGGAGATATCAGGCTACTTGGAGGTAGTTTCTAGCAGATCTTGATGGCTTAGATTGTCACCCACCCAAATGGTCACCAGAAACACACCAGTGGCCAATTGTGTGCTATTCCATCAATGTCGATTTCTTCACTGGCAACAAGCAAGTACATATCCATGGGAAACCATGAGGAGTCTCCACGGATGACTGTGAGGATGACATCATATACAATCGGAGCTTCTGTTAGGTGATCTGGGGAAGATTCAAAGGAAGGGTGGTTCTTCAGATAGATGTTCAGAAAGTGGGGGGTAATCCTCCAGCTGGGGACCTTAATAAATCCTATGTAAAATGGAGGAAGAATAGAGCAAAGCTAAAGCTGAAACAGGGAAAGAAGAGCCGTCATTCATACGATCTGGAAGAGGCGGTCATGTGGCCCTCTGTGATTTGCACAGTGACCTTGCCTTTGTTTGTTCAGAGGGCATGATGGAGGGTCTTGTGTTTTGTCTCAACTTGTTAGAGTCACAGAGTGATCTTGTCTGACTCCAGCATTCTGTGAGGGTGTTTATGTCTGACAGGAGGGCACACAACCCACTGGGAGAGCCAGGCCAGCTCCAAAGAGCTCCGAGGTCTGACTGTCAGGGGCTGCTTGCCTTGTTCTCACAGCCACTCAAAAGGATCCGTCTGGTTTTCGCTGCTGTTGTTATTGTTGTTCCTGTTTCCAAAATATCAGTGTCTTTATTTTTTAAAACTGAAGGATGGTTGATTTACAATGCTGTGCTAATTGACTCTGCACAGCAAAGTGACTGTTATATATATGTTCTTTTCCACTATGCTTTATTCCAGGAGATTGGACATAGTCCCCTGTGCCCTACAGTAGGGCCTGTTGTTTATCCATTCTGTATGTAATAGTTTGCATCTGCTAATCTCAAACTCCCATTCCATCCCTCGCCCTTGCTCCTTCCCCTTGGCAACCACAAGACTCTTCTCTATGCCTGTGAGTCTGTTTCTATTTTGTAGATAAGTTCATTTGTGTCATATTTTAGATTCTACATGTAAGTGATATCATAACGGTATTTGATTATCTCTTTCCAACTTACTTCACTTAGTCTGATCATACCTTGTTGCATGCCTGTTGCTGCAAAGGACATTATTTCATTCTTTTAAAGGTGGAGTAGTATTCCATTGTGCATATGGACCACATCCATAGGCTTCCTCAGTGGCTCAGGGGTAAAGAATCTGCCTGGAGGAGGGCATGACAACCAGTTCCAGTATTCTTGCCTGGAGAATCCCATGGACAGAGGAGCCTGCACCACATCTACAAGAAGATCAGTTTTGTCATTTATTCCCCAGGGACACTGGCTCACCAACAGCTCACCACACCACCTGCCACTCACCGCCCACCTCCAACTACACCCAAACCTGTCTGTGCCCTGTTCGACAATCTCAACATGTTATTGAACATGTTATTGAAGACCTCCAATAACATGCTTGGGTGCCTCAGCAATGCCAAATAGAGGCAAAGTGTTTTAAACACATACTCCTGACCATTTGCTTACCACTCTTCCTCTTTGGAGGTGGAGCCAATGGATGGGGTAAGGCAGCATAAACTCTTCCTTCCTTGAAGCTCATGGACTAGCACCAGTCTGTGGACCATAGTTTCCCTAACATCGTCCTTAGCCACCACAATCAAAGTCATCATTTTCAAGTTACCTGATCATCCCCTCTTTTCAAGAATGTGCCAAGCCAAAGTTGATTTAATTAATTTCTCAAACCTGGACAGGCCACAAGAGACTTAGGAGCTGGGGGAAGGCATCAAGAACGCGATTGTCAAGTCCCATCTCCTGTCAAAGAGGGTGTGTGTACTAGTTTCCTATGCCTCACATCAGAAATGAACACAGACATAGTGGCTCAAAGCAATACAAAGTCTATAGTTCTGGAGGTCAGAAGTTCAAAATGACTCTCGGGAGCTAAAGTCCAGGTTCCTGCAGAGCTGGTTTCTTCTGGAGGCTCTAGGGGAGAATTTTTCCTGCAATACATTGTTGGTGTGTGAGCTGTGGCACGTCAGTTCATCCTTCATGAGGCTCAACTGATCCAGCTGCAAAATGGGGTCAGCAGCCTGCCTCCCAGGGTTGCTGCGGGGATGGCTGTGAACATGGAAGTGAAGGGCAGTGCACCTGTCAGGGATCAGAGCACAGAACATTGCTCTTTTCCAGACACTGGGCTGCACCTTCTTTAAGTGCCCACAAGAAACACGGGCGAGCTGGGGTTTATTTTTCCCTCACTGATACTCAGGGGACCCACATTATAATGATTTCACATACATCTCTCCTTTGCTTATCTTTTATCTCCATGAAATCTCCCCCGGCAACCTCCCCGTGACCAATGCCCATGACAGCAAAGGCATTTTTCCAGGCTTGGGCCAAACAGAGCAGGGACTGTGGGCGGCCCACAGGAGGATGGCCACAGGAAGACGACAGCCAGGCTGGCCTCCTCCCCGTCTGCTTTGAGGCCAGACATGAAAGGCCTTTTTTTGAGAGATTCAGGGAATTGTCATTAGAGCCTTTCTTCTCTTGATTTTGGTCCTGCTGGAACCAGAAGGAAAAAAAAAAAAAACATGTTGATGTGCTATTTATTATAATATGTGGGCTGAAGGGTATATAGAATCATGAAAATCATCCTGTGGCCAAAACTGCTCCTGTAATTGTGCCAGTTTTAATATTGTGGACTATCTCAACTTTTCCTATGGGTGATCTCAAAGAAAAATCATAGAATGTTATCATTTTAGAGAAACCCAAAACCACTTCATCCATCTTCCCCAAAAGCCCATGTAGCATGATTCTACCTGTACATCTTTGATGACGGCAAGCTCACTATTAGTTTCCTCTGAAGTTCTTTCTTTGGGTCCCTGAGGGTGATCCGTAAGCACACCTCTCTCCCTTCCAATTCTGAATCAATTATGAAAGAGATTAGTCAGCTGGAAGTAACACATCAGCATCATTGTTCATACAGGGGGATGGGAGTAGGCAACTAGATATGAGACCAGAACAGGCTTTCTATGTCTATCTCAAGCCTAAGGTCAGCCTAACGTGAACACCGGCTCTGCAGATCAGCCTCCCAGAAACTTGGGAGACCCTGGCTGCCTCACAGCCCACTTGTGCCCACAGGGGATGAGCGTGCCACCCTGTGCTCCTCTGGGACTGAGCAGCATGTGATCCTTTGCTCTACCAACACGCAAACCTAGATGTAGACTTTCACCATCTCACCCTCCCTTCCCGGGGCTTGGAGCCAAGGAGAGACCAACGCCTGGTGTCAGCTTTCTCCTTCAGACTTCAAGGCCCTGTTTTGTGAGCCAGCAGTAACCCGGGGAGGGAGAGTGTGGTCCCACCCTCTGTGATTGTTTGAATCAGTCCATTTGATTGCTTTCCTGGATGGAGGCAGCATTGGTTTCCATTCCAGTCCACCCCATCTTCCTAGGTCTGCATACCATTGCTCTACAGGACAAGAGGTCTAGGATAACACTCACCACCACGGGTTCCCTCCGTGGTCCAGTTCAAACACTGACTCTGCTACTGACCCAGTTTGTCTCCTTGGGCAGACCTGTCTACTTTTTTGAGTCTCCATTAAAAATGTACAGGTATGAAGTGGGGGTGACGGTGATGGTGGTCCCTCCTTCATACAGGATTATGGCCATTCAACTGAGATTACCTATGGGAAGCATCTGACCTGAAACTGATATTCATTTCATAGTCACTGCTGGTGTTATTGCCACCTGGAGTAATGTACACAACCCATCATAAAAAGAGAACTCAGCCCACGGTTGGGTGGGGTGGGGAGTGACTCCTGCTGGCCGCTTTGGGAGAGGCAAGAGGAAACAAGACCCAAACTCCACCCTTCCCTGGCAACGCTCTTGAGAGAGGGGTGGAGAACAGAACCTTGGCATGAACCGACACTCTTGCAGGACTTACTCATTCAACATCTGACATTCTCCCGTGTCCAAGCCTGATTCAGCTCTGTGCTGGGCAGGGAGCCCACGGAAGGCAGTCGCATGTTGCTTTGATCCTTACAGAACTCCCGAACCTAGCAGAGTCTGCAGCCGGAAACTGCACAGTAGACCGAGGAAGATCACTGCCACATGGTCATTTTGAGACTATTTCCTGGGAATCTGAACTGAGCTTTGAAAGATGGCTAAAACCGTCTGTTTAGTGTATCAGCTGTTTACATCATCATAAATGCTGTGTAACAAGCAATCCCAAAACTCAGGGGCTTCAAAAACAATAGGCATGAGCTTCTGATCATGAGTCTATGCTCAACAGGATGTTTCTGTTGATCTTGGCCAGCGCTTTCATGTAGCCCGAGGATAGTTAGATGTCTGCTGACAGCTAGATGTCCAGCATGGCCTAACTGGGACAACTGGGGTAACTCGGATCTTCTCCATGCACTTCTCATCTTCCAGTGGGACGGTCTGGGGATGGTCTCCAGGGTATCATAGAGGAAGAGAAGAGAGAGAAAGGCACAATGTGCAAACCTTGTCCAAGACTCAGGTTGTGGAATCAAAGCTGATGTCCTGTTGGCCGTCAGAAATGCCATGACCAAGGCTGGCATCAGAAGGGAGGACCCTGCAGTTACAGAGCTCAGGGGAAGGACCACAGAGGCCTATGAAGCAGTCAGTCTGCATTAGAGTCAAAAGAAATCAGAGGGGAAGCTCAGTGAGCCATGAGGTTAGGGGAAGGAGCTCTTCCTGTCCCACCTGGCCAGAGGATGCCTCCATGACCACAACAGCAGCCATTTCCTGAGCATCCAGACTGTGCCGGGCACAACGTCCAACAACATTATCTCATTTCAAGGCAGATATACCCATGTCACTGATGATAAATTGAGGTTTGGGTATGGAAAAGCCAGGATTCAAACTCTGGTCTGTCAGACACAAAACCTTGTGTACTTTCTGCTACCTTCCACACCCAGCAGGAATCAATGAGGACATTAAAGATGGGACCCAGATGGTCGAGACCCAGAAGCCTACCCTTGATCTCGCCTTTCTGTGATCCTTCACTCCATTCCAGAGGTTGCCTCCCTCACCACCACGGCCTCCCTGTGCTTGCTGCCTTCACTTAGGCATCCCTATTTGAGCTTAATTAGGTTTGCACCAAGTTCACAAATTCCGTTAAACCTAATGGGCTCTAAAGAGAAAATAGAGATCTTTCTCCCCAGGTGTTTATTTCCTCGCCTCGTCTTCCCCTCTGCACTCTGAGACTCATTTCCATGTCCCATCTGGTTAATGGGTGCAGGTGAGACTGAGCAAGCACCATATGCCCTTGCCTGGTCTCTCCCCACCACCCGCTGCCCCCACAGCACAGCCAGGTGTTCCTCCTCCCCAGCCGGAAGATGGGAAAGAGAGGGAAAATTTACAGACCATCCTTGTCCCCAGTTGAGCAAATCCACCCCTCACATCTGGCTCTAGACATTTCTGCAAAGAGCAGGAAGGATGTGATAGGTCTTGAGGCCCTACTATGTGCTGCTCACTACATATGTACCCTCATCCGATTCAGTGAGCAAATGGACAGCATCCAGATACTGGAGCCAGTTCATCCACGCAGACTACTTGTAAGAGGTGCCTCTCCTCCTCAGTTTCCTCACCCGAAACTGGGGATAAACCAAGCACTTATAAAGACTGTTATGAGGTGTCAATGAGTTAACACTTATAAAGTGCTGAGAACAGTTCCCGGCTCATGATAAACTGTGTTAGTCACTCAGTTGTGTCCAACCCTTCACGACCCCATGGATTGTAATCCACCAGGCTCCTCTGCCCTTGGAATTCTCCAGGCAACCATACTGGAGTGGGTAGCCATTCTCTTCTCCAGGGGATCTTCCCAACCCAGGGATCACTTCTGGGTCTCCTGCATGGCAGGCAGGTACTTTACCATCTGAGACACCAGGGAAGCCCAGGCTCACGATAAATGTTTGCCACTATTATTCTAATGAGTATCTCTATTCTCCTCACCATTCTCTGAAACAGGTATTTTCCTCCTTTGGGGCTAAGAAAATATATTTGTGAGGGACCTCTCTGGTGGTCCAGTGGTTAAGACTCTGCACTTCCAATGCAAGGGCTGTGGGTTCAATTGCTTGTTGGTGAACAAGATCTCACATGCCATTTGGCAAGTTAAAAAAAATTTTAAAAGCCCAGAAAGTAGATTTGCAGGGATAAAGCAATTTCCCCCCGGTATCACCCCGCTCTGTATATCGTAAGTAACAGTGAGGTTGAAACCTTATCTGATAGCAGCATCCCTTCCCTGCCTGTCACACACCCATCCCTACCACAGACCGGTGGTGATGTGGTCGCCAAGTCATTTCTGACTCTCGAGATTCCGTGGACTGTAGCCCGTGGAATAGTCTCCTCTGAGGAGTTCCAGGCTCCTCTGTCCATGAGATTTTCCAGGCAAGAATACTGGCATGGGTTGCCATGGCCTCCTCCAGGGGATCTTCCTGACCCAGGAATCAAACTCTTGTCTCTTATGTCTCCTGCATTGCATGCAGATTCTTTACAGACTGGACCATCAAGGAAGCCTGTACCACAGACTAAGTGAACATAGAAAAGTGGCCTGTTAAGGCAACAAATTCGATTCTCTGCAAGGCAAACGGACCTTCCAGGAAGTGGAGGGTGGAGGATGACAGCCTCTCTCCTTCCTCCTACCTCTACCTGTCACCAGGGCAGCCACTCAGTGCCTGATCCCACCTGTCCTCAGCCCACCCGGGATGAGCAAAGCACAGCCCTCACCCCGGACCCACTGCTTCTGCAGGGGCAGCACCTGTGGCTGCCGGGGGCTCGGGGAAGGCCGGGTGGATAAGGGCCCATTTGAGTGGGCTTTACAGGATGGGGGAAATTCACCAAGTGCAGCAAGGGAACTCCAGAGCAGCAAAAGAGCAGGAGATGGGAGCTTCTGGTTTATCCCCCAAGGGGGGCCAGGATCTGGTTAGTTCAGAGGATAAAATGATTAGGACTGTGGAAATGGCAGATGACTTTGAGAAGCCTTGAGTGTTAAGAAAAAGCATTCAAGCTTCAGCCCATGCACAGCAGGGAGCCGCTGGGCTCTTTAAGCAGATATGGTGATGTGATCAGAGTTGGGATTCTGAACGCTCCGTCCCTGGAGATTGATTCGAGGAGGCAGATATTAAGAGGAAGATTAATTCTGGCGGGCCTAGGTCATGGGATAAACTGGGGGCTACACACCCGTGTCCCATAGAGCTCTCTAGTGAGGTCGGGCAGTTGCCTTCCAACCACCCACCGTCCGTGGACCAGACGCCCCCTGCTGCCTGCTTCTGCAACTAACACGTTAAAAGTACAGTCACCACCACGTCAATGTCTATGTATTCTCCAACACGGTTTTCACTAGAATCGCAGAGCGGAATGACTGCAGCAGAGAGGGACCCACAGACCCTAAAGTAGTCACCATCTGACCCTTTAACAAAAAAGACCGGTCCATCTCTGTGTTAGAGGGAATGACTCTCATCCCCATTTCACGGAGGAGAAAACCTAGGCTCTGAGAGATGAGGTGCCTTGCCCAAGGTCACAGGGCTTGGGAGCAGAAGCTGGAGAGCAGACAAGGAGGCCTGTGACTGTCGTTAAGTTAAAACCAGGACGGTGGCCCCAGGATGTCCCCAGGAAATTCATTGCAGCAGCCTTTGTGGCACCGTCCCGTCCCCTCTGCCCAGCCACCACTGCGGTCAGCCAAGGAGACTCAGGCGCCTCTCTGCCAGCCAGAGCCCTTGCTCTGGTCCCTGAACCAGCATCAAATGACTAATTTAAAACTTAATGCTTCCACCATGTCCACCCTGGCTGCCCCTTCTTCAGCTTATCGCATCCTATTCAAATCCAAAATAAATTATTTCAGCTCTGCAGCCTTTGGATAAAGAAAAAATGAAATTAAAAAATAAAAAAGGAAGAAAGCACAGCTTTGAAGGGACAGCCTGCCTGCCTCCTTTGCCCACAGCTCCAGACCTTTCTTTTTCTCAACCTGCACTGATAATCTTCAGGGGATGCTGAGCCCCAGAGGCTTCAAGGACAGAGCCACGCCTCCGTGCAAACCCCGGACCATCCACAGCCCACAGCACAGAGACACAAAGGTTCTAGGTACCAGATGGCCCTACGTGTCCCATCAGTCTGACCAAGTGCTGCTCCCTTCCTAGACCAGAACCCCACGGTCTTAAGGAATAAGATTGCTGAGGAGCCGCTGGGCTCTTTAAGCAGATATGGTGATGTGATCAGAGTTGGGATTCTGAACGCTCCGTCCCTGGAGATTGATTCGAGGAGGCAGATATTAAGAGGAAGATTAATTCTGGCGGGCCTAGGTCATGGGATAAACTGGGGCTACACCCGTGTCCCATAGAGCTCTCTAGTGAGGTCGGGCAGTTGCCTTCCAACCACCCACCGTCCGTGGACCAGACGCCCCCTGCTGCCTGCTTCTGCAACTAACACGTTAAAAGTACAGTCACCACCACGTCAATGTCTATGTATTCTCCAACACGGTTTTCACTAGAATCGCAGAGCGGAATGACTGCAGCAGAGAGGGACCCACAGACCCTAAAGTAGTCACCATCTGACCCTTTAACAAAAAAGACCGGTCCATCTCTGTGTTAGAGGGAATGACTCTCATCCCCATTTCACGGAGGAGAAAACCTAGGCTCTGAGAGATGAGGTGCCTTGCCCAAGGTCACAGGGCTTGGGAGCAGAAGCTGGAGAGCAGACAAGGAGGCCTGTGACTGTCGTTAAGTTAAAACCAGGACGGTGGCCCCAGGATGTCCCCAGGAAATTCATTGCAGCAGCCTTTGTGGCACCGTCCCGTCCCCTCTGCCCAGCCACCACTGCGGTCAGCCAAGGAGACTCAGGCGCCTCTCTGCCAGCCAGAGCCCTTGCTCTGGTCCCTGAACCAGCATCAAATGACTAATTTAAAACTTAATGCTTCCACCATGTCCACCCTGGCTGCCCCTTCTTCAGCTTATCGCATCCTATTCAAATCCAAAATAAATTATTTCAGCTCTGCAGCCTTTGGATAAAGAAAAAATGAAATTAAAAAATAAAAAAGGAAGAAAGCACAGCTTTGAAGGGACAGCCTGCCTGCCTCCTTTGCCCACAGCTCCAGACCTTTCTTTTTCTCAACCTGCACTGATAATCTTCAGGGGATGCTGAGCCCCAGAGGCTTCAAGGACAGAGCCACGCCTCCGTGCAAACCCCGGACCATCCACAGCCAACAGCACAGAGACACAAAGGTTCTAGGTACCAGATGGCCCTACGTGTCCCATCAGTCTGACCAAGTGCTGCTCCCTTCCCTAGACCAGAACCCCACGGTCTTAAGGAATAAGATTGCTGAGGAGGGCTTGCCTGCTGGCTCACTGGGAAAGAATCCGCATGCCAGTGTAGGAGACAAAGGTGAATATCTGATCTGGGAAGATCCCACACACTGCAGAGCAACCGAGCCCATGCACCACAACGACTGAGCCTGTGCCACAGAGCCTGGGAGCCGCAGCTGCTGAGCCCGTGTGCCGCAGCAACTGAAGCCTGTGTGCCCTAGAGCCCGTGCTCAGTAACAAGAGAGGTCACTGCAGTGAGAAGTCCGTGCACCACAACTAGAGAGTAGCCCGCACTCGCTGCAACTCGAGAAAAGCCCGCAGAGCAACAAATACCCAGCACAGCAATCAATAAATATAAAAATAAAACTGATCATCATTAGTTTACTATTTTTTTAATTTTATTTATGCATTTATTTTCGGCTAGTCTGGATTTTCCTGGTTTACTATTTGAGTATGTTTTACTCACCTGCTATATATATATATATATATATATATATATATATATATATATATACACCAGGTGCAGAGCAGGGCAGTTACAAACACGAAGAGCCAAGAGAAACCCTGCGTATGTGCCCATTCTCGGCAAACCATGAAATCTACTGCACTTTATAGCTGATAAAGCCCCTTCCTCCTCCACTCTAACTAGACCCTCCCCCAAATTCTCAGAGGTAAGCTGGGGATGACATCATTACAAGTCACATTTACAGATGAAGAAACCAGGTTCTTCAGCTTATCGCATCCTATTCAAATCCAAAATAAATTAAAAATTTCAGCTCTGCAGCCTTTGGATAAAGAAAAAATGAAATTAAAAAATAAAAAAGGAAGAAAGCACAGCTTTGAAGGGACAGCCTGCCTGCCTCCTTTGCCCACAGCTCCAGACCTTTCTTTTTCTCAACCTGCACTGATAATCTTCAGGGGATGCTGAGCCCCAGAGGCTTCAAGGACAGAGCCACGCCTCCGTGCAAACCCCGGACCATCCACAGCCAACAGCACAGAGACACAAAGGTTCTAGGTACCAGATGGCCCTACGTGTCCCATCAGTCTGACCAAGTGCTGCTCCCTTCCCTAGACCAGAACCCCACGGTCTTAAGGAATAAGATTGCTGAGGAGGGCTTGCCTGCTGGCTCACTGGGAAAGAATCCGCATGCCAGTGTAGGAGACAAAGGTGAATATCTGATCTGGGAAGATCCCACACACTGCAGAGCAACCGAGCCCATGCACCACAACGACTGAGCCTGTGCCACAGAGCCTGGGAGCCGCAGCTGCTGAGCCCGTGTGCCGCAGCAACTGAAGCCTGTGTGCCCTAGAGCCCGTGCTCAGTAACAAGAGAGGTCACTGCAGTGAGAAGTCCGTGCACCACAACTAGAGAGTAGCCCGCACTCGCTGCAACTCGAGAAAAGCCCGAGAGCAACAAATACCCAGCACAGCAATCAATAAATATAAAAATAAAACTGATCATCATTAGTTTACTATTTTTTTAATTTTATTTATGCATTTATTTTCGGCTAGTCTGGATTTTCCTGGTTTACTATTTGAGTATGTTTTACTCACCTGCTATATATATATATATATATATATATATATATATATATATATATACACCAGGTGCAGAGCAGGGCAGTTACAAACACGAAGAGCCAAGAGAAACCCTGCGTATGTGCCCATTCTCGGCAAACCATGAAATCTACTGCACTTTATAGCTGATAAAGCCCCTTCCTCCTCCACTCTAACTAGACCCTCCCCCAAATTCTCAGAGGTAAGCTGGGGATGACATCATTACAAGTCACATTTACAGATGAAGAAACCAGGCTTGGAAGCATAACAGAACTTGTCCAATTCTTCCCCCATCAGAGTCCCTGGAAGGATAATGTCGTGGTCAAAACTCTGGCCAGACTGACCTGGGTTTGCTCGCTGTCTGAGCTTGGGACAAGTCTCTTAACCTTGCCACATCTCACTTTACCCATCTCTGTCATGGGAAAAATAAAATCTTTCTGTTGGGTCATTATGGGAGTTAAAATAAACAATAAGAAGAATTTAGCGCACTATCAGACTGAACAAGTTCTCACTGAAGGCTTGCTTGTCTAGTATTGACTGCTGTTATCACTGCTAGTGATAAAACTGGGGGAGAGGATGAGGGAGGAAATAGGATGGGGAAGAGAAGGAGGAGAGGCGAGGGGAGAAGAAGGGAGGGGAGGAGGGGAGGGGAGGAGGGGAAGGAAGGAGGAGAAGGGGAGATGAAGGGTGGAATAGAGAAAGGAGCGGGGAAAGAAGAGGAAGAGGCGGAGGAAGGATGGTGATGGCTATTTGACCCCACAGCTGACTTCCAGTGGCCTCTGCCCAGAGCCCTGCACCCACTTGGTGAAATGAGCCTGGCCTCACCAGGGGCTTCCTAGACCCTCCCACCTCTCCAGTCCATTTCCCTACTCCAAGCAAGGGAGATGCACAAGAGGCTGTCTCCAAGCTTTCCTCTCCCTTGCTAAGAATTTAATTCCCAGTAACCAAGAGAGTAGAGACCCAGGCCCCCAGGGTGGAGGAGGGGAGCTAGAGAAATAGAAGGCAAGGGCAGGGCAGACACCTGGTGAACTGAATGGCTCAACTGTCTTTAAAGGAATGTGCCGCTCCCAGTCCTTAGGGATATCTCCTTTGCCTTCCCTGATCCCAGAGAGGTGGCTGTTGACGGAGAAAGCTGGCACCAAGGGTCAGCCATGGGTGCCAGGTCTCCTGAGCATCTTGGACTCTGTGCTTGGCAGCTGCCGGGCATGCCTGAGAGGGTGTTCGTTGAAGGAAATCACTGGGCAGAGGGTCGCTCCCGGAGCACATCTTGGGGGCCTGGATGTCTTCTCTGCCCTGGCGCTCGGCCTCTGTGACCAGATGGGGTGGCCAAGGTGGGGAGGACCCCCAAGACACACCTAAGGGCTTTTGCCATCACATGCCATACCAGAAGGTGTGCAGATGGGAACCCAGAGGCCAGGCAGGGCCAGGTGGCCATCCAGTAGCTGTACAATGAGGTAAGAGGTCAAAGGTGTTAGCTGCTCCATGTCTCACCTTCCTGATGTCTCGGGCTCTCCAAACTGCTCCCCACGCATGTTGTATGCTCAATCAGTCAGTCACGTCCAACTCTTTGCAACCCCGTGGACTGTAGCCCTCCAAGCTTCTCTGTCCGTGAGATTTCCCAGGCAAGAGTACTGGGGTGGGTTGCTATGTCCTCCTCCAGAGGTTCTTCCTGACCCAGGGATCGAACCCATGCCTCCTGTGTCTCCTGAGTCTGTAGGCAGATTCTTTACCATTGAGTCACCTGGTGCCTTTTGCTTCATTTAATTTCCTGACTCCCTCAAAATCCCCCTGAAAGCCCTGGGAGGAATCCAACCTCTGCTTTAATTCTTCTGAAGATAAACAGCCCCCACCTCGGTCGGGATGGCCTCACCCCACAGCCCTCAGTCCAAGCAGGATAATCAGTTCCTCCACTTCGTGCCTGAGGGTTCTTTTTTGGGTGAACCCCAGTTGCCTCTGTGGTGTAGGTAGAGGAATAAGGCATCTTGGAGACCCAGACTGAATCTATTCTGTCACCCTAAGTGGTCTGGTCTTGAGGAAGTTCATGGAACTTTCAGAGGCTAGGTCCTCATAGCTGCAGCACAGGCTTGGTGGAAGGAGTGGAAACCATAGGTTTGTCCGGGTTTGTGGTGGAGGGTCAGTGACAGGTGGGTTGTTTTGGGGGAATGCATGCTAAATCACTTCAATCATGTGTGACTCTGCAAAACTATGAACCATAGGCCACCAGGCTCCTCTGTCCTTGGGATTCTCCAGGCGAGAACACTAGAGTGGGTTTCAATGGCCTCCTCCATGGGATCTTCCCAACCCAGGGACTGAACATGCGTCTCTTACATCTTCTGCCATGGGCAGGCAGGTTCTTCAGCACTAGCGCCGCCTGGGAAGCCCCTGCATTGGCACATGCAATGGGCTCTTGCCGTCTGCCTCTACAAGGGTCAAAGTCTGAGCTGCTGAAGCCACTGGTCTTCAGCTCCTTCTGAAAGGAGGTCACAGTGAGGGTCAGGAATGAGGTATTCTGTGCTCTCAGAAAAACTGGCAGGACAAGTCTTCAGATAGGTACTTTCAGGAGATTGTATGAGCCCAATACTTGTATCTCCTCATATCTAGAAAAGTACTAAAATCCTTCATGGTGGTGATGCTCCTAGTGACTGGCAGAAACCTGCAAAAAATATGTATTTGATGGCATGTACTCACCCTTCACCAAAATCCCATATATACCGATCTCCTCCCCACCTCTTGGGAGCAGTTTCTCAGAGCTATCTGAAATGCTGTCTCCTAGGCTATAGTCCTCATGTTACCCCAAATAAAACTTAAGTCACAACTCTCACGTTGTGCTTTTTTTTAATTTTTTTCAGTTGACAGGATTTGTTTGCTCATCAAGTGCCAGGCAGATGCTGAAGACTTATACGTGTGAGCTTATTTGATCCTTGCTTCTGCCTCATGAGGAACATTCCTCTGTCCTTGTTTTATGGGATAGGAGCCCTGAGACCCTGTAAGAAGTAGTGACTTGCCCTGGGTCACTTAGCCACAGAGCCAAGCTTTGGAAACAGACAGGCACTCATGCACTCTGCTCCCTGGCCTGCCCACACCAACACATGGTCTTCACACCATCCCAGAAGGTACAGGTTATAACTCTCACCTTGCAAATGGGGCCTCTGAAGCTCAGAGAGGTGAAGGGCTTGCTCCAGGCCCCACAGCTCCATTCCTAACCTGCCAGCCTGGAGGCAGACCTGGTGTGACTGACCCCAATGCCAGGGATCTCACTGTGACCCTCGGCTGTCTCTCCTTATCATGTTATTAAAAAAGGAAGAAAACATGTCACTGAATGTTTCGCAGAGATGAAGCTGATAGAAGACATCATGTTGGTTTTAAATTACAGATGGATCTAAGCTGGACGCCCACCCTTCTGCCTGCCACACTCCAGCCTCCCCACCCACCTCCGGCTCAGTCCCTGATGGCTTGTCAGGAAAGGTTTCTCTGTGCTTGGGGTGACTTGCTAATGGGCTGATTATGCCATGAGGCGATGGAAGAGGGGTGGAGGAAGCACCTTGGCTTAACCTCCAAGCCTCTACAAGAAGTTTGACCGTAGGCCAAAGAAGGGCTGGGTCCTCTGGGAGGAAGGGGGCATCTGTGTGACTTTCCCTGAGGGTCCTTCCCAATGGGTACAGTCCCCTGAGGCAGGCATCCTGGTCGAGGGAAAGGGCATGGGGCAGAGCTCCCCGTCCCGGAAGGACAGAGGGGTGATGCCTGCAGATATAACCACTGGCTGCCCAAGAGACAAGAGTCATTGATCTCTCTGAGCCTCCCGCACCCTTCACCAAAATCCCATATATACCGATCTCCTCCCCACCTCTTGGGAGCAGTTTCTCAGAGCTATCTGAAATGCTGTCTCCTAGGCTATAGTCCTCATGTTACCCCAAATAAAACTTAAGTCACAACTCTCACGTTGTGCTTTTTTTTTAATTTTTTTCAGTTGACAGGATTTGTTTGCTCATCAAGTGCCAGGCAGATGCTGAAGACTTATACGTGTGAGCTTATTTGATCCTTGCTTCTGCCTCATGAGGAACATTCCTCTGTCCTTGTTTTATGGGATAGGAGCCCTGAGACCCTGTAAGAAGTAGTGACTTGCCCTGGGTCACTTAGCCACAGAGCCAAGCTTTGGAAACAGACAGGCACTCATGCACTCTGCTCCCTGGCCTGCCCACACCAACACATGGTCTTCACACCATCCCAGAAGGTACAGGTTATAACTCTCACCTTGCAAATGGGGCCTCTGAAGCTCAGAGAGGTGAAGGGCTTGCTCCAGGCCCCACAGCTCCATTCCTAACCTGCCAGCCTGGAGGCAGACCTGGTGTGACTGACCCCAATGCCAGGGATCTCACTGTGACCCTCGGCTGTCTCTCCTTATCGTGTTATTAAAAAAGGAAGAAAACATGTCACTGAATGTTTCGCAGAGATGAAGCTGATAGAAGACATCATGTTGGTTTTAAATTACAGATGGATCTAAGCTGGACGCCCACCCTTCCGCCTGCCACACTCCAGCCTCCCCACCCACCTCCGGTTCAGTCCCTGATGGCTTGTCAGGAAAGGTTTCTCTGTGCTTGGGGTGACTTGCTAATGGGCTGATTATGCCATGAGGCGATGGAAGAGGGGTGGAGGAAGCACATTGGCTTAACCTCCAAGCCTCTACAAGAAGTTTGACCGTAGGCCAAAGAAGGGCTGGGTCCTCTGGGAGGAAGGGGGCATCTGTGTGACTTTCCCCGAGGGTCCTTCCCAATGGGTACAGTCCCCTGAGGCAGGCATCCTAGTCGAGAGAAAGGGCATGGGGCAGAGCTCCCCGTCCCGGAAGGACGGAGGGGTGATGCCTGCAGATATAACCACTGGCTGCCCAAGAGACAAGAGTCATTGATCTCTCTGAGCCTCCCGCTCTTCTCAGACTCAGGACACGCAATGACCTCCCCGGGATTACCTGAGACCGTGCAGCGTGCTCCGCAGAAAGCCTGGCGTGTGGGGGTGCTCAGCAAACACCCGCTGCTGTGTGAGGGCATGCCCGCCTCCCTGGAGGACACTGCCACGCAGAGCTTGGATCAGAGCGGGCGTGTCTCTGGGCCTTCCACAGGTGTGCGTGTGGCACACATGAGCAGGAGCATCGTGGGTAGGCCTGGGTGGGATTGCCAGGATGTGAGGTGAGTGCATTGTCACTACTTGGGATGCCGTAGGCAGGAACAGAAACATATGATGGGGACCGGAGAGAGAAGAGGAAAAATAAGGGTGTGACAGGCAGTGAAAGGAAAGGAAAAAATCTACAGGCTCACTGTTTCTTTCTCTCTGTGTGTGGTTTTCCTCCCTCTTTTCCTCTCCCCGCTCCGTCTCTCTCCCTGCCTCTTTCCGTCTCTGTGTGTCGCTCCCAGCCTTTTCTTCTATCAGCCCTCTTCAGGGTCTCTCTCTGTCCCTGCTTGTCCCCATCTCTGTCTCTCCATCTCTCTCTCTCTTCCACACACACACACACACACTCACAGCCATGCACGCAGCCCTCCCTCAGGCAGGCACAGCTTCTATGGACACCCCTTGGCCTCTCCAAATATCCAGCCTCCCTCGCACTCCTGCACACACACGTGTGACCCGGGATTCCATCAAACTCACACATCACCCTTGCACCTGTCCACACAACCAACCTCTGCATCTGCATCCAGCTCCAGGCGCACCTGTCCACCCATGGTGTTCACAACCATAGGGGAATTCAATGCGTGGACACACCCCATGCACTGCCCACGTGCAGGCATCCACACATCTCCCGCCGCTGTAACTGCCCTCTCACTGTCCTTCTCTCCCATCACCCACGAGGGGGCCGGGGGCCGTGCTGGGCGCGGGGAGGACAGCAGTAGTCGAGCTCACAGTCTACTTGTACGATCATCAGGAACCCTGCTTTCCAGGCCCTGCATCTCCCTCTCAAGAGTGCGAGTGCAATTAGGGTAACTCCTGCGCTCTCTCTCACTTGATTTCCTCTGTCCGGGGGACTAGGGGAGGCTTCTGTCTAATTTGTAAACAAGGAAGATAAACGGAGCGTACTCAGTTCAGCTCAGCCAGACATTGTGAGAACAAACTTGAATCCCCCCAATATACAGGTCCTTTCTGCAATTCCTGCCCTCAGTCTTGCCTGGGAGGGCTGCCGTGTTGGAACACCTGTCCACCACCCAGCTGGCACTCCCTATCTAGGTGGGTGAGCCTTCCTAAATGAAAGGTCCGTGAACAAAGCCTGTTGGCCCTCACACAAAGCCCTGCGCTGGCTCAGAGACCCCCAATGACAAACTCATCCATCCCTCTGACCGATTTCCATCCACCCACCACCTTATGGTGTCTCTCTCCATCCTCACCTAAAACCCACCCTAACATACTATCTGCCCACCTTTGAACCCCAAGCTTAGGCCCACCCACCTTCCAGGACCCAAACCCACACATGTCTCTTGTCTCTCTCTCCGCATCCTTCTTCACCTCCATTCCCGTGCCCCTCCGCAAGCCCCCGCCCCCACTTCTCACACCCCCTGGGATCTCACTGCAAGCCATCCATCCCTCTGCAGCCCAGACCAAACCAGGTCATGTCACCAAGCATTCTGCCCAACCCGCCAGATTTTTCGCTCAGCTTGCAGATAGATAACTAACAGGACCATCTTCCCAGCTAATCGGGAAAGAAATCTGGTGGGCTCAATTGCTGGCGATATGCATTTAAATGGCTGCATCTAGGAGGAAAATCTAAATGAGAGCTGATGGGAGGCTGGGACACTGGGGGAAATCTCGCTGTAATAACTGTGTGAGGCGAAGCAAATCAACAGAAAGCTGTACATTCGCTTGGGGAGAGAGCGGCGACTCTTACTGTCACATGTGTGCTCAGAAACGTATTGGACTCTTCACACTTTTAATATAATGGCATTAGTGTCACGGTTCCTGATGTATACACTGTCCCCACCACACATAATGAACGGAGAGTTATTTCCCAGCGCATGTGAGGTGTGGGTGTGGGTGCGGGGAGAGGGCATGTGTTTAATGATCTCCTCTCGAACCTCGGCAGCAGAGTGCAGCCCTGAGGTGCAAAGAGAACCTTCATTTGAAGGCAGCACAGACCTAGTTCAAAGCTAGGCTCAGGCATTGACAAGCTCGGTGACCTTGAGCAGATTACATAACTCTTGGAACATCTCTCCCTTTGTCCGTAGAATGAAATAATGATGTCTATCTTGCAGCCTTGAATGGAGGATTCTGTAAGTTATATAAAAGCCTTTGGCAGATAATAGGCACTTACTTAGTGTCATGAATAGCTTTGGGTTTGAATTCTGCCTCCAGTACTGACTGAGTGACCTTGAGTAAGTTACCTGTCTTGATTTCCTCATTGTATGTTGGGGATAATAATAGTCCTCATCTCGATGAAGGCATGCAAAGTGCTCCAAGCAGTGCCTTCAGCTTCCTACCTACTCACTGCAGATTAGTTTCACCAGGAGCTGCATCTCCAGCTTGAGCCAAAGGCGCTGAAGGTTACGGAGCATGGTTCTGTGGTGTCTGAGAGACCCAAGAGAATATTATCCAGACTACAATTCTGTGAACTGCCCTAAAACTCGTATTTCTGACACATGAATGAAACACATTGGAATTATTTGACCAAGAGAAGAGGAGACTCAGGTGACTTGCTTAGTGTATACAAGCTGCTTATGGTCATCAAGGGACAAAGGAAGCCGATGGTTCTGTGTGGCCAGAGAGGGCAGAACTAGGATGAGAAAGGGACAATGAGGCCACCTGGGGCAGTGCGGGAGCCAGGCCTTCTCTCCTGCCTCTGCTTCATGCCTCCGAAGTTCCTAGATAGTATAGTGCTAGATGCACATTTCCTGAGTTGATTTGCAGTGTAAAGAAGCTCCAGCTCTCAAACGCAAGATGCTAACTACTTGACTCGGTGAGCGCACAGTCCAAGGCCTCCTGGAGCCTAAGGACAGATTATATGAACCCTTGTGACACCGCTCTGTTACCTCACCATCATCCAATCAGAGAATTGTTCACAAGCTGATCACGGACCCTGCGACCTCCTCCCTCACCAGGCTTTTGAAAGTGCCTTGCCGGAAACATTTCAGGGAGTCCCAGGACTTTTAGGCCAGGAGCCCCCTACAGCCTTGCATGGCCCTGCAAAACACCTTTCTTGGCTCCAAACTCAGACGTTTCATTTTGTTTGGCCTCACTGTGCACAGGCACACGAACTTGCATGAACACCAGGGATCCCACTGAACACCGCCTTAAGAAGTATCGACTCCTTGGACATGGGTCTGAGGAAACTCTGGGAGATGATGAAGGACAGGGGAGCCTGGCGGGCTGCCGTCCACAGGGTCTCAAAGAGTCAGGCACAGCTGAGGAACTAAACAACAACTATTAGTTTATAAAGGGCTTCTCTGGTGGCTCAGACCGTAAAGAATCTGCCAGATGTCATTAAGTAAATCCTTGACAATTGAATGGGGAAAGGGGGTCCCCTGATTTGGGGGGAAATTGTGACCAACATCCTACCATAACCATGACCCCTGTCTCGACTCGCCTGTTTGGAAAGGGCTTCCCATTTGGTCTCAAAATATAGCCACACAGGGTCCATAGCTTGCCATTAAAGAAGGCTCATCAGAGCAGCCACTTCATCCTATTTTCTTTTCCTGGCCATTAAGAATTCAACCTTCAACTTTAATGTCACCTCCTCCGCCAGGCACAGGATGACCTCAGGATCAACAGCCCCTGGTCATGGACTGGACTTGGGACACCCAGTATGTATGGGCTCTGATGAGGACCATGAAGGTGTCTCAGGAAAGAGCCTGGGTGAGGGAACCGCCGTGCAAAGTCCAAAAGGAAGGAACCGCAAAGCCTCTCTTTGCTCCTGGAGCAGCAAAGGATGAGATCAGAGGGCAAGCCAGACCCTAGACTGTGAAGAGTCTTGGAGGCCATCAGGAGGACCGTGGATTTTATCCTGAGACTGAAGGGAAGCCATGGGTGGAATTCAAGGAGGGGAGATCCCTCTGGCTGCTGAGTGGAGAATATCCTGTAGAAGAGTAAGGCAGAAGAGGAGGGACCAACCTCGCGATAATCCACGTGGCACAGGGCTCTGACTAGGGAGGCCGAGATGAGGTGGTGAAACGTGATCAGACTCACATTCTATTTTAGATAGTGTTGAGAGGAGTCAAGGCCAACCCTAAGACCTGTAGCCCAAGCAGCTTGATGAATGAAGAAATTAACTGAGATGGGGAACATGAAGGAGAGGAGGAGACTGGGTCTGCGTTGGGGGCAGAAACCAGAGAGCTGGTCGGTATCTGGGTGCTACTGCTGTGGCCAGTGAGAAAGCTTTGTGATGGGACTGCCCCAAGGACTGAATAAGAACAACTGGATTTGGTCAGAAAAAAGAGTAAAATGTGCCACTTGAGCAACATAGATGGACCTAGAGGTTATACTAAGTGACGTAATTCAGAGAAAGACAAATACTGTACAAATTATATGTGAAATCTAAATCAAAATGACACAAGTGGGACTTCCCTGATGGTCCAGTGGATAAAGAGTCCACCTTGCAGAGCAGGGGACGCCAGTTGGATCCCTGGCCTGGGAAGATCCCACATGCTGGGAGCAGCTGGACAAGTGTGTCCAATTACTAGCCAGCACTCTGGAGCGCATGCACCCAGAGCCAGTGCTCTGCAATGAGACAGGCCACTGCAATGGGAGGCTGACACAGGCTGAAGGATAATTATGGATGAAAAATAAATAAATAAAAAATCAATCAAAGAGGCCAAATTTTTTTTAAAATGCCATGAAAAATGATACAAATGAACTTATACACGAAACAGAAATAGACTCAGAGACATAGAAAGCAAACTTATGGCTACCAAAGGGGGTATTCAGAGTGAGGGAGATAAATTAGGAGGCTGGGATTAACATATATAGGTTACTATATATAAAATAGATAATCAATAAGGATCAATTATACAACATAAGGAACTATATTCAATATCTTGTATTAACCTACAATATAAATGAATCTGAAAAGATTCTTCTATATATAATTGAATATATACTGAATTTGTATGTGATTGAATACACACACACACACACACACACACACGTGTGTGATATGTATAGTATTTCCACGTGGTTCAGTGCTAAAGAATCCATCTGCCAATGCAGAAGCCACAGGAGACATGAATTCGACCCCTGGGTCAGGAAGATCCCCTGGAAGAGGACATGGCAACCCACTCCAGTATTCTTGCCTAGAGAATTCCCACGGACAGGGGAGCCTGGAGGGCTACAGACCATGGGGCTGTAGAGTTGGACACAGCTAAACATGCACGCGTGCATATAAATGTGTAAAGCTGAGTCATTTTCCTGTACAGCTGAAACTAGCACAACACTGTAAATTAACTACAGTTTAATTAAACAAACAAACGACAACAAAAAAAAACAAGTGGATTTGGAGTGTACTTTCTGGCTATTTGCTTAGGTTGTTTGCTGAATGGAATACGATACAACTCCTCCTCCCTGAAATCCTCAGTCATCCAGTAAAGTCCCTCTGTGTGCCAGGCCACAGCCAAATACACATTTACACTGACCAGGACAGCCGAGAAGAAAGCACCCACCCTCTCTCTGCCTGATGGGAAGGCTTCTTCCAAAGATGAAGAACCGAAAGCAAATTCAATAACAAGAATTTCAGAGAGACAAACTATCTAAAGTCAGAGATAGTGATAAACATGTATGGTCCTGCAGTATCTACAGAAATTTCGAGATGTTGGGGCTGCTCCGAAGTATAGCATAAGAATTTGAGCCAAATTTATCTAGCTCTTAGGGGCCAGGAAATTCCAATATTCGTCTGTGGTAAGAATATGCCTCTGAAAGACTACAGAGAATGAAATATACCCAACTATCAAGAGGTGGTTGTACAATTATGGATAATCGTTTTTCTTTCTCATGTTTCTCTAGGCTTCTAAATGGCCAACAGTGAATATATTTTATAATAATAAAATACTAGAAGGGAAAATCATATAGTAGGATACCTACACGTGTGCATTTCTCTCAGTAGGCACTGAACGCCTAAGAGAACAGGACAGCATCCTCCCCATTCTGGACAACACATTCCTGCTGATGAGGTTTAAACTGGATGGTAACATCCCAGAGCTGGGCTCACCGTCAACAGAGCACCTGCGTGGCGGTGATATATGCTGAGACTGAGCAGCAGCTCTCTCCATCCAAAGCTCGTGCTGCTGATGTTAGAGGCCTAAGCACAGGATGGCTGGTTATTCCCTGTGTTATATTCTATGGGATTCCAGCTGATGTTGTAAGCTGACAAGACCTTTTCCAAGTCCAGGTCTGTCTCCCACAACATTCACTGACCTTCCACTCTCTTATCCCTTGAAAACATACCATCCACACCTCTTTTTGTTCCTTGGGTTATACCATCAAACACATAGCACGTCTTGTGGGTCAGGCTGTATTTGAAGACCTTTGTGTATATGAGCTCGTTGGGTCCTCACAACACCCGACCAGACAGGTGCTCTCTGCATTCTCACTTGACAGATGAAAAAAAAAGAAAAAGAAAAAGAGGCATTGTTAAATATCTCCTTCAGGATCCCAGCAATAAAGTGACAGAGGCAGGACTTGGCTTCGCTCATTGAGACCACACTGTCCAGTCCCTCGGGTCTGATGGGAAGGCTTCTTCCAAAGATGAAGAACCGAAAGCAAATTCAATAACAAGAATTTCAGAGAGACAAACTATCTAAAGTCAGAGATAGTGATAAACATGTATGGTCCTGCAGTATCTACAGAAATTTCGAGATGTTGGGGCTGCTCCGAAGTATAGCATAAGAATTTGAGCCAAATTTATCTAGCTCTTAGGGGCCAGGAAATTCCAATATTCTTCTGTGGTAAGAATATGCCTCTGAAAGACTACAGAGAATGAAATATACCCAACTATCAAGAGGTGGTTGTACAATTATGGATAATCGTTTTTCTTTCTCATGTTTCTCTAGGCTTCTAAATGGCCAACAGTGAATATATTTTATAATAATAAAATACTAGAAGGGAAAATCATATAGTAGGATACCTACACGTGTGCATTTCTCTCAGTAGGCACTGAACGCCTAAGAGAACAGGACAGCATCCTCCCCATTCTGGACAACACATTCCTGCTGATGAGGTTTAAACTGGATGGTAACATCCCAGAGCTGGGCTCACCGTCAACAGAGCACCTGCGTGGCGGTGATATATGCTGAGACTGAGCAGCAGCTCTCTCCATCCAAAGCTCGTGCTGCTGATGTTAGAGGCCTAAGCACAGGATGGCTGGTTATTCCCTGTGTTATATTCTATGGGATTCCAGCTGATGTTGTAAGCTGACAAGACCTTTTCCAAGTCCAGGTCTGTCTCCCACAACATTCACTGACCTTCCACTCTCTTATCCCTTGAAAACATACCATCCACACCTCTTTTTGTTCCTTGGGTTATACCATCAAACACATAGCACGTCTTGTGGGTCAGGCTGTATTTGAAGACCTTTGTGTATATGAGCTCGTTGGGTCCTCACAACACCCGACCAGACAGGTGCTCTCTGCATTCTCACTTGACAGATGAAAAAAAAAGAAAAAGAAAAAGAGGCATTGTTAAATATCTCCTTCAGGATCCCAGCAAGTAAAGTGACAGAGGCAGGACTTGGCTTCGCTCATTGAGACCACACTGTCCAGTCCCTCGGGTCTGATGGAGGACCTTCTCAGGGCCAGGCCCTCTGACACTGGTCAGACACAGCGAGAAAGCAGCACCTCCCAGGGGTGCCCTGGTTAGATACGGTTGGTGCTGGGATGCCATGCTGCCTATCCCGCTGGGGGATCTTGGGCACCTCCCCACTTGGTTCTACAGTTTATCTGTAAAAAGAAGTTGAAAATAATGCCTCCTTTCTGGAACTGTTCTGTTCTTGTGTTCGGTCATGTCCGACTCTTTGTGACCCTTCGGATCAGAGCCCGCCAGGCTCCTCTGCCCGTGGGATTTTCAAGTCAAGAATACTAGAATGGGGTGCCATTTCCTCCTCCACGGTGGGGCTCTTGAGAGGCTGAAATTTGTTAACACAACAAAGGCACTTAGCAGAGTGCCTGGCACTTAAGAAGTGCTCGATTCATATTAATTATTATTGTTGTTGCTGTTGTTACAGAAGGGTATACTGAGATACAAAGGAAGGAGTGCTGCGTTCTTTCTAACAGGTATTAAGAGGGGCTGGACCCTGAGTACTGGAGAACAGAGAGATAGCGGCTGTAAGTAAGCAGTGAGGGAAAATCTCAGGCTCCAGAGCAGCCAAGGCCTGGAGGCGGAGAAGCATGAAACAGCGGCTTCTCTCCCCATGGGCATTTCATCAGCTGACCTATACAAACCACCCTAATTTGTGGCCTCTGGGGTGGAAAGGCAACTGAAGCCTTTTTGGGGTTTAGTTCTGTTTAGCGCTGGAAGAACGCAAACTTCGGCTTCAAAGAGAAAAGGTGTTTGAAAGGCTTATGAAAGGACTTACGAGCCTTCTTGTACATCAAACACGCCTTACAAAGCAACATTCTGATGAGTTAAGTGCAAATGAATCAGAAACACAAGGATTAAATTTCCCTTGAAATACGCATACGTTTCAAGAGTGAGGGAAAATTGCCTGGTAAAACGTGTTTGAGGTCAAACATGGCCACGTCCTTCAAGTTGGTTCCTGTCTGGCAGTTTCCCTCTCTCATTAGTGCAAATGACAAAAATAATAATAGTATCAACATTACTTGATATACTTCTGAGCTCACTCGGAACCCGTGGGAAGCTTTTAGGTACGCAGAATGCTCAAATGTCCTGCGAGAAACTGAAACCTACACGGGGCACTGGGATGGCACAGCAGAGATGGGCAGCTGTCTGTGAAATCAGCCTCTGCTTGCCTCCTCGCTTCTCTCTGGCTCCCAGCCTGGGCTTCAGCCAATAGACCACGTGCCAAAGCAGAGTATGCCACTTCTGGGCCGGGCCCGTAAAAATCCCCATGTATTTATTCTCTGTTCTCTCTCTTTCTCCAGCTGCCAGCTGGACACTGATGTTCAAGGTGACCTTGGAGGTCACTTGTGGAAGATGGCAGAGTCCCTGTCAGTTGCATAGCCAGAGGACTTTATGTGAACACAGTCTATTTTACTCTGTGGGAACTTTCCTGGTGGTCTAATGGCTGAGAGTCTGCCTGCCAGTGCAGGGAACATGGGTTTGTTTCCTGGTCCAGGAAGATTCCACATACCTCAGGGGACCTAAGCCCGAGTGCCCCAGCTATTGAACCCCAACTCTAGAACCTGTGCTCTACAACAAGAGAAGCCATCACAATGAGAAGCGCATGTACCCCAGCAAAGAATAGTCCCCATTTGCCACAACCAGAGAAAGCCCGAGGGTAGCCAAAAATAAATCAAATTTTAAAACATAAAACTTCTATTGTGTGAAGCCACCAAGCTTGAAGACCTCTTGGTACAACAGTGAAAGCTACTTGAAGGAAGACAGAGATGAAACAAGAAGGAACTTGGATCCTAAGTCAGGACACATGAGTTCTAGTTTCTACTTCAAACAGCCATGCAGAGCCCCTCAGTTTTCCTGCTGGTCTCAGTTTTCCTGTGGGTAAAATGAGATTTGACCAGGAAGCTTTGAAGCTTGGCTGGAATGTGTAAGATTAAATGATACTAAATAACAAATTTCAAATCGGATCTTATTTGAGTTAGAAAGGTTTATTAAGCACCTATTGCTTTCCAGGCGTTGAGGTTCCATAGATAAGTAAGCCCATGCATTTAGAATATAAGCTTGAAGAAAAATGTGTATGATATAGCAGAAAGTAAATGATCGATAGACAGAAAATGAATGAAGCACAGAGCACAACCAGCTACGTCTGGGAAAGTGGGGAGATACAAATGAAAGCCACTTAGAGACAATGACTTTTGAGCTAGGTTTGGAGGACAGAAGGCTGACAAGGTAGGGGTCCTGTTCAGATAGATCCTGGGTCTTCAGAACTGAAAGCCCTCTTATTTCACAGATATAGAAACTAAGGCCTAAAGGAGTTAATTAGACACATAGCTGATTAGTAGCACACGTGGGGGTCCCTAGCAAATTTTCCAGAATCTCAGTCTTGGTCCAGATTTTTTTGAGGAAAAGTCTCTAGAATAACAAATTTGAGATTCAAAGCTCTGGATCAGAGCTGCCCCAGCTGATCTCCCTGGCTCTGCCAGTCCACATCGCCAAAAGGCCACCATTGACCAAAGCATCCTCGCCATTCTATGGACTCTTCCCAGACTCACCATCTCCCCATCCTTGACATGTTACAGTGAAGGTAATTTCCTATTTAAACAGTTGAACCCATAATGCCAACCTGGCTCTGATCCAACAGCCTGTTCCCTGCCTTTCAGGTCTCATGGCACTCACTGCAGTATGAACAATGACCTCACTGATATGAAGAGTAGGCAGTACAAACCCAAACAGACCCCGGGACCTGCCTTAGTGGTTTTCCAATAGGTGAATACCTTTGACCCCCATATCAAAGAGCATCCCACCAGGTGACAAGGTGAAAGGAGATGACTCAGTCCATTCTGGTTGCCATTCAAACTGCCACAGAGCAGATGGCTTTTAAACAAAAGAATTATTTGTTTGTATTCCTCACAGTGCTAGCAGCCGTAAGTCTGAGATCAAGGTGCCAGCATGGTCAGGTGAGGTGTCTGTTCCAGGTCACAGACTTCTGATTGTATTCTCATGCAGTGGAAAGGCCTGGCAGCTCTCTGGAGTCCCTTTTGAAAGGGCACTTATCCCATTCATAAGGGTGGAGCCCTAATCACCAGCTAGGACCATCACATTGGACATTAGGACTGCAAGACATGAATTTCAGGGGGACACAAACATTCAGACCATAGCAGGAGATACATACTTGAAGCAAAAATGTGTTAATGAAAATTATAATAGCAGAAAGTAAATGATCGATAGACAGAAAATGAATGAAGCACAGAGCACAACCAGCTACGTCTGGGAAAGTGGGGAGATACAAATGAAAGCCACTTAGAGACAATGACTTTTGAGCTAGGTTTGGAGGACAGAAGGCTGACAAGGTAGGGGTCCTGTTCAGATAGATCCTGGGTCTTCAGAACTGAAAGCCCTCTTATTTCACAGATATAGAAACTAAGGCCTAAAGGAGTTAATTAGACACATAGCTGATTAGTAGCACACGTGGGGGTCCCTAGCAAATTTTCCAGAATCTCAGTCTTGGTCCAGATTTTTTTGAGGAAAAGTCTCTAGAATAACAAATTTGAGATTCAAAGCTCTGGATCAGAGCTGCCCCAGCTGATCTCCCTGGCTCTGCCAGTCCACATCGCCAAAAGGCCATCATTGACCAAAGCATCCTCGCCATTCTATGGACTCTTCCCAGACTCACCATCTCCCCATCCTTGACATGTTACAGTGAAGGTAATTTCCTATTTAAACAGTTGAACCCATAATGCCAACCTGGCTCTGATCCAACAGCCTGTTCCCTGCCTTTCAGGTCTCATGGCACTCACTGCAGTATGAACAATGACCTCACTGATATGAAGAGTAGGCAGTACAAACCCAAACAGACCCCGGGACCTGCCTTAGTGGTTTTCCAATAGGTGAATACCTTTGACCCCCATATCAAAGAGCATCCCACCAGGTGACAAGGTGAAAGGAGATGACTCAGTCCATTCTGGTTGCCATTCAAACTGCCACAGAGCAGATGGCTTTTAAACAAAAGAATTATTTGTTTGTATTCCTCACAGTGCTAGCAGCCGTAAGTCTGAGATCAAGGTGCCAGCATGGTCAGGTGAGGTGTCTGTTCCAGGTCACAGACTTCTGATTGTATTCTCATGCAGTGGAAAGGCCTGGCAGCTCTCTGGAGTCCCTTTTGAAAGGGCACTTATCCCATTCATAAGGGTGGAGCCCTAATCACCAGCTAGGACCATCACATTGGACATTAGGACTGCAAGACATGAATTTCAGGGGGACACAAACATTCAGACCATAGCAGGAGATACATATATATTTTTTCTGCGATCGATATGACAAATTGCCACAAACTTAGCTGCTTCAACAACACAAATGTATTTACCCTGCAATTCTGTAGATTGAAGTTTAACAATGGGTTGAAATCAGATATTGGCAGGGGTATATTCCTTTCTAGGCCTTCCCAGATGGTGCTAGTAGTAAAGAACCCATCTGCCAATTCCAAAAGATGTAAGAGACACAGGTTCTGTTCCCAGGTCGGGAAGATCCCCTGGGGGAGGGCATGTTAACCCAGTCCAGTATTCTCGCCTGGAGAATCCCATGGACAGAGGAGCCTGGCTAGTTACAGTCCATGGGGTCACAAAGAGTCAGACACAACTGAAGCAACTTAGCACAAGCTCAAGCACATGTTATTCTACAAGAGGGAGATTGTCAATTCATTTTTCCTTCTTTATTTAGTGCCTATTGTGTGCCAGTCCCTGTTCTGGGGTCTGAAGATGTCACTAGACAGACTCTTTCCCTGCCTTTGTAGAGCACCAGTGGGGTGAAAAAAAAACACTAAAAATGCTATCGAGTAAGAGAAATAGGTGTCACAACAGAGGAAGAGGGGATCTAAGTTTTGTGTGTGTGCTTAGTTGCTCTGTCATGTCCGACTCTTTGCACACTTACGGGCTGTAGTCCGCTGGGCCCCTCTGTCCACAGGATTTCCCAAGCAACTGTACTGGAGTAGGTTGCCATTTCCTCCTCCAGGGGATCTTCCCTACCCAGGAATTGAACCCACGTCTCCTTCAGCTCCCACATCTCCTGCAGCTCGTGCACTGGCAGACAGAGTCCTTACCACTGAGCTACCAGAGATTCCGGTTTTGAAAAATGCCAGACAGAAGGCATCTGTGTGTTTTGACCTTGCTTCATACCTTAAACCCAGAGTAAGAATCAGGAAACAGGCCCCGAGTAGGCTAAATTTCTTTACTGGAAACAAAAAACAGAAAGAAACAGGGTTTATTTTGAAGGAACATGCCTCGGCTCTGAATGATCAGTGCCTTCTCTTCTAGTTTGAATTCACTATCGCTTTGTTTGGACCTTGCTTGGGTGGAACATCTGCTATGTACCAAAGACTGTTTTAGGCCGTGAGGATACAAGTCTGTGAGAAGATAAGGGTAGAGGCTGGTGGAAGGTAAAGACAGGTGTGCAGAGCACCACAGGAGAGTGTGATAGACAATGTCTTTACTCATTCATGCAGGGTCCTGGGTAACAGGACAGAATGGGCCAGAGTGACATGGCAGACATTGTAACATACAAACAAGAAACCACAGCCACAGGTTCTGGGTCTACCAGGGTCAGCAAGAGAGTCTGCTTGGAAATGTTAGGGTGTCCACAGTAAAGACAGTCTAAGTCCAAAGGCAGAGATGAGATTTTAAAAATCAAACTCACCATGGAGGCAGGTAGAAAGAAGTCAGGAGGTCACTGGGAATGAGACTCTTGGACCCTGTCTTTAGAAGGCACTTTTGTACAATAATGAGCACAAGTTGTTGTTTAGTTGCTAAGTTGTGTCTGACTCTTTTGCAATCACATGGACTCAGACCTGCCAGGCTCCTCTGTCCATGGAATTTCCAAGGCAAGAATACTGGAGTGGTTTACCATGTCCTCCTCCAGGGAATCTTCCTAACCCAGGGCTCAAACCCACATCTCCTGCACTGCACGCAGGTTCTTTACCATTGAGCCTCTAGGGAAGCATATGATGAGGTTCAACTAAGAGAGATCTTCTTTGTCCTCTACTAGTGTGTACATCACTGCCAGATGTGGGGGTTGATGCTGGCCCAGCATCAAGGCAGCCCTTTGGGTTCTGATAAACCTTCTTTTCTGGATCAAATTAGTCTCCCTCTCTTGGCTCTTGTTCCATCCATCCATCCATCAAGGCCAGGGTTACTGGCCTTGAGTTATTCCAAGGTGGCAATGATGCCTCAGGAAATCAGAGGCTGCTGCCGTCAGAGCCACCACTGCCCAGATGGTCCACCCCACTTCTTCATCTTACTACTTTCTAATTCAAAATCTGGGTATGTGAGCACTTGGGTCATCGGCCCACGACTTTGCTACAAGGGAGGCTGGGAAAGCAATCATCCAGCAAGTCCAGCATCTGTCACAGCTTTCCATCTCTGCTCATAAAGCAAACTTCCGGGGCCCACGAAACTTTGCTACAAGGGAGGCTGGAAAGCCATCAGATTTCCTTTAGGCCGTGAGGATACAAGTCTGTGAGAAGATAAGGGTAGAGGCTGGTGGAAGGTAAAGACAGGTGTGCAGAGCACCACAGGAGAGTGTGATAGACAATGTCTTTACTCATTCATGCAGGGTCCTGGGTAACAGGACAGAATGGGCCAGAGTGACATGGCAGACATTGTAACATACAAACAAGAAACCACAGCCACAGGTTCTGGGTCTACCAGGGTCAGCAAGAGAGTCTGCTTGGAAATGTTAGGGTGTCCACAGTAAAGACAGTCTAAGTCCAAAGGCAGAGATGAGATTTTAAAAATCAAACTCACCATGGAGGCAGGTAGAAAGAAGTCAGGAGGTCACTGGGAATGAGACTCTTGGACCCTGTCTTTAGAAGGCACTTTTGTACAATAATGAGCACAAGTTGTTGTTTAGTTGCTAAGTTGTGTCTGACTCTTTTGCAATCACATGGACTCAGACCTGCCAGGCTCCTCTGTCCATGGAATTTCCAAGGCAAGAATACTGGAGTGGTTTACCATGTCCTCCTCCAGGGAATCTTCCTAACCCAGGGCTCAAACCCACATCTCCTGCACTGCACGCAGGTTCTTTACCATTGAGCCTCTAGGGAAGCATATGATGAGGTTCAACTAAGAGAGATCTTCTTTGTCCTCTACTAGTGTGTACATCACTGCCAGATGTGGGGGTTGATGCTGGCCCAGCATCAAGGCAGCCCTTTGGGTTCTGATAAACCTTCTTTTCTGGATCAAATTAGTCTCCCTCTCTTGGCTCTTGTTCCATCCATCCATCCATCAAGGCCAGGGTTACTGGCCTTGAGTTATTCCAAGGTGGCAATGATGCCTCAGGAAATCAGAGGCTGCTGCCGTCAGAGCCACCACTGCCCAGATGGTCCACCCCACTTCTTCATCTTACTACTTTCTAATTCAAAATCTGGGGTGTATGTGAGCACTTGGGTCATCGGCCCACGACTTTGCTACAAGGGAGGCTGGGAAAGCAATCATCCAGCAAGTCCAGCATCTGTCACAGCTTTCCATCTCTGCTCATAAAGCAAACTTCCAAAACAGAGAAAAGGGAGGCCAAAATCCATGGTAACATAGCTAGAAATGTCTTCTGCCACAAGTTACAGAATATCCGATGTTTTTGAGTGATTTCACAATGAGAAAAATGTATTGTTCCATACAATATGATAGCCACAGGAGGGTGACTCTCTGCCTTGTCCAGAGGACCAACTATATGACAGTCAAGAACCGGAACTGGATCCAACGTTCTACTTCTCACTATATAGACTTGGTCATTAGGCTTGCCCTTTCATGATTGCAAGATGGCTTCCACACTCAAGGCAAAGAGTCATCTAGGATTAGGTCATATACTCTGGCTGTAATTGTTCCAGTTCTTCTCTCTGTATTTATAACCTTTGCCATGAGCTTCTGTATTTTTCTTTTGTAACGATTTATTTATTTACTTTTGGCTGCTCTGGGTCTTCATTGCTGTGTGTGAGCTTCCTCTAGTTGCAGTGAACTGGGGCTGCTCTTTGTTGTGCTGCACAGGCTTCTCATTGCAGTGGCTTCTCTTATTGTGGAGCGTGGGCTCTAGGCCAGGCAGGCTTCAGTAGCTATGGAGCGTGGCCTTGTGAACTGTAAAGAGCTGCTCAGTAGTTGTAGCCCATGGGCTTAGTCACGCTGCAGCATGTGTGATTTTCCCAGACCAGGGATTGAACCTGTGTCCCTGCATTGACAGGTGGATTCTTAAGCACTAGATCACCAGGTAGGCCCTGTATTTTTCTTTACCTAATAGGCAGAGTCTATTTCCCCCTTCCTTAAATCCAAACCGGATTTTTAATTTACTTTGGTCAGTTGATTGTGGCTGATGTGATGATGTGCAGTTGTCGTGAGAACATGTCTCAGTCATCCCAGCTGCCAACCAGCAGAGGTGTGAGTATGCCCAGTGAAGGCCAAAAGAACCTCACAGCTGAGCTCAGAATAAATCGAGTCTCCCGTCAGAGCCACCACTGCCCAGATGGTCCACCCCACTTCTTCATCTTACTACTTTCTAATTCAAAATCTGGGGTATATGTGAGCACTTGGGTCATCGGCCCACGACTTTGCTACAAGGGAGGCTGGGAAAGCAATCATCCAGCAAGTCCAGCATCTGTCACAGCTTTCCATCTCTGCTCATAAAGCAAACTTCCAAAACAGAGAAAAGGGAGGCCAAAATCCATGGTAACATAGCTAGAAATGTCTTCTGCCACAAGTTACAGAATATCCGATGTTTTTGAGTGATTTCACAATGAGAAAAATGTATTGTTCCATACAATATGATAGCCACAGGAGGGTGACTCTCTGCCTTGTCCAGAGGACCAACTATATGACAGTCAAGAACCGGAACTGGATCCAACGTTCTACTTCTCACTATATAGACTTGGTCATTAGGCTTGCCCTTTCATGATTGCAAGATGGCTTCCACACTCAAGGCAAAGAGTCATCTAGGATTAGGTCATATACTCTGGCTGTAATTGTTCCAGTTCTTCTCTCTGTATTTATAACCTTTGCCATGAGCTTCTGTATTTTTCTTTTGTAACGATTTATTTATTTACTTTTGGTCTGCTCTGGGTCTTCATTGCTGTGTGTGAGCTTCCTCTAGTTGCAGTGAACTGGGGCTGCTCTTTGTTGTGCTGCACAGGCTTCTCATTGCAGTGGCTTCTCTTATTGTGGAGCGTGGGCTCTAGGCCAGGCAGGCTTCAGTAGCTATGGAGCGTGGCCTTGTGAACTGTAAAGAGCTGCTCAGTAGTTGTAGCCCATGGGCTTAGTCACGCTGCAGCATGTGTGATTTTCCCAGACCAGGGATTGAACCTGTGTCCCTGCATTGACAGGTGGATTCTTAAGCACTAGATCACCAGGTAGGCCCTGTATTTTTCTTTACCTAATAGGCAGAGTCTATTTCCCCCTTCCTTAAATCCAAACCGGATTTTTAATTTACTTTGGTCAGTTGATTGTGGCTGATGTGATGATGTGCAGTTGTCGTGAGAACATGTCTCAGTCATCCCAGCTGCCAACCAGCAGAGGTGTGAGTATGCCCAGTGAAGGCCAAAAGAACCTCACAGCTGAGCTCAGAATAAATCGAGTCTCCCAGACTCATGAGCTAAATAAATGCTAAGCATCTTAAGCCACTGAGTTTTAGGCAGATTTGTTACACAGCACTATTGTGGCAAGAGATAACTGATAGGCATGTCTGTGCTGCACGGGAGGCCAGGAAAACAATATATGGAATCTTCGGCCTCAATAATGAGAAGGAATAATGGCTACTGGGTAAACATTCAATGACGTCTGCCGCAGAGGCCAGGAGGAATGACAAATAACCAAAAGGCTAGGTAAAGGTGAAGACAATGCTAAATTCTTCTGTGTAATTCTTCAAAAGGGATTGGCCAGTGGGTGAAGGGTTAAGCAGGGAACAATCAAAGTAGCCAAGTCCTTATGCAGCCAAGATTTATCAGGTCTTTCTGCCCTAGCTGTAATGTTAAATACATCAGGGGCTGTATTATCAGTGAGACAATTGCAAAATCATGAGATGACTCGCTGTAATACAGAATTCATGAACCTCTGGAAATAGATAGTATTAAGGCACTTCTCCCAGGTCACCTCAGCAGAGTGTGGACATTCACATTCTAATACATTGTCCATCTCTGAGCAGTTCCTACACCTGGCAATCGCCTAAGAGGACTCACACAACTCACCCAGGGCATGGTCCACACCAACCCCCCACAGTAAGAAGCAGAATGAACTCTCATCCTTGGCTGGGTCTTCCACAATCCCCTTATGCATGCTGCATTTTCTATTCCCAAATATCGTCCATGATCTCTTGAAATACCTACTCCACCATTGGAGGCTGAAATCAACCCGAGTCTTAGATGAGAATATGGAGGGCTGGGAAGTTGTCCTTTGTCCAAGGTTACAAGCAAGATGAGGAGAAAGCTCTTCCTATGCAGCTCTACCAGGATCTAACTCTGAATTTCACCTTGACTTAGTTTAGGTCTCTGTGAACACCTAGATTGGGATTTTTAATTTACTTTGGTCAGTTGATTGTGGCTGATGTGATGATGTGCAGTTGTCGTGAGAACATGTCTCAGTCATCCCAGCTGCCAACCAGCAGAGGTGTGAGTATGCCCAGTGAAGGCCAAAAGAACCTCACAGCTGAGCTCAGAATAAATCGAGTCTCCCAGACTCATGAGCTAAATAAATGCTAAGCATCTTAAGCCACTGAGTTTTAGGCAGATTTGTTACACAGCACTATTGTGGCAAGAGATAACTGATAGGCATGTCTGTGCTGCACGGGAGGCCAGGAAAACAATATATGGAATCTTCGGCCTCAATAATGAGAAGGAATAATGGCTACTGGGTAAACATTCAATGACGTCTGCCGCAGAGGCCAGGAGGAATGACAAATAACCAAAAGGCTAGGTAAAGGTGAAGACAATGCTAAATTCTTCTGTGTAATTCTTCAAAAGGGATTGGCCAGTGGGTGAAGGGTTAAGCAGGGAACAATCAAAGTAGCCAAGTCCTTATGCAGCCAAGATTTATCAGGTCTTTCTGCCCTAGCTGTAATGTTAAATACATCAGGGGCTGTATTATCAGTGAGACAATTGCAAAATCATGAGATGACTCGCTGTAATACAGAATTCATGAACCTCTGGAAATAGATAGTATTAAGGCACTTCTCCCAGGTCACCTCAGCAGAGTGTGGACATTCACATTCTAATACATTGTCCATCTCTGAGCAGTTCCTACACCTGGCAATCGCCTAAGAGGACTCACACAACTCACCCAGGGCATGGTCCACACCAACCCCCCACAGTAAGAAGCAGAATGAACTCTCATCCTTGGCTGGGTCTTCCACAATCCCCTTATGCATGCTGCATTTTCTATTCCCAAATATCGTCCATGATCTCTTGAAATACCTACTCCACCATTGGAGGCTGAAATCAACCCGAGTCTTAGATGAGAATATGGAGGGCTGGGAAGTTGTCCTTTGTCCAAGGTTACAAGCAAGATGAGGAGAAAGCTCTTCCTATGCAGCTCTACCAGGATCTAACTCTGAATTTCACCTTGACTTAGTTTAGGTCTCTGTACAAATGCTACCTCCTTAAAGAGAATTTCTTGAATCACCCTTTCTAAATCACCACCCTTGTATCTTCCTTACTCTGGTGTAGTTTTGTTAATAACTCTTATTGATGTCTGACATGGTATAAGATATATTTCCATTCATTTTTAGTAGGTCTCCTCAATAAGAAGACAAGCTCTCTAAAGCCACAAACCTTGTTTTGCTTTCAGAGATGTTCCTTATGTCTAAGATAGTGGCTGACATACAGTAGGCAGTTAATAAATATTTGTGGAAGAAAGGGAGGGAGAAAGGGAGGGAGGAAGATGATAATCAGGTTGACATTCCATTCCAAATCCACGGAAGCACAGAACCCTCCAAGTCACTCTAACTCTGACTTCTTGCATCTGTAGAATTTGCTCTGTTAATGGACATCTCCCTTGTCATGTTCTATCTTTGTCTCACACCACCCAAACCCAGTGAGAAACTCAAATCCATTCATACTTGTCATGAGAAACATTTCATGCATGTTTGAGCATAAACAGTTTTACTGATCATTTAGGATAAGGAGCTAGAGAAGGAATTTATATCATATGAATGCATATCACTGTCCACTCCTTCTCCACATACCCAAATCCACCTTCCTTTGGACTCAGTGGCCACCATGTTTATTCTAACACAACCCTTAGCACACTAGACTACAATACTTGCTCAACTGATGCATCAGGTCCGTTAATCATGACTATCTGGAAGGCAGGGCCTGAATAACTTTCCTGTCTCTTTAGTGTTTATGTTTTATGGGTTCTCAACATATAATAAACACTCAGTGAATGTTTGCTGAATGAATCATTTAAAATGTCTCCTGCCTCCCGTCCACCACTAACAATGACACATAGAACCATCACTGTCCTACTTTTTAGCATTTTATCCTCATCCTTGGCCATTTCATGAACCAGGTTTCTCATCTTTCCTTCTTGTGATTTGAAAAATCTCTATTGACACATATAAGCTAAACAATATTTCTATCATTTGAATAGTACATAAACTCCTTTTAAGGAAATACTTCCCACAGACCACCCCAGTTCTCCCAACCTGGATTGGAAAAATATTAAATTAATAAACTCTACTGTATGAAAATGCCTTCTAATGCAGGGGGGGTGCAGGTTTGACGCCTGGTTGGGGAGCTAAGATCCTCAACCATAACACCAAAACATAAAAGAGAAGCAATATTGCAATAAATTCCATAGCAACTGTAAAAATGGTCCACATCAAAAAAAAATCTAAAAAGAAAAAAGAATCAATAGCCTCTCATTTTATCATTGATGGAAAAATGGCACACTGGCTAATAGAGACAAAGAGAGATGTTTCTGTCTACTTCTCTGACAGATAGCAGCCAATTGTTGTGGGGTCACTAAGTTGTGTCTAACTCTTTGCTACCCCATGACAGTAGCCCTCTAGGCTCCTCTGTCCACGGGATTTCCCAGACAAGAATACTGGAGTCAGTTGCCATTTCCTTCTCCAGGGGATCTTCCTGACCCAGAGACGGAACTCGTGCCTCCTTTTTGGCAGGCAGATTCTTTATCACAGAACCACCTGGGAAGCCCAGCTTAACAAACTTCTCACCAAAAGCAACATGCCTTGGTACAATCCTTCCAACCTAAATCTTTCCCAAAGCCAAACAAATGTCTTCACACTCCTCATTCCACAATCCATTTATTCCTTCACATCTTGTGGCCAATATCCCTTTGAGTTGAGAAACTGAGTCTCAGATAGAAAAAGCAGCTCACCCAAGGTCACAGAGCCAGTAAGTGGCAGAGCCTAGACACAACCAACACAAAATGACTCATTTTATTTGAATTTCTTGGATTTTGGGAAGCGGTTTGGCTGTAGGGTGATGATCCCATGTGAAACTGGCCAATAGATCCAAAGGGAGACATACACTTTAAAATAATAAACAAGAAACTATTTATAAGGGAAGAAAAAATGAAGGGCAGAAAGTAATGAATCACCATTGCAAGTCGGCACAAAAAGAAAAATTAGTTCATAAAAATGCAGTTGGATAAATAATAGGTTGTTTCATCATGTAAATATAACCCCAAAATAACTTTATTGAAACGAAAACATCTATTGCAGCCTGAACTATTCATCATGCTAACGTATATCTAGAATCCTAACAAATTTATGAAAATGTTATATTCCGTAATCTTCCTGATCCCATGCAAATAAATAGTTGTGCTTCGACAGTCTTGTTGCGAAATGATTAACCACAGCTACCAAAAGCAGCCAAGAAGCTAATTTTGATTTCTCACATTGTGGGTGGTATTCAGAGGAGTCTCCAAGGACTGTTATCTCTGAGTATCAAACCTTCTGGAACAAATATCTCCTTCCTCTTCTTCCTCTGACCTGGGCCAACCTGGGGGAGAAGGATCATTATCACTTTCAAGTTATGTGCTCAGTCACTTCAGTTGTATCCAACTCTCTGTGACTCTGTGGACTGTAGCCTGCCAGGCTCCTCTGTCCACGGAATTCTCCAGGCAAGAATACTGGAGTAGGTTGCCATGTCCTCCTCTGGGGGATCTTCCCAACCCAGAAACCCAAAGCATTTCTTCTGTGTCTCCTGCACTGAAGGCAGGTTCTTTACACTGAGCCACCTGGGAAGCTCACCTTTAAGCTGAGTATAGCTTTTACCAGCTAACGGAGATTTTCATTGGACAGAAGAAGTGAAGAGAAAGGAAGGAAGCTAATAGTCATTCTTGCTATATCCTCACAACACCCCCATGATATGAACTTATGATTGAACACAGATAAGGAAATCAAGAGCCCAATTTTCTCAAATCACTTACCAATTGACTTAGCAATAAGGTGAACTAACTAAAAAGTTGGCCCAAGACTTTCTAGTTTGAACACTGAAAGTTCCATGTCCTGGAAAACCCCTCCATGTTGGCCAACTGGTTCAGTTGACCACCATACCCAGTGACTCCCCCGTGAGTTTGAAAATGTAAGGACAAACGTTAGTTGCTCAGTTGTGTCCAACTCTTTGCAACCCATGGACTGTAGCCAGCCAGGCTCCTCTGTCCATGGAATTCTCCAAGCAAGCATACTCAAGTGGGTTTCTGTTTCCGTCTCCAGGGGATGTTCCTGATCCAGGGATCAAACCTGGGTCTCCTGCACTGCAGGCTGATTCTCTACCATCGGAGCCACCAGGGAAGCCCTCCATTGCAGGTCTACCTGATTTCAAAGCCCTGTGCTCTTCACACGAGTGCATCATCACCTCCCCCGAGAAATCTCAAAGGCCACATTAGGGTGGCAAGAATCCTTCAGGCTTAGGGACAAGACAGGGCAGAAATCCCACTTTGGTCTCCAATCTTAGCTCTGGGGAGCACTGTTAAATCTCAGGGCTTCTGTTTCTTCAACCGTCAAATGCAGGAAGGAGTATGGAGGTCAGACTAAATTACCTGGATGCTTTCCTTCAGCTCCAACGTTTCTTGTGGGTAACTGGGCTCTCCCGCCCTCTCTCTCTCCGGCCCATTATAGTCCATTCTGGAGCTAAAGAAGTGGAGGCAATATAAACCTCTTCCATCTTTGTTTAAATTCCTGTTCAATTACCTCTATAATTAGGAAAAACTGTTCTTAACTTTTACTTCAGCAATTCTGTTTCATTTTTCCATCTTATAAAGAGTTTATTTTGGAAGAGAAGCTAGTTCCCGTAGAGAGAGAAAAAAAGTTTCTGGCTGAAACTGTGAATTTTGTAACTGCAAGCTCTTTCAAAGGCAAGAAGGCAGACTGTGAAAGGATGGTTGCTAGGGAGACAATTGTATTTAAATTATCAGCTCACAATAGACCCGGCAAAGATATTGATTGGATGTGAGAGGGTAAAATTATTTTCTTCAAACTGGGGGAAAACTGAGGGTCTGGCTAGAGGGTCACCCTTCCTGAAGTGGAGAGAGACTTAGGATTATACCGGGTCTTTTGTTTGCTTGTTTAATTGGAGATGCTAAGAATTGAAGGAAAGATGCTTGCTTTATGTTCTCTGTAATATCCTCTCTTGCAAGTTAGCTGAAACAGAGAAATGGATCTGTAGAGAAGGGAAATGTGTTTTCCTCATAGGAGACCAATGGTTCAAAGGGAAGTTTTTCTAACAATCCTGGAGCTGGCACATATGAGAAACTAATAACAGTAGAAACATTCATAAAATTTTCTACCTACGAGAGTCTTTGAAGCGGTTCCCTACATGAGCATGTTTAAGCCTCACGATAACCCAATATTTTTATTATTTTCACTTTACAGATAAAGAAACAAAAGGATTCAATCGGTTGCTCAAGATCTCACAGTAGTACGAGGCACCACTGGGATCCGAACCCGGGGACCAGAATCCACGCCGCCATTTGTTCCATCAAGCTGCCTCTCCGAAGTGTTGACCCCACACTGGCATAAGACCACTACCAAGAAGGGAAATCCCACTTTGGTCTCCATTGCTACTTTCAGGGCTTCTGTTTCTTCAACCGTCAAATGCAGGAAGGAGTATGGAGGTCAGACTAAATTACCTGGATGATTTCCTTCAGCTCCAACGTTTCTTGTGGGTAACTGGGCTCTCCCGCGCTCTCTCTCTCCGGCCCATTATAGTCCATTCTGGAGCTAAAGAAGTGGAGGCAATATAAACCTCTTCCATCTTTGTTTAAATTCCTGTTCAATTACCTCTATAATTAGGAAAAACTGTTCTTAACTTTTACTTCAGCAATTCTGTTTCATTTTTCCATCTTATAAAGAGTTTATTTTGGAAGAGAAGCTAGTTCCGTAGAGAGAAAAAAAGTTTCTGGCTGAAACTGTGAATTTTGTAACTGCAAGCTCTTTCAAAGGCAAGAAGGCAGACTGTGAAAGGATGGTTGCTAGGGAGACAATTGTATTTAAATTATCAGCTCACAATAGACCCGGCAAAGATATTGATTGGATGTGAGAGGGTAAAATTATTTTCTTCAAACTGGGGGAAAACTGAGGGTCTGGCTAGAGGGTCACCCTTCCTGAAGTGGAGAGAGACTTAGGATTATACCGGGTCTTTTGTTTGCTTGTTTAATTGGAGATGCTAAGAATTGAAGGAAAGATGCTTGCTTTATGTTCTCTGTAATATCCTCTCTTGCAAGTTAGCTGAAACAGAGAAATGGATCTGTAGAGAAGGGAAATGTGTTTTCCTCATAGGAGACCAATGGTTCAAAGGGAAGTTTTTCTAACAATCCTGGAGCTGGCACATATGAGAAACTAATAACAGTAGAAACATTCATAAAATTTTCTACCTACGAGAGTCTTTGAAGCGGTTCCCTACATGAGCATGTTTAAGCCTCACGATAACCCAATATTTTTATTATTTTCACTTTACAGATAAAGAAACAAAAGGATTCAATCGGTTGCTCAAGATCTCACAGTAGTACGAGGCACCACTGGGATCCGAACCCGGGGACCAGAATCCACGCCGCCATTTGTTCCATCAAGCTGCCTCTCCAAAGTGTTGACCCCACACTGGCATAAGACCACTACCACTTAAGGACAAGCTCTTGAAAAAGTGTCCTCAATTAAAAGTGGCCAATGGGGATAGGAAAATATGCATTATCCAAGTCTGGAGAGAAAACCAGAACTTGATTAAGACATAATAGATCACACTTAAGGACCTGTGATCGAAAGAAAACATTTTATCTAGATGTGATTCCAGTCTCTTGGCAATCCTACAGGAAAGGAATAACATTTTTTCTTTTTCTTTTTTTTTTTGGCTTCATTGCAGAGCAGAGAGTAGTCCCTGTGCTGGGGCTTTCTCTAGGTGCCATGAGCAGGGGCTACTCACTGTGTGGAGGGCAGGCTTTAGGATGCATAGGCTCAGCAGCAGCGCACAAGCTTAGTTGGTCCGTAGCATGTGGGATCTCCCCAGACCAGGGATTGAACCTATGTTCCCTGCACTGGCAAATGGATTTTTATCCACTGGACCCAGGGAAGTTCAAAGAATGTCATTTGCTCTACTGTTTGACTTAGGGGTTGTATGACAGTGAAAGAACAGGCTCCCTCTCTGAATTAACTCAAGAAAAATGTTTTCACAGGCTCAGAGGAGCTAAGCAGGAATGTACCATAAACCAAAGATATCTGTTCCTACAGGTCACATGCTTCTGCTTCTCCCTGGGCCCTCGTTCAACCAGGTCCCTCTGCTTCCCTACACCCAGTGTGGCTGGGCGCCCTCTGACCTTTAAGATAGATCTTCCGCTGCCCATACTATTTCGCTGTATTCAGGCTGTAGGCCAGCCACTTGGTTGACAGAAGTCCATAATTACAGTGCAAACACCCTGAGTAGGAATGAGAAATGGAAGGAAAGTGGCCTCATGTCTGCCCTTCCAGCATCCTGTTTAGGTTCAAGTGCGTAGAAACATTCATAAAATTTTCTACCTACGAGTCTTTGAAGCGGTTCCCTACATGAGCATGTTTAAGCCTCACGATAACCCAATATTTTTATTATTTTCACTTTACAGATAAAGAAACAAAAGGATTCAATCGGTTGCTCAAGATCTCACAGTAGTACGAGGCACCACTGGGATCCGAACCCGGGGACCAGAATCCACGCCGCCATTTGTTCCATCAAGCTGCCTCTCCAAAGTGTTGACCCCACACTGGCATAAGACCACTACCACTTAAGGACAAGCTCTTGAAAAAGTGTCCTCAATTAAAAGTGGCCAATGGGGATAGGAAAATATGCATTATCCAAGTCTGGAGAGAAAACCAGAACTTGATTAAGACATAATAGATCACACTTAAGGACCTGTGATCGAAAGAAAACATTTTATCTAGATGTGATTCCAGTCTCTTGGCAATCCTACAGGAAAGGAATAACATTTTTTCTTTTTCTTTTTTTTTTTGGCTTCATTGCAGAGCAGAGAGTAGTCCCTGTGCTGGGGCTTTCTCTAGGTGCCATGAGCAGGGGCTACTCACTGTGTGGAGGGCAGGCTTTAGGATGCATAGGCTCAGCAGCAGCGCAAGCTTAGTTGGTCCGTAGCATGTGGGATCTCCCCAGACCAGGGATTGAACCTATGTTCCCTGCACTGGCAAATGGATTTTTATCCACTGGACCCAGGGAAGTTCAAAGAATGTCATTTGCTCTACTGTTTGACTTAGGGGTTGTATGACAGTGAAAGAACAGGCTCCCTCTCTGAATTAACTCAAGAAAAATGTTTTCACAGGCTCAGAGGAGCTAAGCAGGAATGTACCATAAACCAAAGATATCTGTTCCTACAGGTCACATGCTTCTGCTTCTCCCTGGGCCCTCGTTCAACCAGGTCCCTCTGCTTCCCTACACCCAGTGTGGCTGGGCGCCCTCTGACCTTTAAGATAGATCTTCCGCTGCCCATACTATTTCTCTTTATTCAGACTGTAGACCAGCCAATTGGTGGACAGAAGTCCATAATTACAGTGCAAACACCTGTGAGGTCCTGAGTAGGAATGAGAAATGGAAGGAAAGTGGCCTCATGTCTGCCCTTCCACAGACTGCTATTCTCTGTTTAGGTTCAAGTGTGTTACTATCTGCTTCTGTCTCTGTAATAGTAGTGAGTTAAACCAAGATATCTGCAACACTGACCTTGTATTTTATTTGTATTTATTTATTTTCATCAGTTATTTCATATCAGTTCAAATCCTTACTGGCAATAAGTTATAAAGACACAAAAATTAAAAGAAAGGTATTATACCCTCAACCATCAATAAAGATCAAGTCAACAGACTCACTTACTAAGAAATAGATCTGGATCTATTAGGTAAAATTTCATGGGTAATGAACAGAAGAACCCATTGCTTACTGTTGCAGGATCTGGAGACAATTTAAAACTCCTTAAGAGGAGAATGGTTAAGTAAACTAAGATACAGTCACAGGATACAACGGCATCCAGATATTAAGGAGAATGTGGTAGATTCAAAGATACAGAACAGACCATTGACCAGGGAGTGATACGTGAAAAACTAAAAGTGCACAATGGTTTGTTGTAGAGAAAAGAAAGGGTTTTTTAAAAATGTGTTTCTTAAAAAGAGTGCCTCTGAAGAGTAAAGACAGGTAACAGTATATGTTTGGAGACTTTACAAGTCAAGGGTCATGGACGGGACAAAGGCAGCTTATTCTTCACTGCCTCAGTTATTTTCTTTTAATGTTTATTGGACTGTAGTCAATTTACAATCTTGTGTTAGTTTCAAACGCACAGTCAAGTGAATCAGTTATACACATACATATATCCCCTATGTTTTAAAGATTTTTTCCCATATAGGTCATTGCAGAGTATTGAGTTCCCTGTGCTATATAGTAGGTCCTTATTGGCTATCTATTTTATACGTTAAAGGAAAAGAAGGGAAAGTGTTAATAGCTCAGTCATGTATGACTCTTACCAATCCCATGGACTGTCGCCCACCAAGCTCCTCTGTCCATGGAATTTTCCAGGCAAGAATACAGGAGTGGGTTACCATGCCCTCCTCCAGCAGATCTTCTCCGCCCAGAGACCAGACCCACATCTCTTTCATCTCTTGCATTGGCAGGCGGGTTCTTTACCACTAACGCCACCTGGGAAGCCCCTGGAGCCCCTACCCCAGCACTTAACTGGATGGATGGTGATTTTGTTGACTTACTTTTTTGATCTGTCCTTCCCTCCCACCTCCCCACCACCACCAAGGTGAGCACCTCAGGCAATTGCTTCTGACCACCCTCTCTACCTCGTGCCCAGCACCATGGCTGGCATCTAGCAAATACTCAGTAAATGTTTGTCTAATAAATGATTCAGAGGATGATCATTCCAGAGTCTGGTGGCTTCATATGATTTGAGTTATTGCATTTTTTCTCCCCTATCTAGAAAGAAAAGCTCCCAGATGACCCCTCGGCAGTGTTCAGATATTGTAAATAATTGATCATAAAGATGAAACACACAAGCTGGATGGAGACCAGGGAACCTGTCAATATCAGGGGGATAAATCTCCATCCTCAGCGGCCGGGTGGCTCAGCCAGCTTCCCAAGGCCATTAAACTATCACTGCAGCTCAGGCATTAGTTGGAATAAAGTGTTTGTGTTTGTTTGTTATCATTTCTTAGTAAAACTAATTAAGGAACTAATTGATTGTTTTGTTGTTCTACTAATTAACTCCATAGATTCAAAGATACAGAACAGACCATTGACCAGGAGTGATACGTGAAAAACTAAAAGTGCACAATGGTTTGTTGTAGAGAAAAGAAAGGGTTTTTTAAAAATGTGTTTCTTAAAAAGAGTGCCTCTGAAGAGTAAAGACAGGTAACAGTATATGTTTGGAGACTTTACAAGTCAAGGGTCATGGACGGGACAAAGGCAGCTTATTCTTCACTGCCTCAGTTATTTTCTTTTAATGTTTATTGGACTGTAGTCAATTTACAATCTTGTGTTAGTTTCAAACGCACAGTCAAGTGAATCAGTTATACACATACATATATCCCCTATGTTTTAAAGATTTTTTCCCATATAGGTCATTGCAGAGTATTGAGTTCCCTGTGCTATATAGTAGGTCCTTATTGGCTATCTATTTTATACGTTAAAGGAAAAGAAGGGAAAGTGTTAATAGCTCAGTCATGTATGACTCTTACCAATCCCATGGACTGTCGCCCACCAAGCTCCTCTGTCCATGGAATTTTCCAGGCAAGAATACAGGAGTGGGTTACCATGCCCTCCTCCAGCAGATCTTCTCCGCCCAGAGACCAGACCCACATCTCTTTCATCTCTTGCATTGGCAGGCGGGTTCTTTACCACTAACGCCACCTGGGAAGCCCCTGGAGCCCCTACCCCAGCACTTAACTGGATGGATGGTGATTTTGTTGACTTACTTTTTTGATCTGTCCTTCCCTCCCACCTCCCCACCACCACCAAGGTGAGCACCTCAGGCAATTGCTTCTGACCACCCTCTCTACCTCGTGCCCAGCACCATGGCTGGCATCTAGCAAATACTCAGTAAATGTTTGTCTAATAAATGATTCAGAGGATGATCATTCCAGAGTCTGGTGGCTTCATATGATTTGAGTTATTGCATTTTTTCTCCCCTATCTAGAAAGAAAAGCTCCCAGATGACCCCTCGGCAGTGTTCAGATATTGTAAATAATTGATCATAAAGATGAAACACACAAGCTGGATGGAGACCAGGGAACCTGTCAATATCAGGGGGATAAATCTCCATCCTCAGCGGCCGGGTGGCTCAGCCAGCTTCCCAAGGCCATTAAACTATCACTGCAGCTCAGGCATTAGTTGGAATAAAGTGTTTGTGTTTGTTTGTTATCATTTCTTAGTAAAACTAATTAAGGAACTAATTGATTGTTTTGTTGTTCTACTAATTAACTCCATATGGTGCCCATTTCCATGGAGATAGACGATGAGTTATGGGAAGGACTCTGATTTAACGTGTCGTTTCTGGGTTTGGGGATAATTCTTTAGAATTAAGTATCCTTTCCAATCTCATTTCCCTTCATTGCTGCAGCCCTGTTCTTGGCCTCGCCAGGTCCTGGAGGATGGGGAGGTGCGGCCTGCCAAGACCAGCCAGGGAAGCCTGGGAAAAATGAACAGTTTCAAAACTGGAGCAGGTAGTTAAGAAAGCCGTGGGCATAGACAATAATAATTATTGTTGATAGCTCAGAAGTTTCCACTTCTAGCACCTACCACATCCCAGGCACCATGCTGACCACTGTGCATATATTACCCCAAACCCCATCAATTACTAAAACCCGCTTTAGTGATCTAATTTTGCAGAAAAAAGAAACACAGTCTTCAGAGATATTTGCACAAGGTTATCCAGCTAATTCGTTTGTTCATTCATTCAACAAATATTTATTCGGCACCCTGTATGGATATTCAGGCCCCTAGCAATAGCTCTGAATCAGATTCAATCCTCCCTTCCATGAGATTTATTTTCTAGAAGTGTTAGTCGTTCAGTCGTGCCTGACTCTTTGTGACCCTGTGGACTGTAGGCTTCTCTGTCCATGAAATTCTCCAAGCAAGAATACAGGAGTAGGTTGCCATTTCCATCTCCAGGGGATCTTCCAGACCCAGGGATCAAAGCGGGGTTGCCTGCATTGCAGGCAGATTCTTTACCATCTGAACCACCAGTGAAAGAGACAAACAATAAATAAGAAAAACTATTATTTCAGATAATGGTAAAGATGATAAATAAAATGAATCCAGGTGGTAGGAGAGAGTAACAAGGGTGTTATGTTCAATCCGTTGGTTAGGAAAGACTTCTGTGACAAGTGACAACTGAACTCAACTGAGTTCAAGTCCTCCTTTTACCATTTCATGGCTGAATGACTTAGGAAAAATGACTCAACCTCTCTGAGACCCAGTTTTTACATCCCTACAATGGAGAAAATACAGTCCACTTCCCAATGAGGTTGTCACAAGGAAAAAGGAAATCCATCTGTCTCGCTGACAGTCACAGTCAAAGAGGGTGCTGGAGGCTGGCTGGGCTTTGGCCTTTGGACAGATGCTTCCTCTCCCAGGTCATGGTCCCAGGGGGAGCCAACATGTGGAAGATCATGGCCATTCTACAAAGTGACCGTAGGCAGGACCTCATAAGAGGAAGAGGGAGCAAGGCTGAGAGAAGTCTTGAGTGGGGAGAAGTCCCACCCTTTCCAAGCCCAAACTGAATTGAATACTAAGGGTAGAAATGTTCTCCATTTTTTCCCTAAAATTAAATTGTCCAATGTGTAATACGGCAGACAAAAAGAAGAAACGTGTTAACCAAGCTGCACATCCACAAATAGAGAACTGAGATCAACAGATAAGGCCCCCTGCTCCATTTGGCCTTGATTCCATCAACGACAGCTGGAGTGTTATATCCAGGTCTGACTGCCAAGTCTCCCAGAAGACACCAGCACCTCCTATATACTGAGGAACTAATTTTATATTAAAGAAATCTAAGTTCAGTGAGATCAAGTGACCTTCCCATGTTCACCCAGTTGAAAGAGACAGAGGCAGAATTTGAACTCAAATCTCCCAATGGCAAAGCTCGGGCTCTTGGGGGCTCCAGGCAGTCATGGCAGTAGTTGTAGACAGATTGGTGTTTGGCAGACATGTGGGCACCCAGGATTTACTCCCGTTCCCCCTAGAAACCAAGTTTAGGCATATCAGAGCATCAGTCAGTCAGCAGATATTTATGACACTCCATAAGCCAGGTGCTGCCCTCAAGTCTTGTTCACTGGGGTTGTGAACAACACAGATAGGATACCTGCCCTGGATGTTCTTAGCTCCTGGTGAGGTGGTGGTTGTTGAGTCACTCAGTCATGTACGACTCTGTGACCCCATGGGCTGCAGCACGCAAGCTTCCCTGTCCTTCACTATCTCATGGAGTTTCCTCAAACTCATGTCCATTGAGTTGATGATGCCATCCAACCATTTCATCCTTTGCTGCCTTCTCCTGCCCTCAGTCTTTACTAGCATCAGGGTCTTTTCCGGTGAGACAGCTCTTTGCATCAGGTGCCCAAAGTATTGGAGCTTCAGCTTTAGCATCAGTCCTTCCAATGAATATTCAGGGTTGATTTCTTTTAGGAGTGACTGGTTTGATCTCCTTGCTGTCCAAAGGACTCTCAAGAGTCTTTCCCAGCATCATAATTCAAAAGCGTTACTTCAGTGCTCAGCCTTCTTTATAGTCCGACTCTCACATCTATACATAACTACTGGAAAAACTATAGCTTTGACTATATCGACTTTTGTCAACAAAGTGATGCCTCTGTTTTTTAATATGCTGTCTAGGTGAGTGAAGTGGAACAGACAGTTAAGGGAGGGTAGAAATGAAGGAAGGAAAGAATAAAGGAGGAAAGGAAGAAAGGAAGGAATAAGGAAAGGAAAGAAGGAAGTGAGAGAGAGAGGGAAAGAAGGAAAAGTTCAGATATTAATCCATGGTGCAAAGAAGATGGTGTCGGGACTTCCCTCGAGTGCACTAATTGAGACTTCGCCTTCCAATGCAGGGACTGCGGGTTCAATCCCTGATCAGGGAGCTAAGATCCCTCATGTCTCTTGGACAAAAAACCAAAACATAAAACAGAAGCAATAATGTAACAAATTCAGTAAAACTTTAAAAATGATCCACATCAAAAAAATCTTTGAAATTAAAAAATAGAAGATTGTCAGCTTATATAAGAGAGAATTCCTGTGAGACTGGTTGCACCAGGCTGGTGGCAAAGGGCTCTCTAAAAAATGCCATTTGAGTTGAAATTTGAAAGATGCAGTGACAGCCAGGAAGAGGATATAGGCAAGACAAAGGTTTTGACACAGGAATAGTGTCAGTGGACACATTCATGGACTCATGTAGACACTTGAATGTAAAGGTGCAAAGCTCATCTAGAAGCTCAAGATTAAAATATAAAATCAGATGTAGACTCAGATATAAAATCAAGTTTTTCAGCATGTAATCAACAGCACTGATGATCAGCTAGGGAACAGGTGCAGGTAGAGAAGAGAAATTGAGGACAAGGTCAGGGTCCTTCAGTTGAGAAAGAGGAGTGAGTGGTGACCAGGGAGACAGGGAGGTAGACGGACAGCTGGCCAAAGTGGGTACAAGAGAACCACATGTTCCAAGAGCTTAGGGAGTGCCCAGGTTCATTTCTACAGAGAACTCAGCACAGCGATGCCTGGAATCGACATGGGTTTTGGCGAGCCATCGGTCATCTGTGACTTTGATATGAGCAGGCCCAGAGAAAGGAAGTAGACGATAGCCTGACTGCAGTGGACTGAGGAAGGAACGGGATGTGGAGTGTCCAGCACCAACAACTCTTTCCAAGAGCTTTGCTTATAGGGGAGCAGAGAAGTGACGCAGAAAACTGAGGGTAATATAATGGCATGCTCATCTGCCCACAGGAGTACACCAATACAGAGGCCCTCGTGGTAAGGAGATCTAGCAGAGTCCTTTGAGGGCTCAGAAAGGGGTGGGACTGCAGGCTTCTATGACGGAGTTGACCTGCGACGGAACAACAGACAGATTTGAGGCAGAATCCCGACCCAGGAGCACTTGGTCTGCTGCAGAGAGATCTCGGTGCCCCCAGGTCAGAGAGGTTGTGTCTTCTCCTCTATTTGTGCCCCTCCCTGCTCAGCCACCCTGAAGGACTCTCTCAGTGCACGGTCCTGGCTTTGACCGCTGTGGCAGAGTGGAAGTAGCCTCTTCTAAGTCACCTTCTCTGGGTCAAGGCCAGGTCTAGGTCGTTGACTTATGCTACTTATAATCTCAGCAACACTGAGATGTTTTCAAGTCCATTTCAGAGATGACAGAAGATTTGACTTTATCTGTCTTTGCTGTCCACTCTCCAACATCAAGTCTTCCCAGGTAGCTCAGATGGTAAAGAATCTTCTGGCAATGCAGGAAACTGGGTTCAATCCCTGAGTCGGGAAGATCCCCTTGGAGAAGGGCATGACAGCCCACTCCAGTATTTTTGCCTGGACAATTCCATGGACAGAGGGACTTGCTGGGCTACAGTCCATGGGGTCTTCAAAGAGTTAGATAGGACTGAGAAACAGCCCCTTCCCCATGCCCTCAGGCCTCAGTTTTTTCTTCTATAATACAATAAGATGAGACCAGAATATTCCAGAGGGTCCTAAGGGGACCTACTTGCTGTCTTTTGGGCCACTTCAGTTTCCAATCATCGCTGAGACTTTCTGAGAATGGGAAGTAAATAGTTATCACATCCATCTTCCTCTCCCCAGTTCTCAGGTCAGCCTCCAGCTCATGTCAAATTCAGTTGCTCACCCAGGTTTTCCTGAATCCCCTCCCTGTCTTCTCCCCTCCAGCCCCTGTCTCTAACCTTTCCAATTGTTTATTTCTTCTGATGCTGTCTAAAGCTCCGGGATAATCTTAGCAGGAGAAGCAATCAGCTTCAGCCTTCGACAAGGCATCGAGACAGACAGGCAAACTGGGGTATTAGGCTGTCAATTTCTGGGCCATTTCAAATGTTAGAACAATTTTGGTGAATTACAAGCAATAGAAAATCACTTTGGGTGCTCATTAGGCACGAGGCGGGAGCAACAATGAATGCTTGAAAGCAGACACAGACACAGGCCTTCCTGGAACCCAAAGCCCACCTTCCAGCATCTTCCAGGGGTGGTTCCCTTAACCCTCACTCTTCTGGAGAAAGTCCATGGACCCTCCAGGGTTTAGAGGTAAGCCCCGGCCTGAGATAATTTACTGTGCACTTCTAGGACACCCACTGGCTGTGTCTTCCCAGGTGGTACTCGTAGTAAAGAACTCACCTGCCAATGCAGGAAACATAAGAGACGCAAGCTCCATTCCTGGGTCAGGAAGATCCCCTGGAGGAGGAAAAGGCAACCCACTGCAGTATTCTTGCCTGGAGAATCTCAGGGACAGAGGAGCCTGGTGGGCTACAGTCCACAGGGTTACAAAGAGTCAGACACGACTAAAACAACTTCGTGGGCACAGTCTGTGTCAGTTTCCAGGAGTGAGTGAAACACACTATGCATTTGCTGAGGCCAGTGAGAGGGATGCACACAGAAACATCACAACAGAGAACAGACTATGGAGGAAGGGGAGAGAGAGACTGATTTGGCCAGCAACTGGGGGCAAGGGCAGCACTTGAACAGGGTCTTAAAGAGTGAGTATAGCATTAAAATATGCTCTTGCTCCACCATTAACAGTAAAAATAACAGTAACAATGGCTAACACATATAGTGCTTACCTAATGCTATTATGTTCAAGCCTTGTAACTAAGTGCACATGTATTAAATTATCTAATAATTCACAATAAACCTTAGGGAGATGCCGCCATTATCCTCATTTCGTAGATGAGGGAAATGAGGTACAGAGAGGTTAAGTATCAACCTAAAGAATTACATCCAGTAAACATCTAAAGAGGTATGCAAAACGGTGTACAAATGAGATGGTTCTCATAGCTTGTTTAGGGGAGATAAGAGATGCCTGATGAACAGAAGGTCAAACTTCACTTCTGAACCCACCTGTTCTCCACTAAGGAGGCAGCTCAGGTGACTGAGAGAATTCCTTAGGCTTTCTGAGCTATGGTTCCTTCAAGGCACTGGTGGGGTCCCAGGTGTCTACAAGCCTTGTCCAGAACTTGTGGCAGGTAGAAGTCAGTGCCAGAAAACCAGATCTGAATTCACCCCATCCCTCAAGCATTCACTGAGTACCTGCTGTGGGCCCAGCACACAGTTAAGTATTGTGGGGAGAAAGATGAATGAGCCCTTGTCCTTGCTTTTATGGGAAATGCATTCAAGGTGGTAGGGAACACTTGTACGTATTAATCTCTGGGCTTGCTCCCAGACTCTGAGGCCCCCACGTTCTTTCGATTGGAGTCTGAGGGTCTCTCCACTCCCCCACTCCCCAGGCTGTACATGTGGGTATAAATCATCCCCTGTGGAATGTAAAACGAAGATGTCTGTGAACATTGCCAAAGGCAGAGAGAGTCCGACCTGCAGCAGCCAAACTGCCACAGCCATGCGAAGGACAGAAGAATGAAGAGAGGCTGGGAAGGGGCCATGAGGCCCAGAAAGAGTGGCATGGGGATTGCCTAGAGGAAGAAAAGGACCTTGTATCTAAAGTGTCAGGGTCTACAGGAATAGTAACCAACTCAGCAGCACCCAAGGGAACCCTTAACCAGGGGTCAGCCCCATCAGACACTGCTCATTCTGCTCCCAATGGCACTGGTCTCCAGTCTGCAGCCTCTGCCTCTAACTGGTCCACCTCCTGCACATCACCCATCGATCCAGGTCTTTGACACTTACAAGGTCCCCAGAACAGAAGCCTTGGGAATCTCATGGGATGATCAGGAACTGCAAGAAAAGTATCAACCTTGGATGAGAATGGGACACAAAGGAGTCAGCTTGAAACCCTCATGTCACTGTTTGGAGAGGGAGTCAGAGAAAGGAAGACACAGAATGTGGGTGCTATGATGGAATTTGTTCAGCATTCCAGGTCACAGTGGAGAATGGGGCCAGTTCTTCCCCTGCAACTGGGAAAATCTTCACCCATAAGGAGCCCTTCCAACTAGGTTGTGGACTCACCACCAAGTCTTACGGTAGAGAGGGACAGCTATGAAGTCCATCAGTAGCAAGACCTGGGCTTCAGTTGAGGGCCTGGGTAAGCAGGAGGAACCAAACAGAAATGTGACTTGGAGTAGAAACAGGACCCTGGGACATCCATGGTGGGTCAGTGATTAAGACTCCACCTTGCAGTGCAAGGGAAGTGCGAGTTCACCCCATGGTCAGAGAACTAAGATCCTCACATGCTGAAGAGCAACTAAGCCCCCATGCTGCAACTAGAGGACCTGTGACCTGCAACGAAAGCTCCCACACGATGCAGTGAGGATCCCAAGTGCTGCAACTAAGACTCAACATAGCCAAATAAGTAAATACTAAAAAGGAAAACAGGACCCCTCAGATCTGGGCCATAATGAAAATGGAAGGAGTGGGGCTCTATCCTGGAAAGTGAGGCTGGGGAGTCGGGGAGCCTGGGTGTCAAGGACGATCTGGCCCTTGTGGCAGGATGAGATCATAGATGGGGCTCAAGTGGCTCCAGTTTGGGATTAAAACAGAATCCAGAAGGTGGGCAGCAGTTGATACATAAAGCTGGATGTGAAACGTGTGTCCTTTAATACCAAAACCAACTGCCTACATCCAAGATGGAAGAAATATAGGGAAAGAGAAAGTTATATGAAAAGATGTTAGAAACGTGTAGATCCTATTAATTACCAATGCATGTTATAGAAATCCATCAGACCTGCTCATTCTGCTCCCAATGGCACTGGTCTCCAGTCTGCAGCCTCTGCCTCTAACTGGTCCACCTCCTGCACATCACCCATCGATCCAGGTCTTTGACACTTACAAGGTCCCCAGAACAGAAGCCTTGGGAATCTCATGGGATGATCAGGAACTGCAAGAAAAGTATCAACCTTGGATGAGAATGGGACACAAAGGAGTCAGCTTGAAACCCTCATGTCACTGTTTGGAGAGGGAGTCAGAGAAAGGAAGACACAGAATGTGGGTGCTATGATGGAATTTGTTCAGCATTCCAGGTCACAGTGGAGAATGGGGCCAGTTCTTCCCCTGCAACTGGGAAAATCTTCACCCATAAGGAGCCCTTCCAACTAGGTTGTGGACTCACCACCAAGTCTTACGGTAGAGAGGGACAGCTATGAAGTCCATCAGTAGCAAGACCTGGGCTTCAGTTGAGGGCCTGGGTAAGCAGGAGGAACCAAACAGAAATGTGACTTGGAGTAGAAACAGGACCCTGGGACATCCATGGTGGGTCAGTGATTAAGACTCCACCTTGCAGTGCAAGGGAAGTGCGAGTTCACCCCATGGTCAGAGAACTAAGATCCTCACATGCTGAAGAGCAACTAAGCCCCCATGCTGCAACTAGAGGACCTGTGATCTGCAACGAAAGCTCCCACACGATGCAGTGAGGATCCCAAGTGCTGCAACTAAGACTCAACATAGCCAAATAAGTAAATACTAAAAAGGAAAACAGGACCCCTCAGATCTGGGCCATAATGAAAATGGAAGGAGTGGGGCTCTATCCTGGAAAGTGAGGCTGGGGAGTCGGGGAGCCTGGGTGTCAAGGACGATCTGGCCCTTGTGGCAGGATGAGATCATAGATGGGGCTCAAGTGGCTCCAGTTTGGGATTAAAACAGAATCCAGAAGGTGGGCAGCAGTTGATACATAAAGCTGGATGTGAAACGTGTGTCCTTTAATACCAAAACCAACTGCCTACATCCAAGATGGAAGAAATATAGGGAAAGAGAAAGTTATATGAAAAAGATTTAAAAGTTAGACATAACTGCATGTTTTATAGATGCCAACTCTAAATTATACCTAGATTTGTCACAGTTTTCCAGAATGCATGACCGTCAGATGCATAGTCAAGATTTCATAGAGGCATCTTTTAAAACTGATAGAAAGAATAGAAAACTGTAAGTACATCTGGGCTATGAAGTCACCCAAACGTGACCTCAAATACAGACTGGGGCATTTTACTTGCTATGCAGCCTTGTGTGCCAGGCTCCTCTGTCCACAGGATTCCCTAGGCAAGCATATTAGAGCAGGTTGCCCTGCTCTCTTCCAGGAGACCTCCCCAACCCAGGGATCAAACCCATGTCTCTTGTCTCTGGCATTGGCAGGTGAGGTCTTTATCCCTAGCGCCACCTGGAAAATCCCCTGCAAGCCTTAGTCTCCCCAGCTGGAAAGACCCTTTGGAAGATCAGAGAAAACAGATACTAAACAACTGATAGAATGTCTGGCATAAAGTAGACGGCTCAAAATACAGCAGCCTTTAGTGACGATGAAGGGGACAATGATGGTGAGGATGGAAGTGATTAGTGGCGGTGATGGTGATGATGACAATGATGGCAGGGATGATGACGATGATGATGGAGGCAATGGTGAGAACAATGGCAGTTGATGGCGAAGGCAGTGATGAAGGTGGTGATACATTGGGAATGATAATGGGGATGGTGTTGATGATAATGGTGATCATCAAGGACATGGTGGTGATGCTGACCATGATCTGCTGATGGTGATGGTAGCAGTAATGACAAATCACTGAGAATGCTAGCCTTTCATTAAGCCAGAATGTGACACCCTCTCTCAACACACACCCATGAATCTCGGACACTCTTAAAACCTCAAGAGATGGAGAACGAGTATCCAGGAGGACAGAAAGTTTACACCTGTGAGCTTCCAGGGAAAAGTAGTTCATCGTCAGGTGAAGCAGGTGCTGGAGGTGGACAAGTAAAAGTGCTGCCATTTGCTGGGCCTTTACGATGGGCAGCCAGGTCCCAACTGCTTTCATGTTCATCATCCCGTTTTACCTGCCAGTGCTCTGTGAGAGAGGCAGGGAGGTGCTACTGATGAGGGAACAGACCAGGCTTAGGCCCTGAAGGGAAGAGGGGAGGCAGCTGGAGAGTGAGAACAGAGAGGAAAGTGAGGCAAGATGAACAGAGTGAATGAACCAGTTTCTATGAAACCCCTGGAGTGGTGCCTGCACCTAGGAAGTGCTCAATAAACTCGGACTCTGTGTCACTACTGTTATCATAAAGGACTGTGGAGGTCAAGGTTATCCTCAGATGGGGGAGGGGCTGCTGCAGGAGGAGACGAGCTCCCTGTCACGGGAGGTATGGAAGCTGTGGGCATCAGACCATTTAGGTGATGGCAGGAGGGCTGACTAAAGCATTGGATTGGAGCAAAGCTTGGATCAACAAGGTTGGGAAATCATTGCAACCACTGCTCCCTACTAGCTGGTGGACTGAGAAGAAAGGGGCTCAGTAGGTATGAAGCTTTTTGGGGTTGGGGTTCCCCTGAAAGCTTTCCATGTAGATTATGCCAGGTGGAACTGGCATCTAGCTGTGGCCATCTGCCAGAGCCAGAAGTCACTTCTGCCAGGACACCCAGGCCAACCTCGGGCATAAATGCCCCAGAAAGGCAGTCTTTTTGTCTGTACTTTAATCCCTTTGGAACTTGTTTGGCCTCCTCTTTTCTCCCATTTTAATGATTCCATTCTACCCACTGTACCCTCCAGTAGGCACTGCGGATCAGCGCCCATGACAGGGAACCCTGCAGTTGCCATCCACGTTGGCCACCCTCAGTTGTGCAGGTGGACACCCTGCTGATGGTGATGGTAGCAGTAATGACAAATCACTGAGAATGCTAGCCTTTCATTAAGCCAGAATGTGACACTCTCACACACCATGAATCTCGGACACTCTTAAAACCTCAAGAGATGGAGAACGAGTATCCAGGAGGACAGAAAGTTTACACCTGTGAGCTTCCAGGGAAAAGTAGTTCATCGTCAGGTGAAGCAGGTGCTGGAGGTGGACAAGTAAAAGTGCTGCCATTTGCTGGGCCTTTACGATGGGCAGCCAGGTCCCAACTGCTTTCATGTTCATCATCCGTTTTACCTGCCAGTGCTCTGTGAGAGAGGCAGGGAGGTGCTACTGATGAGGGAACAGACCAGGCTTAGGCCCTGAAGGGAAGAGGGGAGGCAGCTGGAGAGTGAGAACAGAGAGGAAAGTGAGGCAAGATGAACAGAGTGAATGAACCAGTTTCTATGAAACCTCTGGAGTGGTGCCTGCACCTAGGAAGTGCTCAATAAACTCGGACTCTGTGTCACTACTGTTATCATAAAGGACTGTGGAGGTCAAGGTTATCCTCAGATGGGGGAGGGGCTGCTGCAGGAGGAGACGAGCTCCCTGTCACGGGAGGTATGGAAGCTGTGGGCATCAGACCATTTAGGTGATGGCAGGAGGGCTGACTAAAGCATTGGATTGGAGCAAAGCTTGGATCAACAAGGTTGGGAAATCATTGCAACCACTGCTCCCTACTAGCTGGTGGACTGAGAAGAAAGGGGCTCAGTAGGTATGAAGCTTTTTGGGGTTGGGGTTCCCCTGAAAGCTTTCCATGTAGATTATGCCAGGTGGAACTGGCATCTAGCTGTGGCCATCTGCCAGAGCCAGAAGTCACTTCTGCCAGGACACCCAGGCCAACCTCGGGCATAAATGCCCCAGAAAGGCAGTCTTTTTGTCTGTACTTTAATCCCTTTGGAACTTGTTTGGCCTCCTCTTTTCTCCCATTTTAATGATTCCATTCTACCCACTGTACCCCTCCAGTAGGCACTGCGGATCAGCGCCCATGACAGGGAACCCTGCAGTTGCCATCCACGTTGGCCACCCTCAGTTGTGCAGGTGGACAGGCATTTAGCGGTGCTTTCTCTGTGTGGGGGGATTTGGGGGGGGTAGATTCTTTAAAACCGAGTAGCTCCGGTCTCTTGTTCAACACGATTTGAAGGTGATAAATTGGTCTTGATTTTTTTTGTCACTTTCCCCCTGCCGGTTCTTCTGACAAGTGGCCACTGCTGAGCCGGCTGGAGGAGACAGAATGGCTTCACTAGCAGCTCCTGCCTTGCCCCGACCTCTCTCCATCCTTCTCTCCCTTCTCCTCATCCATCTGTGCCCTCCCCTACATGGCCAAGCCCGAGGAAATGCCTGATGTACCCAGGACAGCATTTCTGGGAATCCAGGCACCCAGGATTCTGAGTTCTGCAAAGGAAGATCTAGAAAGAAGTGGGCCAGGGGCATCTGTTCCCTTGAGCATAGTTACGGGGCCTGCAGAATGGGCCCAGAAGCTCGGGCTCTGGAAATCCTTTCTCCTATGCCCTCATTCTCTTCTCATGGAATGAATTCACTCCACAAGCCCTTGTTGAGCACTTGCTATGTGCCAGGGCACCATATCAAAGATGCCAAAGTGAATAAAACTGGTTTAAAAAAATCCCCGCCCCGGTAGATAAAATGGGAGACATAGGTAATAAACAGTATTTATAATAAATCAGGAAATTATATACATAGATGGGGGGATGGGAAGGGGTAGTTGAATGCTATGAAAAAAAAAAAACCCTCAGCAGTGGAGGGAAAGGAAGATGAAGTCTGTGGCTGGGAAGGGGGGGATTTCAGCTTCCAGTGAGGAAACAGTGACATCAGAGCAAAGCCTCAAGGCATTCCCTCATTCTCCAAATTGCTCGTTTACTCATTCATTCCTTCATTTGGGCATTCATTCATTCAATCACTAATTCAATTGCTTATTCCCTATTCAATGATCCCCCTCGTCACTCAGTCATGACCTCACTCAGCCAGCAGCGTCTCAGGCACTGAACGCCTGTCATTCCCATCCACAGACATACCTCCTGCCTCTCTCTTCTGGATTTTGGCATCGATCGTTCTCAAAGCCTGAAGAGTCCCTTCCACGCATCTCCACCCACAGCACCAGGCTTCGTGTCACCCCTTCCAGGAAGCAGCCCTGCATTGCTTCGGTTCAGGCTTTCTGCCCTCCTATGTTTCTGTCTCCTTGTTCCGGCAGTCGGTGTCTTAGACTGATACCCCCCCCAGACCACAAGCTCCTTGAACCATGAGTACAGTGTCTCGCTCCTTCACTGGACATCATACTTGACACAAAATTGGTACTCAGTAGAGACTTGTAAAGTCAGCCGATCGTGAGGAGCAGTCTGGGAGGAGGATCCTTGACGACCAGGGCCACATTCCCAGGCAAAGGAGGCACCAGGGGCCACAAGCCCTGAGTGGCTCTGGGCTCCCCAGGAGGCAGACATTCCTGATGAGGACATGAAACACAGAGTTCACATGCCTGGTCCAGCACCCCACAGGGAATATATGGCACAGGCTGGAATTCTCCGAGTCTGTCTGACCTCCCCAGAAACTACTCTTGTCACACCTCTGAGATGCCTCCCTGAAGACAAGGAGAGCCCATTCACGAGCCTAGAGCTCTCGGGTGCTCGTGGACCTATCACTTGCTATGTGCCAGGGCACCATATCAAAGATGCCAAAGTGAATAAAACTGGTTTAAAAAAATCCCCGCCCCGGTAGATAAAATGGGAGACATAGGTAATAAACAGTATTTATAATAAATCAGGAAATTATATACATAGATGGGGGGATGGGAAGGGGTAGTTGAATGCTATGAAAAAAAAAAAACCCTCAGCAGTGGAGGGAAAGGAAGATGAAGTCTGTGGCTGGGAAGGGGGGGATTTCAGCTTCCAGTGAGGAAACAGTGACATCAGAGCAAAGCCTCAAGGCATTCCCTCATTCTCCAAATTGCTCGTTTACTCATTCATTCCTTCATTTGGGCATTCATTCATTCAATCACTAATTCAATTGCTTATTCCCTATTCAATGATCCCCCTCGTCACTCAGTCATGACCTCACTCAGCCAGCAGCGTCTCAGGCACTGAACGCCTGTCATTCCCATCCACAGACATACCTCCTGCCCTCTCTCTTCTGGATTTTGGCATCGATCGTTCTCAAAGCCTGAAGAGTCCCTTCCACGCATCTCCACCCACAGCACCAGGCTTCGTGTCACCCCTTCCAGGAAGCAGCCCTGCATTGCTTCGGTTCAGGCTTTCTGCCCTCCTATGTTTCTGTCTCCTTGTTCCGGCAGTCGGTGTCTTAGACTGATACCCCCACCAGACCACAAGCTCCTTGAACCATGAGTACAGTGTCTCGCTCCTTCACTGGACATCATACTTGACACAAAATTGGTACTCAGTAGAGACTTGTAAAGTCAGCCGATCGTGAGGAGCAGTCTGGGAGGAGGATCCTTGACGACCAGGGCCACATTCCCAGGCAAAGGAGGCACCAGGGGCCACAAGCCCTGAGTGGCTCTGGGCTCCCCAGGAGGCAGACATTCCTGATGAGGACATGAAACACAGAGTTCACATGCCTGGTCCAGCACCCCACAGGGAATATATGGCACAGGCTGGAATTCTCCCCGAGTCTGTCTGACCTCCCCCAGAAACTACTCTTGTCACACCTCTGAGATGCCTCCCTGAAGACAAGGAGAGCCCATCTGGCTGGTCTGAGACCGAGCCTAGAGCTCTCGGGCTGTGTTCACAGCATCGTGGACCCCCACCTTATCTACAGCCTTCGTTCAGTTGCTGTGTTGTGTCTGACATTTTGTGACCCCATGAACTGCAGCACGCCAGGCTTCCATGTTCTTCACTATCTCCCTGGCTTCTCTGTCCTTTACCATCAATGGACATGAGTTTGCTTAAATTCATGTCCATTGAGTCAGTGCTGCCATATAACCATCTCGTCCTCTGTCCCTCCGTCTCTTCCTGCCCTCCATCGTTTCCAGTATCGGGGTCTTTTCCATCAAGTTGGCTCTTCAACTCAGGTAACCAAAGTATTAGAGCTCTAGCTTCAGTATCCGTCCTTCCAATGAATATTCAAGGTGGGTTTCCTTTAGGATTGACTGGTTCGATCTCCTTGCAGTCCAAGGGACTCTCAAGAGTCTTCTCCAACACCATCATTCGAAAGCATCAGTACGTGCAGCTGGCTGATATAAGACGATTTTGCTGATTCTGCACTTAAATGGGGCCAGACCTCCCCAAGACCATGGAGCCCTGGCCTTAGACCTTTTAACTGGTAATTACTCTACAGTCACAGCGTGAGCTCATCCATTAACCCGAGGCCAAAGTGCACCCTGCTAATCAGCCGGCTCCAATTCCACCCAGCAGCTGGACTGATTGCAGACCTTAATCACGGAGGGATGGGCACAATCAGACTGGCCAGCCTGCCTCCAAGCCCAAGGGGGAGAGAAAGTTTTATGATAGAGGGGTTGACATTTGGCAGCCTCTGCAAGAAGAGATTGCCCTGGGCCATGTCTCAGCCAACACTTGCTTAATAACCCTGCAAGATCGAAAGAGGAGGAAGAGCTTGGCCAGGCAGCCGGGATGGAGCAAGAAACCAAGATCAAGACAAGGAAAGGAGCTGTTTGAGCATCATGGGCTGAGCCCCGTTGCTAGGTGCCACACTTCCATTTCTCTTAATCTTTAAGTAGTGTTGAAAAGGCAATATCTGGGTTTTTATTATGATTATTTGTATTTATTTTTAATACCAAAACCAATTTTGTATTGGGTACACTCAATTAACAGTATTATGGTAGTTTCAAGTGAACAGTGAAGGGACTCAATCATACATAGACATATACCCATTCTCTCCCAAACCCCCCTCCCATTTTGGTTGGCACATAAAATTAAGCAGAGTTCCATGTGCTATACACTAGGTCTTTGTTGGTTGTCCATCTTAAATATAGCAGAATGTACATGACCTTCCCGAAGTCCTTAACTATCCTTTCCCTGCAGACATAGAGAGCATGCTAATGAGTGAAATAAGTCAGAGGAGGAACAATGACATATGTCATCCCTTATATGTGGAATCTAAAAAATGATACAAATGAACTTACCAAACCAAAAGAGACTCACAGACTTAGAAAGCAAGGGCAATATTCATAAGCCAGTGTTTATAATGGGGAAGCTGAAAGTCAAAGAAATTAAACATTCCAAGGTCACACAGCTGGTAAATGGCAGCGCTAAGACTCCAAGGTGCATCATTCTGGCTTCAAAAATCTGTGCCCGACCATCTCCAGGTATCAAACTTGCAGCCTGGCTGATTTCCTCATATTAGGGATGACAAAGCCATTGATAAATGGGTTGTGACTAATGTGAGATGCCCATCTTGACCGTATTTGCATTTGAAGAGAACTCTGATTACCCGAAGAAGAGGCTCACTAACAGTAGGAGCCAGGAATCTCCTGCACCTGGTAGATGACCGAGGCTCTCTATCAGTCATGAGGACTCTTCAGGCCTCTCCGGGTTTGACTTACAGTAATTCCCGTCCTTCCCCATTTTATCACGTTGGCTGTGAAAGAACAGCAAGGCAAGATTGAGACCCCTGTGGATCTTTTTGCCGAGTTCTTTGGAGAATGCAAATAAATCCTGGGGACAAAAGGTACGGGATGCCCATCTTGGAGCAAGATGGCCCAGTCTTGGGAAGAAGACTTCAACCTTGAACAGAAGAAGAAACAGATGGTCTAGAGAGAAGCAGGGTTCTCACTCCTGGCTCTGCATAGTCGTCCACACCACCATCCTCTCTTGCCTAGACCAGCACGGCAGTTTCCCCAATGGTCTCCCCACTCCTGCTCTTGCTGAAAACCCTCTGTTCTTGCGGCTGCAGCCAAAAGGAACCTAAAGTAAAACTCCTCATTAAGGTCTACGCAGTTTGTGTACTTAAGCCACAGAAAGGCTTCCCTGATGTATTCATCCAGTGTCACTCACCTTTCAGCCCTCGATCGCAGTGGCTGTCCCTGCTGGAATGACCTCCCCGACGGCCCTGCCCTCAGCTCTCGCTATGGCTTCACCTCATGATGCCTCATTGGAGTCACTTCCTCCCATCACCCCAGCTCAGCTGCTGTATATCACATCACCCTATTTTATTGACTGTTTCTGTAGCACTCGTTTCTGATATCACCTTCTGCTTTCATCTGTTGGGTTTGTCTTCCCCATTAAAATGTTAGCACCCACAAGAGTAGGGATCTTGCCTGATTTGTTCCTTGCTCTGACTGCCAGATATATCTAGCTCCTGGCAGCTGGATATAGTCCTGGCATGTAGCAGGTGCTCCATAAGTGTTTTCTGGATGAACAGTGCTGCAGGAAGAGTCACAGGGTGGGTAAAGAATGAAGACCCTCAAAGCACAGGGACTAGAGACCGAATGAGTAGTGGGATCTGGTTTTTGTCTGAAATCTGAATTTGATGTTTAGGGTACGAGATGATAGAAAACCACAACTAGTTCTAAAGGATCACCCTTAACTAGTCCCTCTTCAAAAACCCCAGCCTTCTAAAAATGTTCTCAAATCTGTCCAGTTCTCTCCATTGTTCCCTTTGTGTTCATCTCGTTTGGCATCATGCCAACCCACCCTCTCTGCATTGTCTTCATGGACTCTTCTGCCTCCATGCCACCTCCTTCAAGCAACCCTCCATCCTGCAGCCGTGGCAGCCTCCAGTTCTTACCACGGCTGCTCTAAAACCTCCAGTGACTCTCCATTGCCTATGGGATGACCAGGGTCTTCAACCTCCTCCTGGGCCACTGGCCTTTGTAGATTCTCCTCCCACTGTCCCTACATCATGAACTCGGGTCTGGAGTTAAATACCACTTCCTGGGGGGCACTTCTATTTCACCTCTCATGGTACTCACAGCACATAATCACGACAGCTCAAGTAAAGTCCCCTCCCACTGCAGACTCTCTGCACCACGAGGACAAGTGCTGAGGCATTTTGCTCACCAGTGCATCTCCCGTGCTGTCCAAAAGAAGGTGCTTTTGTCTTCATTGAATGAATGAAAGTACAAATGAGTGACTGAAAACTTGTCGTGTCTGTGACACCAGAGTTGAAGCTTCTTAGTAGGAAGAAGGGTCTTTCGAGCTCCCAACAAACCACACAGGAACTGCTCTGCCTTGGCCAGGACACCTGGGTGGGCTCTGTATGCGCTAGCTCCTACTCTTCCCACGCCCTGGGCCCCTCCTGGCCAGTGCAGCCCTTTCACTGTCATGCAGCAGGGGAACCAGGAAGATGCCAGAGTTGTTCAGACTTGGTCAGTCTGCCTCCCTCCCTCAAAAATTAAGAGCTTCCCTGGTGGTCCAATGGGTAAGGACACTGCCTTGCAGTGCAAGGGGCACCAGTTCGATCCCTGGCCCAGGAGGATCCTACGTACCACGGAGCAGCTGGGCCGGTGTGCCCAATTGCGAGCCAGCACTCTGGAGCACATGCACCCAGAGCTGGTGCTCTGCAATGAGAGTGGCCACTGTGGTTGGGAGGCCCACACAGGCCAAAAGAGTAAAGATGGGTGAAAATAGATAAATAAAAAACCAATAAAAGAGGTCAAAAGTTTTAAAAAATCAATAAAATTACCCCAAATTTTTACCATTTATTTATTTTTGTCCCTTCTTTCTCTTTGAATTCCTACCTGTATTTAGACTTGGCAGACACTCTGAAAAGAAAATAAATTTTCAGGGAGGAGATCTAGACCCAAAGAAGAAATTAAAGTAGAAAGACATAGTTGTAAAGTCAGATTTGAATCCCAGCTGTGTGTCTTTCTAGCTGCGTGACCTTGAATGAATTCCTTCGCCTCTCTGACCCTCAGTTTTACCACTTGTGAAAAGAACTAATGATATGGTCTTTGTGAGATTGTTGGGAGAACCGAGATAAGCAAAGCAACACATTTGACCACAGTAAGTGCCCAGTGGGTGATCGCAGTCTGGTCACAAGTTTGGTCCTTGTAGATTCTCCTCCCTCCATCATGAACTCGGGTCTGGAGTTAAATACCACTTCCTGGGCGGCACTTCTATTTCACCTCTCATGGTCCTCACAGCACATAATCACGACAGCTCAAGTAAAGTCCCCTCCCACTGCAGACTCTCTGCACCACGAGGACAAGTGCTGAGGCATTTTGCTCACCAGTGCATCTCCCGTGCTGTCCAAAAGAAGGTGCTTTTGTCTTCATTGAATGAATGAAAGTACAAATGAGTGACTGAAAACTTGTCGTGTCTGTGACACCAGAGTTGAAGCTTCTTAGTAGGAAGAAGGGTCTTTCGAGCTCCCAACAAACCACACAGGAACTGCTCTGCCTTGGCCAGGACACCTGGGTGGGCTCTGTATGCGCTAGCTCCTACTCTTCCCACGCCCTGGGCCCCTCCTGGCCAGTGCAGCCCTTTCACTGTCATGCAGCAGGGGAACCAGGAAGATGCCAGAGTTGTTCAGACTTGGTCAGTCTGCCTCCCTCCCTCAAAAATTAAGAGCTTCCCTGGTGGTCCAATGGGTAAGGACACTGCCTTGCAGTGCAAGGGGCACCAGTTCGATCCCTGGCCCAGGAGGATCCTACGTACCACGGAGCAGCTGGGCCGGTGTGCCCAATTGCGAGCCAGCACTCTGGAGCACATGCACCCAGAGCTGGTGCTCTGCAATGAGAGTGGCCACTGTGGTTGGGAGGCCCACACAGGCCAAAAGAGTAAAGATGGGTGAAAATAGATAAATAAAAAACCAATAAAAGAGGTCAAAAGTTTTAAAAAATCAATAAAATTACCCCAAATTTTTACCATTTATTTATTTTTGTCCCTTCTTTCTCTTTGAATTCCTACCTGTATTTAGACTTGGCAGACACTCTGAAAAGAAAATAAATTTTCAGGGAGGAGATCTAGACCCAAAGAAGAAATTAAAGTAGAAAGACATAGTTGTAAAGTCAGATTTGAATCCCAGCTGTGTGTCTTTCTAGCTGCGTGACCTTGAATGAATTCCTTCGCCTCTCTGACCCTCAGTTTTACCACTTGTGAAAAGAACTAATGATATGGTCTTTGTGAGATTGTTGGGAGAACCGAGATAAGCAAAGCAACACATTTGACCACAGTAAGTGCCCAGTGGGTGATCGCAGTCACTGGTCACAAGCTTTGGGTTCATTATGTGCTTCTAGCTTTGTGGTTAAGCTAGCTCCTTGGTTAAGTAGCTCCTCCTTTCTGAGCTTTTCACACTCCCTTATCTCCAGAGTCTCCACTAAGATGTTCTTTGCAAACCTGTCACAATAGGTCACTAGAGCCCCTGTTGGACCTTCCATGAGCCCAATAGGACCCTATTGAGGGTGTGACTGCATGGCTGCTGAAGATCATAGGATCCATCTGCATATCCTGCCACTTACCAGTATGTCTTTTCAATGCCCACAGCATTGGCAAGCTCAGGGAGGTGGAGCTCACAGCCCTCTCTTCTCCTTTCTGTCTTAATTAGAAATCTCATTAACTCCAACCAGTAAACATTGACTGTGCCCCTACTCTGTGCTTTAGTGAGAACTCTTGAACAGAACACGATTCTTAAAAACCCAGAACTTGGTGAAGGCAAAGCCTAGATTTTACCCTCTTGTTCTGAGCTCCCTGAAGACTGATTGTATCAAGAGGCTCAATGGGAATTTGAAGGCATACCCAAATACTGTAATTGGGATGAATTTCATAAAGTCTCTTATTGACAAAAGCAAGGGCAAGGCTAGCCAACAAGGAGTATTGCATGAAACATGCAGTATTCTGGAGTCACCACTCCTAGGTCTCAGAGGAAGGAAGAGAAGTTACTAAAACCCAGACAGAGTGGGTGGAGCTTAGCAGCAGCCTTTAGGGCAGAAGGAGAGAGAAGAGAAATCAGTTTGACCCTTCTTTCTCTTTGAATTCCTACCTGTATTTAGACTTGGCAGACACTCTGAAAAGAAAATAAATTTTCAGGGAGGAGATCTAGACCCAAAGAAGAAATTAAAGTAGAAAGACATAGTTGTAAAGTCAGATTTGAATCCCAGCTGTGTGTCTTTCTAGCTGCGTGACCTTGAATGAATTCCTTCGCCTCTCTGACCCTCAGTTTTACCACTTGTGAAAAGAACTAATGATATGGTCTTTGTGAGATTGTTGGGAGAACCGAGATAAGCAAAGCAACACATTTGACCACAGTAAGTGCCCAGTGGGTGATCGCAGTCACTGGTCACAAGCTTTGGGTTCATTATGTGCTTCTAGCTTTGTGGTTAAGCTAGCTCCTTGGTTAAGTAGCTCCTCCTTTCTGAGCTTTTCACACTCCCTTATCTCCAGAGTCTCCACTAAGATGTTCTTTGCAAACCTGTCACAATAGGTCACTAGACCCCCTGTTGGACCTTCCATGAGCCCAATAGGACCCTATTGAGGGTGTGACTGCATGGCTGCTGAAGATCATAGGATCCATCTGCATATCCTGCCACTTACCAGTATGTCTTTTCAATGCCCACAGCATTGGCAAGCTCAGGGAGGTGGAGCTCACAGCCCTCTCTTCTCCTTTCTGTCTTAATTAGAAATCTCATTAACTCCAACCAGTAAACATTGACTGTGCCCCTACTCTGTGCTTTAGTGAGAACTCTTGAACAGAACACGATTCTTAAAAACCCAGAACTTGGTGAAGGCAAAGCCTAGATTTTACCCTCTTGTTCTGAGCTCCCTGAAGACTGATTGTATCAAGAGGCTCAATGGGAATTTGAAGGCATACCCAAATACTGTAATTGGGATGAATTTCATAAAGTCTCTTATTGACAAAAGCAAGGGCAAGGCTAGCCAACAAGGAGTATTGCATGAAACATGCAGTATTCTGGAGTCACCACTCCTAGGTCTCAGAGGGGAAGGGGAAGAGAAGTTACTAAAACCCAGACAGAGTGGGTGGAGCTTAGCAGCAGCCTTTAGGGCAGAAGGAGAGAGAAGAGAAATCAGTTTGACCTCTCCTCCCATCCTTTAATCTTCTGCTATTGCTTCTGCATTGGCCAAACCCAACAGGAATCCCAAATCTAAGGGAATGACTGATACAATCCCTAAGGGCTGACCTCCCAGGACACAGAGCAGGCGGAGGAGGGTGGAGAGAGGGGAGACAAAGGAATATTATAATATATATCATTATGGGCTTCCCAAGTGGCTCTGGTGGTAAAGAACCTGCCTGTCAGTGCAGGAGACACAGTCTCAGTCCCTGGGGAGGGGAAGATCTCCTGGAGAAGGAGGGCTAGGCAATCCACTCCAGTATTCTTGCCTCAAGAATCCCATGGACAGAGGAACCTGGAGGGCTATATTCCATAAGATCACAAAGACTAGGACACGACTGAAGCAACGTCACATGCATTATAGTATTGTAAGTCAGTGAACTATACTTGAATATTTAAAAGCTCTGTCTCCAGGATTTCCCTGCTGGTCCAGTGATTAACAGCTCACCTTGCAATCCAGGGGGACCAGGTTCAATCCCTGTTGGGGAAACTAAGATCCCACATGCCAGAGGGTAATTAAGCCAGTGAGCCACACTAGAGAGAAGCCAACAAAGAAGATCCCCTGTGCTGCAACTAAGATCCAATGCAGCCAAATAAATAACTTTTTTTCATGTCTAAAAAACTGTCTCCAAAAAAAAACTTGTCTCCAACACTAACTAACAGTGCATCCTTGGGAAGATGCATTTTCCTCTCTGAACCTCAGTTTCCCAATCTATAAATAAAAATATTAAGAATTCCACATACCTGCTTGCTTGGGGGAATTGAACATGGCTCTGGGAAGGACATGACTTTCCCTCTTTCTACCCATGAAATTCCCTCCTATCAGCCAGAGTTGTTGTTTCCAGGAATGTGTCACAGGGGGGAGTTCAAGCCTCAAGTGCTACTGTTGAAACACCCTAAGAGTCTCTAAGGCCTTATTGAAATTCTCTCCCTCTTCCCAACCCTCCTGGTAGCATTGCAAGATTACGGCAGCTCATATTCATCTGTCTCCAAAAGATTAAACTGTCCCCTGGAAAAGGCCATGGTCTCCCAAAGGAGAAGAGCCCATTTATGCTCAATGCCTCAAGAAACTGACTTTCCAGAGAACAAAAAAAATGTACAGGTTGATTTCTTCCCTGGCTTGCAAAGAAGCTGCTGTTTTGTATGGGGGCAGAAACAGGCAGGTGGTGGTTGTGTGTATCTGAAGACCTTCCTCTTCAGCATCACCCCAATACCAAAGTCCTTTTGGAGTGGGAATGTTGAAAAAGCCAATGATAGCAAGGACAGCAATCATAATAACTGGCATATATATACATATATATATACATATATATACATGGGACACTTACTTATAATACTCTTGGAGCTGTGTTGCCAGGCACTGTACTGAATGATCTGATTTGGCTGATACTGCCCCATGCAGTAACTCCTATTAGTGACCCATTTTACAGATGAGGAAACTGCTGCTCAGAAAGGTTAAGTGACTTCCCAAAGATCACACAACCAGCAGGAAGCAGAACTGGGAGTGGACTCTCATCTGGGTCTCGCTCTAAAGCAACGCATCTCCACCAGGAGCTATTTTATCCCCTGTCATACAGCTGATAATGTCTGGGAATTTTTTTAGTGTGTGTGTGTTTTTTTAATGTGTTCTTTATTGTCCAATTTTTGGCAGTTCTTTTCAGCATGTGAGATCTTGGTTTCCTGACCAGGCATTGAATCCATGCCCCCTGCTTTAGCAGCATGGAGTCTTCACCACTGGACCACCAAGGAAGTCTCTGGAAGCATGCTTGTCCCCCCTCAGAGGAAGGGAGTGCTAATGACATCTAATGGCAGAGCCCAGTGGTGTCTCTCAACATTGAGCAATACACAAGACAACTGTGGCCAGCAAAGAATTATCTGGCTCCAATCAACATCTCAATGGACATGAGTTTGAGCAAACTCTGGGAGACAGTGAAAGATAGGGAAGCCTGGAATGCTGCATGAGGTCACCGAGAGTTGGGCATGACTGAGTGACTGAACAATGAAAATGCCAGGAGTGTTGAGATTGAGGAAGCCTGTTCTAAAATCTCCCAGTAACTCCTACTGTACCCATCCAGTCACCAGGGACCTTCTCCCCCCCCCGGTAGCATTGCAAGATTACGGCAGCTCATATTCATCTGTCTCCAAAGATTAAACTGTCCCCTGAAGGCCATGGTCTCCCAAAGGAGAAGAGCCCATTTATGCTCAATGCCTCAAGAAACTGACTTTCCAGAGAACAAAAAATGTACAGGTTGATTTCTTCCCTGGCTTGCAAAGAAGCTGCTGTTTTGTATGGGGGCAGAAACAGGCAGGTGGTGGTTGTGTGTATCTGAAGACCTTCCTCTTCAGCATCACCCCAATACCAAAGTCCTTTTGGAGTGGGAATGTTGAAAAAGCCAATGATAGCAAGGACAGCAATCATAATAACTGGCATATATATACATATATATATACATATATATACATGGGACACTTACTTATAATACTCTTGGAGCTGTGTTGCCAGGCACTGTACTGAATGATCTGATTTGGCTGATACTGCCCCATGCAGTAACTCCTATTAGTGACCCATTTTACAGATGAGGAAACTGCTGCTCAGAAAGGTTAAGTGACTTCCCAAAGATCACACAACCAGCAGGAAGCAGAACTGGGAGTGGACTCTCATCTGGGTCTCGCTCTAAAGCAACGCATCTCCACCAGGAGCTATTTTATCCCCTGTCATACAGCTGATAATGTCTGGGAATTTTTTTAGTGTGTGTGTGTTTTTTTAATGTGTTCTTTATTGTCCAATTTTTGGCAGTTCTTTTCAGCATGTGAGATCTTGGTTTCCTGACCAGGCATTGAATCCATGCCCCCTGCTTTAGCAGCATGGAGTCTTCACCACTGGACCACCAAGGAAGTCTCTGGAAGCATGCTTGTCCCCCCTCAGAGGAAGGGAGTGCTAATGACATCTAATGGCAGAGCCCAGTGGTGTCTCTCAACATTGAGCAATACACAAGACAACTGTGGCCAGCAAAGAATTATCTGGCTCCAATCAACATCTCAATGGACATGAGTTTGAGCAAACTCTGGGAGACAGTGAAAGATAGGGAAGCCTGGAATGCTGCATGAGGTCACCGAGAGTTGGGCATGACTGAGTGACTGAACAATGAAAATGCCAGGAGTGTTGAGATTGAGGAAGCCTGTTCTAAAATCTCCCAGTAACTCCTACTGTACCCATCCAGTCACCAGGGACCTTCAGCTGTGGAAAAGCTCGACAGGAGAATGAGGCCCGAGATCACACGATGCTCTGCAGAAAATGCTGGTCTTTGGCCTAAGAACACTGGGAAGCCTGTGAAGAATTCTCAACAAGGAAGAGACCTGGTGAGCTTGAATTTCAGGAAGATAATTCCAGTTGTTCTACATAGAATGGAATGGAAAGCGTAGGGGGAGCCTGCTGACTAATCCAGACAATGGTAGATTGGACAGAATGATGACGGGGAGAAGGAGACAAGCAGGTGGATGTATCTAGGAGGCAAACTCAATAAGACTTGATGAGGAGAAAGAGGTGTTAGGGTTGACCATCAACTTGGCCTGAGACACGATGGACATTCCTTTCCATTTTTGAGGCCTCCGTCTCTCTCCATCTTTCCATAACTACCTCTCTGTCAACCAACTATGTTTCTGTGAAGCGGCTGAGAAGAGGTTAAAGCTCATCCTCCAGGCCACCAAGCAGGGTGGCACAGGATGTCTAGTGGGAATGGTCCCCCTTAGGGTGGAGCAGCCCACATGGCTGCCTACACGTCCCAGATGGTCAAGCTCTCTTTCTTTGAGCTCTTGACTCTACTGACCATTACCTAGGAATGACTGAGTCTCCAGTTCTGGAAACAAAATGACAAAAAGCAAGTTCAGTCCAAACAAGAAAAGACACGGAAGTCTGGCGAGTCACTCCCTTCAGCTCTTCAGACACAGGAGGAGAGGAGGTCAGCGGGGCATTTGTGTGAGATTAACATTAAAGCCCATGAGTGGAAACTAGGCCCATAGAGAGGCATAATTCAGCTTCAGGAAAGAACTATTTAACAATGGGCACCTTGTCAAATAATGAAGATAGTCTTCCTGATAAAGAAAGGAGCTCCTCGTCACCCAGGGAATCTAAGCTCATCAACAACTTCCAGTTAGAAATGCAACAGAGGAATCCTAGCATCCGGCAGGTAGGATCATATTCCCAGCCTCCCCAAAGACACGTTCTGCTCTGTGACTGTAGGAGGTCAACAAGGCATGGTGATGTATGCCGGCCTCAGGATGCCAGTGATTTCTCCAATGGACTCTCAGAGTGTCCGCAGCAAATGCTGGTCTTTCAGCTGTGGAAAAGCTCGACAGGAGAATGAAGAACACTGGGAACCCTTTTGTGAAGAATTTCTCAACAAGGAAGAGACCTGGTGAGCTTGAATTTCAGGAAGATAATTCCAGTTGTTCTACATAGAATGGAATGGAAAGCGTAGGGGGAGCCTGCTGACTAATCCAGACAATGGTAGATTGGACAGAATGATGACGGGGAGAAGGAGACAAGCAGGTGGATGTATCTAGGAGGCAAACTCAATAAGACTTGATGAGGAGAAAGAGGTGTTAGGGTTGACCATCAACTTGGCCTGAGACACGATGGACATTCCTTTCCATTTTTGAGGCCTCCGTCTCTCTCCATCTTTCCATAACTACCTCTCTGTCAACCAACTATGTTTCTGTGAAGCGGCTGAGAAGAGGTTAAAGCTCATCCTCCAGGCCACCAAGCAGGGTGGCACAGGATGTCTAGTGGGAATGGTCCCCCTTAGGGTGGAGCAGCCCACATGGCTGCCTACACGTCCCAGATGGTCAAGCTCTCTTTCTTTGAGCTCTTGACTCTACTGACCATTACCTAGGAATGACTGAGTCTCCAGTTCTGGAAACAAAATGACAAAAAGCAAGTTCAGTCCAAACAAGAAAAGACACGGAAGTCTGGCGAGTCACTCCCTTCAGCTCTTCAGACACAGGAGGAGAGGAGGTCAGCGGGGCATTTGTGTGAGATTAACATTAAAGCCCATGAGTGGAAACTAGGCCCATAGAGAGGCATAATTCAGCTTCAGGAAAGAACTATTTAACAATGGGCACCTTGTCAAATAATGAAGATAGTCTTCCTGATAAAGAAAGGAGCTCCTCGTCACCCAGGGAATCTAAGCTCATCAACAACTTCCAGTTAGAAATGCAACAGAGGAATCCTAGCATCCGGCAGGTAGGATCATATTCCCAGCCTCCCCAAAGACACGTTCTGCTCTGTGACTGTAGGAGGTCAACAAGGCATGGTGATGTCTCCATGCCGGCCTCAGGATGCCCGAGTGATTTCTCCAATGGACTCTCAGAGTGTCCGCAGCACCAGCTGAGAAAAATCACACTGACGCTCCTGACCACATCCCTTATCGAGACACTCCCTACAGGGCAGAGGAACATCTTCCACACTTTCTAATGGATCAACAATTTGCTTGCATCCCCTGACAAAGTTTCAATAAATGCTCTCTCAATGTGCTTCCTCTCTTTTCCCTCTAATGAGCATTTTCTCAGCTCCCACCCATCTAAAAACCCCCACATTCTCTCCTTCCATTTGGGTAGGAGTTGGGGAGAAAGGATCAGACGAGATTCAGGAGATGGTGCAGACACAGGCATGCCCACATCTTGAAGTGAGTCATGAATGACTCTGATGACTCTGACACAGGTTCTCTTCCGCCCAGAACTTTCTCCTGAACACCAGATCCACAGAGCCAACTGCCTGTGGAGCCTCCCTTCCAAGATGTCTCATGGACATCTCAGATCACCTGGTCATAAGCACTGCTCATTGTCTCCTCCCATCTCCACCAAAATGCACCCCTGTCCCAGAGCTTCTGGTTTCAGAGGATGTCACTCAAGCCAGACACCTAATCTTTTGGGAGTGTCTTTGACTCTTACATCTCCTTGACTGTCCATAGTCATCTGCCTCTGTCTACATTTGGGTTTCTCCCAGAACCAAAGCCTGAGACAAGAATTTAAATACAAGTAGTTTCTTTGAAGGACTTCCCCAGTGGCTCAGCAGTAAAGAATTCACTTGTAATGCAGTAGCTGCAGGAGACACAGGTTGGATCCCTGAGTAGGGAAGATGCCCTGGAGAAGGGCATGGCTACTCACTGCAGTATTCTTGCCTGGGGAATCCCATGGACAGGGGAGCCTGGCAGGCTATAGCCCATGGGGTCGCAAAGAGTCAAGCATGACTGGAGTGATTTAGCAGGCTGCAGGCAGGTGGTTTCTCCGGAAGGTGCAGGAAACCGAGGGTAAAGGAGTGAGGAAGTGAGACAGAGAAGAGAAGTAAAGCAACCATGGATGTGTTTATCAAGCCATCTGTGTTGTGGGCAATTGAAGTTTAATCCCACATGGAAACTGGAGGAAATGATGTAGAAACATCCTGAGTCACATCCTTTGTTGGCGGAGGGCACTCCTGAGGGGTGTTAATTTCCCAGCACTTGCATCTGTCTTACCCATAGGCAGTTCCCCAGCCTCAGAGAGCATCTTTTGGCAAAAAGATATGGATACTGCCAATCCTTTGGCCACCTGATGCAAAGAGCCTATTCATTGGAAAAGACCCTAATGCTGGGAAAGATAGGTGGACAAGAGGAGAAGGGTGCAACAGAGGATGAGATGGTTGGACAGTATCACTGACTCACTGGACATGAGGAGATAGTGGAGGATAGGGAAGCCTGGCATGCTGCAGTTCAAGGGGTTGCAGAGTCAGACATGACGCAGCAACTGAACAGCGATGACTGTCATGGGAAGAAAGCCAGAAAATGGCGGGGCTCAAGGGAGGTGGGTAGGGCAGGAATGAAGACTCCATGACATCAAATCCTATGGGCCCCTCCAGGTCTGATTCTCTCCATCAACCCCTTTAAAGACTTTTACGTCATTCAGTCTCCTCCCATCTCCACCAAAATGCACCCCTGTCCCAGAGCTTCTGGTTTCAGAGGATGTCACTCAAGCCAGACACCTAATCTTTGGGAGTGTCTTTGACTCTTACATCTCCTTGACTGTACATAGTCATCTGCCTCTGTCTACATTTGGGTTTCTCCCAGAACCAAAGCCTGAGACAAGAATTTAAATACAAGTAGTTTCTTTGAAGGACTTCCCCAGTGGCTCAGCAGTAAAGAATTCACTTGTAATGCAGTAGCTGCAGGAGACACAGGTTGGATCCCTGAGTAGGGAAGATGCCCTGGAGAAGGGCATGGCTACTCACTGCAGTATTCTTGCCTGGGGAATCCCATGGACAGGGGAGCCTGGCAGGCTATAGCCCATGGGGTCGCAAAGAGTCAAGCATGACTGGAGTGATTTAGCAGGCTGCAGGCAGGTGGTTTCTCCGGAAGGTGCAGGAAACCGAGGGTAAAGGAGTGAGGAAGTGAGACAGAGAAGAGAAGTAAAGCAACCATGGATGTGTTTATCAAGCCATCTGTGTTGTGGGCAATTGAAGTTTAATCCCACATGGAAACTGGAGGAAATGATGTAGAAACATCCTGAGTCACATCCTTTGTTGGCGGAGGGCACTCCTGAGGGGTGTTAATTTCCCAGCACTTGCATCTGTCTTACCCATAGGCAGTTCCCCAGCCTCAGAGAGCATCTTTTGGCAAAAAGATATGGATACTGCCAATCCTTTGGCCACCTGATGCAAAGAGCCTATTCATTGGAAAAGACCCTAATGCTGGGAAAGATAGGTGGACAAGAGGAGAAGGGTGCAACAGAGGATGAGATGGTTGGACAGTATCACTGACTCACTGGACATGAGGAGATAGTGGAGGATAGGGAAGCCTGGCATGCTGCAGTTCAAGGGGTTGCAGAGTCAGACATGACGCAGCAACTGAACAGCGATGACTGTCATGGGAAGAAAGCCAGAAAATGGCGGGGCTCAAGGGAGGTGGGTAGGGCAGGAATGAAGACTCCATGACATCAAATCCTATGGTGTCTACCACTTACACTACAATCCAGGACTCTAGATTCTCTCCATCATAGACTCCCTTCTCTCTGTTCAGGTCACCACGTGACTTTTTGCAGTCATTACTGACTGGTCTCCCTGACTTCAGTCTGGAAGCCTACAGTCTTCCTCCAAACTTCAGTCTAAATGAGGTTGAATACACAATAGTTACAGCGCAGGTTCTGGTTTTAGACTTCTGTCCCACTTCTAGATACACAACTTCAGGCAAAACACTTAACATCTCTGTGAATGGTTATAGGTTTTGTTTGGGTTTTTTTTAAGTGAAAATTGTGAATGGATATTGCACATACATCGTAAGATTATTGCAGAGATTAAATGAGTTGATATAGGTGAAGTGCTCAAAATGGCACCTGGCAGACAGTGGGTGTCCAATAAATGCTAGCAATGAGAGTTCTATAACAGAAATTTGATCATGTCATTCCTTCAAAGCCTTTCCTCAGAAAACTAGACCCTGGAGAGATAAGCTCTGATAACTGCTCAAAGATTCAGAACTTACCGAACCCTAGTACTACTGCTGGAAAATCATTCTTCACACAAAGAGTGAAAATATTATTAGTGCAGCAGCTGCCTTGAGATAAAGGATCTGCAGAAGTGTGACATGCATGAACTTGCTCATCACAAGTGTTGAAACCAAGAATCAAGGATATAGGGGATGCCCAGAGCGAAGTCTTCTCCAATCAAGGGAGAATTCGTGGTCAGAAAAGTATAATTAAAGAAGGAGAGGGTTTCCCTGGTGGTCCAGTGGGTAAAGAGTTTGCCTTGCAGTGCAAGGGGCACTGGTTCGATCCCTGGCACAGGAGGATCCCATGTACCACGGAGGGGCTGGACCAATGCGTCCAATTATGAGCCAGCACTCTAGAGTGCATGCGCCCAGAGCTGGTGCTCTGGAACGAGGAGTCACTCCAACAGGAGGTCCACGCAGGCTGAAGAATAAAGATAGATGAAAATAAATAAATAAAAATCCAATAAAAGAGGCCAAAATTGAAAAACAGAAAAAAAAAAAAAAAAAGAGGAAAGGGCTCATGTCCTGTCCTGAGCAGCAATCCTAGTCTTGCCAATAGGACAGATGATGGAAGATTAAAATCTGTCTCTACCCACCTGCCTGACAAGGCAACAACTGCCATTCCCTTCAGGAATAAGCTGCCTTTACTCAGCACTGCAGCTCCAGGCTCTCAATCCCGAGCCCTCTCCCAACAAGGTGGTGACCACCATAGCACCAGGGGAGGAACTTTAGCTCTTGTGGGCTCTGACTGTAGCTCCTCCAACTCCAGCTCTACCTCTGACCAAGACAGCAGCCACTAGCCCAACTCTGGAACAATAACCTGCAAAGCTGGCATACTGTCCTCCTGGAAGAGGTTTATGGTGCTGGGTCACTGATAGATAGAATAGACAGAATCAAGACTGGAAACCTGGAATCAAGACTGAAAGTAGAGTTGATCATGGTTCTTGTGCTTCCCATTCCCACCTCCTGATTCCTAAGGATGGAGAAGGAAACATACGCTGAGAAAGAAAGAAAAAGCTATATGGGCAAGTATAATGTACTCTGAAACTTCTAGTAAGGTGGCAGAAAGAAGCACGTCTGGAGCCCAGGAGACTCCCTGGGATGTCTGTTGGTGCTTCCATGACACTTGATAGCTGTAACTGGCATTGCAACAACCTTTTGCAGTGAATGAAAATAAAGCAACTAGGAGGTCTGGCATTTCAGGAGTAAGGTTTCAGTTGCCTCATGAAATAAACAACCCAGATCCTTTGAAGCATCTTCCAAGGGTAAAGGAAGGAAATCTAGAACAGCTGTTTGAGGTAAGACATGATAAAGGAAATTATGGCTGAGGATCTGTTGCAGGCAGCAGTAGGGACTGCCATTTGATCGATTCATCGATATTGAGTGTTTCACCAAGATTTCAGCCAACAGCTACTGTGTAGATTCTAGGGCGGGCTGGATTTAATGCTGGGCACAGTACTGCAAGGGCTGGACTGGGTCAAACATCTTTTAATGACCTCTCTTACCTCTTCTTGGAGCTTTTTTTTTGCCCCAGCTGTTGCTGTGGCAACCAGCCAGAGTCAGGTGTAGCCTAATAGAACTTCATCTCAGCTCTACTATCTCTTGTTTTCTACCCTGGGTTTTTTCTGCCCCCACATGATGCCTCTACAAGCCCACGTATTTACTCTGGTACATGCATATATTAGTCAGGATTCTCCAGAGAAACAGAACCAGTAGGATGTGATAGATAGATATACAAAGAGATTTATTACAAGGAATTGGTTCATGCAATGATGAAAGCGGAGAAGTCCTGTGATCTATGATCTGCACGTCACAGACCCAGGAAAGCCAAGAGTGTAGCTCTGCTCTGAGTCCGAAGGTCCAAAACCAGGAGAAATCAATGGTGTAAGTCCCAATCCAGGAGCCGGAGAAGACTAGTGTCACAGCTCAAGCAATCAGGCAGAAGACGAGAATGCTCCTTTCTTCTACCTTTCATTCTGTTCTGGTCCTCAGTGTATTGGATGATACCCATCCCCATTGGAGAGGACTATCTGCTCTACTTATTTTACAGACCAAATACTAATCTCTTTGGAAAACACCCTCCCAGGCACAACCAAAAATCATGTTTAGCCAGGTATCTGGTCATCTGTGACTCAGTCTGGTTGACATAAAATGAAACACCACAGTACACAACCCCAGAAGTGGGAGGAAGTTAAACAACCACTTAACACAGTTAAATGGCATGAAAACCTTTGCAGTGAATGAAAATAAAGCAACTAGGAGGTCTGGCATTTCAGGAGTAAGGTTTCAGTTGCCTCATGAAATAAACAACCCAGATCCTTTGAAGCATCTTCCAAGGGTAAAGGAAGGAAATCTAGAACAGCTGTTTGAGGTAAGACATGATAAAGGAAATTATGGCTGAGGATCTGTTGCAGGCAGCAGTAGGGACTGCCATTTGATCGATTCATCGATATTGAGTGTTTCACCAAGATTTCAGCCAACAGCTACTGTGTAGATTCTAGGGCGGGCTGGATTTAATGCTGGGCACAGTACTGCAAGGGCTGGACTGGGTCAAACATCTTTTAATGACCTCTCTTACCTCTTCTTGGAGCTTTTTTTTTGCCCCAGCTGTTGCTGTGGCAACCAGCCAGAGTCAGGTGTAGCCTAATAGAACTTCATCTCAGCTCTACTATCTCTTGTTTTCTACCCGGGGTTTTTTTCTGCCCCCACATGATGCCTCTACAAGCCCACGTATTTACTCTGGTACATGCATATATTAGTCAGGATTCTCCAGAGAAACAGAACCAGTAGGATGTGATAGATAGATATACAAAGAGATTTATTACAAGGAATTGGTTCATGCAATGATGAAAGCGGAGAAGTCCTGTGATCTATGATCTGCACGTCACAGACCCAGGAAAGCCAAGAGTGTAGCTCTGCTCTGAGTCCGAAGGTCCAAAACCAGGAGAAATCAATGGTGTAAGTCCCAATCCAGGAGCCGGAGAAGACTAGTGTCACAGCTCAAGCAATCAGGCAGAAGACGAGAATGCTCCTTTCTTCTACCTTTCATTCTGTTCTGGTCCTCAGTGTATTGGATGATACCCATCCCCATTGGAGAGGACTATCTGCTCTACTTATTTTACAGACCAAATACTAATCTCTTTGGAAAACACCCTCCCAGGCACAACCAAAAATCATGTTTAGCCAGGTATCTGGTCATCTGTGACTCAGTCTGGTTGACATAAAATGAAACACCACAGTACACAACCCCAGAAGTGGGAGGAAGTTAACAACCACTAACACATCCTTTGAGTTTCCTTGGTGACTCAGCAGTTAAAAACTCTGCCTGCAGGCTTTCCTGATGGTCCAGTGAGTAAAGACTCCGCCTAGCAGTACAAGGGGTGCCGGTTCAATCCCTGGCCTGGGAAGATCCCACGTGTGCAGAGCGGCTGGACTAATGTGTCCAATTACCGAGCCAGAGCTCTGGAGCGCATGCGCGCAGAGCCGGAGCTCTGTAACAACAGAGGCCACTGCGATGGGAGGCCCACACGGGCCAAAGAACAAAGATGGATGATGAAAGACCAATAGAAATGGACAAAAACAAAACTGAAAAAAAAACCCTCTGCCTGCAGTGCAAGAGATGCAGGTTTGATCCCTGGGTCAGGAAGATCCCCTGGAGAAGGAAATGGCAATCTGTTCTATTCTAGTATTCTTGCCTGGAGAACTCCATGAACAGAGGAGCATGGTGGCTAAAGCCCACAGGGTCGAAAAGAGTCGGACACTGCTGAGGAACTTCGTTGTTTAGTCGCTAAGTCATTTCTGACTCTTTGCGACCCCCTGGACTGCAGCACATCAGGCTTCTCTGTCCTTCACTATCTCCTGAAGTTTGCTCAAACTCATGCCCATTGAGTCAGCGATGCTATCAAATGACCTCATCCTTTGCTCTCCTCTCCTTTTGCCCTCAATAGCCAGCATCAGGGTCTTTTCCAATGCGTCGGCTCTTCACATCAGGTGTCCAAAGTATTGGAGCTTCAGCTTCTGAATCAGTCCTTCCAATGAATATTCAGGGTTGATTTCCTTTAGGATTGACTTCTTTGATCTTCTTGCAGTTCAAGAGACTCTCGAGAGTCTTCTCCAGCACCATAGTCTGAAGGCATTGGTTCCTTAGTACTTAGCTTTCTTTATGGTCCAACTCTCACAACCATAGATGACTATCGGAAAAACGATATTTTGACTATACAGACTTTTGGAAAACACCCTCCCAGGCACAACCAAAAATCATGTTTAGCCAGGTATCTGGTCATCTGTGACTCAGTCTGGTTGACATAAAATGAAACACCACAGTACACAACCCCAGAAGTGGGAGGAAGTTAACAACCACTAACACATCCTTTGAGTTTCCTTGGTGACTCAGCAGTTAAAAACTCTGCCTGCAGGCTTTCCTGATGGTCCAGTGAGTAAAGACTCCGCCTAGCAGTACAAGGGGTGCCGGTTCAATCCCTGGCCTGGGAAGATCCCACGTGTGCAGAGCGGCTGGACTAATGTGTCCAATTACCGAGCCAGAGCTCTGGAGCGCATGCGCGCAGAGCCGGAGCTCTGTAACAACAGAGGCCACTGCGATGGGAGGCCCACACGGGCCAAAGAACAAAGATGGATGATGAAAGACCAATAGAAATGGACAAAAACAAAACAAAACAAAAACCCTCTGCCTGCAGTGCAAGAGATGCAGGTTTGATCCCTGGGTCAGGAAGATCCCCTGGAGAAGGAAATGGCAATCTGTTCTATTCTAGTATTCTTGCCTGGAGAACTCCATGAACAGAGGAGCATGGTGGCTAAAGCCCACAGGGTCGAAAAGAGTCGGACACTGCTGAGGAACTTCGTTGTTTAGTCGCTAAGTCATTTCTGACTCTTTGCGACCCCGTGGACTGCAGCACATCAGGCTTCTCTGTCCTTCACTATCTCCTGAAGTTTGCTCAAACTCATGCCCATTGAGTCAGCGATGCTATCAAATGACCTCATCCTTTGCTCTCCTCTCCTTTTGCCCTCAATAGCCAGCATCAGGGTCTTTTCCAATGCGTCGGCTCTTCACATCAGGTGTCCAAAGTATTGGAGCTTCAGCTTCTGAATCAGTCCTTCCAATGAATATTCAGGGTTGATTTCCTTTAGGATTGACTTCTTTGATCTTCTTGCAGTTCAAGAGACTCTCGAGAGTCTTCTCCAGCACCATAGTCTGAAGGCATTGGTTCCTTAGTACTTAGCTTTCTTTATGGTCCAACTCTCACAACCATAGATGACTATCGGAAAAACGATATTTTTGACTATACAGACTTTTGTCAGCAAAGTGATGTCTTTGCTTTTTATTATGCTGTCTAGGTTTGTCACAGCTTTCCTTCCAAGGAGCAAGGGTCTTTTAATTTCATAGTTGCAGTCACTGTCCACAGTGATCTTGGAGCCCAAGAAAATAAAATCTGTAATTGTTTTTATTTTTTCCCTTCTATTTGCCACGAAGTGATGGGACCAGATGCCATGATCTTAGTTTTTTGAATGCTGCATTTTAAGGCAGCTTTTTCACACTCCTCTTTCACCCTCATCAAGAGACTCTTTAGTTCCTCTTCACTTCCTGACATTAGAGTAGTGTCGTCTGCATGTCTGATATCACTGTTTCTCCCGGCTAAGTGGCAAAACAACAACAAAGGTGTCCTTGGACTAAAAGGGGACAGAAATGACAACATACATACCCCCCTTTGCATATTTGAGTGGACAATTTTGAGGCATCTTCTACATGACTCCACTGAGAGTCCCCAGAAGAACTGAGCCTTTGTTGCCCATTGAGCTAACCAGATCCATCCCACATGCTTGGATGGGCTTCCCTTGTTTCACTACTCACTGGACTTCTTTTCCAGAATAAACAACCTCACTGTTAACTAGCTTGGGAAAATAACATGACCTTTCTGAGCCTCAATGTCCTTTTCTGTAAAATGGGTATAACGTCCTTCTCTCCTGAGATTGCCTGAGCGTTACGTGTGAAGTGCAGAGCCAGGCACAAAGAGACAACAAGGGGTTAGACAGCTACGAGAGAGCTGAGGCAATGGGCATGCAATGCCAGACGACTTCTTTAGTAAACTATTCAAGTGCCTCATTTTCTCTTTTTCCATTTCTTCTTCTGCTTCAGATTCTGTAGGCACCCTGCACTCTAACATAGCAGTCTACCAGTCCGTACATTTTCCTCCTTGGTGAGAATTGGAGCTTCAGCTTCTGACTCAGTCCTTCCACTGAACATTCAGGGTTCGTTTCCTCTATGGTTGACTTCTTTGATCTTCTTGCAGTTCAGGAGACTCTCGAGAGTCTTCTCCATCACCATAGTCTGAAGGCATTGGTTCCTTACTACCTCCCTTTCTTTATGTTCCAACTCTCACAACCATAGATGACTATCGGAAAACGATATTTTGACTATACAGACTTTTGTCAGCAAAGTGATGTCTTTGCTTTTTATTATGCTGTCTAGGTTTGTCACAGCTTTCCTTCCAAGGAGCAAGGGTCTTTTAATTTCATTGTTGCAGTCACTGTCCACAGTGATCTTGGAGCCCAAGAAAATAAAATCTGTAATTGTTTTTATTTTTTCCCTTCTATTTGCCACGAAGTGATGGGACCAGATGCCATGATCTTAGTTTTTTGAATGCTGCATTTTAAGGCAGCTTTTTCACACTCCTCTTTCACCCTCATCAAGAGACTCTTTAGTTCCTCTTCACTTCCTGACATTAGAGTAGTGTCGTCTGCATGTCTGATATCACTGTTTCTCCCGGCTAAGTGGCAAAACAACAACAAAGGTGTCCTTGGACTAAAAGGGGACAGAAATGACAACATACATACCCCCCTTTGCATATTTGAGTGGACAATTTTGAGGCATCTTCTACATGACTCCACTGAGAGTCCCCAGAAGAACTGAGCCTTTGTTGCCCATTGAGCTAACCAGATCCATCCCACATGCTTGGATGGGCTTCCCTTGTTTCACTACTCACTGGACTTCTTTTCCAGAATAAACAACCTCACTGTTAACTAGCTTGGGAAAATAACATGACCTTTCTGAGCCTCAATGTCCTTTTCTGTAAAATGGGTATAACGTCCTTCTCTCCTGAGATTGCCTGAGCGTTACGTGTGAAGTGCAGAGCCAGGCACAAAGAGACAACAAGGGTTTAGACAGCTACGGAGAGAGCTGAGGCAATGGGCATGCAATGCCAGACGACTTCTTTAGTAAACTATTCAAGTGCCTCATTTTTCTCTTTTTCCATTTCTTCTTCTGCTTCAGATTCTGTAGGCACCCTGCACTCTAACATAGCAGTCTACCAGTCCGTACATTTTCCTCCTTGGTGAGAAGCAAGTGAGGGTTGGGCTGGCAAGCCTCTCTGAGGGCCTGGGGGATGAACATTTAATTATTCATCAGCGGTTTTTTTTTTCCTAAGGGAAGAACCCCTAAACAAAGATTCAGTTTCAGATACTGCCCAGCGAAATCTGGAGTGGAATGAAATTCCCCCCAAACAGGATCCAGCCGCGGCCCTTTTGTTTGAGACTCACCGGGCCGAGCCTCTGGGTTCTTTAGGAATAGGATTTTATTCTTCATTGGTTCTGGCATCTCTTTATCCAGAGCCTTGGATGTTACATTAACAAGGGGCTCCTGAATAATGCATGGTGACCTGGAAAACTCCAGGCAGGTAAATTAAAGATGAGCATGAAAAAACCGGGATTGCGCGGGCTGACTTCAGCTGTGACCACAGCAGGCAGTTTTGCTACACGTGATTCTGCTCATGGGTTTCCCTGCTCCTCCAACTGGAAGGCACGTTCCTGCCTTCCCGGGACTCTGTCATACAGAGTCTTCCATGTCAGCCTGCTCCCTGCTGCAGGGTCCCTGTTCTGGCCATGGCACCCAGCAACCTTCAAACCTTACCCCTCCAACATGCCATTTCCTCTACAGCTTCTTAGGAAGTTAAAATTAAGCCTGGGCTTCCTTAGTGGTCCAGTGGGGAAAGAGTCCACCTTGCAGTGAAAGGGGCACCCGTTCAATCCCTGGCCTAGGAAGATCCCACATGCCGCAGAGCATCTGGATCACTGTGTCCAATTACCAGCCAACGCTCTGGAGCGTGGATGCCTGGAGCCGATGCCCTTAAACGAGAGAGGCCACGGCAATGGGAGGCCCACACAGGCTGAAGAATAAAGATGGATGGAAATAAATAAATAAAACAATAAAAGAGGCCAAAAGTTTTTTTTTTTTTAATTCAGCCTGAAAATTCATTCACACAATACGAGAAGTAATGAATGAGGCCACCCTTTCAAACTACAAATCTGTGACTTTTCCCAAAGGCTGGCCTTGGCCAAAGTGTCTCCAGGCACCACTGCAGGAAAACGAAGAGGAGGACCTATCAATACAACCTGCAAAAGATTGATCCCTGGAACCCCAAAAGGATGGGGACCCAGAAAAGACTTGATCTTTTATTTTTTTTTTTGGCCCCTTTTATTGGTTTTTGTATTTATTTATTTTCATCCATCTTAATTCGTTGGCCTGTGTGGGCCTCCCATTGCAGTGGCCCCTCTCGTCACAGAGCACCGGCTCCGGGCGCATGCACTCCAGAGCTCTGGCTTGTCATTGCACATACCGGTCCAGCCGCTCTGCGGCACATGGGGTCGTCCAGGGCTAGGGATCAAACTGGCGCCCCTTGCACTGCAAGGTGGACTCCCTACCCACTGGACCACTGGGGAAGCCCGGAAGACCTGATCTCGATCTGGTGCCCCTGTTGTCATTGCCAACACCAAGAACCTCCTCCCTCTGGTTTCAGTTACCCATTTCACAGACCAGAGAACCGAGGCCTGGAGCCAAGCAACTCTCCCAGGATCACATCGCACGTCGTTAAGAGAGCCAGCAAATCTGTTGAACCAAACCCTCTTGCTTGCCACCCCAGCGCTCTCCCCTCTACTCTAAAATGCCCACCGCCCCACTCTCAGATAAGCCCTCCCAGGAAAAGGAGGGAGAAATGGATTTGCAGGTGATTTAAAGTAGAGATGCTTTCAGGACGCCCTGCTGCCTCTGGGTAATTTATGGATGTGCGAACAGGATGATAGGCTCATTCCTTTCACCGTGTAATTCAAATGCAGCTGGTCCAGGGGGAAAGAGTCCACTTGCAGTGAAAGGCACCCGTTCAATCCCTGGCCTAGGAAGATCCCACATGCCGCAGAGCATCTGGATCACTGTGTCCAATTACCAGCCAACGCCTGAGCGTGGATGCCTGGAGCCGATGCCCTTAAACGAGAGAGGCCACGGCAATGGGAGGCCCACACAGGCTGAAGAATAAAGATGGATGGAAATAAATAAATAAAACAATAAAAGAGGCCAAAAGTTTTTTTTTTTTTAATTCAGCCTGAAAATTCATTCACACAATACGAGAAGTAATGAATGAGGCCACCCTTTCAAACTACAAATCTGTGACTTTTCCCAAAGGCTGGCCTTGGCCAAAGTGTCTCCAGGCACCACTGCAGGAAAACGAAGAGGAGGACCTATCAATACAACCTGCAAAAGATTGATCCCTGGAACCCCAAAAGGATGGGGACCCAGAAAAGACTTGATCTTTTATTTTTTTTTTTGGCCCCTTTTATTGGTTTTTGTATTTATTTATTTTCATCCATCTTAATTCGTTGGCCTGTGTGGGCCTCCCATTGCAGTGGCCCCTCTCGTCACAGAGCACCGGCTCCGGGCGCATGCACTCCAGAGCTCTGGCTTGTCATTGCACATACCGGTCCAGCCGCTCTGCGGCACATGGGGTCGTCCAGGGCTAGGGATCAAACTGGCGCCCCTTGCACTGCAAGGTGGACTCCCTACCCACTGGACCACTGGGGAAGCCCGGAAGACCTGATCTCGATCTGGTGCCCCTGTTGTCATTGCCAACACCAAGAACCTCCTCCCTCTGGTTTCAGTTACCCATTTCACAGACCAGAGAACCGAGGCCTGGAGCCAAGCAACTCTCCCAGGATCACATCGCACGTCGTTAAGAGAGCCAGCAAATCTGTTGAACCAAACCCTCTTGCTTGCCACCCCAGCGCTCTCCCCTCTACTCTAAAATGCCCACCGCCCCACTCTCAGATAAGCCCTCCCAGGAAAAGGAGGGAGAAATGGATTTGCAGGTGATTTAAAGTAGAGATGCTTTCAGGACGCCCTGCTGCCTCTGGGTAATTTATGGATGTGCGAACAGGATGATAGGCTCATTCCTTTCACCGTGTAATTCAAAAAATGCAGCTGCCCCAGAAAGATGGCTGAGAGGTATAAAAATATGTACATTTGATGGAGCATATATATGTGTTTGTAAATACAGTCTGTTATTGCTCAGTGTTATTATATATCCATCATCTTTCTTTGGGTTATTGGAAACATAAAAATCTTAAAGCACTAAAAACACAAAGAACGATAAGTCACCCAGGAAAGTATATCTTCTTGGGGATGATTTTATGCCGGGAACAATTTGTGCCTTCAGAAAATAAAGTCTTTGCACTGCCAGTGAGAGGAGAGGACGCAGAGGGTGGGGATGGGAAATGGAGTCCCAGGGCAAAACAAGTCTTCCCAGTGCCCAGTGGCCGGCATCTCAAGAGGGGAGAAGACAGTGGGCTTTCTCTACCATTTGCAGCTCTCTGGGCTGGGGTAAGCCGTGACCCAGAAACTTGATTCCTCATGTATAAGCTAAGTACCAGAATGCCCACTGAGGCAATAGGACTCCACAAGTATTAGGTCCTCCCTTCAAACCACTGCCTCTGAGCAAACATCAGTTGTAACCACACAATGACTTTGATGTATCAGCCCCACTCTCTCCCTCGATTCCTTCCTCGCAGCCCAAGCGTCCAAACCACGAAGCAGAACCATAAACTAACTTCCAAGCAGCCAGTGCAGTCAATAGCACAGACGTGATTTTTAAGTGAAATTAATGATTTTTCGACTATGGATTTCCTCCTCGGGCCCTTCCCTCCACAGCCTCGGAGATTCATGTCTCTACAAACATTGGGTAATTCTGCCCAAGCCTGGGGTCTGTTATACGTTCATGTTAAGGAGGCCTGGAGGGGACATCAGGGTGGTAGGTGAGTGGAACGGATCACTTGTTTGGGGGCTCTTATACAATAAGAAAGGCTTCCCTGGTGGCTCAGATGGTAAAAAATCTACCTGCAGAGCAGGAGACCTGGGTTTGATTCCTGGGTTGAGAAGATCACTTCCTGGAGAAGGGAATGGCAACCCGCTCCAGTATTCTTGACTGGAGAATTCCACGGACAGAGGAGCCTGGCAGGTTCTAGTCCGTGGGGTCGCAAAGAGTCAGATGTGACTGAAACGACTTACGTTCACATTCATTCATACAATAAGAACGGAGGAGTCGAAACCAGGAAGCGGCTGGAACCCTAGCCCTCCCTCGCGCGTGCCCCTGCTTAGGCCCACCACACCACTCTGGCGTCATTTTGCTCATCTGGAAATTAGCAGCTGGAATGGAAGCTGGGTTTTGTGGGGCAGGGGAGGTTCAGGGACAGTGCCTTTTGATTTTCCTACTCTTTCCCTGGCGGGCAGGGGTTCATGCCGGGAACAATTTGTGCCTTCAGAAAATAAAGTCTTTGCACTGCCAGTGAGAGGAGAGGACGCAGAGGGTGGGGATGGGAAATGGAGTCCCAGGGCAAAACAAGTCTTCCCAGTGCCCAGTGGCCGGCATCTCAAGAGGGAGAAGACAGTGGGCTTTCTCTACCATTTGCAGCTCTCTGGGCTGGGGTAAGCCGTGACCCAGAAACTTGATTCCTCATGTATAAGCTAAGTACCAGAATGCCCACTGAGGCAATAGGACTCCACAAGTATTAGGTCCTCCCTTCAAACCACTGCCTCTGAGCAAACATCAGTTGTAACCACACAATGACTTTGATGTATCAGCCCCACTCTCTCCCTCGATTCCTTCCTCGCAGCCCAAGCGTCCAAACCACGAAGCAGAACCATAAACTAACTTCCAAGCAGCCAGTGCAGTCAATAGCACAGACGTGATTTTTAAGTGAAATTAATGATTTTTCGACTATGGATTTCCTCCTCGGGCCCTTCCCTCCACAGCCTCGGAGATTCATGTCTCTACAAACATTGGGTAATTCTGCCCAAGCCTGGGGTCTGTTATACGTTCATGTTAAGGAGGCCTGGAGGGGACATCAGGGTGGTAGGTGAGTGGAACGGATCACTTGTTTGGGGGCTCTTATACAATAAGAAAGGCTTCCCTGGTGGCTCAGATGGTAAAAAATCTACCTGCAGAGCAGGAGACCTGGGTTTGATTCCTGGGTTGAGAAGATCACTTCCTGGAGAAGGGAATGGCAACCCGCTCCAGTATTCTTGACTGGAGAATTCCACGGACAGAGGAGCCTGGCAGGTTCTAGTCCGTGGGGTCGCAAAGAGTCAGATGTGACTGAAACGACTTACGTTCACATTCATTCATACAATAAGAACGGAGGAGTCGAAACCAGGGAAGCGGCTGGAACCCTAGCCCTCCCTCGCGCCGTGCCCCTGCTTAGGCCCACCACACCACTCTGGCGTCATTTTGCTCATCTGGAAATTAGCAGCTGGAATGGAAGCTGGGTTTTGTGGGGCGGGGGCAGGGGGGGAGGTTCAGGGACAGTGCCTTTTGATTTTCCTACTCTTTCCCCTGAACTCTAGCATATGTCTCATAGGCATGAGGTGCCCCAGCTCTGTTCATTGCTTCCAATTAAGTATTTCCAAATGCAGTTACTTCTGGCTTAATACCCCAAATTGAGGCTTGTCCTTTGGACCCAGAGTCTTCTCCCCTCCCAGCAGCCATGAATTTAAGAAACAGATTGAAACAGAAAGTGTTAGTCGCTCAGTTGTGTCTTACTCTTTGTGACCACATGGACTGAGCCCATCAGGCTCCTCTGTCCATGGAATTCTCCAGGCAAGAATACTGGAGTAGGCAACAGGTCATCTAAAGTTAATTCCTCTGCCATTAGAAATCAGGAAAAGCCTTTCAATACCTCTCAAAAGAGATAGAATTCCCACACACAATAGTGATAATGTCTTTATGAAGTAATTAGAAATGATGAAGAGTATGGTATCCAACTTGATTTTTTTACCATGTGGTACCTATTTACAATGGACTATGACTCACCTACCAAAGGAATGAAATCGTGCCATTTGCAGAGATATGGATGGACCTAAAGACTGTTACAGAGAATGAAGTCAGAAAGAGAAAAATGCCATATATTAACACATACATGTGCAATCTAGAAAAATGATATACCAGATGTAGAGAACAAATGTAGAGATACCAAGGAGGCAGAGGGAGTGGGGGGAATTGGGAGATTGGAACTGACATATACACACCGCTGTGTATAAGATCACTTCCTGGAGACGGGAATGGCAACCCGCTCCAGTATTCTTGACTGGAGAATTCCACGGACAGAGGAGCCTGGCAGGTTCTAGTCCGTGGGGTCGCAAAGAGTCAGATGTGACTGAAACGACTTACGTTCACATTCATTCATACAATAAGAACGGAGGAGTCGAAACCAGGGAAGCGGCTGGAACCCTAGCCCTCCCTCGCGCCGTGCCCCTGCTTAGGCCCACCACACCACTCTGGCGTCATTTTGCTCATCTGGAAATTAGCAGCTGGAATGGAAGCTGGGTTTTGTGGGGCGGGGGCAGGGGGGGAGGTTCAGGGACAGTGCCTTTTGATTTTCCTACTCTTTCCCCTGAACTCTAGCATATGTCTCATAGGCATGAGGTGCCCCAGCTCTGTTCATTGCTTCCAATTAAGTATTTCCAAATGCAGTTACTTCTGGTTTAATACCCCAAATTGAGGCTTGTCCTTTGGACCCAGAGTCTTCTCCCCTCCCAGCAGCCATGAATTTAAGAAACAGATTGAAACAGAAAGTGTTAGTCGCTCAGTTGTGTCTTACTCTTTGTGACCACATGGACTGAGCCCATCAGGCTCCTCTGTCCATGGAATTCTCCAGGCAAGAATACTGGAGTAGGCAACAGGTCATCTAAAGTTAATTCCTCTGCCATTAGAAATCAGGAAAAGCCTTTCAATACCTCTCAAAAGAGATAGAATTCCCACACACAATAGTGATAATGTCTTTATGAAGTAATTAGAAATGATGAAGAGTATGGTATCCAACTTGATTTTTTTACCATGTGGTACCTATTTACAATGGACTATGACTCACCTACCAAAGGAATGAAATCGTGCCATTTGCAGAGATATGGATGGACCTAAAGACTGTTACAGAGAATGAAGTCAGAAAGAGAAAAATGCCATATATTAACACATACATGTGCAATCTAGAAAAATGATATACCAGATGTAGAGAACAAATGTAGAGATACCAAGGAGGCAGAGGGAGTGGGGGGAATTGGGAGATTGGAACTGACATATACACACCGCTGTGTATAAGATACATAGCTAATGAGAAGCTAAAGGCCCAGAATGGCAGCTGTTTAAGGCTCCTTTAGGCTTCACCTTCAATAGGAAGCTGGGCTATTGCACATTTTCCTTGTTCATCTCTGAACTCCCAGCATGTGAACTACCAGGAAAGCACTGGATACACCATAGGAGCTCAACACACACTCATTTTATTAATTAACCGGATTTATGATCTTCAGAAGTTAAGTGACTCAAATGTAAAAGACCAGCTGCATTCACGGCCCCACGAGACGGCCTCCCTGTGTCCAGCCTCTAGAGTTTGTTCTCACTTGGAGCCTGGAATGGACCACGGGGCTTTTCGACCAGTGGAAGAGTAACGAACTTGTCCCAAGTAGAAGCTTTGAGGAAAGCACTTGTACTTTTCTACCTCTCCCTACGTCACTGGGCCCCGCCACCGCCATGACCCAGCGCCCATAGTGCGTGAGCAGCATGTGAAGGAAAGAGGAGGCCACCGCTGTGCCAGACCCGACAGCCCCCAGCCGAGCTGCCCGCTGACCACAGACACGCCACGCTGGCTCAGCGGTGGCCGCTAAGTGCAGCCTGGAGGAGCAAGGCCTCCCCGCCAACCTGAGCTCCAGGAGAAATAATACATGGATAGGTGTTATCCAACAAAAGCTAACTGATACAGTAGGTTTTCTGTGGCTTCATCTAAAAACTAGTGTCCCTGGGAAAAGCCGAGCAGCCAGGCCTCCGGGAGAGCTGGTGCTGGGTGCACAGTGGGCTTGACACGTCGGCTCCAGGAACTCCTGTGACTCTGCTCTCCTGCTCCAAGTCTGCGGCCCTTAGGCTGTTCTAGATCCTTTTTTTTCATTTTTCCATTTATTTATATAAAATATACCCAAAATTCCAACTTGGACAAATATTGCTGCACCTGTAACAATGGAGAAACCAAACTGCTGCTTGGCATTGTGTGATAGATCAGAATGTTCACTCATCACCAGGCATGCAAACATTCAAAATGTTTTATTCAAAAAAAAAAAAAATGTCATAGAGAACAAATGACCAAGGAGGCAGAGGGATATGGGAGATTGGAACTGACATATACACACCGCTGTGTATAAGATACATAGCTAATGAGAAGCTAAAGGCCCAGAATGGCAGCTGTTTAAGGCTCCTTTAGGCTTCACCTTCAATAGGAAGCTGGGCTATTGCACATTTTCCTTGTTCATCTCTGAACTCCCAGCATGTGAACTACCAGGAAAGCACTGGATACACCATAGGAGCTCAACACACACTCATTTTATTAATTAACCGGATTTATGATCTTCAGAAGTTAAGTGACTCAAATGTAAAAGACCAGCTGCATTCACGGCCCCACGAGACGGCCTCCCTGTGTCCAGCCTCTAGAGTTTGTTCTCACTTGGAGCCTGGAATGGACCACGGGGCTTTTTTCGACCAGTGGAAGAGTAACGAACTTGTCCCAAGTAGAAGCTTTGAGGAAAGCACTTGTACTTTTCTACCTCTCCCTACGTCACTGGGCCCCGCCACCGCCATGACCCAGCGCCCATAGTGCGTGAGCAGCATGTGAAGGAAAGAGGAGGCCACCGCTGTGCCAGACCCGACAGCCCCCAGCCGAGCTGCCCGCTGACCACAGACACGCCACGCTGGCTCAGCGGTGGCCGCTAAGTGCAGCCTGGAGGAGCAAGGCCTCCCCGCCAACCTGAGCTCCAGGAGAAATAATACATGGATAGGTGTTATCCAACAAAAGCTAACTGATACAGTAGGTTTTCTGTGGCTTCATCTAAAAACTAGTGTCCCTGGGAAAAGCCGAGCAGCCAGGCCTCCGGGAGAGCTGGTGCTGGGTGCACAGTGGGCTTGACACGTCGGCTCCAGGAACTCCTGTGACTCTGCTCTCCTGCTCCAAGTCTGCGGCCCTTAGGCTGTTCTAGATCCTTTTTTTTCATTTTTCCATTTATTTATATAAAATATACCCAAAATTCCAACTTGGACAAATATTGCTGCACCTGTAACAATGGAGAAACCAAACTGCTGCTTGGCATTGTGTGATAGATCAGAATGTTCACTCATCACCAGGCATGCAAACATTCAAAATGTTTTATTCAAAGATATCAAAGTGTAATGTACAAAAGTAGAGGTTGTAAGTCAAGAACTACCCCTAAAATAAAAACTAAAGAAGGGCTTCCCTGATGGTCCAGTGGGTAAGGAGTCCACCTTGCAGTGCAAGGGGCACCAGTTCGCTCTCTGGCCCAGGAAGATCCCACGTGCCGCAGAGTGGCTGGACTGGTGTGTCCAATTACAAGCCAGCACTCTGGAGCACGTGCACCCAGAGCCAGTGCTCTGCAATGAGTGAGGCCACTGCAATGGGAGGAACACATACGCCAAAGAATAAAGATGGATGAAAATAATAACTAAGAAAGAGCTCAGGACATGAAGTTAAAAAAGAAAGAAAGAGGGGCCTCCCTGGTGGTCCAGTGAGTAAGGACACTGCCTTGCAGTGCAAGGGGCGCCGGTTCAATCCCTGGCCTGGGAGGATCCCACGTGCCACAGAGCAGCTGGACTGGTGTGTCCAATTACAAGCCAGCACTCTGGAGCACGTGCACCCAGAGCCAGTGCTCTGCAATGAGTGAGGCCACTGCAATGGGAGGAACACATACGCCAAAGAATAAAGATGGATGAAAATAATAACTAAGAAAGAGCTCAGGACATGAAGTTAAAAAAGAAAGAAAGAGGGGCCTCCCTGGTGGTCCAGTGAGTAAGGACACTGCCTTGCAGTGCAAGGGGCGCCGGTTCAATCCCTGGCCTGGGAGGATCCCACGTGCCACAGAGCAGCTGGACGGATGTGTCCAACTACCCGGCGGGAGCTCTGGAGCGCATGCACCCAGAGCCGGTGCTCTGCAGCGAGAGGGGCCACTGCAACGGGAGGCCCACACAGGCCAAAGAACAAAGATAAATAAACGAAAGACCAATAGAAGTGGCCAAAAAAAAAAAAAAAGAAAGAAAAAATAAAGAAAAAAAAAGAACTCCTCCTACTAGGCTGCCTCTCTTCCTTGCCACCCATCAGCTCCCACACTCTCCATGTAGATTCAGGCTGCTTCTTCCCTCAGCCCTTTAGCTACACCGAGGGCACAGGACCCACCACCCTGGCCTCTTTCTCCACGCCAGGGCCCTGCAGTCTCGGTCTCTGCTGCTAACTGCCTGGGGCAGGTCACTGCCGCGGCCAACCTGTACGCCTACACTCATAACTCAGGAAGGAGGACCAGCAATATTACACGTATACTTGGGCATATGTATATATATACAAATATATATATGCATATCTTTATAAGCATTTATACACACGTGTGTGCATTTATAGAGCGAGAGAGAGAGAAGGTACTCTGGCTTCAGAGCAGTGATTGGACTAAATAGCTTACACAGTGGAGGTTCCCTCAAAAAACTATATACAGAGTTGCCCTATGACCCAGTGCTCCCACTCCTCGGTGTATAATCAGAGAAAACCATAATTCAAAAATGTATATGCATTCCTATGTTCAAAGCAACACTAGTTTCAATAGCTGAGACACAGAAACAACTTAAAGGTCCATAAACAGATAAATGCATAAAGAAGACATGCTATATATACAACGAAATATAGTCAATCAACTATATTTCAATTAAAAATAAATCAGTAAATAGCTTCTACAAGCCTGTGTGTGTTAGTTGTTCAGTTGTGTCTAACTTTTTGTGATGTCATGGACTGTAGCCCACCACATGGTCCTCTGTCCATGGGATTCTCCAGGCAAGAATACCGGAATGGGTTGCCATTCTCTTCTCCAGGGGATCTTTCCAACCCAAGGATCGAACCAAGGTCTCCTTCATTGCATCCAGATTCTTAAGATTCTTACATTTTCTCCTTAGAGGGGAGTTCCGAGAGGAAGGGTAATTTTTTTAAGGTCAATACTGCAAGATTCAGACTCAACTATTTTGACTCCTCGTCCCTGTATCTTTTTTTTTGATTCATTGTAGTATATTTCCTGGTAATCTGATGCCTGCAAAGTATTGGCAAGGCTTCAAATGCAACCATAGCATTTATGCAAGCGATACCACCTCCCCCCGACCCCAACCGACTCCCATGTGTTCCCTCTTGGACATGCCTGGTCCTAGCAAACAGGAATGAACACCAGTCAGTGCCCTATTTTCCGCGAGCTCTTTCACACAGCTTCCAACAGCAGGCCTGCTAGTGATAATAAACTCCATCTTGGCATATCAACAGCTCGGAAATTTTCTGCCACAATTTCCAGGACAAAATGAAAGGTCTTGTCACGGTGGAGGCTGTTTGGAATAGACTGATTTCAAGGAGTTTGTCAACAGGAGATGCACAATGCAGATTACACAGAACCCGCTCTACACTCTTCAGAGGACCACCTGGAATCATCCACAACCCAGTGGGCTCAGGAAATGGAGAGACTGGGTCGAATCTGGGTCAGAGCGCCAACTTTCACTGGGTTCCTACTTGGCAGCTGGCTCTGGTGTGCCCTTGAGGTTGTAAAAATGACCCAGACGTCTGGGGAGGAGACGCTCACCTACTCACAGACCATGTGACCATGGAAGGGACTTTATCTCTCTACTGGCACTTCCTCATCTATGAAATTGAAGTGATAACGGTATCTGTCTCTAAAGTAACTATTGTGGTAGTGGTCTTAAATTATGAAAATTCATGTTAAGTGCCTCCCCCAGGGCCTGGCACATTTAGGAAACAAGTACCAAGTAAATGCCAATGATTATCGTGATATTTTTGGGTCACACTTTGTTGCATGTGGAACTTTCCCAACCAGGGATCACACCCATGCCCCTGCGGTGGAAGCGTGGCATCTTCACCAGTGATAAAAAACGGTATCTTTGCAGACTGTCCAATCCCGGAGGAATGGGTAAGGGATCTTTCCAACCCAAGGATTGAACCAAGGTCTCCTTCATTGCATCCAGATTCTTAAGATTCTTACATTTTCTCCTTAGAGGGGAGTTCCGAGAGGAAGGGTAATTTTTTTAAGGTCAATACTGCAAGATTCAGACTCAACTATTTTGACTCCTCGTCCCTGTATCTTTTTTTTTGATTCATTGTAGTATATTTCCTGGTAATCTGATGCCTGCAAAGTATTGGCAAGGCTTCAAATGCAACCATAGCATTTATGCAAGCGATACCACCTCCCCCCGACCCCAACCGACTCCCATGTGTTCCCTCTTGGACATGCCTGGTCCTAGCAAACAGGAATGAACACCAGTCAGTGCCCTATTTTCCGCGAGCTCTTTCACACAGCTTCCAACAGCAGGCCTGCTAGTGATAATAAACTCCATCTTGGCATATCAACAGCTCGGAAATTTTCTGCCACAATTTCCAGGACAAAATGAAAGGTCTTGTCACGGTGGAGGCTGTTTGGAATAGACTGATTTCAAGGAGTTTGTCAACAGGAGATGCACAATGCAGATTACACAGAACCCGCTCTACACTCTTCAGAGGACCACCTGGAATCATCCACAACCCAGTGGGCTCAGGAAATGGAGAGACTGGGTCGAATCTGGGTCAGAGCGCCAACTTTCACTGGGTTCCTACTTGGCAGCTGGCTCTGGTGTGCCCTTGAGGTTGTAAAAATGACCCAGACGTCTGGGGAGGAGACGCTCACCTACTCACAGACCATGTGACCATGGAAGGGACTTTATCTCTCTACTGGCACTTCCTCATCTATGAAATTGAAGTGATAACGGTATCTGTCTCTAAAGTAACTATTGTGGTAGTGGTCTTAAATTATGAAAATTCATGTTAAGTGCCTCCCCCAGGGCCTGGCACATTTAGGAAACAAGTACCAAGTAAATGCCAATGATTATCGTGATATTTTTGGGTCACACTTTGTTGCATGTGGAACTTTCCCAACCAGGGATCACACCCATGCCCCCTGCGGTGGAAGCGTGGCATCTTCACCAGTGGACTGCCAGCAAAGTCCTGTGATGATTATTTTGTAGAAGAATCCTCGGGGTACAGAGGAGAGTGGTAGGACAAGGACAGGGAGGCAGGGAAGCTTTACTGAACTCGATTTGGGAAAAACAGTAAATGAGGCGCAGGAAAAGAGTAACAACAGCAACTAATACTATAATCAAGCAACTAGAAAAATATACGATAATAAAACTTACAGGAATGTTCTCTTTCTCTCAACATACCTATTGCATGGTACTCACCCCTCTTGGGATGATGCGAGGTGTTGACATGGCTACCGGAGGAGATGCACGGACACACATGATCACCTGCTTCCCGTGATCCTGGATGGCGGAATCATGCCTCTCCCTGGGTGCCAGGATGTCAGTGGTTGGGAAGCTGAGGCAGGATGGACCTGGAAGACATGAGGCTTCATCACACTACTCAGAAAGGCATGCAGTTTAAAATTTATGAATTGTTTATTTTTGGAATCTTTTGTTTCATATTTACAGACCCCAGTTGACCTTGGGTAAAACTGAAATTATGGAAAGAAAAACCATGGATAAGAGGGGCCTACTGTATCTTCACCCCAATCCAAGCCTTGCTGTGCAACAACCAGCTTGGTTTGAGATAATAGCAAAGCAAGAAAGATCCCTTGGAGGTTATGTTACAAGCCAGTGGTTTTCACATTTATTTTGAGCTATTTTTAAACTCTTACATGGAAGGCAACACACAAAGCTGATATTTTAAAGCAATGTTTTAACTGTGTGCATTTATTTTATAAATACAGATGATAACCTTTACTTATTATAAAGTCAATCAATAAGAACAAGGCTGTTTTGATTAAATAAATTGGATGCTTGGGTTGTTACAAAACCACAATTGTCATCCATAACCCCTTGACTCCACTTTTTGTGTTTATCAAAACAACCTGCTAATTTTCATTCATTTTGGCTGTACGGTATCTTGAAAACACTATTTACACAGATGAGTAGCTGCAAATACTGACAGGTTTAGAGAAAAAAAATGGAGATGAGGTAAAGATGGCTTTACAATCTTTGGATGCTCTGCAAAGTGATCTAGAGGCTTGAAAGGAAGCCAAAGATATTATACAAACTACCCTAATCCAGATCATATTCATGGTGGAGAGTCCATTCATTCATCCATTTATCCAACAAATACCCCATGAGTGCCTGTCGTGTGTTATGCATTTCTCTAAGCAGTGAAGTGTCCAGCTTGGTGGCTCAGATGGTAAAGAACCCACCTGCCAATGCAAGAGATTGGTTCTATCCCTGGGTCGGGGAATATCCCCTGGAAACGGGAATGGCAACCCACCCCAGTATTCTTGCCTGGAGAATCCTATGGATAGAGGAGCCTGGCGGGCTACTGGTAGCCTGGTTGCAAAGAGTCCGACACAACTGAATGACTAACACTTTCACTTTCAAGCACTGAAGATGCTGCAAGGAGCAGAACAAAGCCATTGTGTCCTCCTGAAGACGAGCACTTTAGCATGTGAGAGGAGGACAATCAGTAACATAAATGCTCTGTAAAATCCATACCAAGATTACCATACCGTAGTGCAGTACAGGATAGTAGGTAAGTACTCTGGGAAAGAATAAAGCAGAAAGGTGCTTGGGATTCTGGGGAGGAGAGTGCTTCCATTTGAAATAGTTGAAGCTGCCCTTGCCTGGAAGGTCTGCAGGGAAATCTGAAAGAGTGAGGGAGCTGACCTTGGTCTGGGGAAGGGTATCTGGCCACTGACCCACCCCAGTGAGTGGGTTCCTGGACCAGCTCCAAGGAAAATAAGAAGGCTGAAGCTGAGCATCTGGAGGGACTGGGCAAGGAGGAGAAGACCAGGAAATGAGGTCAGAGAAGAAGAGAGTGAGGGATGGGGCTGGGACAGATCACAGTGGGCCTGTAAGGTCATTACAATGACTTGGGCTTCCCCGTGGAGTGAAAAGGAAGCTGCTGGAGATGTCTAAGCAGAGGAGCGGCGGTGTGTACCCTATGTTTTTACAGCATCACTTGGGATCCTGGGTTGAGAAAAGAGTGTAAGGAGTTAGGGTAGAAACAGGGAGAAAAGAGATTATTTGTACTGATCCTGGAGGGGTTGTTGGTGACTTTAGACCAGGTGGTGGTGGAAACGGTATGTGATTGGATTCTGGATCTGCTCTGGAAACAAAACTGAAAGGAGTTCCTGACCAATTGAATGAGCCTATGAAACTAAGGAAGAAAATCAACCCTGAAAATTCATCGGTAGGACTGATGCTTAAGCAGAAGCTCCAATAATATGGCCACCTGATGCAAAGAACTGACTCATTGGAAAAGACCCCGATGCTGGGAAAGACTGAGGGCAGGAGGAGAAGGGGGCAACAGAGGATGAGATGCAATGGGCATGAACTTGGGCAAACTCTGGGAGTTGGTGGAGTACTGGGAGGCCTTGCGTGCTGCAGTCCATGGGGTCACGAAGAGTCAGACGCTGCTGGGCGACAACAAATGGAAAATAAAGGCAAGTCAAGGAAGACTTCAAAATGTTTCACCCAAGCAACTGGTACAGTGAAAAGGAGGTTCACCCTACCTTAGATGGGTCATGAGTGACATTGGTCAATCCTATTTGAATAGAAAAGTGGGAACAGAAGCCTGATCAAGTTATGCAAGAGGGAAAAGGAGGAGGGGGATTGGGACAGATATGAAGACCGATCTTGCCAGAATTTCTGCTATAAAGGAGAAGAGAAATGAAAAGGCAGCTGAAGGGAAAGGTGGGATTGCCTTGGTTGGGTTGTTGTTTGATTTAACAAAGAAGAGATCCTGGCATGTTTGCACAGTGATGCTAACGATTCAAGAGAGAAGGAATGTACTGAGGCTGAGTCCTCCAAGTGTAGAGGAGGTGGGTTATCCTCAGTGGGGGGAACTGAGCGTCTATCGTGGAAGAGGGAAAGCAAGGCACAAGAGTCCTGAGACAGGGCAGCAGCAGTGGGCGGCAGAAACAAGTTCTCCGATTGCTTTTATTATCTCTGTGAAATGAGACACAGGGCGTCCTCTGAGAAGGAGGGAGGTGATGAGGTACTGGAAGTTCAAGGAGGGAGGAGAAAGTGTGCGAAATCTCAGCCAGAGGAGAGGAGAGTGACTAGACCAGGGCAGTGAATAATGGTTGCCAAGAAGCGCAAAGATTCATGGGAAGCTAAAGGGAAGCAGCCAGCATGGCTGAATGCTTTTCCCCAGACCCACTGGCTACTTTGGGAGGCAGGCACAGAAGAGGCAGAGCTGGTTAAGACCAGGTTGGCGATTCTGCCAAATAAGCACGAGAATGACAGGCATCAAGGATATAGAATCTGAAGACAAGATGTGTGTGTGTGTGTGTGTGTGTGTGTTCAGTCACTCTGTCCTGTCCAACTCTTTTCAACCCATGGGCAGCAGCCTGCCAGGCTCTTCTGTTCATGGAATTTTCCAGGCAAGAATACTGGAGTGGGTAATTATTTCCTTCTTCAGGAAAGAAAATACTTTGGTTACAAATCCTTGACTCGCCAGTTACAAGCTGTGTGACCTTGAGCAAGTTACTTCACCTGTCTGTGTTTAGTCTCATCACCAGTTTCATAAGCAAAGGTTACATGAGCTAATATGCATACAGAACAGAAAGGTACCTGAGCACATTAAAAGCTCTCCATTAAATGCTAGCTTTTGTTATTATCACACTATTTGAAGAAGTCAGCAAAATCCGTCTCCCCTCCAGTTAAAGTATACCTATTTATTTGGCCTCACATTGTGGCATGTGGTATGTTAGACCCCAACCAGCAATTGAACCCATGCCCCCTGCATTGGGGAACGTCGAGTCTTAACAATTGTACCAGCAAGGAGGCCCCTCTCCTCGAGTTAAACTCCTCCTTGTTTGGAAAACACATGTGAAACCTGTAGACAGTGTGAGAGGAGGTGGGTTATCCTCAGTGGGGGAACTGAGCGTCTATCGTGGAAGAGGAAAGCAAGGCACAAGAGTCCTGAGACAGGGCAGCAGCAGTGGGCGGCAGAAACAAGTTCTCCGATTGCTTTTATTATCTCTGTGAAATGAGACACAGGGCGTCCTCTGAGAAGGAGGGAGGTGATGAGGTACTGGAAGTTCAAGGAGGGAGGAGAAAGTGTGCGAAATCTCAGCCAGAGGAGAGGAGAGTGACTAGACCAGGGCAGTGAATAATGGTTGCCAAGAAGCGCAAAGATTCATGGGAAGCTAAAGGGAAGCAGCCAGCATGGCTGAATGCTTTTCCCCAGACCCACTGGCTACTTTGGGAGGCAGGCACAGAAGAGGCAGAGCTGGTTAAGACCAGGTTGGCGATTCTGCCAAATAAGCACGAGAATGACAGGCATCAAGGATATAGAATCTGAAGACAAGATGTGTGTGTGTGTGTGTGTGTGTGTGTTCAGTCACTCTGTCCTGTCCAACTCTTTTCAACCCATGGGCAGCAGCCTGCCAGGCTCTTCTGTTCATGGAATTTTCCAGGCAAGAATACTGGAGTGGGTAATTATTTCCTTCTTCAGGAAAGAAAATACTTTGGTTACAAATCCTTGACTCGCCAGTTACAAGCTGTGTGACCTTGAGCAAGTTACTTCACCTGTCTGTGTTTAGTCTCATCACCAGTTTCATAAGCAAAGGTTACATGAGCTAATATGCATACAGAACAGAAAGGTACCTGAGCACATTAAAAGCTCTCCATTAAATGCTAGCTTTTGTTATTATCACACTATTTGAAGAAGTCAGCAAAATCCGTCTCCCCTCCAGTTAAAGTATACCTATTTATTTGGCCTCACATTGTGGCATGTGGTATGTTAGACCCCAACCAGCAATTGAACCCATGCCCCCTGCATTGGGGAACGTCGAGTCTTAACAATTGTACCAGCAAGGAGGCCCCTCTCCTCGAGTTAAACTCCTCCTTGTTTGGAAAACACATGTGAAACGCCTCTGGTAACATTAGGAGATATTAAACAATATCAGTTTTCAAATCTCTTTTGAGGTTTGAAACATAAAATTTTGAAACGTAAAAGTTTAGGCTGTGTATTACAGTTCAATTTCCCTGCTGACACTATATGTTGTCAGCCCTGTGGCAACTCAAAGTCAGTCAGGAAGTACCCAAAACCTACAATAACACGGCGTGAAGGCAACGGGACACAGAGATGCCACACAACTGACTCTCAGAGTGACGAAGCAGGTAGCCAAGCGGCACTGGAGCTGCATCTGGGATTTTAGTTGACCTTAAAGGTTATTTTTTCTCATCTCTTGAGTGATGCCGTTCTGTATAAACGTACGGGCTTTGCCATGCTCATATCTGCATGGAAGCAAATTTTTAAGACTTCTGCAAGCTACCATTTCACTAACGAAAGACTGATTTACAGTCAGGTTGGAACATGCTGACAACAAAGGAACTCTGCCCGGGGATGGCAGTGGAGGAAAACACAGGAAAGTTTCTTTTTTTTCAGGTACTTCTACTTTCTCAATAGAAAAGGAAAGGTCATCAGCTGAAAGTGTGCATATGAGCGTATTAGATGGAATCAGGTCCAGCCGGCACAGAGCAAGTCTGGATTCTGAGTTTCAAAGTCAACAACAGGATCAGGGTTAAAAGCAAGACAGGAGGCTGCAGAGGTTGGAAGGAACGAGGTCCAGTCCTGGAAGAATTACTTTTGCAGCACGGCCCCCAAGAGATGACAGGAAATGTGAATCTAAAGGCAGCCGGGCTGTGTTCAGCCACAGAGCCAAATGGGAAAGCAGGTTACAAATCCTTGACTCGCCAGTTACAAGTTTCTTGAGCAAGTTACTTCACCTGTCTGTGTTTAGTCTCATCACCAGTTTCATAAGCAAAGGTTACATGAGCTAATATGCATACAGAACAGAAAGGTACCTGAGCACATTAAAAGCTCTCCATTAAATGCTAGCTTTTGTTATTATCACACTATTTGAAGAAGTCAGCAAAATCCGTCTCCCCTCCAGTTAAAGTATACCTATTTATTTGGCCTCACATTGTGGCATGTGGTATGTTAGACCCCAACCAGCAATTGAACCCATGCCCCCTGCATTGGGGAACGTCGAGTCTTAACAATTGTACCAGCAAGGAGGCCCCTCTCCTCGAGTTAAACTCCTCCTTGTTTGGAAAACACATGTGAAACGCCTCTGGTAACATTAGGAGATATTAAACAATATCAGTTTTCAAATCTCTTTTGAGGTTTGAAACATAAAATTTTGAAACGTAAAAGTTTAGGCTGTGTATTACAGTTCAATTTCCCTGCTGACACTATATGTTGTCAGCCCTGTGGCAACTCAAAGTCAGTCAGGAAGTACCCAAAACCTACAATAACACGGCGTGAAGGCAACGGGACACAGAGATGCCACACAACTGACTCTCAGAGTGACGAAGCAGGTAGCCAAGCGGCACTGGAGCTGCATCTGGGATTTTAGTTGACCTTAAAGGTTATTTTTTCTCATCTCTTGAGTGATGCCGTTCTGTATAAACGTACGGGCTTTGCCATGCTCATATCTGCATGGAAGCAAATTTTTAAGACTTCTGCAAGCTACCATTTCACTAACGAAAGACTGATTTACAGTCAGGTTGGAACATGCTGACAACAAAGGAACTCTGCCCGGGATGGCAGTGGAGGAAAACACAGGAAAGTTTCTTTTTTTTCAGGTACTTCTACTTTCTCAATAGAAAAGGAAAGGTCATCAGCTGAAAGTGTGCATATGAGCGTATTAGATGGAATCAGGTCCAGCCGGCACAGAGCAAGTCTGGATTCTGAGTTTCAAAGTCAACAACAGGATCAGGGTTAAAAGCAAGACAGGAGGCTGCAGAGGTTGGAAGGAACGAGGTCCAGTCCTGGAAGAATTACTTTTGCAGCACGGCCCCCAAGAGATGACAGGAAATGTGAATCTAAAGGCAGCCGGGCTGTGTTCAGCCACAGAGCCAAATGGGAAGAGCAGGTTACAAAGCAGACGGACCGTTAGCGATGCAGTGAGAGCCTGTATACACGTGTACGTACACAAGAACTGAAAGGAAAGTAGTGTTCATCTGGGCGGACGCAGGGTGTTCAGGATGAGTTTGGAATGGAATAAGCTGCCAGGCAGGCAGGGGAGAGGGTGCTTCCTCCTCCCGCTCGTTGTCGGCATCTGACCACAGCAATGAGTCAGTCAGGCAGACGCCTGCATGTGGACTTCCTCTTCGCTTCTAGCTCGTTGCTTAAGTTCCCTGTTTCTTTCCAATTCTTTCTTCCCTGTGATTCTTATGACCTCTAACAGGATTGGAGACTCTATCCCTATCCAGCGGAACCCCACCTTCAGAATCAGATCATCTGCAGCTACAGAAACGAGGTTCAGTTGGTCCAGAAGGCAGGGGGCGGTCTACATTGGAAATTGCTTTGCCATTCAATTATGACCAGCTGAAAGAAAAACATACACATATATATATATATATGGGGGATATGAACCTAACCTAAAAAGGCTTCCCTTCTGCTCTCCATTTTGAAGAAGTTTTGATTCCTATAGAACCTGAACATAGGGGCTTCCCTGGTAGCTCAATGGTAAAGAGTCCACCGGCCAATGCAGGAGACCTGGGTTCGATCCTGAGCCTAAACGTACGGGCTTTGCCATGCTCATATCTGCATGGAAGCAAATTTTAAGACTTCTGCAAGCTACCATTTCACTAACGAAAGACTGATTTACAGTCAGGTTGGAACATGCTGACAACAAAGGAACTCTGCCGGGATGGCAGTGGAGGAAAACACAGGAAAGTTTCTTTTTCAGGTACTGCTACTTTCTCAAGAGAAAAGGAAAGGTCATCAGCTGAAAGTGTGCATATGAGCGTATTAGATGGAATCAGGTCCAGCCGGCACAGAGCAAGTCTGGATTCTGAGTTTCAAAGTCAACAACAGGATCAGGGTTAAAAGCAAGACAGGAGGCTGCAGAGGTTGGAAGGAACGAGGTCCAGTCCTGGAAGAATTACTTTTGCAGCACGGCCCCCAAGAGATGACAGGAAATGTGAATCTAAAGGCAGCCGGGCTGTGTTCAGCCACAGAGCCAAATGGGAAGAGCAGGTTACAAAGCAGACGGACCGTTAGCGATGCAGTGAGAGCCTGTATACACGTGTACGTACACAAGAACTGAAAGGAAAGTAGTGTTCATCTGGGCGGACGCAGGGTGTTCAGGATGAGTTTGGAATGGAATAAGCTGCCAGGCAGGCAGGGGAGAGGGTGCTTCCTCCTCCCGCTCGTTGTCGGCATCTGACCACAGCAATGAGTCAGTCAGGCAGACGCCTGCATGTGGACTTCCTCTTCGCTTCTAGCTCGTTGCTTAAGTTCCCTGTTTCTTTCCAATTCTTTCTTCCCTGTGATTCTTATGACCTCTAACAGGATTGGAGACTCTATCCCTATCCAGCGGAACCCCACCTTCAGAATCAGATCATCTGCAGCTACAGAAACGAGGTTCAGTTGGTCCAGAAGGCAGGGGGCGGTCTACATTGGAAATTGCTTTGCCATTCAATTATGACCAGCTGAAAGAAAAACATACACATATATATATATATATGGGGGATATGAACCTAACCTAAAAAGGCTTCCCTTCTGCTCTCCATTTTGAAGAAGTTTTGATTCCTATAGAACCTGAACATAGGGGCTTCCCTGGTAGCTCAATGGTAAAGAGTCCACCGGCCAATGCAGGAGACCTGGGTTCGATCCCTGAGCCGGGCAGATCCTGCATGCTGCGGAGCAGCTAAACCCGTGAGCCACAACTATGGAACCTGTGGTCTAGAGCCTTGGAGTCACAACTATGGAGCTCATGGGCCGCAACTATTGAAGCCCGTGTGCCCTAGAGCACAAGCTCCACAACAAGAGAAGTCACCGCAACAAGAAGCCTGCTCACCTCAACTAGAGAGTAGCCCCCACTCCCTGCAACTAGAGAAGAGCCTGCAGGAGCAGTGAAAACCAAGAACAGTCCAAAATAAAAATAAATAAATAAATAAAAATGCATTTCTTAAAAAAAAAGAACCTGAGCATACATCCCCCATTATTTCCCATTTAAAATTGCCTGTCAGAGGGCTTCCCTGGTGGTCCAGTGGGTAAGGACACAGCCTTGCAGCGCAGGGGGCGCTGGTTCGATCCCTGGCCTGGGAAGACCCCACGTGCTGCGGAGCGGCTGGACCGATGTGTCCAACTACCGAGCTGGAGCTCTGGAGCGCATGCGCCCAGAGCTGGTGCTCTGCAACGAGAGAGGCCACTGCAATGGGAGGCCCACACGGGCCAAAGAGCAAAGATGGATGAAAACAAATAAATGAAAGACCAATAAAAGCAGCCCCAAAAAAATGAAAAAACATTGCCTGTCAGAGACATTATATTACTTTCTCTCCCACAGCCCCTTATCTTCACCAAGATTGAAGAAAAGTGTCCCTGCTCCTAAGAGCAGTCTTTTTCCTGTCTGGATTACCTTGGCCCCACGAGAGGTCAGGGTCAAGATGATAACAGTGAGAATATTATTGTTTCTGGAGCATTTCCTCCCTACCCAGCACCATGTGAAGGACTGAGGGTACATCATCTCAGTAAGTCAGTCTTCACACCAAACTACTATCACTGCCCATTTCCAGATGGGTAAACTGAGGCTCAGAAAAGATGAGCCATGTGCCCACGCAGCTGGTCAGAGAAAGACCCAGAGGTTGCTGCAAATCTGCTGACCCCAGGGCATGGTCCTCTGTTCTGCGCCACCCCCTTACCGATTTCATCACTAAAATACTAACAGCAGTCCCTCCAGGTCAAGGGGTGATGGCCAATGCTTTGTTTTCTTCTCTTGGCTTCCAAATACCTCTAAGATACTCTGCAATAAACATCATCACTGTATTATCGATGAGATGAAAAAAGTCAAGCGTTCATTGCTTAGCGTGTCTGACTCTTGGCAACCCCATGGACTGTAGCCCACCAGACTCCGTTCATGGAATTTTTCCAAAGGCAAGAATGAATGCTGGTGTAGGTTGCCATTTCCTCCTCCAGGGGATCTTCCTGACCCAGGGACTGAACCCAGGTCTCCTGCATGGAGGCAGATGCTTTACCACCTGAGCCCCTATGCTAAGAAAATTGCTACAGAAAATTTTTTAAAGGAAAGGAAAGGAAACGCTGGACCCAGGCTCCCACCCCGTACGCCCAGAGTGGAGGGCTGTGGGTAGGGAACCTTCTCTTGTGCTCTGGCCTGGAGTTACCTTGTGCCGAGTGGCCACAGGGAGAGGCACTCGTGGCCTGAAGGCCTCCCCCGCCACTCAGCCCCTAGGGACAAAGTCCCCTAATGAAGGTGACCCAAATAATCTGTCTAAAGCACGCAAGTTATTTAACGTCTCAAACCCACTCTGTGAGGCAGGAGTTGGCAAGTTATTTTTGATTCACTGTCAGTGTTCTCCTAGGGGATCCAAGCATCTGGAAGGGACACTTCAAGCCTCTTCCGGGCTCTGCAGGGACCCTTTCTCTGCTCCTGGGAAGCCCTGCTCTAGCAGGCGACTACACTGCCTTCGCCTCGCTCTCCCACTGCTGTGTCTTACTAGCTTGGAGGGATTGGCAAGGGGCGAGGGAGAGGACGGGGCGTCCCCCTAGCGCCGCCTCGTGGTTGACCTTGCGGGAGACAGCGACAGCGTCAGTCAGACTGGGCACTGGGTGACCATTTCGCAGGGCTCCTGGGATGGCTAATCACATCACCAGGAAGGAGCGTGGGTGGCCTGCGGGCCCTCAACCTTGCTAAGTACAGAACACCTACAGTTCTCCAGTATCGTGTGACATTCCTTATATGTGGAATCTAAAAAGAAATGACACAAATGAATTTAGAAAACAGAAAGAGACTCACAAACTTTGAGAATGGGCATGTTTGCTGGGGGAAATAGGGAGTTTGGGATGGTCATGTACACACTGCTATATTTAAAATGGATAACTAGGGCTTCCCCTGGTGGTCCAGTGGGTAAGGACACCGCCTTGCAGTGCAAGGGGCGCCGGTTCGAGCGCTGGCCTGGGAAGATCCCACGTGCCGCGGAGCGGCTGGACTGATGTGTCCAATTGCCGCGCCAGAGCTCTGGGGCGCATGCGCCCAGAGCCGGCGCTCTGCAACGACAGACGCCACCGCGATGGGAGGCCCACAGGAGCCGAAGAACAAAGACGGATGAACATAGAGAAAGACCAATAGAAGTGGCCCGCCTGCTCCCCTCCCTCCCCAACCCGACCCCCGCCCAAAATAAATAAATAAATAAATCTTTAAAAAAAAAAAAATGGATAACTAACAAGGACCTGCAGTATTTCACATGAAACTCTGCTCTGTGTTACGTGGCAGCCCAGATGGGAGGGGAGTTTGGGAGAGGAGGTGCGTGTATGCATGCATGCGTGCTAAGTTGCTTCAGTCGTGTCCAATTCTGTGCGATCCTGTGGACTGCAGCCCACCAGGCTCCTCTGTCCGTGGGATTTCCAGGCAAGAACACTGGAGTGGGTTGCCATGCCTTCCTCCAGGGTGGTGCCTGACCCAGGGAGCCTGTACCTCTTAGGTCTGCCTGCACTGGTGGGTGGGTTCTTATCACTAGCATCGCCTGGGAAGCCTGGCTACATGTGTACGCATGGCTGAAACCCTTTGCTGAAACTATCACAACCTTGTCAACTGGCTGTACTCAACACAAAATAAAAAGTTTAAAAGAAAAAAAAAGAAACCCTGCAGTTCTCTCGCTGTGGTCGAGACATTAAAGATCCAGAAAAAACAAACTCACTGACCAGTAGGACAGCAGCCCCTGTCCCCAGACCCCCAACACCAGAGTAGTCGTCTCCCTGTCTGTGTCCTGGGCAGGAAGCTCAAGGCCAAACCTGGGCAATGAAATGTTCAGGCCCAATTCCAGGAAGAGAGGTGCATTCTGGGCAGCTTCCAGGAATCAACAGTCCGAACAGGGGTCTTTATGGCCCTTTAGTTGATGCTTTTAAGGGTTCAGCGTGACCCTAGGTGCTCTCACAGATCACCCCACCACAGATGGGGTTTTACGGAAGGTGGTAAAACAACAGGCAACATATGGGTCTTTGTGTGGTCCCCTCCTGCTGCAGATCCGGGGGCCGCCTGGCCAGCCTGCAATTTGCATACATCAGTTTCATATTCAGTGGAGGCAGATGGGACCCCTCTGGATCGGCTTTGCCTGATAAAATCCCACAAAGAGAAAAGAGGGATGTCAAAAAAAGAGAGTCACACACTCAAACACTTTCGAAAGAAGCTGGAGATCATCTCCTCCTAGAGTCTACACCCGCTGCAGACCTCACTGACCGGCACGATTCCTTCCCACTGAGCCCAGACTCCGGCTCACAGACCCCATCACGACCCCGCATCACGCGGCAGCCGTCCTGCAGCTGGAGCCGGCATACAAAGCCGAGCGTGTTTGACATCCCCAATGAAACCAAAAGGTCACAGGTGGGAACACCAGGCTGAGATAAGGGGCATGACATTGCTCAGACTCATTCAGGGACTCATGCCAAAGGCAGTTAGAATCGAGGACTCTCTGACTCCAGGGCTCTTTCTCCTACACCAGAACCAGTGCTCTCGTATCAAAGAATCAGGGCGAGCAGAAGAGGAAGATGGAGTCGAAGGCCACCATACAGAAAGAATGCAGGCTTGGCTTGAGTTGACCTGGGCTGCCTGCACTGGTGGGTGGGTTCTTATCACTGCCGGGACTGACATGTGTACGCATGGCTGAAACCCTTTGCTGAAACTATCACAACCTTGTCAACTGGCTGTACTCAACACAAAATAAAAAGTTTAAAAGAAAAAAAAAAGAAACCCTGCAGTTCTCTCGCTGTGGTCGAGACATTAAAGATCCAGAAAAAACAAACTCACTGACCAGTAGGACAGCAGCCCCTGTCCCCAGACCCCCAACACCAGAGTAGTCGTCTCCCTGTCTGTGTCCTGGGCAGGAAGCTCAAGGCCAAACCTGGGCAATGAAATGTTCAGGCCCAATTCCAGGAAGAGAGGTGCATTCTGGGCAGCTTCCAGGAATCAACAGTCCGAACAGGGGTCTTTATGGCCCTTTAGTTGATGCTTTTAAGGGTTCAGCGTGACCCTAGGTGCTCTCACAGATCACCCCACCACAGATGGGGTTTTACGGAAGGTGGTAAAACAACAGGCAACATATGGGTCTTTGTGTGGTCCCCTCCTGCTGCAGATCCGGGGGCCGCCTGGCCAGCCTGCAATTTGCATACATCAGTTTCATATTCAGTGGAGGCAGATGGGACCCCTCTGGATCGGCTTTGCCTGATAAAATCCCACAAAGAGAAAAGAGGGATGTCAAAAAAAGAGAGTCACACACTCAAACACTTTCGAAAGAAGCTGGAGATCATCTCCTCCTAGAGTCTACACCCGCTGCAGACCTCACTGACCGGCACGATTCCTTCCCACTGAGCCCAGACTCCGGCTCACAGACCCCATCACGACCCCGCATCACGCGGCAGCCGTCCTGCAGCTGGAGCCGGCATACAAAGCCGAGCGTGTTTGACATCCCCAATGAAACCAAAAGGTCACAGGTGGGAACACCAGGCTGAGATAAGGGGCATGACATTGCTCAGACTCATTCAGGGACTCATGCCAAAGGCAGTTAGAATCGAGGACTCTCTGACTCCAGGGCTCTTTCTCCTACACCAGAACCAGTGCTCTCGTATCAAAGAATCAGGGCGAGCAGAAGAGGAAGATGGAGTCGAAGGCCACCATACAGAAAGAATGCAGGCTTGGCTTGAGTTGACCTGGGTTCACATCTGACCTTGGGCAAGTGATTTCACTCTTTCTGACCCTCAGTTTCTCCACCTGCAAAATGGGAATAATAAGCCTATCTCATGGAGCCATCATGATGCTCAAAAGAAAAGCTATCCAGCACAGTGCCCGAAACAGAGTAGGTAAATAGCATAAGTCACATTTTCCTCCTGCCAGTATCAAGCTCCTAATGCCTGCCGCTTCTCTCTGTGCCTCCTTCCCAGCCAAACCACCTCCTGCTCTCTTGATTGCCATCAGTGATGGATGAGGCTTTGGTTTCCATGGTTGCCCAGGCCTGTTTATTGGACAGATGACTTTCACCGCCCACAGGTCTCTGCCCAGAGCTGGCGAGGGCTGAGGCTGAAGCTGCATTTCAAGGCACCTGGGCTCTCTCCACTCAAGAAGGTGCCCCAGGGAAGGTGTCAGACTCCCTTTGTCAGTTCCTGGGGGAAAGGGTGATGACAGTTTCAGGAAGATCCACACAGAATTGGGGTCAAATGAGCTCCAAAAGCCTCCTCTGGCTCTTCCAGAGCTCACGGGCTTGCCCAGGGCAAAGCCAAGCTCTCGCTCAGCTCTGCATCTCCTGTGTCCGCACCTTGGGGCATGTCACAGGTGTTCAGGTTGAGCTGCGTTGTTAGCTCTAGTTCTCTACCTCTCCCTGGACCCAGATCCCTTCTCTTGTGACTGTGCCACGCTCTCTCACTAGGGACACAGTTCTCCATCCTGGGCCTGGTCATGAGATCCCTTTGATGGTAAGGATGTGTGTTATTTATCTGTTTCACTTCTTTTTTTTTTTTTTTTTTTGGAACCTTTTTTTTTCTTTTTACTTTTACAGTTTTGTTGTTTACAGATATGTATGTTCCCAGATTAGTCACATGTATATCCTCCCCAATCCCACCCCTCCCGACCATCACACAGCACCCCTGAAAGATCCCCTTTTCTCACAGAGCAATGACTAAAGCTATTTTCTTCACTTATGATAGTACAGGCCTTCATGCTACTTCCTTGACGCCTCCCACCCTCTGTTCCTTCCCCACAATGTCCAAAGAATCAGGGCGAGCAGAAGAGGAAGATGGAGTCGAAGGCCACCATACAGAAAGAATGCAGGCTTGGCTTGAGTTGACCTGGGTTCACATCTGACCTTGGGCAAGTGATTTCACTCTTTCTGACCCTCAGTTTCTCCACCTGCAAAATGGGAATAATAAGCCTGTCTCATGGAGCCATCATGATGCTCAAAAGAAAAGCTATCCAGCACAGTGCCCGAAACAGAGTAGGTAAATAGCATAAGTCACATTTTCCTCCTGCCAGTATCAAGCTCCTAATGCCTGCCGCTTCTCTCTGTGCCTCCTTCCCAGCCAAACCACCTCCTGCTCTCTTGATTGCCATCAGTGATGGATGAGGCTTTGGTTTCCATGGTTGCCCAGGCCTGTTTATTGGACAGATGACTTTCACCGCCCACAGGTCTCTGCCCAGAGCTGGCGAGGGCTGAGGCTGAAGCTGCATTTCCAAGGCACCTGGGCTCTCTCTCCACTCAAGAAGGTGCCCCAGGGAAGGTGTCAGACTCCCTTTGTCAGTTCCTGGGGAAGGGTGATGACAGTTTCAGGAAGATCCACACAGAATTGGGGTCAAATGAGCTCCAAAAGCCTCCTCTGGCTCTTCCAGAGCTCACGGGCTTGCCCAGGGCAAAGCCAAGCTCTCGCTCAGCTCTGCATCTCCTGTGTCCGCACCTTGGGGCATGTCACAGGTGTTCAGGTTGAGCTGCGTTGTTAGCTCTAGTTCTCTACCTCTCCCTGGACCCAGATCCCTTCTCTTGTGACTGTGCCACGCTCTCTCACTAGGGACACAGTTCTCCATCCTGGGCCTGGTCATGAGATCCCTTTGATGGTAAGGATGTGTGTTATTTATCTGTTTCACTTCTTTTTTTTTTTTTTTTTTTGGAACCTTTATTTTGCTTTTAACTTTTACAGTTTTGTTGTTTACAGATATGTATGTTCCCAGATTAGTCACATGTATATCCTCCCCAATCCCACCCCTCCCGACCATCACACAGCACCCCTGAAAGATCCCCTTTTCTCACAGAGCAATGACTAAAGCTATTTTCTTCACTTATGATAGTACAGGCCTTCATGCTACTTCCTTGACGCCTCCCACCCTCTGTTCCTTCCCCACAATGTCCATATGTCCACTGTCCATGTCTGTCTTTCTGTCGCTTCACTGCGTGTGCCATCATCACCATCCTACTAGATTCCCTATATGTGTTAATATACTGTATTTGTCCTTCTCTTTCTGACTGACTTCTCTTTTGATGATACGTTCTAGATCCAGCCACCTCATTAGGGCTGATTCTTCTGCATTTCTCTTTACAGCTGTGTAGTATTCCATTGTATATATGTACCAGAGCTTTTGTATCCATTCATTCGTCGATGGGCATCTAGGTTGCTTCCATGTTCTAGTTATTGTATAGAGAGCTGCAATGAACACTGAGGTACAGGTGCTTCTTTCAGATTTGATTTCATCAGGGTATAAGCCTAAGAGTGGCATGGCTGGGTCGTATGGTGTATCTGTTTCACTTCTATGACAAATTACCCCCAACCTTAGGAACTTCAATCAACACATATTTATGATCTCACAGGGTCTGACAGGCAGGCATCTCGGCAGGCTTGGCAGGTCCTCTGACACAGCCACAGAAAGGTGTCAGCTGGCCTGTGCGCATCTCCAGGTCTAACTGGGGAAGGTTCTCCTTCTAAGCTCCCAGGCTTTGTTGGCAGAATTCACTTCCTTGCAGACTATTGGCCAGAGGCTGCCCTTAGTTTCCAGCCACGTGGGCCACTTCAAAGCACATAAGCCAAGGAGACAACGAGAGACTCTGCTACTAAGACAAAAATGACAGATTCCTATAACCTAACCACCAAAGCCCATTTCCTTTGCTGTGTTCTCAGTTCGAAGCAAGTTATAGGTCCTGTCCGTACTCAGGGGAGGGATTACCCAGGGTACAAAGGCCCAGAGGTGAGGCTCCCTGGGGACCATCTTGAAAGTCTCCACTAGACTTTGCAAGCAGATTCTGGAGGTTCACGTGCCAAGAATGTCACACAGAGTTTTCCGTCCTGGATGAGAAGCCAAATGATTCACCTCTCAAGAGTTCTCCCAGCTCAGCGCCTGAGCCTCTAAGAAATCAGTCAATGTGGGAATATAACCAAGACCTGGCCAACGGGGTACGGTCACCTGGTTCATTTCTGATTCCATGGCAGGAAATAAAGACAATTTACTGTAAAGGTTTTTGTTTTGTTTTTGTTTTCAAAATAAAATGAGTGAATAATTGATTATGCTTCCAAGCTCTGAAGGTGGTCAATGAAATTAATCATCATTACAGTCCCCAGCGGACAGCTTGGATGCTATTAAGCCTCACCTGGATTGACCAGGGGCAGAGATACTGCAAAATCCCTACTTAAAACCTTGAGTTGGAGTCTTGGCTCCAGATTTAGTGAACTGTCCTTTGGCAGATTTTTTTTCCCTTTTCTGGCTCAGTTTTCCTATCTTCCAAATGGGAGCAGCAATCATAGTATTAATTCACTTGCACACCTGCATGATTAAATGAGATAATATATTGAATATAATCTAAGGACTTTATCCATTTCCCATGATTTGTTTTGTGGGCATGGCTGGGTCGTATGGTGTATCTGTTTCACTTCTATGACAAATTACCCCCAACCTTAGGAACTTCAATCAACACATATTTATGATCTCACAGGGTCTGACAGGCAGGCATCTCGGCAGGCTTGGCAGGTCCTCTGACACAGCCACAGAAAGGTGTCAGCTGGCCTGTGCGCATCTCCAGGTCTAACTGGGGAAGGTTCTCCTTCTAAGCTCCCAGGCTTTGTTGGCAGAATTCACTTCCTTGCAGACTATTGGCCAGAGGCTGCCCTTAGTTTCCAGCCACGTGGGCCACTTCAAAGCACATAAGCCAAGGAGACAACGAGAGACTCTGCTACTAAGACAAAAATGACAGATTCCTATAACCTAACCACCAAAGCCCATTTCCTTTGCTGTGTTCTCAGTTCGAAGCAAGTTATAGGTCCTGTCCGTACTCAGGGGAGGGATTACCCAGGGTACAAAGGCCCAGAGGTGAGGCTCCCTGGGGACCATCTTGAAAGTCTCCACTAGACTTTGCAAGCAGATTCTGGAGGTTCACGTGCCAAGAATGTCACACAGAGTTTTCCGTCCTGGATGAGAAGCCAAATGATTCACCTCTCAAGAGTTCTCCCAGCTCAGCGCCTGAGCCTCTAAGAAATCAGTCAATGTGGGAATATAACCAAGACCTGGCCAACGGGGTACGGTCACCTGGTTCATTTCTGATTCCATGGCAGGAAATAAAGACAATTTACTGTAAAGGTTTTTTGTTTTTGTTTTTGTTTTCAAAATAAAATGAGTGAATAATTGATTATGCTTCCAAGCTCTGAAGGTGGTCAATGAAATTAATCATCATTACAGTCCCCAGCGGACAGCTTGGATGCTATTAAGCCTCACCTGGATTGACCAGGGGCAGAGATACTGCAAAATCCCTACTTAAAACCTTGAGTTGGAGTCTTGGCTCCAGATTTAGTGAACTGTCCTTTGGCAGATTTTTTTTCCCTTTTCTGGCTCAGTTTTCCTATCTTCCAAATGGGAGCAGCAATCATAGTATTAATTCACTTGCACACCTGCATGATTAAATGAGATAATATATTGAATATAATCTAAGGACTTTATCCATTTCCCATGAGGCTGAGCCCTCCCTCCCAGGATGAAGGACAGTTGGTCCCCCAGACCCTTGCTGCTGCAAGGAATGGATATTAGGTGATAATGCAGAGAAAGCCTGAAAAGCCTGACCTCAGGAAACTGGGACATAAATGTAGATTACGGGAATATACTGTTGAGTCAGAGGAAACCTTCCCAGCCTCCAAGCAGAAGAAAAGACTTCCGAGCAGCACTGAGTGGACCTGGGGCTTTCCTGAGGAAGAAGTTCCATCCTCCCCAACAGCCCCAGTTTCCATGGCGAGTGGGAGAAGAGAGGGTAACAAAAGTTCAAGATAGGTCCAGGGATCTGGGAGAAAAGGGGATTTGCGACCCCCACATCAGTTCAGAAAATCTTTCTGTAGAAGCTGCTGTCTCAGGTCTGGGAAGAAGGGACAGAGAACATCTCCCCACATTCTTGACTCCCAGGTGGCTCAGGAACTACAGACAATTTCTGGGGTCAGAGCAGCAAGGAGGTGATGAACAAGATCATCAGAGGGTGCTTTGCCATCAAGCCAACGGCACAGCCAGCACAATCCCACAGGGACCTGTGGTAGGAACCAGGATATTCTGGCAGTCAGCAGGTGGACGGGTTACCTATGCCAGCTACCCACCCCTTCTCCAGATCCCGTAACACCTTCCTGTCTTGGAAGGCTCCTGAAACTTAAGATATAACCCCAGGGCAAGGTGGGACCCAAAGAGACTAAGGTTACGTATCTGCCATTCAGCAAACTGGGAGTTCAAAATAAAAGCTTAGTTCACATAGGAATATGTGTGTGTGTTAGTCCCTCAGTCACGTCCAACCCTTTGCAACCCCATACACGGTAGCCTTCCAGGCTCCTCTGTTCAGGGAATTTTCCTGGCAAGAATACTGGCGTGAGTAGCCATTGCCTTCTTCAGGGGATCTTCCCAACCCAGGGATCGAAGTCTGGCCTCCTGCATTACAGGTGAATTCTTTACCACTAAGCCCCCAGGAAAGCAGCACCACTGACTCAATGGACATGAACCTGACCAAACTCCAGGAGACCATGAAGGACACGGAAGCCTGGCGTGCTGCAGTCCATGGGGTTGCAAAGAGTCGGACACGAATGAACAACAAATCAGGTAAGAAAAAAGAAAGGAAGAGAGTGTTCCATTTTTGTCCCCTGGGTCTGTGGAATTTTAGCATGGCCACTGCCTATGTAGAGCCCCCAACCAGGTGCCTGGCCCAAGTAAACAGCAGGTGCAGGAGCCCTGACCCTGCCACAGCCTCCTGGAGGAAGCTCTCTCCTGTCCCAGCCTTTCATGGCCAGTGGGGCCCTGAGCTCCCTGGGACAGAAACAAAATGGGGCTATGAAGCACATTTGCTCCCTCGTCTTCTCGCCCCCAAGCATCTTCTATCCAACTCTAGGGGAAGAAATCACCTTCCTCTCCCACTGATGCTCCCGTGAAAATTAAGTGTCTTCTGAAGATTATCCTCTGACCCAGGAATTGAGCTTGAAGCGTGTCTATTTGTTCATGGGTTAATTAGTTCACGTGTTTGTTTACTCAGTGACGCCTGAACTCTATGAGAAGCAACTATGGGAAGAAGCAGACTTTAGATGTATGTGGCTCAAACATGAAGCTGCCACACACCACAGGGGGTCACGTGACACCGCAGATTCTGATTCAAGGTCTGGAACGAGGCCTGGGTCTGACATTCCTAAAAAGCTCCCCGGTGATAGTAATTCAGTTGATCCACAGACCACACATAGACCTTGCATCGAACCTGTGTCTCTTGCATTGCAGGTCGATTCTTTACTGGCTGAGCAGCCAGGGGAGCCCCAGAAGTCATACACACTGGGTTCAAATCCCAACTCTGGCTCTTGGCAGCTGTGTGATCTTGGGTAGGTTAATTAACCTCTCTGAGCCTTGATGGCATCTTATATTAAATGAGATTACATATATACCTTCTTACCAAATGTTTGCGTAAGTTATTAGTTATTGTAGCTATTCAGAGCCCTGGCACATCATGGATGTTCAGCAGGTGGTAATGTGACTTCTTCAGGGATCTTCCCAACCCAGGGATCAAGTCTGGCCTCCTGCATTACAGGTGAATTCTTTACCACTAAGCCCCCAGGAAAGCAGCACCACTGACTCAATGGACATGAACCTGACCAAACTCCAGGAGACCATGAAGGACACGGAAGCCTGGCGTGCTGCAGTCCATGGGGTTGCAAAGAGTCGGACACGAATGAACAACAAATCAGGTAAGAAAAAAGAAAGGAAGAGAGTGTTCCATTTTTGTCCCCTGGGTCTGTGGAATTTTAGCATGGCCACTGCCTATGTAGAGCCCCCAACCAGGTGCCTGGCCCAAGTAAACAGCAGGTGCAGGAGCCCTGACCCTGCCACAGCCTCCTGGAGGAAGCTCTCTCCTGTCCCAGCCTTTCATGGCCAGTGGGGCCCTGAGCTCCCTGGGACAGAAACAAAATGGGGCTATGAAGCACATTTGCTCCCTCGTCTTCTCGCCCCCAAGCATCTTCTATCCAACTCTAGGGGAAGAAATCACCTTCCTCTCCCACTGATGCTCCCGTGAAAATTAAGTGTCTTCTGAAGATTATCCTCTGACCCAGGAATTGAGCTTGAAGCGTGTCTATTTGTTCATGGGTTAATTAGTTCACGTGTTTGTTTACTCAGTGACGCCTGAACTCTATGAGAAGCAACTATGGGAAGAAGCAGACTTTAGATGTATGTGGCTCAAACATGAAGCTGCCACACACCACAGGGGGTCACGTGACACCGCAGATTCTGATTCAAGGTCTGGAACGAGGCCTGGGTCTGACATTCCTAAAAAGCTCCCCGGTGATAGTAATTCAGTTGATCCACAGACCACACATAGACCTTGCATCGAACCTGTGTCTCTTGCATTGCAGGTCGATTCTTTACTGGCTGAGCAGCCAGGGGAGCCCCAGAAGTCATACACACTGGGTTCAAATCCCAACTCTGGCTCTTGGCAGCTGTGTGATCTTGGGTAGGTTAATTAACCTCTCTGAGCCTTGATGGCATCTTATATTAAATGAGATTACATATATACCTTCTTACCAAATGTTTGCGTAAGTTATTAGTTATTGTGTAGCTATTCAGAGCCCTGGCACATCATGGATGTTCAGCAGGTGGTAATGTGACTTACTAGGACAACATGGCTCCATTTCTGCAGGATCTGGGAATACAGCTTTCTGCCCCATCCCAAGGATCCCCCTTGCCCTGACATTCTAGTAGTCTGTGAAAACAGAACGGGTCTGGAATGGAGAAGACAGGCACTGCCCACAGGGAGGGACAGCGTTTCTTTCCACTGTCAGTCTGCCGTTATCATTCCTGATCGGGTAGGAGCATCTCGTTCTCGGAGCTGATCCTGCCCACTGCTTGGGGCTGCAGCCCTTCTCTCCCCTCTTGAGGGTGAATGATCCCCAGGCAACTCAGGATGCGTCTTCATCATTTGTCCGCCGCAGTCAGCACAAACACTAAGGCGACTCCCAGGCTTGGGGTCTTCTTGTACCACCACACCCCCCGACACACACACACCTGTGCCATAACCCCTGCCAGTGTGAGTCTCTCTCTAAGGTCCCCAGAGCTAGCAGCAATGTTGTAGGACCCAACTCTGGAAGTCAAATTTGAGTTGCAAATACTGGAAATTAGATTAGATTTTATTACTGGAAGGAACAAGGAAAGATGACATCAACCCAAGGCTCCGAGGGGACAGGCATATGCACATCAACAGACAATCTCGAAATGAAAAAACTATGTTGCAGCCTGACTCACTGACCCTGAGGAGCCAAGGAGCATCGGTCCAGCCTGGGGCCAAAAGGGGGTGGACTCTGCTTCAGTGATGCCCACGGGAACAGAGGCAGCTCTCTGAGGAGAGGCAGAGCAAGGCTTTGAACATGCACTGGCCCTCAGTGCAGACCACCAACGAGAAAGAGTGAGACCCTGTACATCACCCACAGCAAGGTGTGCACTGGGTGATTAGAATAAGAAACACAACACGCACAGGAAGAAATATATTTTACATTATGGTCCTGTGTATGTGTAGATAGATAGATAGATAGATACAAAGATTGATAGACAGATAGGGCTTCCCTGGTGGCTCAGAGTGGTAAAGAGCTTGCCTGCAGTGCAGGAGTTCAGCTCAGGTCAGTCGCTCAGTCGCTTTGCAGCCCCGTAGACTGCAGCACGCCGGGCTTCCCTGTCCTTCGCCATCTCTCGGAGCCTGCTCAAGCTCATGTCCATGGACTCAGTGATGGCATCAACCACCTCGTCCTCTGTCGTCCCCTTCTCCTCTGGCCTTCTATGTTCCCCAACGTCAGGCTCTTTTCAAGTGAGTCATCTCTTTGCATCAGGTGGCCAAAGTATCGGAGCTTCAGCTTGAGCATCATTCCTTCCAATGAATATTCAGGGTCGATTTCCCTTAGGATTGACTGGTTCGATCTCCTTGCCATCCAAAGGACTCTCAAGAGCCTTCTCCGGCACCGCAGTTCAAAGGCATCATTGCCTTTACAGGACGAAAAGGCAGTGCAGGAGACTCGGGCTCAGTCCCTGGGTTGAGAAGATCCTCTGGAGGAGAGCACGGCAGTCCACTCTGGCCCGCTTGCCTAGAGAATCCATGGACAGAGGAGCCTGGCAGGCTTCAGTCCATAAGGTCACACAGAGCTGAACATGACTGAAGTGACTAAGCAGCAAGAGCAGCAGCAGCATATAAATAGATAGATATTACAACACACAGAGTGTAAACAAAATAATAACCTTCCTGCATGTGTTACTAACTGCAGACACCTGGAGCAATTCCTGCGTCCTATAGTCTAAACATTTTTTAAACATTAATTTATCCTTATGAAATGAAAGCTATTATTATACCTATTTTTTATATTTTATCGATGAATACAATGAGGGTCAAGCTCCTTGAATAATTTGCTCACAATTTCAGTGCCAGAAAATGGCAGAGCCAGGGATCAAAGTCCAGCCAGATCCACTGCGCTACTGTATCTGGTAATCCCTATTCAATTCTATTCGGATTGCAAACCTGCTACCCTGAGGTCATGATCATTGAAGGATCTCAATCTACAGTTTGAAAAATGCGATTCTAATATGTTTGTGTGGACACGCCCTTGCCGCAATACCGGGTGTGACTCTGACGCCGGTGGAATTTTTCAGTTCTTCCACCGCTACCAACTGGATTCCTTAGCATCCTGTTAGAGATCCTTTATTGGTAATTCCCGGTAAAGACCTTTAGAGTTGACTGGGAAGCAAAGGCATTTCGGAAAGTTGTCTTTAATTATGATAAAAGCAAAAGCAGTTATTAAGCACCGGTCTGTGCCAGGCTGGGGTCAGGCATTTCCACTCATCACATCATGGCATCTCACGGTGATCCATGAGTGAGGTATCAAAATCGTCTTGTCGTACTAGTATATTTAAGGCTCAGAGAGATGTCCCACCTTCCCCTGAATCACCAGGCCAGCAGGTGACTCCCCAGGATTCAAGCCCAGGTGTGCTGCATGCATGCTAAGTCACTTTAGTCATGTCTGACTCTTTGCGACCCTATGGACCACAGCCTGCCAGGCTCTTCTGTCCATGGGATTTCCAGACTGTCAAATCTACTGGGTGTCCCCTCAAAAGATGTACCCACCTGGAAACTATGAATGTCACCTTATTTGGACAAATGGTCTTTGCAGAGGTCATTAAGGAGCTCAAGATGAGATCTTACTGGATTAAGCGTATTGACTCTAAGTCCAATGACATCTGTCCTTATAAGAGATAGAAGGAGAAGAGACAGAGAGAAGAAAAGGTCATGTGAAGACTGACAGATTGGAGTGATGCTGTCACAAGCCAAGGAATGCTTGGAGCTACCAGAAGCTGGAAGCGGTGAGGAAAGATTTTCCCCTAAAGTCCTTGAAGGGAGAGTGGTTCTCTCAGCACCTTGATTTTAGATGTCTGATCTCCAGAACTGGGAGAGAATAAATTCAGTTGTTTTAAACACAAGTTTGTTGCAACTTATGATTCAGCCTTGGGAAACTAATTATAAACTCCTACATCCTTGAAGTCTCAGGTTTCCTCTGCTGAGCAGACATACCTCATACTTATTTCAGGAGGGTCTTCTCATCCTGGGAGCCAGTAGGTAAGGATTCTTTCTCTGTTATCAGAAAGACCTGGCCTTGAGTCTCAGCTTTACCACTTTTTTTTTTTTTTTGAAATGGAAACCTTTAACCAGCCATTTTTGTCTTACACAGATTAAATAGAAAGAACAACCAATGATTTAAATATTAATCAGGTTGTCATAACAAAAGATTAGAGAGAATATATATTACTTCCAACCATCCTTTTTACATTTACAAAACTGATCACATATTAGATCCTAAAAGAAAACAAATTAAAAAAAAAAAAAAACCCTAGGTAATAAAGACTACATTATTTGATCACAACATGCTAAAACTAAAATTTGACAATTGAAAAGAAAGGACACAAATAATAATAATTTTTAAAAACCTTTCCTAAATAACTACAGACCATCCCTAAATTACAACGTTTGGACTTAGGATTTTTCGACTTTATATCACTTCTTGATGGGATGACTTTGAACTAGTCCGTTTACATGAATATCAAAAAGGTAAAACGAAAGGATGATGATTAACATCAGAAGAATAATTCCCTGAGAGGGATACTATCTAGAGAGCACCAAAGAACTCCTTGTGGGGGTCGGGAATATTCTATGTCTCAAGTTGGATGAAGGTCATAGAGCATACACTTACATAAACCCTCACTAAAGTATATACCTCACATAGGTCTAATAAGTCTGCTTTGCCATATTTAGTGGGCTTCCCTGGTGACTCAGGGAGTAAAGAATCCATCCACCTGCAATGCAGGAGACCTGGTTCGATCCCTGGGTGGGGCAGTCTCCCTGGAGAAGGGCCTGGCAACCCACTCTAGTATTCTTGTCTAGAGAACCCCATGGACAGAGGAGCCTTGCAGGGGCGGGAGTGGGAGGATGGTGGGGAAGGAAGAGTGCTGTAGTCCATGGGATCACAAAGAGTTAGACACGATTGAGTGACTTTCATTTCACTTCACTTCACCATATACATTATATGTTGCACCTTAATCGCCAAAATAGTTTAAATAGGTAAATCCAGCAGCAAAGGCGAAATGGAGACATGAGGCAACTTTCAGCCTTGGGAAACTAATTATAAACTCCTACATCCTTGAAGTCTCAGGTTTCCTCTGCTGAGCAGACATACCTCATACTTATTTCAGGAGGGTCTTCTCATCCTGGGAGCCAGTAGGTAAGGATTCTTTCTCTGTTATCAGAAAGACCTGGCCTTGAGTCTCAGCTTTACCACTTTTTTTTTTTTTTTTGAAATGGAAACCTTTAACCAGCCATTTTTGTCTTACACAGATTAAATAGAAAGAACAACCAATGATTTAAATATTAATCAGGTTGTCATAACAAAAGATTAGAGAGAATATATATTACTTCCAACCATCCTTTTTACATTTACAAAACTGATCACATATTAGATCCTAAAAGAAAACAAATTAAAAAAAAAAAAAAACCCTAGGTAATAAAGACTACATTATTTGATCACAACATGCTAAAACTAAAATTTGACAATTGAAAAGAAAGGACACAAATAATAATAATTTTTAAAAACCTTTCCTAAATAACTACAGACCATCCCTAAATTACAACGTTTGGACTTAGGATTTTTCGACTTTATATCACTTCTTGATGGGATGACTTTGAACTAGTCCGTTTACATGAATATCAAAAAGGTAAAACGAAAGGATGATGATTAACATCAGAAGAATAATTCCCTGAGAGGGATACTATCTAGAGAGCACCAAAGAACTCCTTGGGGGGGTCGGGAATATTCTATGTCTCAAGTTGGATGAAGGTCATAGAGCATACACTTACATAAACCCTCACTAAAGTATATACCTCACATAGGTCTAATAAGTCTGCTTTGCCATATTTAGTGGGCTTCCCTGGTGACTCAGGGAGTAAAGAATCCATCCACCTGCAATGCAGGAGACCTGGTTCGATCCCTGGGTGGGGCAGTCTCCCTGGAGAAGGGCCTGGCAACCCACTCTAGTATTCTTGTCTAGAGAACCCCATGGACAGAGGAGCCTTGCAGGGGCGGGAGTGGGAGGATGGTGGGGAAGGAAGAGTGCTGTAGTCCATGGGATCACAAAGAGTTAGACACGATTGAGTGACTTTCATTTCACTTCACTTCACCATATACATTATATATGTTGCACCTTAATCGCCAAAATAGTTTAAATAGGTAAATCCAGCAGCAAAGGCGAAATGGAGACATGAGTGGTTAAATAAGCACAATTCTCAGCACAGAGTAAGAATTCAATGCACGTTCAGCATGTTTCATTAGTATCCAATGACTTTCAGGAAACTAAGGCTGGGCTTCAGAAAGGAAACGCCTCTCCCCTTGCCTCCTTGAGCATCTCTTGCTGCCTCAGCTAACATAAGGAACCTGCTACTTCTCTGTGACCCATTTGGAAAGGCTGTTGTCTAAGTACTTTCTTAATAGTAACTGTTTTCTTAATACTGGTCCTGAAATCCAGCTCATGAATGGGCCTGGGAAGTTCCCGGCAAGACCCCAAGACCACTTGCTCTACACTGTACGTCCTAATCTGTTACCCCTAAGAGTGCAGTGACAAAGATCTATAACATTTTCCTAGGCAATGGGCTTGAATTATCTCAGGGATAATGGAAAGGTATTTTTCATCTTTAGAGTATTAATGAATATAAATGGGATTCACAGACTATTCTCTACTTTTTCTTCCCTGTGGTAAGTGAGATCATAGGAGAAAAACTTCCAGGGGTGGGAAGGGAAAGGAGTCCTTGAATTCAACCCTCCCACTCTGGACACCCTCAAGTGTGGGAAGACTTTCAGCAGCCCCCAAGGACTTCCCTGTCTGCCCACTTGGTCATAAACTCCTCCAAGGTGAAAGGAATTGACTTATCACATGTTATGAGATGTTTTAGCTACAAGGAGTTGCCAACCAACAAATGTTTCCAAGTGAACCAGGACCCAAGTGAATTCAACGCGCCTACATCTTTTTTTAAAGAGAGAATAATTCTCTTTGTACTCGTGGCTTTCTTCTGGGCATTAGTGAAGGTGTTGTCTTGGTCCAAATTAGTCCACATCTCTCAGGGAAATAATTCTGCAGCATTCCCAACTCTCATGTTTTGTTTATGATGGATTAATTTCAGGATGCAGGAAGTTCTCTTTGCCCTCTTGTTATTTACATATCACCTGCTATGCCTGGAGCATAGGTCTCTTCTCTTTTTGACCAAGGAGAGTTGAGAGAGGCTAAAGAGGGAATGGGGACATCAGGAGGGATCTAGTGGCAACCAAGGCTTCTGATCTGAGAATATCAATGTCAGTATGTTAACTGTGATCTTTGACTAATATGGCACAGGAGGGGACACTGGGGAACAGTGGGTAAAGGGGTACACAGGAGCTCTGTGTCATTTCTTATTAACTTCATGTGAATGTCCATCTCAAATAGGACATTTGATTTTTAAACACTCCTTGAATAGCCTTAATATATCATCGGGATTCCAAATGAATTCCCCAACCCAACACCACCCAAGAGAACGATGCTGGAACTGCCCTAGCTGCAAGTTTAATCCAGTAGCCACTAGCCTTCATAGCTGCACACAGCCATTAAGCTGTTGAAAGGTGACTAGTGTGACTGAGGAACTACACGTTTAATGTTGATTAATTTAAATTTAAACAGCCACCTGTGGTTTCATTCGTTTGCTAGGGCTGCCTTAACAAAGGACCGCAAACTGGGCTACTTTCCTAGGCAATTTGAATTATCTCAGGGATAATGGAAAGGTATTTTTCATCTTTAGAGTATTAATGAATATAAATGGGATTCACAGACTATTCTCTACTTTTTCTTCCCTGTGGTAAGTGAGATCATAGGAGAAAAACTTCCAGGGGTGGGAAGGGAAAGGAGTCCTTGAATTCAACCCTCCCACTCTGGACACCCTCAAGTGTGGGAAGACTTTCAGCAGCCCCCAAGGACTTCCCTGTCTGCCCACTTGGTCATAAACTCCTCCAAGGTGAAAGGAATTGACTTATCACATGTTATGAGATGTTTTAGCTACAAGGAGTTGCCAACCAACAAATGTTTCCAAGTGAACCAGGACCCAAGTGAATTCAACGCGCCTACATCTTTTTTCAAAGAGAGAATAATTCTCTTTGTACTCGTGGCTTTCTTCTGGGCATTAGTGAAGGTGTTGTCTTGGTCCAAATTAGTCCACATCTCTCAGGGAAATAATTCTGCAGCATTCCCAACTCTCATGTTTTGTTTATGATGGATTAATTTCAGGATGCAGGAAGTTCTCTTTGCCCTCTTGTTATTTACATATCACCTGCTATGCCTGGAGCATAGGTCTCTTCTCTTTTTGACCAAGGAGAGTTGAGAGAGGCTAAAGAGGGAATGGGGACATCAGGAGGGATCTAGTGGCAACCAAGGCTTCTGATCTGAGAATATCAATGTCAGTATGTTAACTGTGATCTTTGACTAATATGGCACAGGAGGGGACACTGGGGAACAGTGGGTAAAGGGGTACACAGGAGCTCTGTGTCATTTCTTATTAACTTCATGTGAATGTCCATCTCAAATAGGACATTTGATTTTTAAACACTCCTTGAATAGCCTTAATATATCATCGGGATTCCAAATGAATTCCCCAACCCAACACCACCCAAGAGAACGATGCTGGAACTGCCCTAGCTGCAAGTTTAATCCAGTAGCCACTAGCCTTCATAGCTGCACACAGCCATTAAGCTGTTGAAAGGTGACTAGTGTGACTGAGGAACTACACGTTTAATGTTGATTAATTTAAATTTAAACAGCCACCTGTGGTTTCATTCGTTTGCTAGGGCTGCCTTAACAAAGGACCGCAAACTGGGCTGCTTAAACAACAAAAGTTTAGTGTCTACCAGCTCTGGAGGCTGGAAGTCCAAGATCAAGGCCTCAGCAGGGTTGCTTCCTACTGAGGGGTGTCAGAGAGGATCTGAATCTGGTAATTTCTGAAAAGAGCAAGGCAATTCCTCCAAAGCAGAGGGTTAGAAAAGATGAGTAGAGATAAAACTGGAAAAATAAGTTGGAACTAACTCATTGGTCATTTAAGAAGCTACTGGAAAGATGCCTCTTGACAAAGTGTCCTGGACCTTCCCCGGACCAAATGATAGTCACCATCACCACCATCAGCACCATTGTCATCACCTTCATCAGTATCACATCATTATTGTTGTCATTATCATGATCACCGCCATCATTGTTCATGTTATTGCCACCATCACCATCATCACCGTCACCATCATCACCATCATCACCATCAACACCATCATCACCATCATCCTCATCACCATCACCATCAATACCATCATCACCATCATCCTCATCATCACAGAAACCTCTTCTGAGGCACTCTAACTCTGAACTGCGACTAAGAAAAGAGCACTGGGTGTAAGACTCAAACACATAAATTTGAATTCCAATTTTATCACTGTCTGTGTATATTCAGATAAATTCCAGGAGTCCCTGAGTCTCTCTAAGCCCCTGTTTTCTCATCTGGACAATGTGTGAAGCTTAAATTAGAAAACGAATTTATGGCTTACAAGGAGGGACACTGGGGAACAGTGGGTAAAGGGGTACACAGGAGCTCTGTGTCATTTCTTATTAACTTCATGTGAATGTCCATCTCAAATAGGACATTTGATTTTTAAACACTCCTTGAATAGCCTTAATATATCATCGGGATTCCAAATGAATTCCCCAACCCAACACCACCCAAGAGAACGATGCTGGAACTGCCCTAGCTGCAAGTTTAATCCAGTAGCCACTAGCCTTCATAGCTGCACACAGCCATTAAGCTGTTGAAAGGTGACTAGTGTGACTGAGGAACTACACGTTTAATGTTGATTAATTTAAATTTAAACAGCCACCTGTGGTTTCATTCGTTTGCTAGGGCTGCCTTAACAAAGGACCGCAAACTGGGCTGCTTAAACAACAAAAGTTTATTGTCTACCAGCTCTGGAGGCTGGAAGTCCAAGATCAAGGCCTCAGCAGGGTTGCTTCCTACTGAGGGGTGTCAGAGAGGATCTGAATCTGGTAATTTCTGAAAAGAGCAAGGCAATTCCTCCAAAGCAGAGGGTTAGAAAAGATGAGTAGAGATAAAACTGGAAAAATAAGTTGGAACTAACTCATTGGTCATTTAAGAAGCTACTGGAAAGATGCCTCTTGACAAAGTGTCCTGGACCTTCCCCGGACCAAATGATAGTCACCATCACCACCATCAGCACCATTGTCATCACCTTCATCAGTATCACATCATTATTGTTGTCATTATCATGATCACCGCCATCATTGTTCATGTTATTGCCACCATCACCATCATCACCGTCACCATCATCACCATCATCACCATCAACACCATCATCACCATCATCCTCATCACCATCACCATCAATACCATCATCACCATCATCCTCATCATCACAGAAACCTCTTCTGAGGCACTCTAACTCTGAACTGCGACTAAGAAAAGAGCACTGGGCGTAAGACTCAAACACATAAATTTGAATTCCAATTTTATCACTGTCTGTGTATATTCAGATAAATTCCAGGAGTCCCTGAGTCTCTCTAAGCCCCTGTTTTCTCATCTGGACAATGTGTGAAGCTTAAATTAGAAAAACGAATGAGAAGAAGCTCTATCAGTACTAAGCATAAGGATATGCTATTGTCGTTAATATAATCCTGACCTACCTTGCACCTGATTTTCCAGGAATATTGCCCTAAGGTCAGACCTCAACTCCTGTGACACAGTGACAATTGCAGCATCTCATTGCCCCAGAGCAGAGGGAAAATATATGGCATCGAATCCTCCCACGCTGTGTGACTTCAGGTGAGTTACCTTCCCTCTCTGAATCTGTTTCCTCATATAGAAAATGGGATCATAATGCTGCTGTGAGTATTCAATGAGATGATGGATGTTAAGTGCTTAGCATATTGAAGGTACCTCAAGGGTGTCCATGTCGTGCCCCTTGACTCTCTTAAGGGCAGCATTAACATGGGACACCCATACATTGGGAAAACAACAACCTGAAGAAGAAAACTGGTGTGTGTTGGTTCACTCATGGAGGCTCTGGATAAATTTAGACAGGCACGCAGGTCTCCTGACTTCAGGGGCCTCTAGGTTAGATCACAACAGTCCAAGAAGACAGTTACCCCTTTATCCCCTCATGTCCACCCGATGAATGATTAAGAATTCCTGAAAGAAAGCTACTGGTGCAGAGAGGTCTTAGGAGACAGAACAGCGGCCAACAGCTGGAGCCACAGGGAGGGGAGGACACAGTGTAATCTACCCCAATACACATATGAAAGCATCCATTTGCCTGGGCTTGCTTCAGTGCCGGAGAGCCCTTTTCTTCCCAACCAGAGTCACTTCAACAGCCAGCCTAATGTCCTGTGGAAGGAATATGTGCCCTACATGCATAAGCTGTTATGGATTTCCCCACAAAGGCCAATTTGGGGATGCCAGACAGCGTGCACGGAAAAGTTGAAACGAAATGCTAGCTGAAGTGTCAGGTACCAAGGGAGCACGTCTCCATCCGTGGGTGGGTAAATGGGAGGCTGGGGATGGGTTGCTGGTGAATCCTCTCAGGCAGGGAGGCGGCTTCCAAGCCTGTGATGTTGTCTGGGCCCTTCCAGGGTGCCGTGGGGCTGGTGCCGGAAGCAGAGAAGAACACCAAAGGGGCTGGCGCCGAAAAATGGGTTGCTGGAATCACCTTTTTCGGTTTTTCAGAAACCCCTGAGTTTAAGCCCCTGTTTTCTCATCTGGACAATGTGTGAAGCTTAAATTAGAAAACGAATGAGAAGAAGCTCTATCAGTACTAAGCATAAGGATATGCTATTGTCGTTAATATAATCCTGACCTACCTTGCACCTGATTTTCCAGGAATATTGCCCTAAGGTCAGACCTCAACTCCTGTGACACAGTGACAATTGCAGCATCTCATTGCCCCAGAGCAGAGGGAAAATATATGGCATCGAATCCTCCCACGCTGTGTGACTTCAGGTGAGTTACCTTCCCTCTCTGAATCTGTTTCCTCATATAGAAAATGGGATCATAATGCTGCTGTGAGTATTCAATGAGATGATGGATGTTAAGTGCTTAGCATATTGAAGGTACCTCAAGGGTGTCCATGTCGTGCCCCTTGACTCTCTTAAGGGCAGCATTAACATGGGACACCCATACATTGGGAAAACAACAACCTGAAGAAGAAAACTGGTGTGTGTTGGTTCACTCATGGAGGCTCTGGATAAATTTAGACAGGCACGCAGGTCTCCTGACTTCAGGGGCCTCTAGGTTAGATCACAACAGTCCAAGAAGACAGTTACCCCTTTATCCCCTCATGTCCACCCGATGAATGACTAAGAATTCCTGAAAGAAAGCTACTGGTGCAGAGAGGTCTTAGGAGACAGAACAGCGGCCAACAGCTGGAGCCACAGGGAGGGGAGGACACAGTGTAATCTACCCCAATACACATATGAAAGCATCCATTTGCCTGGGCTTGCTTCAGTGCCGGAGAGCCCTTTTCTTCCCAACCAGAGTCACTTCAACAGCCAGCCTAATGTCCTGTGGAAGGAATATGTGCCCTACATGCATAAGCTGTTATGGATTTCCCCACAAAGGCCAATTTGGGGATGCCAGACAGCGTGCACGGAAAAGTTGAAACGAAATGCTAGCTGAAGTGTCAGGTACCAAGGGAGCACGTCTCCATCCGTGGGTGGGTAAATGGGAGGCTGGGGATGGGTTGCTGGTGAATCCTCTCAGGCAGGGAGGCGGCTTCCAAGCCTGTGATGTTGTCTGGGCCCTTCCAGGGTGCCGTGGGGGCTGGTGCCGGAAGCAGAGAAGAACACCAGTCTGGAAATCGGGAGACCTGAATTCGAGTCCCAGATCTGCCAATGCTTACCCAAACTCTTTAAATCAATCCAGTCCTGCGGGTTCCATCCCCAATCAGGGGACTAAGATCCCACATACCATGGAGCAACTAAGTCAATGCGCTGAGCCCAAGAGAGTTCCGTGTGTCACACCTGGGACCCAACATGGCCAAATAAATTAATTAATAAATACTTAAACCTCCTGGCCTCCCCTGGTGGTCCAGTGGTTAGGACTTTATCTTTCACTGCAGAGGGTACAGGTTCGATCCCTGGTTGGGAAACTAAGATCTCACAAGCAATATTGTAACAAATTCAATAAAGACTTTAAAATAGTCCTCATCAAAAAAAGGGTTTTTTAAATAAATAAATAAATTCAGTCCCAAGTGCATCATTCAAAGAGCAAAGGAAGGTATGTAAGATAAAAATGATCTACCTGAGTGCTAAATGGCTTCAGTCGTGTTCGACTCTTTGCAACCCCATGGACTGTAGCCCACCAGGCTCCCCTGTCCATGAGATCCTCCAGCAAGAATCCTGGAGTGGGTTGCCAGGCCCTTCTCCAGGGGATCTTCCTGACCCAGGGATCAAACCCAGGTCTCCTGGGTCTCCTGCATTGGCAGGCAGGTTCTTTACCACTAGCGCCACCTAGAAGCCCCTGCACATTTGTAGTAATTGGTTTTTATTCATATTTTGAGCTCCTACTATGTGTCAGGCACTGTGCTTGGGACAGACACGGCTCCAGCCTTCTCAGCATGTAGAACCTGGCAGAAGAAACTGGGGTTAACCTTACAATTACATCTCCTATAAAATCTATATCACTTCACACTGAATGCTGATCACCAAAGGATAGAAGGTACTGGAAATAGGAAGAGGTTGGTAAAAGGATAAAAACAGTTATAAGAAAACTAAGGTCTGACAATCCAAGGCATATTCTGATACTTCTGTGTGTGTGTGCTCAGTTGCGACTCTTTGTGACCCGATGGACTGCAGCCCTCCAGGCTCCTCTGTCCATGAAACTCTCCAAACAAGACTACCCAGGGATCAAACCCACGACTCTTGGATCTCCTGCATTGCAGGCAGATTCTTTACCACTAGTGCCACCTGGTACCTCTAGTTGATATTATACTGTATAATTGAAATTTCATGAGAGTAGAACTTTTAAGTATTCACACACACACACACACACACACACTGAAAAAAGGTAAATGTGTGAGATGATGGATGTGTTAATTAACTCAACTGTGGGAATCTCTTCACTGAGTATATCAAATCATCAGGTTGTACACTTTAAAGATATTACAATTTTATTTGTCAATTATACCTCCATAAAACTGGAAACAAAAAGAGTTAACTAGGCAAAAAGATTGGTGGGAGTCCACAGAGAAAAATGAGATGAGAATTTTCAAGTAAAGGCAGTATCAGTCAGGCGCTATGTTGAGCTCTTTATTTACCTAATCACATTTTATTCTTACAACAATCCTTTGAAGCTGGTTTTATGATGATCCCCAATCTACAAATGAAAAGCCAGATCAAAGATGGGTAGGCCAATCTGTCCCATATCCCACATGGGATTTAGTGGTAGATGTGAGAAAGTGGGATTTGAACCCGGGGATGCTGAGCCCCCCCCCCTCCTTTTTTTTTTTTTGCTACTATAAGGTTTTATTTGGTTTTTTTTAAACTTTTATTTTACTTTTACCTTTTACAGAGTTTTTTGTTTACAGATATATATGGATGCTGAACCCCTTGAATGCTGCATTCTTCTCTTTTCCAAAACACTTAACTCATCCTCCCCTTCTTCCTGGTCCTCGCGCTCAACTCTCTTCTTCCTTGAAATAAGCTATTATGATATTAAATTAATACTGCATAATAAACAACCTCAAAATGTGTGCAGCAGATGGACCTAGAGATGATCATACTTAGCGAAGTAAGTCATGAAGGAAAAGACAAACACCATGTGATCACTTACAGGTGGGATCTAAAATATGATACACATCAACATAGTATGAAGCAGAAACAGACTCACAGATACAGAGAACAGACTTGTGATTGCCAGGGAGAAGCGGGGGTAAGGGAGGGAAGGAATGGGAGCTTGGGAGACAATACTAAAAGCTCCAATTTGTCACCATGCCCTATAACCACACATGGTGACATACGACTCCGTAGCCTCTCCCGCTGTAGAAGCGGAGTCTATTTTATGCTCCTGAATTTGAGTCCAACCGTGTGAATTTCTTTGAGGTCTAAGTAACAGTTTGCCCATTCTGAGTTTAGGCATCATCAAGAAGACTTGCATATGTCCACTCTTGGAGCTCTGCTGTTCTTAGGATAAGGTGCCCATGTACTTCTGCTGTCTTCACCAAAAAAAAGAATGAGAGGGGGCTTCCCTGGGGGTCCAGTGGGTAAGAACACCACCTTGCAGTGCAAGGGGCACCGGTTCGATCTCTGGCCTGGGAAGATCCCACGTGCCGCAGAGCAACTGGACCCATGTGTCCAACTACCGAGCCGGAGCTCTGGAGCGCATGCGCCCAGAGCCGGTGCTCTGCTACGAGAGAGGCCACTGCAATGGGCCCACACAGGCCAAAGAACAAAGATGGAAATAAATGACAGACCAATAGAAGTGGCCAAAAAAAAAGAAAAAAAGAATGAGAGACCTTGCAAGCAACACCTCTGCAGTGAAGCAGATTCAGGCCAACCTGAGTTGAACAGAGACCCCAACCAACCACAGATGCACGAGACAGCCCAGCCAGCACCTGCCACCCCCAACCAAGAGCCGCCAAACTTCAACCATCCCAGTACAGTAGCAGTAAAGTTTTATTTGCCACAAGAGTTTTATAGCTGCCTGTTGCATGGCATTATTATCATAGCAATAAACAACAAGTCACACACTAATATCGATCCATTAGCCATGGCTGTCTGGAGTTTTATGCTAAGAAAGATTCACATCTAGGCTAAGTAGAGAAGAGTATCATAACAGATTGATGATATCTACCATGTGCAGAGAAACAGGGCAAGACAACATAAAGGAAATGTATTTTTCCATCTCTGAATGGCATTTAGCAAAGCAGATATTTTGGTTGGAGATGATCTTGCCTTTCTACAGGCCCAACCTCTCAAAAAGAATTAGAATAAAAATAAAAACTTAGAGGTTCTGCTGATTTCTTTGTAAACACCCTTGCCTGCAGTGAATTTTGTGATGGATCAATCACACTCTGAACATCACTGGTAACTAACTCTAGCATCTATTGATCACTTTGTCTGTGTTTGTATGCATTATTCTCTCTCTGTATCTCTCTCTCTCTCTCCCTGCTTCCCTCCCTCCCTCCCTCCCTCTCCTTCTCTATCTCTCTCCCCAATCACAACTTATGCAGGTAGACGTGACCAAGATGACTCAAGATTCTGTAATCATATTTTCTTACAACTGAAAGGACAAAAAAGCACATGAAACCTGATCATTGACTTAATTAACGTCTAATCTCTGACGCACTTTCCAGAAAGGACAGACCAAGTTAGTGTGACTCCAGAGGGTTAAACCAAGAAGTCAAGGTTAAAGGACAACAGGTTCTGCTTGACATAGGGAAAGAGCTTCCCAACCACCAGTGATTTGAAGTTGGAATAGGAAACCTTGTGAGACAGCGTGCTCTTAATCACTCAAGGCATTCAAGGAAAACCTAGGTAATAATCTCTCTGAGTTATTGTAATGCAGATTTCTTTATGGACAGTAGCTGATATTAGATCCATTGATTGCTTCACTGAAAATACATTTTCCAAGCAAAACACTCAACACTTTCGAGTGACAGTTACAGGTTAGGCACAGCACTTCATGCTGTGTAACGAAGGATCCTTTGAACAGTAACTTTTGAATCTCTCTGGGACATTAAGGACCATGGCTATCAATCCTGCGTATTCTACTCGCATGTTTCAAACAAACTGAACATGCAGTTACAGGCACTGAAAAAAGTAAAAGAGGAGTATCTGTTTGAAAAGACATCTATTTGTAGAAAGGAAAAAAAGGAAAAGGAAAAGACAAGAGAGAAATGGTGCCCCTCCATCTCTGAGTTTTATGCTAAGAAAGCTAAGTAGAGAAGAGTATCATAACAGATTGATGATATCTACCATGTGCAGAGAAACAGGGCAAGACAACATAAAGGAAATGTATTTTTCCATCTCTGAATGGCATTTAGCAAAGCAGATATTTTGGTTGGAGATGATCTTGCCTTTCTACAGGCCCAACCTCTCAAAAAGAATTAGAATAAAAATAAAAACTTAGAGGTTCTGCTGATTTCTTTGTAAACACCCTTGCCTGCAGTGAATTTTGTGATGGATCAATCACACTCTGAACATCACTGGTAACTAACTCTAGCATCTATTGATCACTTTGTCTGTGTTTGTATGCATTATTCTCTCTCTGTATCTCTCTCTCTCTCCTGCTTCCTCCCTCCCTCCCTCCCTCTCCTTCTCTATCTCTCTCCCCAATCACAACTTATGCAGGTAGACGTGACCAAGATGACTCAAGATTCTGTAATCATATTTTCTTACAACTGAAAGGACAAAAAAGCACATGAAACCTGATCATTGACTTAATTAACGTCTAATCTCTGACGCACTTTCCAGAAAGGACAGACCAAGTTAGTGTGACTCCAGAGGGTTAAACCAAGAAGTCAAGGTTAAAGGACAACAGGTTCTGCTTGACATAGGGAAAGAGCTTCTCAACCACCAGTGATTTGAAGTTGGAATAGGAAACCTTGTGAGACAGCGTGCTCTTAATCACTCAAGGCATTCAAGGAAAACCTAGGTAATAATCTCTCTGAGTTATTGTAATGCAGATTTCTTTATGGACAGTAGCTGATATTAGATCCATTGATTGCTTCACTGAAAATACATTTTCCAAGCAAAACACTCAACACTTTCGAGTGACAGTTACAGGTTAGGCACAGCACTTCATGCTGTGTAACGAAGGATCCTTTGAACAGTAACTTTTGAATCTCTCTGGGACATTAAGGACCATGGCTATCAATCCTGCGTATTCTACTCGCATGTTTCAAACAAACTGAACATGCAGTTACAGGCACTGAAAAAAGTAAAAGAGGAGTATCTGTTTGAAAAGACATCTATTTGTAGAAAGGAAAAAAAGGAAAAGGAAAAGACAAGAGAGAAATGGTGCCCCTCGGGTTCACTGAAATGCTCTATCCCCCGCCCCCTACTCTCTTAAACTACTTCCTATCTACCCACTCTTCAGAGTTCAATACTGAGAAGACTTCTTGAGGGAAACCTTTACTGACAGCCCGAGGGGCAGATCTGGACTTACTTTCTATGAACTCCCAGACCCCTTTGTACTTTGCCTTGCCACAGTTTTCAATGGCATATTTGCATTGATTTATATCTGTCTTTATTTGATTTATACCTGTCTACTTATGAGACTGAAGCTCTGGAGTAGAAGCCATGTCCATTTTGTTAACTAATCAGTCCCAGCTCCTGGCACAGCATCTGACAAGCAGGAAGTATTCCATGAGTGTTTGGGTACCAGGCAAACCAGTCCATGCATCTGTATTCCTGCACACATAAGGACCATACATACGGACCATATTCCAGGAGGAAATTCCCAGTATAGAGTGCAATAGCTAGGTTTACCTTCCCATGTTCTTGAAGAGCTAGCTGATCAAGAAGAAAAGTCCTGCCCTCGCCCTCAAGGTGCTGACAACCTCCCAGCTCAATGATTATGGGTCAAAGTATTCACCATCCACTGGCGAATCCACATTCCACACCAGATGCCAGAGAAGCACAGAGCAGAGGCATGCGAATTCTGCCAGAGAAGCCAGGGCAGGCTTCCAGGAGCTGGTAATATGGCAGCCGAATCTTACAGGTGGTGAAGCTGTGGTCTGTGTGCTCAGTGGGGAAAGCAGGTGAGGAGGGCAGTGCTGACCAAGGAGATTTGACGGGGGAGGCATTGGGAATCAAGAGCTCCAAAGAACTGGGACGGGACATGCCCCAGATGGATGGTAGATACGGACCAGAAAGGTTTCTAACCTCCCTTTGACGGGAGAGTCTACGATTCTGTGACTTTTAACAAGAGCTTTTAGAAGAACCCAATCTCTAATAGAGTCGCTGCCCTAAGATAGCATGTCACCCAGGGTCTGAGGAGATAGTTAGCAAGAAAATCTATACAGCCCTGGCCACGTCGCATGTAGAATATTGCATTTTGTTCAGGGGCCCCTCATTACCAGACCAAAGCAGACAAATTGGAGAGACTTCAAAAGCAAACAGGAAAGAATGATTAGGGGAATGGAGAAATTGATCTCGGCTGAACGATTAAAGGAAATAAGTGTGTGTGTGTGTGTGTGTGTGTGTGTGTGTAAGCTGGGAGGGGCCAGGGCAGCAGCCTGCAGGTGCACACAGAGGAGGAGGACCAGGACAGGAAGCACCAGGGGTGGAGGCGAGAGTCTGATACAGAGCCTGGAGCCGGCCTGGGGCCCAGAGCAGAGATGAAGACAGGGACGTGGGCCCACAGCTTGGGGCTGGTGCTGGAGACGGGGCACAAGCACATGTAACAGAGGAGCCCTCCATCACTGCTGCCAGGACTTGCCTGGGGATTTGCCCCCAAACCAAAGGGCCTGCCGAGGTTTCTCTAAGGACTCCTCAAGGTTCTGTAATCTTCTTCCAGGAAGTCTGCCTGGAGACCAGAGAGCTCAGGAGAGCAGGGTGAAGCATGAGACAGTTCTGAGTTTGAATCCACCTTCTGCCACGCTCTGCCCGTGTGATGCTAAGCAAGGCCCTTAGTGTCTCTGGGCCCCAGTGAGCCCTGAGGTTGCTCAGCACTCATGGATCCAGGCCACCCAGGTCCAGGTGCATTTCTGTTTACCGTCCGCTACTCTTGTTGTGGGTGGCAGTATCTTTGTTCCTTCCCTCTTTGCCTGGCTCACCTGGGCCACTAGGATCAGGCTAGACACCCCCCAAGTGGGTGGTGAATCGTCCCCGGTTCTGTTGACATCAGTCAATTTATTATTGGCAGATTTTGAACTGCATCTCCACTCCTTCCCCCTGCCCACCAGTTTCCAAGGCCTGGACCAAGGCTCGAGGGCATATTTCCACCCCATCTGGCCTGTGTCCACCACTTGTCTACAGGTCTGTCTTCTAGAAGCACAAGGGACAACCACATCCCTCTCTCAATCATTCCTCATCGACAGCAATAAACCTGACTCTTGCAACCTCACATTCGACGGCCCTGAGCTGGCCTGATGCCACTTCCTCCATGAGTCTCTTGCCATCTGTCCCTCTACCCACTGTCCATCCTGCCCCCCACACACAGCCAGCTCTCCAGCCTCAGCGAATTTCCCTGAACCTGCCATATGCCCTTGCACTTCCCAACTGAACTCATTGTTCCCATGACCTGGAATGGCCAACTCCCCACACGGAGTTCATGGCAGGTAACTCTGTCTCCTCCCACCATCAGCTCCTGGTTTGTAGTCTAATCGCTTATTCTTTCATTAGTCCAATAGGATGGAGCTTCTCTCATGTGCCATTAGGAGTCTGGGGACAAAGCATCTCTCTCAACTAAGCTGTGAACTCCTTGAGGTCAGGAGCTGGTTGAATTGTTTCATTTTTGGATGCTGGAATGGATCTTCCACAAGATGAAACAGGACAGGCTTCAAGGAAGCAAGAGAAAGGACAACACAAAGCAGAGACTTCATGGAATCCATTACTGTTGAATGATGAGTATCAGGGAGGGACCAGAGGAGAGTCTGAAACCTGAACTTGGAGAATTTTGAAACAGCATTCTTAGAGATGCCATTGTTTCCTTCTATTGGTCTTTCACTTATTTCCATCTTTGTTCTTTGGCCTGTGTGGGCCTCCCATCACAGTGGCCTCTTACGCTGCAGAGCACCAGCTCTGGGCGCATGGGCCGCTTTCCAGAGCCTATGCTCAGCACTCATGGATCCAGGCCACCCAGGTCCAGGTGCATTTCTGTTTACCGTCCGCTACTCTTGTTGTGGGTGGCAGTATCTTTGTTCCTTCCCTCTTTGCCTGGCTCACCTGGGCCACTAGGATCAGGCTAGACACCCCCCAAGTGGGTGGTGAATCGTCCCCGGTTCTGTTGACATCAGTCAATTTATTATTGGCAGATTTTGAACTGCATCTCCACTCCTTCCCCCTGCCCACCAGCCTCCAAGGCCTGGACCAAGGCTTGAGGGCATATTTCCTCCCCATCTGGCCTGTGTCCACCACTTGTCTACAGGTCTGTCTTCTAGAAGCACAAGGGCCAACCACATCCCTCTCTCAATCATTCCTCATCGACAGCAATAAACCTGACTCTTGCAACCTCACATTCGACGGCCCTGAGCTGGCCTGATGCCACTTCCTCCATGAGTCTCTTGCCATCTGCCCCTCTACCCACTGTCCATCCTGCCCCCCACACACAGCCAGCTCTCCAGCCTCAGCGAATTTCCCTGAACCTGCCATATGCCCTTGCACTTCCCAACTGAACTCATTGTTCCCATGACCTGGAATGGCCAACTCCCCACACGGAGTTCATGGCAGGTAACTCTGTCTCCTCCCACCATCAGCTCCTGGTTTGTAGTCTAATCGCTTATTCTTTCATTAGTCCAATAGGATGGAGCTTCTCTCATGTGCCATTAGGAGTCTGGGGACAAAGCATCTCTCTCAACTAAGCTGTGAACTCCTTGAGGTCAGGAGCTGGTTGAATTGTTTCATTTTTGGATGCTGGAATGGATCTTCCACAAGATGAAACAGGACAGGCTTCAAGGAAGCAAGAGAAAGGACAACACAAAGCAGAGACTTCATGGAATCCATTACTGTTGAATGATGAGTATCAGGGAGGGACCAGAGGAGAGTCTGAAACCTGAACTTGGAGAATTTTGAAACAGCATTCTTAGAGATGCCATTGTTTCCTTCTATTGGTCTTTCACTTATTTCCATCTTTGTTCTTTGGCCTGTGTGGGCCTCCCATCACAGCGGCCTCTCTTGCTGCAGAGCACCGGCTCTGGGCGCATGCGCTCCAGAGCTCCAGCTTGGTAGTTGGACACATGGGTCCAGCTGCTCGGTGGCACGTGGGATCTTCCCAGGCCAGGGATCGAACCGGCGCCCCCTTGTACTGCAAGGCTGTGTCCTTACCCACTGGACCATCAGGGAAGCCCTGTTTCCTTTTTTATAATTTATTTTTTTTACGTTTGTTTATTTTAAAAAACTTTTTAACACCAAAAGAAAACCCATTCTGTATTGGGGTATCGCCAGTTCACAATGCTGTGGTAGTTTCAGGTGAACAGCGGAGGGACTCAGCCCTACATATATGTACATGAGTGTGTAGAAATGCCATTTCATCCTGTTGGCATCAGGAGCTTCATGGAACAGGTTTCCACATTCAAGGGAGTCACTTTCTCTCTGTGTCTTTGCGCCTCCTGTGTCCTCCATGTGGAACAGGCTTCCTCTCTCCTCACCTGAATAACTTCCCACCAGTGTCTCACAGACTCAAAGCCACCATCGCTTCCCAAGGAGGCCCTGCCTGCCCCTCCCTGGGCCAGCTCCAGCACTCCTGTCTGATCACAAACTGCTCTCATTGTTTGCTTCATGCTGATATGTCAGACCAGTGAGATCCAGAGAGAGGCATTCACCTCGTTTCCTGTGGCCCTCCCTCCTACCCAGGCCAGACAAGGCCTGGCCCCTGATAAATGAAGGAAGGAAGAAAGGATGAAAGAAAGAGGGGTTGTCCAATCTGTGGTTTGAAACAATTAGGAGCCATGGGGAGGTATTCCAAAGACACTGAGAGACGACACGGTTCAGTGCCTGGTTCCCGCCGGGTACAGGGAGGAGCGGGGGGTGGGTGGAGGTTACATCACGGGTTCCCAGCCTGGGTGTCTACGGAAATCATCCCCGAAGGGTGAGTGCTCAGCGCCACCAGCAGTTCGCAATATTCACTGATATAAAGCATCTTAAAGAAACAAAGGCAGACCTAGCCCTCAGAGAGGCACCACTGCAGGGGGCATAGCAGATGCTCCCTTGTACTGAATTGATACAATGCCGGGGGCAGTTGTTCAGACAGTTATCAGCTCTCAAACCTGGACAGACCGTGAAAACCAGCAAGCCAGGTGTCTTTGCTCACGAATGAGGCCCAGAGAGGGAAACATCTTTCCCAGGGCTCCACAGCAACGTGGGCTCCACCCCAGGTACTCTAGTTGACACAGCAGCCCAAGCCAGGTCCTCTGCACCTCCACCCAGAACCCAAGAAAGAGCGGGACCTGGGTCCAGCCATCATTTACATTGCAGCCAGTGTTCCTCCGGCATCACAAGACAAAGGCCGCAGGAGGCTGTCCTGCCCCAGGGGAGAAGATGGCGAAGCCCATCAGCCTCTCAGACTCACCATCAGACGCATGAGCAGAGCCCACTGTTCTCCATCATCTGCTCTTGCAGGGACGGGCCAACTGCAGCCTGGAGGTCACACTCAACCCACTGCCTGGTTTTGTAAATAAAGACGCACTGGCACACAGCCCTACCCATTTATGTGCTTTGCATGGCTGATTTCACGCCAAAACGCAGAGTTGGGTGCTCGCAATAAATACCGTGTGGTCCATGAAGGCAAACGTACTTACTCTCTGGCCCTTTACAGAAAACATTCGCTGACTTCTGGCCCAAGTAAAAGAAGGCAGCATGGGCTTCTGGGTCAGTCAGAACTCTGAACCCAACCTCTGCCACTTGCCAGTGTAGACCAGCCCTTCGTTAAGTTAGAGTAGAATCATACTGCGGAGAAAACTATAATTCAAAAAAATGCATGCACCCCTATGCCTTGAGCAACACTATTTGCAATAACCAAGACACGGAAGCAATCTAAATGTCCATTACAGATAAATGGATAAAGAAGATACAGTATACATATACATATACATATACAATAGAATGTGGGCTTCCCAGGTGGCACTAGTGGTAAAGAACCCACCTGCCAATGCAGGAGACATAAGAGATGTGGGTTTGATCCCCGGAAAGACCCCCCAGAGGACAACATGGCAACCCACTCCAGTATTCTCACTTTGAGAATCGCATGGACAGGAGTCCGGCAGGCTACAGTCCATAGGATCACAAAGAGTTGGACATCACTGAAGCAACCTAGCATGCACAATGGGATATTACTTGGTCATACAAAAGAATGAAATAATGTCATTTGTAGCAACACCGGTGGGCCTAGAAATTATCATACTGAGTGAAGTAAGTCAGAGAAAGACAAATACCATATGAATTACTTATATGTGGAATCTAAAATGTGACACAAGTGAACTTACTTCTTTACAAAGTTGAAATAGACTCACAGAAAATAAACTGGTGGTTACCAATGGGGAAGGAGGGTGGGGGTAAATTAGTTTGGGATTAGCAGATACAAACTACTATATATAAAATAGATAAACAACTATAAATATAGCACAGGGAACTACATTCAATATCCTGTGATAAACCATAATGGGAAAAGAATATGAAATATATATATATATATAACTAAATTACTTTGCTGTTCATCAGAAACTAAGACAACATTGCTTATCAACTATGCTTCAATTCAAAAAAAAATTTAGTGGAATCATACTGGAACAGAGTGGGCCGACTCAGTGGACATGAATTTGAGCAAATTTTGGGAGCTAGTGAAGGACGGGGAAAGCCTGGTGTGCTGCAATCCAGAGGTCAGACACAACTTTGCCACTGAGCAACAATCACCACCAATCCAATTAGATGGCCTTGCAGAAGAGGAATATTTACATCTGTAACACAGGGAGGGTAACAGCACCCACCTGTCATGGAGATAACAAAGGGCTTCGCTCAACCGCTGTCGGACAGAGAAAGAAAGAGACAGAGAGAAACAAAGAGAGACAGAGGCAAAGAAATCAACAAGGCCAGACACCATTGACTCCCCGCTTGGCCACTTCCAGCTCTGTGTTTCAGCCCCAGGAGGCTGCTTCCCTCTTGCCTCTGTCTTTCCTTCTCCACAGCCACAGTCAGGCTCCCTTCCATCAGGCCCCCCCATCTCCAGTGTGGGCTCAGAACTCTGCTCCCGTTGCTAACGGGGCCACCTCTCCACCCACAAGCAGGTTAAAAGCAGCCGCCGCCACGTGCAGCTGAGGCTGACAGCGCTGGGAGCAGGATCTTCTGTCGGCAAGTCCTGAAATTCTTTTGGAAGTTTGACAGGATTAAGGGGATTAATACATTAAAGCATTATTACAGCATTCACAAGGGATTTTCAAAAGACTTTACACCATGATCTATTTGTCCTGTTACGTAAAGCTCACATTAATAGGCTAATGGCAAGGGGGAAAAATTATCTGTGGAATCAATAACCTTATTTTTTGGTAAATACAGTTAGCAGGCTGAGCCAGTCATTACAGCCTTCAGACCCTCCTACAGTGCATGTCAACAAAATTACCCCTGGAGAATTCATTTGCCAATTAAGTTCAAGGTTTGTCTGCATCAGCAGCCCACTGATGGCAGGGGACAGGAGAGGGAAGGGCAGGCGCCCATTCTCCCCAGCTCACCCCAAGTCCTGCTGACCCAGCACAGGCATGAGCCCTGGGTCCCTGGTACTGGGCAGAGGGGAGGCTGTTGGGAGTGGGGTGGGTTCTGCGGCGCAATGCTTTCTGGGTTCCCTGGATCGCAGGAGGGGCGGCCCTGCAGAGCATTGCCTGGATCATTCCGCAGGAATAGACACAAGGGGCCCCTTTCCTGGAGCTGCTGCCTTCACAAGCTTGATAAAGAGCCCTCCATTCTGCTGCCTCCAGAGCATGGCTCGTTTCTGGGTTTGGCACTGGCCCCCTCCTTGCAAACTGCAAAGAATACGGTAGCATTATTAAAAACTACTGATTCGCATGTAGGTAGCATTTGCTGATTGCCAGGCACTGTACAAAGCGCTTTGTGTACATTCATTCCTTTGACAATCACAGCAGCCTTTTGAGGTGGCTTCTTTTCGTAGTCCCATTTTGCAGATGAGGAGGTTGAGGGGCAAAAAGAAATTAAATGTTTGCCCAAGGTCATACCGCGGTTAAGTAACAGAAGTGGGATTTGAAATCAGCCATCAGTCTTCAGAGTCCCAGGAGGTAACCAGGATCCTATGCCCATCAGGTTATTCAGTTAACAAAGATTCCCCGTCACCTACTGAGCAGTCACGGATGTCTGAACACTTGTGTCATCACACGTGATCTTCCCTTTGACAATAGATGCCATTACATGCTCCCGTCTTTATACAGACATACGTCATCCTGTTGCACTGCTTTACTGAGCTTCGCAGATACTGCGTTGTTGATTTGTTTAACAAATTGAAGGCTTGTGGCAACCCTGCGTGGAGTGAGTCTATCGGCGCCATTTTTCCAACAGCATTTGCTCACTTCATGTCTCTGTGCCACATTTGGGTAATTCTCAAAACAGCTCAAACTCTTTCATTTCGCATTTGTTAAGATGATCTGTGATCAGTGATTGTTGGTGTGACAATGATGTCCCTCTGAAGGCTCAGGTCATGGGCAGCATGTTTTAGCAGTAAAATATTTTTTTAATTAAGGTAGGTCCACTGGGGTTTTCAGACATAATGCTTTGCCCACTTGACAGACAACAAGGTAGTGCAAACGTGACTTGTATGAGCACCGGGAAGACCAAAATTCCATGTGACTCGCTTCACGGCAACGTTCACTTTATAGTGGTGGTCTGGTACCAAACACAGGCATATCCGCATGAGCAGCCTGTCTAAAAGGAACTGAGACAGGGAGAGGCGACTGGCTCAGTGGCACGCATGTGGCAAATAAATGCTAGAGGTGAAAGGTCAAGCCAGGCGATCGACCCCAGAGCCCCGATCTAGCACAAGACTCAGAGCACAGGGCTCCTTTGAACTCAAAGCACAGCCATTAGGCGACACTTAGGCATATTCGTGACAATCCCAAGGCCTGTTCTAGGCCCTGTAGATGAGGGAAGAAGATACAGCCCCAGGAGGATGTGGGCAAAAGGGCTGAGCGCTGAGGCCTGACCAGGCCAAGGACACTGCACACCTTTGGTCTACGGTTCGCTCTAAACTCCTGGAGAGCACTGTTGGTGGCTCTGTCCACCCTTACTGTAGCCTGGAGTCTGGCCTAGAGCTCATCCTTGTTAAAGGAATGATTGGATACATTTGCATTTTAGAAACCAGGAGGCCATAGCCCAGGCAAGTGAGGTCACCCGTCCAAACCCACACACCTAGAACATGCTAAGATGTGAGCTGGTGTTTTCCTCTTCCTTAGGTCTGTTTGCCTTTTGATACAATCCTCCGTGCCCACATTTCACCCTTGCTTACACATGTGCAAGCATACACACATACACGCACTCCTGAGCTTTGACCACACCAAGCCGATTTGCACTACTGAAAGGCAACGTACTCTCTCTATATGCAGTTCCTCTGCCTGGTACAGTCTTCCCCAAGCTCCTCTTCACCCGGCTGATTCCTTCTCATCCTTGGAGACTCATAACAGCTGTCAGCACCTCTAGGAAACCGTGGGGGCTAAGGATTGTATGTAAGGATTCTCCATATTCTTGCCGGAAAAATCTCATGGACAGAGGAGCCTGGCAGGTTGCAGTCCATAGGGTCGGAAAGAGTCGGACACAACGTAGCAACTAAACAATGACAAGGATTGCGTGAGGCCTCAGTGTAGTCGTGGGGGTCTCTGAGGCATAGCCCACCATCTGCTGAGAGGCCTCTGAAGGCTCTGTGAGTCCAGGGCCCCTCCAGATGGATAGACCAGTCCCACTCACCGCCTTCAGACATCAAAGCTGCTCCAGCACCTTAGCAGGCCATCAGAGACTGAAACCCTTCCCCATGTCTAGGCATCAGGGGCCCAAGTAAGACCTCCATCCAGCCCTTTCTAATATGCCTGGGGAAGGAAGACTAGGAGTCCCCTCATTGGGGAAAATTCTCTCTACCTTAGAAAGTGGGGCTCAGTGTAAAGATGTGATTTGTTTCAGAAGAAATAGATGTCTGATCAGCTCATTCAGCCCCCTGGTCCTTGTTCCTAAGCTGTCTTGAAATTCAAGCAGCATTTTAATTAAACTGACTCAAAAAAGGCAGTAGTGAGGAAGAAAAAGAACTGATATGAGCCTTCCTGTGTGCCAGGAAGCTGATGTGTGTGGTCTCACTGATCCTCATGAACCCATTTTACAGATGGAAGAGGGACTGGGGTTTTATCGGATGCTTTCTCTGTGTCAGGCATTTGCCTGTCGCTACAGGATCTTCCTAACGGCTCTGCAGTGGGGATTGGGATTCACATCTGTAAGATGCAGAAACGGAGGCTCAGAGAAGTGAAACAATAGCCTGCACGGCAAGTGACATTGTGGGCAGCCCAGGGCATGGCTGACTTTGCTGGGCTGCCTCTCATTGCTGAGAAGGATTCGAGAAAGAACCTCTCGTTAGCATGTCATCCCCTGTCCCTTTAACGTGCCCTGCCGAAGGTCATCCACAGCCACCCTTCCCTGCCTTCCCAGGGAGTGAAGATGGGAGAGAAGCACCCAGCACCTCATGGGGACTGTCAGCGCCTCACAGGGACTGTCAGCTCCGAGGAATGAGTCTGTACTAATTTGACAGGATTAAGAGGATTAATACATTAATGCATTATTAGCGCTTTTATAGGCGATTTTCAAAGAGTTGAATGCTGTGATCCCATGTCCTGTTATATAAACCAGCAGTAATTGCCTTAATTGGTCCATTGTCATTGATGGGAGCAGACAAGGAACAGGCCTGATTCTCTCCTGGCCTGTGGTTCCTGGTCTGGCCACAGGTCCATGCCACATCAGCGAAACTTGGGGAAACTGAGTCTGGCCATAGACTTCCCCACATCCTGCTCTATGCAGTACACAAGCCAGCATCTCTGAACCCCAGTGGGCAGTGAAGCAGGAAGTCCCAGAGTATGGCGATTCAAGACCTGATTTCAGTCCTGACTGCATTAGTGACCTCACCTCCTGCTAGAGCCTCAGTTTCCACATTAGCTAACGTAAGTGATAGCTTTACCACCTCACAGTGTTGCTGAGACAATGCAATGAACCAATGTTGATGAACATGCATTGTCAATGTGCATGTCCGTATTGCTGGAGGGAGGCTTATAATGTTCTGGATGGACTGAGATGGTGATTTTGACTCTTGGTGTTTCACTGCGGGAAGAGAATAACAACAGCCCCCAGAGGAAGAGTAGGTGGGGTGTGAGGAGGGCCTTGGAGATGTCCCTGCGGACAGGACAGCCAGGCAAGCCGAGACTGATGGGCGGCGAGTCACGAAAGGAGCCCATGTGCTGCAGCCTTCGGACCCAGACACCTTCACGCCTCCCACGGCCTGGCTAGCCGGTCACAAAGGAGGTCGCCCGGAACTGCAGATCCTGGCTCCTTTAATTGTCTTTGCTAATCTGAATTTGCAGAAACGGAGGCTCAGAGAAGAGAAACAATAGCCTGCACGGCAAGTGACATTGTGGGCAGCCCAGGGCATGGCTGACTTTGCTGGGCTGCCTCTCATTGCTGAGAAGGATTCGAGAAAGAACCTCTCGTTAGCATGTCATCCCCTGTCCCTTTAACGTGCCCTGCCGAAGGTCATCCACAGCCACCCTTCCCTGCCTTCCCAGGGAGTGAAGATGGGAGAGAAGCACCCAGCACCTCATGGGGACTGTCAGCGCCTCACAGGGACTGTCAGCTCCGAGGAATGAGTCTGTACTAATTTGACAGGATTAAGAGGATTAATACATTAATGCATTATTAGCGCTTTTATAGGCGATTTTCAAAGAGTTGAATGCTGTGATCCCATGTCCTGTTATATAAACCAGCAGTAATTGCCTTAATTGGTCCATTGTCATTGATGGGAGCAGACAAGGAACAGGCCTGATTCTCTCCTGGCCTGTGGTTCCTGGTCTGGCCACAGGTCCATGCCACATCAGCGAAACTTGGGGAAACTGAGTCTGGCCATAGACTTCCCCACATCCTGCTCTATGCAGTACACAAGCCAGCATCTCTGAACCCCAGTGGGCAGTGAAGCAGGAAGTCCCAGAGTATGGCGATTCAAGACCTGATTTCAGTCCTGACTGCATTAGTGACCTCACCTCCTGCTAGAGCCTCAGTTTCCACATTAGCTAACGTAAGTGATAGCTTTACCACCTCACAGTGTTGCTGAGACAATGCAATGAACCAATGTTGATGAACATGCATTGTCAATGTGCATGTCCGTATTGCTGGAGGGAGGCTTATAATGTTCTGGATGGACTGAGATGGTGATTTTGACTCTTGGTGTTTCACTGCGGGAAGAGAATAACAACAGCCCCCAGAGGAAGAGTAGGTGGGGTGTGAGGAGGGCCTTGGAGATGTCCCTGCGGACAGGACAGCCAGGCAAGCCGAGACTGATGGGCGGCGAGTCACGAAAGGAGCCCATGTGCTGCAGCCTTCGGACCCAGACACCTTCACGCCTCCCACGGCCTGGCTAGCCGGTCACAAAGGAGGTCGCCCGGTAACTGCAGATCCTGGCTCCTTGGAGTTTAATTGTCTTTGCTAATTAAGCGTCTGAGTTGGACCCCCTACAGGAGGTGTACGTCTGCAGCTTCATGGATGAGAATAATAATTATAGAATCCCAGACTCACAGCTTCAGGAGGAACCTGAAAGGCCTTTTTCTAGAAACAAACACAAGAGCCTTTATCTTCCTTTCTACAAATCTTGGCTGGGTTGCAGGAACGATGTTACCAACAGCCCCAAGCTTTGTATCTGGAAGGGGATGACCCGGGTGGATGGGACCCCGGGGCAATCGCTCTGACTGAGATGCCAAGGATGAATCATAAGGAGCAAGGCTGGCAGAGAGTCAAGGATAGAGGTGGGTGGAAAGATAAGGTGGGAGATTTTGAAGCCTGAGCTGAAGAAGGAATCAGAGCCAGGGAGCCAAAGGAATGGGATTTGTTTGGTCAGTGAAGAAATTCGAATCGCGTGGATGTGGTGACCCATCCAGGAAGTGTGAGGAGCTGAAATGAGGCGCTGTGAACAAATATTGGGTTGGCCAAGAAGCTCACTCCGATTTTTAGCAAGATGGAAAAACCTGAACGAACTTTTCAGCAGACTCAATAGTTTGGGTTCCTCTTTTCTGGGCACAGTTGGATTAGATGCTCTGTCCCCCTTGAAGTCAATAGAGTCTGTGACTGGCTCTGGTGGGTGAGTCAGGACTGGACGTGCCACGTATCACTTCTGAGCCCAGCAGTTAACGACGAGTGCGACACCTTTCTGAGATCTCTTTTCTCTGGCCCAGCGACCAGCCAAATTCTCAATGGCGACTCTTCCATCTGGCCTTATAATGTTCTGGATGGACTGAGATGGTGATTTTGACTCTTGGTGTTTCACTGCGGGAAGAGAATAACAACAGCCCCCAGAGGAAGAGTAGGTGGGGTGTGAGGAGGGCCTTGGAGATGTCCCTGCGGACAGGACAGCCAGGCAAGCCGAGACTGATGGGCGGCGAGTCACGAAAGGAGCCCATGTGCTGCAGCCTTCGGACCCAGACACCTTCACGCCTCCCACGGCCTGGCTAGCCGGTCACAGAGGAGGTCGCCCGGTAACTGCAGATCCTGGCTCCTTGGAGTTTAATTGTCTTTGCTAATTAAGCGTCTGAGTTGGACCCCCTACAGGAGGTGTACGTCTGCAGCTTCATGGATGAGAATAATAATTATAGAATCCCAGACTCACAGCTTCAGGAGGAACCTGAAAGGCCTTTTTCTAGAAATAAACACAAGAGCCTTTATCTTCCTTTCTACAAATCTTGGCTGGGTTGCAGGAACGATGTTACCAACAGCCCCAAGCTTTGTATCTGGAAGGGGATGACCCGGGTGGATGGGACCCCGGGGCAATCGCTCTGACTGAGATGCCAAGGATGAATCATAAGGAGCAAGGCTGGCAGAGAGTCAAGGATAGAGGTGGGTGGAAAGATAAGGTGGGAGATTTTGAAGCCTGAGCTGAAGAAGGAATCAGAGCCAGGGAGCCAAAGGAATGGGATTTGTTTGGTCAGTGAAGAAATTCGAATCGCGTGGATGTGGTGACCCATCCAGGAAGTGTGAGGAGCTGAAATGAGGCGCTGTGAACAAATATTGGGTTGGCCAAGAAGCTCACTCCGATTTTTAGCAAGATGGAAAAACCTGAACGAACTTTTCAGCAGACTCAATAGTTTGGGTTCCTCTTTTCTGGGCACAGTTGGATTAGATGCTCTGTCCCCCTTGAAGTCAATAGAGTCTGTGACTGGCTCTGGTGGGTGAGTCAGGACTGGACGTGCCACGTATCACTTCTGAGCCCAGCAGTTAACGACGAGTGCGACACCTTTCTGAGATCTCTTTTCTCTCTGGCCCAGCGACCAGCCAAATTCTCAATGGCGACTCTTCCATTGGCCTTGGACCCTAAGTGATCACACTGACCACAGTCCCCAACAATCTGTAAAGAACATGTAGCATGAATGATAGATAAACCCTTGTCATTCAAGCCTCTGAGAAGTTGGGGTTATTTGTTATCAGAGCATAGCTTAGTGTCTTCTAACTAATAAGGAAAAAGTGAAATTTATAGTCAGGGGTTTATGAGCACCATCCGTACAATCATATCCATAAAAATAGAATAATCCTTAGTCCCAATCAAGGGCTCCTTGGCTTTAAGCCCGACTCACTGCCTCCAAAAACTTGAAAAGCAATGCAGACTTTGGAGAGTTGGCTTAGAATTTCTCCAGGGCTAACTTTTGCTTTGGGGTTCAGATGCTGGAAAGAGGAGCCCTGTGTGTGTTTTACATACATTAGTCACAGAGCACACAGCCCTGGCCATGGGCCGTTGGAACTGGCCTCCCGTTTTAGCACATGCATCTGGACCAAGCAGATAGAAACCCAGCTGTAATGAGTTTGCCCCTTGTCCATGACATTCGTGCTTTGTAGGGGGGAAATGAGAAAAAAAAATGTAAAATTCTGAAGTCTGCTTTCAGCACAGTCACTGTGATGAGGTCTAAGAGCTCTGCCTTGGATTTAAACTTAGCTTCCCAACAAAGCCCGGGAGAGAAGTTAGGGATGAATCAGGCATTTTTCAGAATCTTTTGTGTTTTCATTCCAATCTGCACTTTTTTTTCTCTTTTCACTGATAAATTGCCTGGTCCAAGATGAAGGCGGATGAGGATAAATGTTGATATTTTTATTAAAAAAGAAACTCAGGGTGCCTTAGCCTCCTCTGAGGACAAGCGCTGGGTTACCTATTTTATCCATTATATATTCTCACGTTAACTCTTAGTATAATTAGGGATGCTGATTCTAATTTTGTGGGAAAGGCATTCAGAGGTGCTAAATAATGGAAAATACCAACGTCAGGATCAGAGCCTAGGCTTGCAAACCCAATAATGTATGCTTTTCTCTCTATACCACTCTACCTTGGGATCGACAAAGTTGTATCCTAATAAAATAAGTGTAAAACCCACTAATTTCTACTTTGTCAGGAATACAGCCGTGGTATTATGGAAAGAATATGGGCTGTAGAATCAGCTGGACCTGGGTTCAGATCCTGGCACCACCATTTAGTGGTTTTTGAAGCGATAGTGCCCTTGATGTTTCTTTTTCCTAAAAGGAAGGAGAAACTAAAGGGAAGTAGACTGGGACGGCAACAGAATGAACAGATAAACGTGTATAAATGGTCGAGACAATATTTTGATAGTGACCAGGGCTATGGGAGAATTGAACCATGATGTGGTGATAAGGCTGGAAGGGTTGGGGTCAGCTGCTTATGACTGGATCAGAGAAGGCTTTTCCAAGGGGGAGTCAAAAAAAAACAAATAAACTGAGAATTTCTCCAGGGCTAACTTTTGCTTTGGGGTTCAGATGCTGGAAAGAGGAGCCCTGTGTGTGTTTTACATACATTAGTCACAGAGCACACAGCCCTGGCCATGGGCCGTTGGAACTGGCCTCCGTTTTAGCACATGCATCTGGACCAAGCAGATAGAAACCCAGCTGTAATGAGTTTGCCCCTTGTCCATGACATTCGTGCTTTGTAGGGGAGAAATGAGAAAAAAAAATGTAAAATTCTGAAGTCTGCTTTCAGCACAGTCACTGTGATGAGGTCTAAGAGCTCTGCCTTGGATTTAAACTTAGCTTCCCAACAAAGCCCGGGAGAGAAGTTAGGGATGAATCAGGCATTTTTCAGAATCTTTTGTGTTTTCATTCCAATCTGCACTTTTTTTTCTCTTTTCACTGATAAATTGCCTGGTCCAAGATGAAGGCGGATGAGGATAAATGTTGATATTTTTATTAAAAAAGAAACTCAGGGTGCCTTAGCCTCCTCTGAGGACAAGCGCTGGGTTACCTATTTTATCCATTATATATTCTCACGTTAACTCTTAGTATAATTAGGGATGCTGATTCTAATTTTGTGGGAAAGGCATTCAGAGGTGCTAAATAATGGAAAATACCAACGTCAGGATCAGAGCCTAGGCTTGCAAACCCAATAATGTATGCTTTTCTCTCTATACCACTCTACCTTGGGATCGACAAAGTTGTATCCTAATAAAATAAGTGTAAAACCCACTAATTTCTACTTTGTCAGGAATACAGCCGTGGTATTATGGAAAGAATATGGGCTGTAGAATCAGCTGGACCTGGGTTCAGATCCTGGCACCACCATTTAGTGGTTTTTGAAGCGATAGTGCCCTTGATGTTTCTTTTTCCTAAAAGGAAGGAGAAACTAAAGGGAAGTAGACTGGGACGGCAACAGAATGAACAGATAAACGTGTATAAATGGTCGAGACAATATTTTGATAGTGACCAGGGCTATGGGAGAATTGAACCATGATGTGGTGATAAGGCTGGAAGGGTTGGGGTCAGCTGCTTATGACTGGATCAGAGAAGGCTTTTCCAGGGAGCAGGTGTTTGTCACACGATTCAAGAAAAAAACAAATAAACTGAGAACAAACTCTAGGGGTGGAGCAAGCCAAGAGGAGAGCATAGCAGATACAGAGGGTTTTAGGTGCGACCATGCCTGCTGGGTTGAAGAACCAACCAAGAAGCCCAGTGATGGGCGAAAGTGACAATCACAGGAGACACACGAGAAAGCACAGTTCTTGGGCAGCTCAGGAAATTCCAGGACAGGGCTTCTTCACCAGTGAAACAGGGGTGAGAACAAGGAGAAGGGGGACCGTACCTTTACACACTGATTCGATGAGTTCACACAAATAATCCACGATCAAAATGTGCCCGTGTGTTGAATAGACTTTAGAAGACCTGTTTTTAAAGAATTCCTGGGAAAAGGCAGAGAGGACGAGGGGAAAAGATGCAAAATCAAAGGGACTGAATGAGAACAGACAGACAAACCAGCAGACATTCACACAAGTTCAAGGAAAGGAAGAGTGAGTAAGGTAGGAGGTCCAAGGTGGAGAGAGGAAGGAAAGAGGAAGGGAGTGAAGATGGACGGGCATCTTTACTAAGAGTACCAGGAGGAGAGAGAGACAGACAGATTGACCATTCAGGGCACAAATAGAAGCAACCCACAGCCCAGCCATGAGCCAGAGGCACAGAGGCACCAACCAAGACAAGGGCGCGGGAGAGACAGATGGCAGCAAGTTCTAGGAAGACATAATTCTGCTCGCGCCCAGAGAAATGGATGCTGGTGAGTTCAGGAGGCAGCAGAGCATGGGATTGGGAGGTGGCGGGAGGGGAAGGCGGCCACGGGACAGGTTGGATGAGCTTCAGCCAGGGACAGGGCTCTGGTGGCCGCTGATGAGATCGCAGCCATGCAGCCTCAGCAGGACCGAGCCCTCTGCTCGACCTCCTGCCACAATTGGACTCACCTGACAGTGGAATGAGTAATGAGTTCATTAAACCTCCAGGACCCATTCCTGTAAAGAAGATGAATGTGGCAGAGAGACAAGGCACGTGCCTGCCTGTGTGCGTGATGCCCACGGCATCCCGGGCGCCCTGCCTAAAGCACATGGGGCCCTCATCCTCTTGGAAGCCTCCTGGGGGCCCCCTCATTCTCAGGGTCAAGTTTAAACCTTTGTCCTAGCATTCAAAGCCTTTCACACTTCATGCCGGATGACCTCTTTGGCCTCCTTTGAACAAACTCTAGGGGTGGAGCAAGCCAAGAGGAGAGCATAGCAGATACAGAGGGTTTTAGGTGCGACCATGCCTGCTGGGTTGAAGAACCAACCAAGAAGCCCAGTGATGGGCGAAAGTGACAATCACAGGAGACACACGAGAAAGCACAGTTCTTGGGCAGCTCAGGAAATTCCAGGACAGGGCTTCTTCACCAGTGAAACAGGGGTGAGAACAAGGAGAAGGGGGACCGTACCTTTACACACTGATTCGATGAGTTCACACAAATAATCCACGATCAAAATGTGCCCGTGTGTTGAATAGACTTTAGAAGACCTGTTTTTAAAGAATTCCTGGGAAAAGGCAGAGAGGACGAGGGGAAAAGATGCAAAATCAAAGGGACTGAATGAGAACAGACAGACAAACCAGCAGACATTCACACAAGTTCAAGGAAAGGAAGAGTGAGTAAGGTAGGAGGTCCAAGGTGGAGAGAGGAAGGAAAGAGGAAGGGAGTGAAGATGGACGGGCATCTTTACTAAGAGTACCAGGAGGAGAGAGAGACAGACAGATTGACCATTCAGGGCACAAATAGAAGCAACCCACAGCCCAGCCATGAGCCAGAGGCACAGAGGCACCAACCAAGACAAGGGCGCGGGAGAGACAGATGGCAGCAAGTTCTAGGAAGACATAATTCTGCTCGCGCCCAGAGAAATGGATGCTGGTGAGTTCAGGAGGCAGCAGAGCATGGGATTGGGAGGTGGCGGGAGGGGAAGGCGGCCACGGGACAGGTTGGATGAGCTTCAGCCAGGGACAGGGCTCTGGTGGCCGCTGATGAGATCGCAGCCATGCAGCCTCAGCAGGACCGAGCCCTCTGCGCGACCTCCTGCCACAATTGGACTCACCTGACAGTGGAATGAGTAATGAGTTCATTAAACCTCCAGGACCCATTCCTGTAAAGAAGATGAATGTGGCAGAGAGACAAGGCACGTGCCTGCCTGTGTGCGTGATGCCCACGGCATCCCGGGCGCCCTGCCTAAAGCACATGGGGCCCTCATCCTCTTGGAAGCCTCCTGGGGGCCCCCTCATTCTCAGGGTCAAGTTTAAACCTTTGTCCTAGCATTCAAAGCCTTTCACACTTCATGCCGGATGACCTCTTTGGCCTCCTTTGTTCCACTCCCTTCTCCAACTGGGCAGCCAACCTTTCAAATGTGTCTGTTTCATGAGGTTGTCGTTCTGCTCTGCCTCCAATGCCTTTCCTCCTTAGAGGTGTCTGTGTGGTGAACTCCTAGTCATTCTTCAGGACCTGGGTCCAGGGTCGCCTCCTCTGGGAGGCAACAGAGCTAGCCACGCCTCCCTGTGATGCTCGCATGCCAAGAAGTCCCACTGTAGAGTTTATCATGGTCAACATCCATTTCCACGGCAGATTACCACACTCGATGCCAGCTCCTCTGGATCTGTGCATTAATCTCTGTTCGCAGGAGGCAGGCGCAGCGTGGAGAGGTGAAGAGCAGGATTTTAGAGTCAAGGGGGCTTGGATTCAAACTCCAAGTTACACCACATCCTAAGGATTGGAACCGTGGCAAGTCACCTTTCTGAGTCCCGGTTTTGTGGGACTGTGAAATAGGAATGAAAAATACTTCTGTGAAGCATTCCTTTGAGGAGGACAAAAGACAGTGCAGGCATGTTGGAGTTTCTCAAATGCCACAGTAAAACTTGGCACCAGATTTCAGGGAGCCCCAGGAGCTGTGGTCTTTTTGATTTATGGGTCAACCTACCCCAGCTCCCTCCCAATTCTGTCCCTCAACATTCCTGCAAACTTGGACAAGTGACCCCTTCTTCCAGCTTCAGTTTTCTCATATAAAACAAAAAAATGAGGATCTTAGTTGTACTTACATAAAGGTGAAAGGGTTTTATCTCGATTTCAGACTTAAACCCAGGGCCCAGACCTGAGCGAACCCTGTTTGGGACTCGAACACACGCAGCTAAGGCTTAACCCCAGCCAAAACCTGGGACTTGAACCCACATAGTCAGGACTCAGTCCTGGCCAAAATCCTGTCTGGGACTCAAGCCCACGCAGCCAGGACTTAATCCAGCACTCACCCAATGTCTGGACCCACTGAGGCTCAGGTTCTTCGTGCTTCAATGCAGAAGGAATTCAGCGAAAAGCAGAGTGATAGACAAGAAAAGGATTTATTAGGATAGGATACTTGTAAGCAGTGCAAGTGGGCAGGCAGGAAAGCTCTGCTCTCTCTCCCTCTGATTGAGTGGGCAGCCATATATATAGGATGGTAGAAGACCACCACCCCCCCCTCAAGTAGACACAGATGCAAGGCATACATTATTAGTTCCTTCTTCACCAGCTCCTCTTTCATCAGCTGTTTTTGCCCAGTCAAGCCTGCTTTACTAAACAAGGAGCAGCTCTCCTGAGTTATCATCAACTCACTGGCCTCCCAATCTTTCTCAGGTTTCACCCTTCTATCTACTATCCCCTACTAGGACTCTACAACCACCTACCTATTCTACTCTGTCCCTATGAAAGGGACACGGTAAGCATTAACAGAGATGCTGTAGATTTGAAAACCAAAGTGTCTGGTAGCGCCTGGCACCTAGGCAGAGGTCCCCACTAAGAGTGAACAAGAATTTTCAAAAGACGTTGATGAACTACTTAGGTTTGCCTTAGTCAGGCACCTTTCTGAGTCCCGGTTTTGTGGGACTGTGAAATAGGAATGAAAAATACTTCTGTGAAGCATTCCTTTGAGGAGGACAAAAGACAGTGCAGGCATGTTGGAGTTTCTCAAATGCCACAGTAAAACTTGGCACCAGATTTCAGGGAGCCCCAGGAGCTGTGGTCTTTTTGATTTATGGGTCAACCTACCCCAGCTCCCTCCCAATTCTGTCCCTCAACATTCCTGCAAACTTGGACAAGTGACCCCTTCTTCCAGCTTCAGTTTTCTCATATAAAAAAAAAAAAAAATGAGGATCTTAGTTGTACTTACATAAAGGTGAAAGGGTTTTATCTCGATTTCAGACTTAAACCCAGGGCCCAGACCTGAGCGAACCCTGTTTGGGACTCGAACACACGCAGCTAAGGCTTAACCCCAGCCAAAACCTGGGACTTGAACCCACATAGTCAGGACTCAGTCCTGGCCAAAATCCTGTCTGGGACTCAAGCCCACGCAGCCAGGACTTAATCCAGCACTCACCCAATGTCTGGACCCACTGAGGCTCAGGTTCTTCGTGCTTCAATGCAGAAGGAATTCAGCGAAAAGCAGAGTGATAGACAAGAAAAGGATTTATTAGGATAGGATACTTGTAAGCAGTGCAAGTGGGCAGGCAGGAAAGCTCTGCTCTCTCTCCCTCTGATTGAGTGGGCAGCCATATATATAGGATGGTAGAAGACCACCACCCCCCCCTCAAGTAGACACAGATGCAAGGCATACATCATTAGTTCCTTCTTCACCAGCTCCTCTTTCATCAGCTGTTTTTGCCCAGTCAAGCCTGCTTTACTAAACAAGGAGCAGCTCTCCTGAGTTATCATCAACTCACTGGCCTCCCAATCTTTCTCAGGTTTCACCCTTCTATCTACTATCCCCTACTAGGACTCTACAACCACCTACCTATTCTACTCTGTCCCTATGAAAGGGACACGGTAAGCATTAACAGAGATGCTGTAGATTTGAAAACCAAAGTGTCTGGTAGCGCCTGGCACCTAGGCAGAGGGTCCCCACTAAGAGTGAACAAGAATTTTCAAAAAGACGTTGATGAACTACTTAGGTTTATAGAAACCAGAAGGTAGGTCTGGAGTTCTAGGCTAAAGGCACATGGAATTTCTCTCCATAATAAGGGAGAAACTGCTTTTCCTCCATTTTTAATCCTTCCTTCTTTCCTTCCTTCCTTTCTTCCTATTTGTTGATTTTGGAATTTTACTTGGCATGCCATTTCTGTCCATGACAGCAGTTTCATTCGTTGACTGGTTGGTTAGTTGGTTAACTGGTTGGTTGGCTGGCGGGCTGATTAGTTTAGTGGACTGGGTGGTCAATTAGCTACTTGCTTGATAGGAAAGAGAGCTGGGGAAGGAAGGAAGAAAGGAGCCAGAGAAGAACAGACACTCCACTCTGTACAGTGGAAGGACCCATGGGAAGTATCCAAGAACAGGCCAGGCAAAAGCTTTTACAAAGAACAGCAAGTATCTCTTGCTGTTTGCATTACCAAGGCAGAAGCCAGCTCTGTGGCCACAAACCCTTGTGCCTCATACCCAAGGGTTAATTTTTGTAGGAACCAAGTGATGGATTGAGTCCTATATTTTGGAATTAGGAGTATATACAGACAGCCCACACAAAAGGGAACCGATTCAGTGTATTATTTTGGGCTATTCTGGGTTTTCACTGCTGCCACAGGTTTTTGTCCAGTTGCAGCGAGTGAGAGCTACTCTCTAGTTGAAGTGAGCAGGCTTCTTGTGGTGACTTCTCTTGTTGTGGAGCTCGAGCTCTAGGGCACACAGGCTTCAGGAGTTGCAGCACATGGGCTCAATAGTTGTGGCTCCAAGGCTCTAGAGCACAGGCTCCATAGTTGTAACTCATGGGCTCAGTTGCTCCGCAGCATGCCAGACCCTCTAAGATCAGGGATTGAACCCATGTCTCCTGCACTGGCAGGCAAACTCCTCACCACTGAGCTACCAGGAAAGCCCCTGAAACACATCATTTTTTAAGATTAGTTTGGCCCAGTGTACTTTCATATAGTTCTTTTTTCAACAATGGCTATGTATCACTTCTTTTGGTTTTGGCCACTTCTATTGATCTTTCATTTATTTATTTTTTTGTTCTTTGGCCTGTGTGGTCTTCCTATCACAATGGCCTCTCTCACTCCAGAGCTCCGGCTCGGTAGTTGGACATATCGGTCCAGCTGCTCCACGGCACGTGGGCTTTTATAATAATAAAACCTCTATACACACACCAACAAAATTAAAACAAAAAGTTTATCTGGCCACAGAAGAGAAACCAGAATTATTGATAATTCAGGCACCATGAGACTTGTCCTCTTGTGCTGATCCTTTGAAGAAAATTTCTCCTGCAGACATAAACGATGGGCCAGCTGAGGGAAAATGACAGTAGCTTTTATTGCAATTTCCAGTCATTCCAGGAAAATGAAGCTGTCACACAAGTCTTGTAATTGCCAATTTGTAAACAGCATCTATGTATACTCTGACTCCCTCCACTTGTTAATCAGTTTGGGCTTGCATAACCAAGTGGAATATCTTGTTGCATTTTGCACATGGAGCCCCGTCTTCCGCTGCCCACAGCCTCAGCCCACAGCCCCCTCTGTTTCTTCTCTGCATCTGTTTATGTCTTCCTGGTTTTCAACTTCTTAATGATGTTTTAACGAGACGCCAGTTACACATGCAAATTGGAGAGAGACGACATTGAGAGATTGCTACCTGGTGGTAAATTTATTAAAATCAAGGCAGTTTTAATAACTTCCTTACATATGCATCCGCCTCCATGTCTGTAATAATATTAGTTCGGGATTTAAAAAAACAACTTTCTTATTAGAACAAGTGTGTAAGGGAAGTAAACAGTGAGGTCATGGCAAGCTCGAGCTCTAGGGCACACAGGCTTCAGGAGTTGCAGCACATGGGCTCAATAGTTGTGGCTCCAAGGCTCTAGAGCACAGGCTCCATAGTTGTAACTCATGGGCTCAGTTGCTCCGCAGCATGCCAGACCCTCTAAGATCAGGGATTGAACCCATGTCTCCTGCACTGGCAGGCAAACTCCTCACCACTGAGCTACCAGGAAAGCCCCTGAAACACATCATTTTTTAAGATTAGTTTGGCCCAGTGTACTTTCATATAGTTCTTTTTTCAACAATGGCTATGTATCACTTCTTTTGGTTTTGGCCACTTCTATTGATCTTTCATTTATTTATTTTTTTGTTCTTTGGCCTGTGTGGTCTTCCTATCACAATGGCCTCTCTCACTCCAGAGCTCCGGCTCGGTAGTTGGACATATCGGTCCAGCTGCTCCACGGCACGTGGGCTTTTATAATAATAAAAACCTCTATACACACACCAACAAAATTAAAACAAAAAGTTTATCTGGCCACAGAAGAGAAACCAGAATTATTGATAATTCAGGCACCATGAGACTTGTCCTCTTGTGCTGATCCTTTGAAGAAAATTTCTCCTGCAGACATAAACGATGGGCCAGCTGAGGGAAAATGACAGTAGCTTTTATTGCAATTTCCAGTCATTCCAGGAAAATGAAGCTGTCTCACAAGTCTTGTAATTGCCAATTTGTAAACAGCATCTATGTATACTCTGACTCCCTCCACTTGTTAATCAGTTTGGGCTTGCATAACCAAGTGGAATATCTTGTTGCATTTTGCACATGGAGCCCCGTCTTCCGCTGCCCACAGCCTCAGCCCACAGCCCCCTCTGTTTCTTCTCTGCATCTGTTTATGTCTTCCTGGTTTTCAACTTCTTAATGATGTTTTAACGAGACGCCAGTTACACATGCAAATTGGAGAGAGACGACATTGAGAGATTGCTACCTGGTGGTAAATTTATTAAAATCAAGGCAGTTTTAATAACTTCCTTACATATGCATCCGCCTCCATGTCTGTAATAATATTAGTTCGGGGATTTAAAAAAAAAACAACTTTCTTATTAGAACAAGTGTGTAAGGGAAGTAAACAGTGAGGTCATGGCAAAGAAATCGAATTGTTTCAATGTTAGTCTTGTGAGGGAAATTGCACAGGGGCGATGCAACAGCCTGGAGGGATGGGTTGGGGAAGGAGAAGGGAGGGAGGTTCGGGTGGGAGGAGCCAAGCGTATACCTATGACTGACTCGGGTTTATGCATAACAGAAAACAACCAAACTCTGTAAAGAGAAAATAAAAATAGATTTAATAAAAAGAAAGTTAGCCTTGTTCCCCATAATGGATCATAGCAAGAGTCAACTCCTCTTCTACGTTTGGGACTTCACCCAGCTTGATCTTCCTGTTCCTAACTACACTCGCCCATCGAGCTTCATCCTCCTCGTCACCTTCACCACCATCGTCATCTTTACGGTCGCCATTTATTAAACACCAAACTGGGGATCCCATTGCCAGACAGAAACAGATTTCAAATTTAAATTTAAATCATTCAGGATCTAAAACTTCCGATCAAGTGTTTCTCCTTCTTCAAACTCTTCTTTGTTTTGTTCTGTTGATCCCATGTCCTCCTATATTCCATTTATCTCCTGTCTACATTTCCTCAGCCTCCTTCACAAGTGGCTTTGTGTCTTCTCCGTCTCTTTCCCTCCAGTCCTGCCCTCCACCTTCTTCTCTCCTTTTTCAACAGTCATTTCTCAGCCCAGCTACCTTCCTTTAAATCGTAACTCTAACCACTATCGTCTGTCCACAGCTTCTACTCCAATATCGCCCGAGCATCCACCCACCAGCCATCTCCAGTGGGCGACACAGAGCCTCACACACCCAAAGTCTCCCCAAGTGCCTCCCACACCCTGCATTCGCCACCTAAATAAACGGCACAGATCGGAAACCCAAGCTTTCCCCACGCCTGACATTCGCTACCACGAAGAGGAATCCCCATAGTGCAATTTCCCAGGCTGCTCTCCACCCATCTCCGACGCCACCCTTGGGCACAAGGGTACCTGGAGCCCAGACTCTTCTCTCTCCTTCGTGGAAGCAGGTTGCCTCCAGAAACAAGGCACACCATCACTGCACAGTGGAGAGGATTTCCTGGTTCCATCTCTGAGTCGGGAAGATCCCCTGGAAAGCAGAAGGGCTCCCCACTCCAGTATTCTTGCCTGGAGAATCTCGTGGACAGAGGAGCCTGGCGGACGACAGCCCATAGGGTCGCAAAGCATTGGACGCGACCGAGAAACTTCCGCTTTCATATTACTTTCACCTGCCAAAGGCATGGTGAGGATGGATCGAGACAGTGTGAAAGCAATTTATAAACTAACTCTGAGCAATACGAAACTTTATACAACACGGAGGCTCTGCCGCCATCTCTGGGGCTTTTTTGACCATCTCACATTTACCATGAGTGCATTTCAATTCAGAAATTTCAATCTGAGCTTAAACATCAAAATTCATGTTCCTAAAGAACGTATCTCACTAAAAAACAAAGCCATTGTCCTCTCTAATTCGAACCACGAGAAAAGCATGAAGAGAATCAATTTTTGTATGAAAATTGCCTTTGAAACGGCTGAGCCTTTGTTCTCAATCAGGAGTGTATAATGATGCAACCCGACAACTGTTTGTGGACTTGATTTGGTGCTGGGTGTGAACAGGCTGCATATATTTGATTTTATTGTTGGGTTTTTTGTTTTTTTTTTATGTTTGCAAACAGCATTCTTTAACCTGAAATATCTCTCCACTTAAATGCCAGCCGTTAAATACACAAAATGGCCAATCAATTTTCCTCCATGCATACGGTCAATTCTGGGTTTTGTGTGAATTCTGAGAGCAGTCAGAGTGAATTCAAAGGAATAAAGAGAATCAGACCTGGGGTGGAAGGGTGGTCTTAAAGAGCATCTCCAGTGCAGCCCTTCATTTTACAGATGGAAAACTGAGGCCCAGAGAGGGAAAGAGGCTTACCCAAGACCACACAGCGAGGGAGAGGCAGAGCCTACATAGAAACCCGGGACCCCTGCTGCCCCTTGGAGCCCATCTGCCGAGTCTCTCGAAACAGAACTGGGAGCATTTGGAATGAGTTCGGAAGACCACAGCATTTAAAGCTGGAAATTGGGGAGTTCTGACAGCCATCAGGCCTTTGGGACCAGGTACCCACAAAGCAGCAACTTCATTTTGAGAGAATTTACAGGCAATTGATATTCCCATATTTAAGTATGGGAGCAAGATTCTATGCAAAAGAGGAACAGAAAATCAATCGTTTCTTTGTCTGTGGCTTTGGATCATGTTTACCTCGGCTTCCCATTGTGATGAAGCTCATAAAGCACAGGTTTTGGAGTCAGACAGACTCCACTCTAGAAGCCACAGCAAATGGCTTCCTAGCTCTGAACTTCAGAGCCACTGTCTGTAAACTCAGGATAATAAAAGCACCATCAGAAAGTGGGCGTGAAAATTAAGAAGTGCCTCATTTGGTAACCAGCCCAGAATAAGGACTCAGTAAATGCTGGCTACCCTTTCTGGCTGACCTTTCCCAATTTATAAAGTTTGAAAAGCAATGCCTTATGCGTTATAAAGAACTATGCCACAAAGGAAGTAACTGACTTGGCCCGGACCATAGCCCCCAGCCAGCACGACAATGGATCACCACATCTGTAATAGCCTGCAGCTATTCCCCCTGCTCTTTTCTTGTGTAAAGAAAAAAAAAAATTCATTTCATTTATTGGTCAACTTTTCCCAGGAGAACACATCTTTAATTGAATCATGTAAATCAATGGGAAAATCTAATTCACTTTAGAGAAATGTGCTTCCAGACTAGCCTTCTGGGAACGAATCTGTTCCTTAAAGTGTATCTGGAGCCGGCGACGTGTGTCTTTGTCACCGTTCACAAAGGGATATAAATTAATCTCTAGCCCAGTTTAGGAAACACAGAGATGATTGAATAAATGGTAGCTCTAGTGATGCAAATGATCTGTCATTTTCAAACATCTCAGACGCTGATTTTAAGGTTGAATTTGGGCTTTCTAAAATTGGAGATTCCGTTTGTTTATTTAATACTGAATGTACCTGATTATCGCCGTATCAGTTTCAAATACGTAACTTGTGATTTTCCCTCTTTGATTTTCCTAATGCTCTTTCCCAAGCCCGTCTGCCTCCCTGACAAACCAGGGGCAGCAATTTAAAGCTGGAAATTGGGGAGTTCTGACAGCCATCAGGCCTTTGGGACCAGGTACCCACAAAGCAGCAACTTCATTTTGAGAGAATTTACAGGCAATTGATATTCCCATATTTAAGTATGGGAGCAAGATTCTATGCAAAAGAGGAACAGAAAATCAATCGTTTCTTTGTCTGTGGCTTTGGATCATGTTTACCTCGGCTTCCCATTGTGATGAAGCTCATAAAGCACAGGTTTTGGAGTCAGACAGACTCCACTCTAGAAGCCACAGCAAATGGCTTCCTAGCTCTGAACTTCAGAGCCACTGTCTGTAAACTCAGGATAATAAAAGCACCATCAGAAAGTGGGCGTGAAAATTAAGAAGTGCCTCATTTGGTAACCAGCCCAGAATAAGGACTCAGTAAATGCTGGCTACCCTTTCTGGCTGACCTTTCCCAATTTATAAAGTTTGAAAAAGCAATGCCTTATGCGTTATAAAGAACTATGCCACAAAGGAAGTAACTGACTTGGCCCGGACCATAGCCCCCAGCCAGCACGACAATGGATCACCACATCTGTAATAGCCTGCAGCTATTCCCCCTGCTCTTTTCTTGTGTAAAGAAAAAAAAAAATTCATTTCATTTATTGGTCAACTTTTCCCAGGAGAACACATCTTTAATTGAATCATGTAAATCAATGGGAAAATCTAATTCACTTTAGAGAAATGTGCTTCCAGACTAGCCTTCTGGGAACGAATCTGTTCCTTAAAGTGTATCTGGAGCCGGCGACGTGTGTCTTTGTCACCGTTCACAAAGGGATATAAATTAATCTCTAGCCCAGTTTAGGAAACACAGAGATGATTGAATAAATGGTAGCTCTAGTGATGCAAATGATCTGTCATTTTCAAACATCTCAGACGCTGATTTTAAGGTTGAATTTGGGCTTTCTAAAATTGGAGATTCCGTTTGTTTATTTAATACTGAATGTACCTGATTATCGCCGTATCAGTTTCAAATACGTAACTTGTGATTGTCCCTCTTTTGATTTTCCTAATGCTCTTTCCCAAGCCCGTCTGCCTCCCTGACAAAGACCAGGACCCCTCAGCCCTAGCTCTGAGTGTTTCTCGTTTCAGATGGGCCACCCTCTTGATGCTGTTTCATCTTCTTCTCCAGGGAAGCCGCTGCCGACCCAGTTTAGGGATTTATTGTGTGGGTCACCTCAGGGAATGAATGAGGAAGGCTCTAGTAACCCACACACACCATGCTTAACTCCAACAGTGATGGACGGGCAATAAATGACTAAGTCCATCCATAAACCTCCAGTGACGAATCTGTGTGCCAGACACCCTGGAAGTGGGGAAACAGGGCGCCGTTAAGATGGATCTGTAGCCTTAAGGAGCATGCCATCTATGGCAGCAGAGACATAAGTAAATAGATGCCTATAACCCTGCTATGTGCTTCCATCGTAGGAACCCAGAGGAGGTGCCCTTGACCCACACTTGGAATCAAGGAAATCTTCTCGGAGGAGGTGAACTTTAAGGGTCAAATAGGAGTTTGCCAGTCAGAGAAGAGGGGTGTCTTTGTTAACTAAAGTCAACGTATCCGCTTACACACTACATCTCATAGACACCTGGCCCTAAAGACGCAAGGAAAGCGAAATAGACATTTCTGCCACTGGGTCCGTCGGAAGCTCCATCCGGAAAATGGAATGACCACAGATATGATGGGAATAAAAGGTTTAGTGTGGGAATCTGGGTTCACACACATGTGGGAGGAGCCGGAGGAGTGGAGGTAAAGAAGGCTGAAGCTGGAGGATCAGGGGAGCAGGCACTCAAAACTTCAGCCCCAAACACTGGAAGCAATGGAGAAGCCAGAGTCCGTGAGGAGGTCTGAGAAGCCATGACATTCAGTGGACGAAACGGAAGAAATGCAGGAAACCGCCACCTCCCACCTCCGTGACAACAGTGGCTTTTGTGTTACTTCAGCATCCAGAGCGCCTACACGTTCCACCTATTGGCAAACTCTACCTCCAACCCTAAAAAGAAAGGGATTCTGGGAAACAAAAGTTCCAGTCTGTGGATGGGAATGGTAGCCCGCCAAGCAGAAAACAAGCGGTGCTGCGGTCTGCCCTTGGGAAGCCCCCGTCTCAGGGACAGGTGACGTCCCTCAGATAATACACAGATAGGACAGCGATATACACACCAACAGTGGAAAATGTCATGAGAGCCTATAGTGGGGGCCTGACCCACCCCAAGGGTATGTGGAGGCTTCCCCTGGGAACCTGCAACCACGCTGGGGTCTGATGGGCAAGACAATGATGTAAATGGGTCCTAAATATTATGTCACGTTTCTCTCTATATTCTGATTCACCACCACAGGTATCCCTGCTTCCTTCTACCAAGAGTCAAGGAAAGATACACCCAAGGAAAGGTTTATTGTTCTGAGGACAAAGGGCTAACCTACCTTAAAGAAATAGTCTGGCCTCAGGAGTCATAAACAGAAGCCCAGAGCCAAGTCTTTGCAGAGGGGTCCAGCCGGGAGATCTTCGCCCTTAGGAGCACACCTGAGCAGTTTGGGGCTCCAAGCTGACCTGGCCCCCCAGGTTTCTTCCCTCCCAGGCGCTGCAGCAAATGGATGAAATATTGTATCATTAAACGCTTTGATGTTCTCCTGTCTAATTGAACCTGTGAAATTTCCTAAGGTTCTTCAACCTCCAAAAATTCAATTTTCCATGTAATGCATGGTGACGTGTCAATAAATCATGCTGTAAAATAAATGCGCGGATTCTTTTGTGCGGGAGCGAGTGAGGAATAAACCTTTCGTAATTGATAAATAATGTCATTGGAATCAATAGCTGGCAGAGGAGTTGGAGGAGTAAGCCTGAATCATGTATGAGTGCTCCGGGGTGATCAATGCCTTTGAAACGGCCAGGAGCTCAGGAGCCAAGTGTATAAATTACTGCCTTAATATTACAGCAGGACCCAGAGTTTAAAAGGTCTGAGAAGCCATGACATTCAGTGGACGAAACGGGAGAAATGCAGGAAACCGCCACCTCCCACCTCCGTGACAACAGTGGCTTTTGTGTTACTTCAGCATCCAGAGCGCCTACACGTTCCACCTATTGGCAAACTCTACCTCCAACCCTAAAAAGAAAGGGATTCTGGGAAACAAAAGTTCCAGTCTGTGGATGGGAATGGTAGCCCGCCAAGCAGAAAACAAGCGGTGCTGCGGTCTGCCCTTGGGAAGCCCCCGTCTCAGGGACAGGTGACGTCCCTCAGATAATACACAGATAGGACAGCGATATACACACCAACAGTGGAAAATGTCATGAGAGCCTATAGTGGGGGCCTGACCCACCCCAAGGGTATGTGGAGGCTTCCCCTGGGAACCTGCAACCACGCTGGGGTCTGATGGGCAAGACAATGATGTAAATGGGTCCTAAATATTATGTCACGTTTCTCTCTATATTCTGATTCACCACCACAGGTATCCCTGCTTCCTTCTACCAAGAGTCAAGGAAAGATACACCCAAGGAAAGGTTTATTGTTCTGAGGACAAAGGGCTAACCTACCTTAAAGAAATAGTCTGGCCTCAGGAGTCATAAACAGAAGCCCAGAGCCAAGTCTTTGCAGAGGGGTCCAGCCGGGAGATCTTCGCCCTTAGGAGCACACCTGAGCAGTTTGGGGCTCCAAGCTGACCTGGCCCCCCAGGTTTCTTCCCTCCCAGGCGCTGCAGCAAATGGATGAAATATTGTATCATTAAACGCTTTGATGTTCTCCTGTCTAATTGAACCTGTGAAATTTCCTAAGGTTCTTCAACCTTCAAAAATTCAATTTTCCATGTAATGCATGGTGACGTGTCAATAAATCATGCTGTAAAATAAATGCGCGGATTCTTTTGTGCGGGAGCGAGTGAGGAATAAACCTTTCGTAATTGATAAATAATGTCATTGGAATCAATAGCTGGCAGAGGAGTTGGAGGAGTAAGCCTGAATCATGTATGAGTGCTCCGGGGTGATCAATGCCTTTGAAACGTCCAGGAGCTCAGGAGCCAAGTGTATAAATTATTGCCTTAATATTACAGCAGGACCCAGAGTTTAAAAGATGGGTGTGTTATGAAGCACTGGGGAGACGGGAAGATGGGTCTGGGTGAAGGCCCACTTTGGAGGGCTTGTGGGGGTCCCTGCAGACAGGCGGCCGTGGCGATGAGGACCAGATGGTGCCGTCTGGGACTTGGGATGCAGACATGATTCCGGCTCTGGCCGGTCCTGTCGGCGGCCCAGGATGAGACAAGAGAAGCAATCTGCTGCGGGAGCCAGGGAGGCTGCTTAGAAAACTCATCGAGTTGTCCTCAGATGCCTTGAGGATGCCGGGCCAGGCGCTGGTGTACAGGATGAAGACCAGCCTGGGATTCACTGAATCCGGCTCCCGGGGGCAGCTGCAGACCGTGCAGGACCAAGAAGGAAGCTGTACGGTGGTCAATAGATCCAGCTTTTGAGTCAGGCTGCTCGGCCCCGCCACCAGCTCTGCAACACTAACCAAGTTACTTAACGTCTCTGTGCTCTGAGCCCCTCCTTTGCCAAACAGAGGGTAATGATGCCAGCTTCACCAACTCATGAGGGTGAAAGGGAATCATGTCACTATTTCAGCTCAATGTCGGTTTCTCCCAAATACTAAGCAAATTGGAGCCATAGTGCTTTACAAATTGCATATGGTTTTGGACCCTCTACTGGTCACGTTTCTTATTTAATCCTCACGACAAGCCCATGAGGTAGATACTATTATTATCCCCCATTTCGTGGATGAGGAAACTGAGGTGCACGGAGTTGCCCTGTCTTGTCCACAACAATTTAGGAGCAAAGATTTGAATCTAGAAAGTTCAAATCCAGAGCTGTGTTCTGACCATGAAACTATACTGCCACATCACTCACACATCACTCATGCCTTGGAGCCTCCCCAGCTCTTTGGGGGGCTGCTCTTGGTGGGTGCTCCCCCAGATAGATCTTCAAGGCCCTCCATCTGGCTCACAGCCTGATGGAGAGGAGAGGGCAGAGGACTTAGTGTCGGGGTGGGTTCAGGGCCCAGCTCACCCATCACTCCTGCTCCCTGAACTTCTGTAGTTAATGCATCAGTGAAAATGTCCCCTCCAGATCATCTTTAAGCTTAGGGTCAGCCTAGGCAGAACCCTGGCCCTGCCAGGGTGCTCATGGCCAAGGAGGACCCATCTGAGCCCATTTCCTCCTGTCGGAAACATGAACCACGACACTCGCCTCCAAGGACTGACCTGAGAATCAGATGAGACAAGTTTCCATAAATCACCTTCGTAATCAGCACCTGCAACCCAGAGGACCCTCAGAAAACACTGGTTCTCCCCTTATCCTCCTTTTCCAGCCAAGAAACTCAAGAATGTGCTGGAAAACTCTAGGAGGCGCTCTCCCTGCCGCACTGGTGCAGCAACCAGAAGATTGCAAGGGGGAAAAATCAGCAAATCTATGGATTCAGCATAAAGTCACTTCCTAAAAAAGACTTCCCTGGGACCAGAGTCGTCCCCATGCTGTGTGCTCTCTTGGCTCCTGGGCTTCCCCTGTTCCAGCACCTGCTCTGCTGTCCCGTGACTAAGCACCCCACATCCTTGTTAAGAGGACCAACCCAATGAGGACAGGTATTCTGTGTCTTAGGTGAGTTGGGTTCCCACAGAAGCAAACCCTGAGACAAGGATTGAAGTAGTTGCTTCAGAAGCAATTTCAGGAGGCACCCATGGGAGGATGGGGAGAGGACACAGGGAAGAGAGAGAAGGCACACTGATGAACAGGGTACCCTTGTGGGCAACCAAGGAGGATTCCTGGAAGTCAGTGAAGGATGTGCCCCAGGAGGGTCCCATGGGATGGGAGAGGAAGTTGGAGTCACTATATACCTGCACTTGGTGACTGCCCAGCACTGCCACTCATGTGGCAGGTGCTCCGACAGTCAGAGCCAGTCCACAGGCAGAACATTCAAGGTGCCTGCAGAAGAGAACCACCGTATAGCGCAAGAATGAGAGCCACCATTGATGGAAACATCTGTCAATCCTTGTCTCCTCTCCTTATCTCTGAAGCCCTGAGCCTCCCCTTCCAACCAGCCAAAGCCTGGTCTAGTGCTTGCTTTATGAAAATGAATGAGTGAAGGGGTCAGAGCTGTTGTACACTGATGTACAATTCAAAAGCTTAGGAGCAGTGCTGTCCCAATAATACCTAAGGGGACAGAACCACCTGCCTGGTCTGGACCACCCCTGGCACAGCATCCCATGTCTGAGGGCCAGGCAGGTGCAGGCTCACCCACGGAAGCAGTGGGGATCCACTGAATAGATCTCATCTTTCTTCCCTGGAGGGTTGTTTTGAAAGGAGATAGCTGGCTGGGGAAGCTTCAAAAGGCAGAGAAGTGGGAGCTTGTTTTTATAGCCTCCCCTCCACATGAACACACTACCAGAACTACCACAGGCATCCTTACATGTCTGAGGAACTGAGTTGGACTAGCAGAAGATGGAAGGAAAAAGATTTCAGTTCAGCCACAGAAGGATTTTTCGAGCCCTTTGTGACACTAGGGCCTCTTGTGAGCTAGTATCTCTTCATTTATTTGGTAAATATTTGTTCAGAACTCTTAAGGGCCAGTCTGCACTAGATGCTGAGGGCATAAGGATGAATGGGACAAGTCCTTGACATTGAAGTCCAGTGGAGAGCCGGATGCATCAAATGGTAATTAGAGTGAAGCATCATATGCTACTAAAATAGGTAAGGCACGGAAGATCATGGGTGCTAAAGGGAAAGACGAGTTGCCATATTGTTTGGGGGGATTGGTCAAGAAATTTTTCACATGCTATTATGTTCATCCATTCATTTATTCATTTCTTTCCTGTGCCAGGTGAGCAAAATGGGCATCCTCCACCTTCTCATTAGGATTTTCTGTTCTCATGAGGTTCCCTTAAGAAAACCTTTCTTTGCAATCTTTAGACTCATCTGCCCTCCATCTTCCCAAATGCACAGCTAAACTACACTTCCCAGATTCCCTTGCTGTTAGGTACAGACTGCCAACAAGGTTCTGGCCAGAGGAAATGGACAGAAGTGTCCCTGCCAGACCTGGCCACAGAACCACCCCCAACAGCCTTCTCTTCTCTTTTCTCACCTACCAGTTGACCAAAAGGGTTCTGAGGATTTAAAAGAAGGAGTCTGTGTCCCTGTATCAACCTAGACATGGAATACCTGCGATGGACCATCACATGAACAAGGCAGAAGCTTTATTATGTTGAGCTGTTTATAGCAGTGATTTTCTGAGATGGACACAGAGGTGTCTACCCTGACCCCCTCCCAACTCATGGAAATGCTATCATACATAAGCCTCAATAGTCACCTCTTTAAGGACCTCCTCTGCTGCAGAGAGCAGCTGGCTCAAGGCCATGGCCCCATCTGGATGGCCCACATTCAGTGACTGCTTGTAGCAGAGGTATAGAAGGGTATAGAGGCCCATCTGCATTGCAATTGACCCCTCCTTCTGCCAAATCCTTCCCTTCTGCTTCTTCCCTCTCTCTTCCATGAGTGTAATCACCAATGGCACCCCCTAGTAAATCTGCTGCACACTAAATTCCATCTCCATTTCTGCTCCCAGGAAACCCTACCAGTACCACCTACTCCAAGATGGTTGCCACAACTCCATCCATCACATCCACAATCCAGGCAGCAGGTTAAGGAGGTGAATAAAGGAGCTATTACCTTCTTTTGAGGGATTTCCCGAGGTCACATTGGCCACATAAAAGCCCTAAGGAGCCTGGGAACTGTATCTTTTCTCGGGGAAGGCATGTGCCCCACTAAAGAGTACTTGAGTAAAGGAAAGACTAGATGTGGGAGGTGGTGGAATATTTCACCCAATATTTCTTGTTCAGTTGCTCAGTCGTGTCCAACTCTTTAAGGTCCCATGGATGGCAGCACCCTAGACTTCCGTGTCTTCCATTATCTCCTAGAGCATGCTCACACTCATGTCCATTGAGTCAGTGATGCCATCCAACCATCTTATTCTTTGCCGCCCGCTTCTCCTCTTGCCCTCAATCTATCCCAGCATCAGAGTCTTTTCCCACGAGTCGGCTCTTTGCAGATGGCCAAAGTATTAGAGCTTCAGCTTCAGCATCAGTCCTTCCAGTGAATATTCAGGGTGGATTTCCTTTAGGATTGATTGGTTGGGTCTCCTTGCAGTCCAAGGGACTCTGAAAGTGTCAGAAACAATTCTCTTCTCTCACCTACCAGTTGACCAAAAGGGTTCTGAGGATTTAAAAGAAGGAGTCTGTGTCCCTGTATCAACCTAGACATGGAATACCTGCGATGGACCATCACATGAACAAGGCAGAAGCTTTATTATGTTGAGCTGTTTATAGCAGTGATTTTCTGAGATGGACACAGAGGTGTCTACCCTGACCCCCTCCCAACTCATGGAAATGCTATCATACATAAGCCTCAATAGTCACCTCTTTAAGGACCTCCTCTGCTGCAGAGAGCAGCTGGCTCAAGGCCATGGCCCCATCTGGATGGCCCACATTCAGTGACTGCTTGTAGCAGAGGTATAGAAGGGTATAGAGGCCCATCTGCATTGCAATTGACCCCTCCTTCTGCCAAATCCTTCCCTTCTGCTTCTTCCCTCTCTCTTCCATGAGTGTAATCACCAATGGCACCCCCTAGTAAATCTGCTGCACACTAAATTCCATCTCCATTTCTGCTCCCAGGAAACCCTACCAGTACCACCTACTCCAAGATGGTTGCCACAACTCCATCCATCACATCCACAATCCAGGCAGCAGGTTAAGGAGGTGAATAAAGGAGCTATTACCTTCTTTTGAGGGATTTCCCGAGGTCACATTGGCCACATAAAAGCCCTAAGGAGCCTGGGAACTGTATCTTTTCTCGGGGAAGGCATGTGCCCCACTAAAGAGTACTTGAGTAAAGGAAAGACTAGATGTGGGAGGTGGTGGAATATTTCACCCAATATTTCTTGTTCAGTTGCTCAGTCGTGTCCAACTCTTTAAGGTCCCATGGATGGCAGCACCCTAGACTTCCGTGTCTTCCATTATCTCCTAGAGCATGCTCACACTCATGTCCATTGAGTCAGTGATGCCATCCAACCATCTTATTCTTTGCCGCCCGCTTCTCCTCTTGCCCTCAATCTATCCCAGCATCAGAGTCTTTTCCCACGAGTCGGCTCTTTGCAGATGGCCAAAGTATTAGAGCTTCAGCTTCAGCATCAGTCCTTCCAGTGAATATTCAGGGTGGATTTCCTTTAGGATTGATTGGTTGGGTCTCCTTGCAGTCCAAGGGACTCTCAAGAGTCTTCTCCAGCACCACAGTTGAATTTGATGCTAAACTTTCAGTTATGGTCCAACTCTCACGGTAGTATATGACTACTGGAAAAACCATTAATATGCTGCCTAAATTTGTCATAGATTTTCTTTCATGGAGCAAGAATCTTTTAATTTCATGACTGAAGTCACCATCTGCAGTGACTTTGGAGCCCAAGAAAATAAAATCTGCCACTCTTTCCATTTTTCCCCCATCTGTTTGCCCTGAAGTGATGGGACCGGATGTCGTGATCTTAGTTTTTTGAAGGACTGAGCTTTAAGCCAGCTTTTTCACTCTCCTCTTCCATCGTCATCCAGCCTAGCCAACGCCAAAAAGGAATCACACTTATCAAACTCCTACTCTGCTGAGGCCTTGTGATAGTGGTTTATATAAATCATGGCATCGAAACCCGACAAACACTTCCACACCCATGAAGGAGGTGCAAGCATGATTGTCCCCATTTTAGAAATAAAGAAACTGACACTTAAGAGCCCAGAGTCAGGCAGCAAATCCGGGGAAAAGCAGGGATTTGACCGTGGTTGATTCTGACTTTGGATCCTGCTCTCTTAACCACGAGGTAATTCTGCCTCTTGATGGAACAGTGAGCCGCTTGAGGGAAGAGAGCCTGCCTTATGTACACTGGTGTCTGCCTAGCGGAGTCCTCCCACCCCGCTGGTTAAAGGGGAAGGGGAGGGAAGGGAATCAGGGCTAGCCCTTGCCTGGAGCCATGAACTACTCCCTAAGATAACCATTCTTGTGTCGTTGTCTTAGTCACTTCCATCATGCCCAACTCTTCTCGACCCCATGGACTACAGCCCACCAGGCTCCTCTGTCCTTGGGATTTACCAGGCAAGAACACTTCAGGGAGTTGCCATTTCCTTAAAAACTGGAGGAGAAGAGATAGAAACACACTGGCTGTTTGGGTGCCCCTGTCCAGTTGGCAGCTGGATCGACACATCTAAAAACTGGCAGGATGCACTCGGAGCAGTCCAGTGAATATTCAGGGTGGATTTCCTTTAGGATTGATTGGTTGGGTCTCCTTGCAGTCCAAGGGACTCTCAAGAGTCTTCTCCAGCACCACAGTTGAATTTGATGCTAAACTTTCAGTTATGGTCCAACTCTCACGGTAGTATATGACTACTGGAAAAACCATTAATATGCTGCCTAAATTTGTCATAGATTTTCTTTCATGGAGCAAGAATCTTTTAATTTCATGACTGAAGTCACCATCTGCAGTGACTTTGGAGCCCAAGAAAATAAAATCTGCCACTCTTTCCATTTTTCCCCCATCTGTTTGCCCTGAAGTGATGGGACCGGATGTCGTGATCTTAGTTTTTTGAAGGACTGAGCTTTAAGCCAGCTTTTTCACTCTCCTCTTCCATCGTCATCCAGCCTAGCCAACGCCAAAAAGGAATCACACTTATCAAACTCCTACTCTGCTGAGGCCTTGTGATAGTGGTTTATATAAATCATGGCATCGAAACCCGACAAACACTTCCACACCCATGAAGGAGGTGCAAGCATGATTGTCCCCATTTTAGAAATAAAGAAACTGACACTTAAGAGCCCAGAGTCAGGCAGCAAATCCGGGGAAAAGCAGGGATTTGACCGTGGTTGATTCTGACTTTGGATCCTGCTCTCTTAACCACGAGGTAATTCTGCCTCTTGATGGAACAGTGAGCCGCTTGAGGGAAGAGAGCCTGCCTTATGTACACTGGTGTCTGCCTAGCGGAGTCCTCCCACCCCGCTGGTTAAAGGGGAAGGGGAGGGAAGGGAATCAGGGCTAGCCCTTGCCTGGAGCCATGAACTACTCCCTAAGATAACCATTCTTGTGTCGTTGTCTTAGTCACTTCCATCATGCCCAACTCTTCTCGACCCCATGGACTACAGCCCACCAGGCTCCTCTGTCCTTGGGATTTACCAGGCAAGAACACTTCAGGGAGTTGCCATTTCCTTAAAAACTGGAGGAGAAGAGATAGAAACACACTGGCTGTTTGGGTGCCTGGGGAACACCCCAGGCAAGATGTCCAGTTGGCAGCTGGATCGACACATCTGAAGCGTTGCTGGGAGATCTAGACTGACCCCACAGGCAGAGACCTCCTCCTGCACTCGGGCAGCAGTCCAGCCCTGAAGGTCACCCAACTCACCCTGAGCGAGGGTGTGAAGAACCCATAGCTCCGACCATAAACCCCAGCTGAGTTTCCAGTTAAGGATGTCACTCCTCGGCCTTTGGTTGTGCCCACAGCCGGCTGGGGTAATTCCTTTATTTGCTTTTTCTGCCCATTTTGAAGGATGATTGGTTTGGGGGGCAAAGTGCCTATTTTGTGAGTGTGTCTGATTCTAAGGTCTTAGACCATTCCAAACACTTATCCAGATATGGGGTGATATAAAAATATATGTATCCAATATATTAATGTACACACACAGCACTTTAATGTACTCGCAACTGAATCATTAGAATGGCCGTAAAGTGAATGCACATCTGGGCGGGAGCCACTGTGCGGATCCTGTACTACCTGGCAGTTGTCGTAAAAACACCAATAAGAGGGAGCCGTAGTGTGTTTGACTGGGAGAATGATTCTTGTTTCCTTTTCATTATTCTTAATAAAAGGAGATGGTGCCGAAAAATTGTGTTTTCTGGGTTATTTTCCCCAAGAGATCTTTTATAAAACACGGAATACATAACAGACCGTGTTGCACGCAAATGCCTCATTAAGGGAATATAGTTAGAAAGAAATAGTAACCAAAATGAACAGTTATTTTCTTTATATTTTTTTTACCCTCTGTAAAATGAAGAAATTGGATGCGATATGGATTTAGTAACAGTCCTCACAGAATATCTGGGAACGTGATGCTTGCGTTCTGAGATGGAGGAGTCTTTTGGTGCTGTTCTATAAAAAGGCAGCCATTTAGGGAAGTATATTACAAGCTCCAGGGAACAGGTTCTGTCTCCCTAAGAGTCTTCCTACCTCTTCTATGGATTGATTCAATCAAGGGCATGGAAGCTTCCTTTTTTTTTTCTTTTTTTTTCAACCATCCTACACTGCATGCAGAACTTCCCTGACCAGGGATCAAACCCATGACCCCTGCGGTGGAAGCTTGGAGTCTTAACTTCTGGACCACCAGGGAAGTCTCATTTTGGCTTCCCTGTGCCTCCTCTTTCTCTACTTGTTCTTCTCAGGATCCCAAACTCTCTCAGTACAAGAGCACATGATTCCAAATCGCCCTTTCTGATTCACCCGCCAGGACTCGAGGCCCGTAGATCTAAGAGCTTCCTGGCTGGGCTTCCCTGGTGGTCCAGTGGGTAAGGACACTGCCTTGCAGTGCAAGGGGCGCCGGTTCGATCCCTGGCCTGGGAAGATCGCACTGTGCCATGGAGCGGCTGGACCGATGTGTCCAATTACCGAGTCGGAGCTCCGGAGCGCATGCGCCCAGAGCCGGTGCTCTGCGACAACAGAAGCCACTGCGATGGGAGGCCCACACGAGCCAAGGAACAAAGATGGATGAAAATAGATAAATGAAAGACTAATAGAAGTGGCCCGCCCATCGCCTTCCCTCCCCAGCTGCCCCCAGCAAAAAAAGAGCTTCCTGGCCATCTCCACCTGACTGCCCCTGACCCTTCAGAGTCACCACACCCGACACCAAATTCATCATCCGCCCTCCACCTGCCTTATTCCTCCAGGATTCCTCTCTTGGCCAACAGCATCACTACCCATCCCATCCTACAGACCGGAAAACCCTGGAACCACCTGGACCCCGCAGCCAATGAGCCAAGTCCTGGAGAACCAACTCCCTGACCGTACCAAACGCCCCTCTTTCCTGTAACTCCACTGCCCCACCCTGGTCCAGCTCCATCATTGCTCTCTGGGGTTATCCCCCACCCCCAGCCTCCTCCCTGGGTCCCCAGGCAGCCCACATGGAGCTCTCTGAATGATCTTTCCAGAGTTCTGCTAGACACTCCCGTGGCTGAAGCTTTGCTCTAAATCACACTGCAGCTACCTGACTCCCTAGGATCGGGGCATCACTGCCTCCCGACCACCATCTCATCACCCTCCCCCTTTGCTTTTCCTTTAGTCATCTGAACTGTTACCAGTTCCCCCCATACCCCCACCCCATCCTCTACAGCTTTGTACATACTGTTCTTCAGCCTCTCCATGTTGCCAATGACTTTTCTCCGCAGCTTTGACTAGTGCCCATCCTTCAGGATGAGGATGAGACTCCACCTCCTGCAGGAAGCCTTCCAGGCTTTTCTCTGCTCTCAAAGCCTCTTGGTCCTGACAACTCCCACAGCTCAAGGTCATTTTCTTTTTTGTGAGATTCTTTTTTTCTTTAATTGGAGTACAATTGCTTTACTGTGTCAGTATTAGTTTCTGCTATACAACAAAGTGAATCAACTACAATGGAATGTCACCTGACACCAGTCAGAATGGCCTTCATCAAAAAATCTACAAACAATAAATACTGGAGAGGGTGCGGAGAAAAGGGACCCCTTGAGCGGTTGGTGGGAATGTAAATCGATCTGTCACTGTGGAGAACAGTATGGAGGCTCCTTAAACAACTACAATAGAGCTACCTTAGGACTCAGCAATTGCACGCCTGGACATATACCTGAAGGAAAACATAATTCGAAAAGATACATGCTCCCCAATATTCATTACAGCACTATTTACAACGGCCAGGGTGTGGAAGCAATTTGAAGGTCATTTTCTAACCCTCTGGGGTTTCTTCCCTGAGACCTTGAGCCCCTTGGGGGCAGGAACTGTATCTTGTTAACTCACCCCCAGCACATGCCACAGGAACTGCTCCAGATGGGGGGTTCAGTTGTTGAAGAGCGGGAGTAATTCCCCAGCCACAGGGACCCGCGGACAGCCTGCAAAAGCAAGGACAAGATGGGCCTCCTGTGTCCGCAGGAATGTCAAAGCCGCATGCTGCAGACACAGGAAGACACAGGAAGACACAGGAGGAGCCCCAAGTCTTTTTTTCCAGGCCAAGGATCTGGACCTCTGTTTTCACAAGGAACAAAAAAGTGATTCAGCGTTTCCCAACCAGAGAAGGGTGGTTGGGAGAGCTTCAGATCCTGCCGTGGAAGCAAAAGCAGACAAACCTGGGTTCAAATCCCACAGCTGCTTATAGCCTCTTCCCTTAGTGCATCCAGACAGTAAATACACGGACCCCGCTTTTGCTGGGAAATTGTGAACACCAGGCAAATGTATTAAAATTAAGCACAGGAACTGACTTGTAGTAAGCGGTCCATAAAAGGTTCCACTTTGTTCTTGTTGTTTCTGAAGGGTTATAAGGCAGGCGCTTGCAAGGACTCAGAGGGCCACAGGGTGCCTATGGGAGCTATTGTTAGCTGGGTGTCCTTATCTCCATTGTACAGGTGAGGAGACTGAGGCTCAGAGAAATAAAGGGGCTTCTGGACCAGGCTGGGATTCAAACCCGGATCTGCCTGGCCCCAGGCGTCAGTGCACGTCATCACCCGCAGGGTCCAGGTTGCCTCTCTCTCATCATAGGACTGGGAAGGAGGGTTCTGGGTAAGAGGCAGAAATATTCAGGTAGTGCTCAGGGAAGAGCCGGCAGATGGGCCACTTCCTTAGGGGCAGCTGAGTCACCTGCCTCGCCAAGAACGTCCCTCTCTACCTTTTGTTACATCCCTGTCCTGAGCATCCTAATAGCATCCATCTAACCTGGCAGTTTTCAAACTATGCTTCTCAGAGCCTTAGGGTTCCCTGGAGATGCCTGGGCCTCCATGCGGAGTGGGAGCCCCCCATCCCAGCCCCAACCCAAACAGATGCTTTTCACCTGTCTTACATTGTCTTATACATAACATTTCCTATAATCAAGTCATTTTGCCGAAAAAATCAAACATTTTGTTTCAGAACCTCAGACCCAACACAACACTTTTGGATCACAGATGGGAACCTGAAACCCAGAGAGCAGCGGCTGGTCTGAGGTCTCGCAGTCTGTTGAAACCTTCATTGAGATCCATTCCAGATTTCCATTCACCCAGCTCTGACCCAGAGCAGTCCGCTCATCCACCCACCGATCCCCAGCTGTCTATCATGAGGCAGCTTTAATAACCACAAACAGGAGGCATTTATCTCTGAAATAACTGTTTTGGTCCCGAATAGGAAGATCGATGCGTTCATTAGCACGCTCTAGGAGAGGGATGCAGGATGCACTGGGGCGCTGGTCTCAGGCATCAGCAGCTCAGGGCAGCTGAGTCCGCGGTGCGGAGACGGTCACCAGACCCCGCAGGACGCTCCCTGGTCTCGCCCTGCAGGGGATACGTGGCAGGGGGCCTCCCACCCTCTTCTCCACTGGGGTTTGATCCAAAAGTATTGACTGTGACAATGCTGAAACTATATCTGGAAAAACCAGTTAGCGTTCATTTCCGTCGCGAGAGAAAATGAAGGGAGGTGATGATTAGAGAAATATTGATGCCGTGAAAATCAGACGGCCTGTCTGGAAGGCAGACTCAGTGCCTGAGACCAGGAGCCAGCCGAGAGCTATAACCGTCACCCACCCGGCAGCCAGACGCCAAGACTCAGGAATGGGAAGACAGAGCCCCAGGGGAGGGAGGGTCCTTCTGAAGGCAGGCAGCCACTGATGGGCAAACTCAACACGCAACGCCAGGTCTCCGAAGCTTCTTAGAGGTACAGAGCACATGTCAGGCATCAGTCCCCAGGACCACACAAATCGTACTCTGGCTTCTGGACAGCCTCTCTGTCGCGGTTGTTTAGTCGCTGAGTCACGTCTGACTCTTCTCCCGTGCCAGGCAAGAATACTGGAGTGAGTTACTGTTTCCTCTTCCTCTATAGCCTCTTCCTCAATTCTTTTAATTTTGTAGCACCCACCCAGCACTCTCCCTGCTTTAAACCAATGCCTCAAAGGACTTTGTTCAGGGTAAGGCCAGTGTCAGCAAGAAGACAAAGTATCAGCAGTATCAACTTTATCTAAATAAAGTTTTAAGAACACAAGCTGATGCTAATCTCCCTGAATCCCGTTCACGTTGCCACGATCATTGTTTTCCTTTTCTTGTCGTGAGCATCTACCCTGGGCTCCTGGCAGTGCTGCGTGTGGAACGGCTGCAGCCTCGAGACTCAGCATTGTGCACTGGCATCTTATCATAAATGTATGCCGCGTTGCTACTGTTTTCTAATTATCATTTTAATGGGCCCACAGTCCCCCTTTGCGCTGAGTCACCATCATTTACAAAACTATTCACCAATTGTTGGACATCGAGCTTTTCATACGGCGTTCATTATTAGAGAGAACACCATCCATGGGCATCTTCATTGCACATAGCTCTTGGCGTCTAAGGAATGATTACCCTCAGCACAAAAGATAAATTCCCAGAAGTTGGTATTTGGAATCGAAGGGCATAAAGCTCATTAGAACATTTATCTGTCACAGTGATTTTTCTCCTTAAAAGAACGGTGCCAATCCACACTACCCCAGTGGGGCATACTGGTGCCATCTTTATCCTAAAGTTTTATCATCTTGGATGGTTTTTGTTTCTCTTGATTCTTTTCCTGTTTGTACCAGAAATACATGTTCATTATAAAAAATGCAGGTAAAAAAGGAAGATGAAAGAAACAAAATCATCCAACCCCCTCCAACCAAAAATAATGACGGCTGGAAGTTAAGCATATTCCTCTCTAGCCCTTTTTTCTGTGTATGTGAGAGACTTTTCCCAAAAATTTAGATTATTGTCTATGATCAGTTCTATTTTGGTACTTTTACTGGTTTACTTAAGCCACTGAAAATTTTTTTACAATATTCCATCCTATATAGACATCTTTCTTAAAGATCCCCTGATATTGGATGTTTTAAGTTCGAACCTGTATCCTGTATAATAATGTTGTCATGCACGCAGCCTCCTGTGTAAATCTGAATCATAGTCTTCATTTCGTATTACCACCACACAAAAAGTATTCCTGTCTGGAGAATTCCACGGACCGGGGAGCCTGACAGATTACAGTCCATGGGGTCCCAAAGAGTCGGACACAACTGAGCGACTAACACTTCCCCTTTCAGCACAAAGAACTTAGAAAAACCAAACACCATGATAAAAGTGTTTTTTAGATATCCTTGGATTTTAAAGGATGAAATTGAGCCCATCAGGGGGACTATGTCGTTTCCACCTGTGTCTTCAGGAAGGCAGCCCGAAGTCTGGGAAGACCATGGGTGCTCAGCCAGGTGGCACTGAGCTGCTTTATCAGCTTCAGGACTTGAGGCAAGGCATCGATCCTCCAGGCTGACGGGACTTTTATCATTTGTCATTTTGAGCAACAGAATAGGCAAACTATTCACCAATTGTTGGACATCGAGCTTTCATACCGTTCATTATTAGAGAGAACACCATCCATGGGCATCTTCATTGCACATAGCTCTTGGCGTCTAAGGAATGATTACCCTCAGCACAAAAGATAAATTCCCAGAAGTTGGTATTTGGAATCGAAGGGCATAAAGCTCATTAGAACATTTATCTGTCACAGTGATTTTTCTCCTTAAAAGAACGGTGCCAATCCACACTACCCCAGTGGGGCATACTGGTGCCATCTTTATCCTAAAGTTTTATCATCTTGGATGGTTTTTGTTTCTCTTGATTCTTTTCCTGTTTGTACCAGAAATACATGTTCATTATAAAAAATGCAGGTAAAAAAGGAAGATGAAAGAAACAAAATCATCCAACCCCCTCCAACCAAAAATAATGACGGCTGGAAGTTAAGCATATTCCTCTCTAGCCCTTTTTTCTGTGTATGTGAGAGACTTTTCCCAAAAATTTAGATTATTGTCTATGATCAGTTCTATTTTGGTACTTTTACTGGTTTACTTAAGCCACTGAAAATTTTTTTACAATATTCCATCCTATATAGACATCTTTCTTAAAGATCCCCTGATATTGGATGTTTTAAGTTCGAACCTGTATCCTGTATAATAATGTTGTCATGCACGCAGCCTCCTGTGTAAATCTGAATCATAGTCTTCATTTCGTATTACCACCACACAAAAAGTATTCCTGTCTGGAGAATTCCACGGACCGGGGAGCCTGACAGATTACAGTCCATGGGGTCCCAAAGAGTCGGACACAACTGAGCGACTAACACTTCCCCTTTCAGCACAAAGAACTTAGAAAAACCAAACACCATGATAAAAGTGTTTTTTAGATATCCTTGGATTTTAAAGGATGAAATTGAGCCCATCAGGGGGACTATGTCGTTTCCACCTGTGTCTTCAGGAAGGCAGCCCGAAGTCTGGGAAGACCATGGGTGCTCAGCCAGGTGGCACTGAGCTGCTTTATCAGCTTCAGGACTTGAGGCAAGGCATCGATCCTCCAGGCTGGCTAACTGGCTTTTTCCAGGTTGGCTAACTGACTTTTATCATTTGTCATTTTGAGCAACAGAATAGGCAAACTGGAGATGTCCAAGTCACGAAAGAGCTGAAACCCCTCTTCCCATTCTGGAAGCCAAAGGAGAGAAACGCCCTCTCTATCCAGGCCCAAAACATGGATCTCAGAGCACAGGACCTGAGCCGAGTCACATGTTCAGAGGTGGCCTTGATCTTGGATCTTGGCTGCTTCTGCCTCCTTGGGCTCCTGCCCGTGGTTCTCCAACCTGCGTATCAACTTTGTGATATCCTTCCAACAAATTCCTTTTCCTGCTGAAGTTCAGCAGAATGGATTTCTATCACTGCAATCAAGAACTAGCAAGAAGTGGCACCCACTGATCTGTGCAGGCTCGAGATAAGGTAGATATCTGCTGGAACGGCACTGGGCCAGGTCAGCATTAAATGCTGCCTGCTACTTGATTACTATGATAGGGCAGCAAAGGCAAGTGGTCCAGCAAAGCCAGGACTCTAGAGTCAGACAACCCGAAGTCCATTTCCAACTCCACGTCTTACCTGCTGTGTGACCTGGGGCAAGCTACTGAACCTCTCTGTGCCCCAGTTTCCTCATTAGGGAATATTAAAATAATAATCATACCCTTTAGGGCTTGTATAAGGGGAAAATGGAATACTATATAATATATCCTTGTAACAGCTGGTTTTAAATGTGTGCTATTATCATTAAAATAATAACCAACGTGAATCTCACGCTGTCATTTTTACACCACCTTCACAATCTCTATCCCATTTAATCCCATTAGCAATCACACTAGAGGTGAAGGTCTTACTTTACAAATTTAGAAACTCGGGTTCAGAGAGTTTCCTCCCTGCAAGTTATAGGATCACAGCTCAAACCCACAACTCTAATTGTGAAGGTCAAGACCTTTACATGGGTGAATGTGGTATGTTCTCAATAATTATTCATGCATTAACAGTGATGAATGAATGAATGAGAGAATGGATGATGTGAATTAAAATGCCTAATATTTGCTCAGCACCAACAAATATCAGGTCTGGGCTCACACGTGAAACAGGTGCAATTTACTTATAATTTATGTGTCTACGTCTTATGACAGGATGGTGTAGATAGTCCCATCTCTGTAATGAGGAAAACGAGGCTCAGAAGGGTTAATACTTTGTTCAAGGCCACAGTGAACGGTAGGCCATGCTCTCTGCCCCAACACCTCTGACCCTCAAGCTCCCTTTAGATTTGAAAACGAGCACCTCCTGCCTTGCATCTGCCACTTGCCTCCCTCCTCCTGTTATGTCCCAGCTGAAGTGTGCCCAAAAAGGTTGTTTTCACTATCAAATGGGCCTTTGGAAGCGAGAGATTAGGTAACCAAATGTGCGACCAGTTTATAGCAGCAGGTTCGCCGGCAGCCAGCCTGGGCGTCGGCCGGCCTTGGGATGGCGGCCGCTGGACTGTGGGCTGCCTGACAATCGCTGTGCTCAGTATCCTGTTTATACAATGAATCTGTAATGTAATTTCACAAGGCTCTGAAATGCACCGAGAAACAGGCGAGGGCTCCGTGCCTCAGCCTAATCCATATGAAACAGACTGGAACGCACCTAGTAAACACGCTGGAGAAGAGCGAGGCTGCAGCCGGTACATCCTCATCTAAAAGGGATTATCTTGGTGGAGTGGGTCAGCCAGTGTCCCTGCGCGAGCACTCGAGGATCCCCAGAATTGGACCTGCAGGATCTCCAAACCACAGGATGTGTATAGCTGTGACTTCAGCTGCCTGAGGAGCAACAACAGAGTTAAGAGCAAGAAACCCATTTCCATTCCCCTAAAGTACATTTTCATAAGAACAGTATTATCAGAAACTAGAAAAGAACTAGGGTTTTCTCAGCACCAGCACTGGGCTTTGCTTTCCCTTTCTGACTCCTGGGGTTCTGCCTTCTGCTCTCCTATCTGTGTGCTCATTCATTTATCCAGCAAACATAGTACCCACCTCCTCCTGATCAGCCCCGGGGGCTAGTAGCTGGACAGGCAGGGAGGTGATCAATAAGATCTATCCATTCATATGGGTATATTTATTGAGCAGGTACTTTGGGTTTTTTGTTTGTTTTCAATTTTTTATTCTATATTGGAGTAGAGTTGATTTAGTGTTGTGTTAGTTTCAGGTATACAGCAAAGTAATTCAGTTATGCATATATCTGTTCTGTTTCAGACTCTTTTCCCATATAGGTCATCACAGAGTATTCAATAGAATTTCCTACACCATACAGTACCCACACAGTTGATTATCTATTTTATATATAGCAGGTTAGTTAATCCCAACCTCCTGATTTATTGCTCCCCACCCCACCCTTCCCTTTTTGATAACCATAAGTTTGCTCTCCAAGTCTCTGAGTCTGTTTCCATTTTGTAAATAAGTTCACATATATCCATTGGTTTAGATTTCACATGTAAGGGATATCATATGGTATTTGCCTTTCTCTGACTTACTCCACTTAGTATGCTAGTCTCTAGTTGCCACAAATGGCATTATTTCATTCTTTTTTATGACTGAATAATATTTCTTCATCCATTTCTCTGTCATCAGATATTGAGGTGGCTTCCATGTCTTGGCTCTTTGTTCGCCATTCTTCACAAAGGATGTGGGCTGGCTGGTCTGCCTTGAGCAGGTCCTTTGGACCAGGTACTGTCTGGGTGCCCAAGGAGCCAAAGCCCTGTTTCTGTTCCAGTGGGAAAGACAGCCAGTAGGCAAGATGAGTAACATGTATAGCGATCGGTGCCAAGGAGAAGGAGAAAGAGAGGGGAGAGGGATGCAAATTAGGGCGGCCAGAAGAGGGCTTACAGTAATGCCCTGGGGCCACTTCACAGAGCTGAACACTGAGGCCAAGGAAGGCCAGGTACAAGAATGATGATACTCTTCCTTTCTGTGTCTAAAGCCCCATGGAGCTGCCAAAGTGCTTTCAGATAAAGGTCCTCCTTTCACCATATGTACTAGTGAGGATTCTCCAGAGCCACAGAGCCAATGAAGCATAGAGATATAAAGAGATTTATTATAAGGAATTGGCTCCCTCAATTATGGAGGCTGACTGGTCCCAAGAGCTACAGTCTCTAAGCTGGAGACCCACAAGAGCAATGGAGGAGTTCCAATCAGAAAAGACTGGCGGGCTTGAGACCCAGAAGAACTGATGTTTCAGGAAAAGTCCAAAAGCAGGAGGAAAATCACAACAGCTCAGCTCACAAGCAATCAGGCAGAAGGAAGTCCCTTTTTCTCTAGGGATGGTCTTTTTGTCCTATGCTGGCCTCCAACATTAGTCTGTTCCTCTGTACTCCTGAGTAGTAGTCCGTTTTATCAGATTTATTTAGGTATTCATCCATTAAAGAACACATGGGTTTGAGGTTGTAAACATCAGCATTCGAGTTTTTGTGTGAACAGATGCTTGCATTTCTCTTAGACAAATGCATAGGAGTGAGATTATAGGGTCATACAGTCAGGGTAGGTTTAATTTTATAAGAGTCAAAACGTTTTTCAAAGTGTCTATCATTTTGCATTCCCACCATCGCACACATCATGCTTATGTGTGTGTGTGGCTCCCCAAAGTAGAATGAGGACAGACGGCTGGATGGCATCACAGATTCCATGGACATAACTTTGAGCCCCTCTGGGAGACGGTGAAGGACAGGGGAACCTGGCGTGCTGCAGTCCACGGGGTTGCAAAGAGTCAGACACAACTTAGCAACTGAAAAACAACAGCAACAAAACTAAAATATAACCTCCCTGAGGGTTGGTAAGGTCAGGATAGAGCTTTTGTTTTGCTCATTCCTCTCTCCCCAGCGGATGAAACGTTATAGGCACTCAATAAATATCTGTTGGTTTAAGAAATAAATGATCGCTTTCATTCTCACAATTCGAAGCTTCTCCATAAGGCAGGCAGTATTGTGTCCATGCTAGAGATGAAGAAACTGAGACCCAGAGCTCTTAGGGGGACACGCTTCTGGATGTATTTGAATGCAACTGTCCAGCTTGAGAAGCAGCCTATCTGCTCACACCCTACGCCAGCCCCAGGACGGGGGCTACACTTTGTCCCTGAGCTGTCCCCAGTGGGTTCTGACTTCACTTAATGGAATGCCAGGGTCAGGGAGCTTGGGGAAGACTCACGAGGCAGTGAGTGAGCGGAAGATGGACCACTACGGCCTTCAGATGACAATCCAGATCTGTTGCTTTTCTCTGTCCTGGGCTAGAAGGCAGATTTGCAGGGGTGGAGAACATGGAAATCAACAAAGACACCCAAAGGAGAACAAACCAAGGCTACTGTGAATGTGTTCTAGCAAGGGAGTCAGCCACCATCACCTGCGTTTGGCAGACGCTGAAAGGCAGGCAGGGAAGCGGGAAAGCCCTGCAGCGAGTGAAAGGGAAGCTTCGCACAGGTCTCATCCGAGGCTGCTGGCACCGAGAGGCTGGAAGTGGGTGAACTAGAGGTAGGTCACTTATGCAGTGGGTTTGGGGAATGTATCTGGCTTTTTCTGGTTGGTCCCGAGTTGAAAGCCAGGGCAAAAAATATGGAAGCTGGAAGCCACTGGTCAATTTCGTGACCATTTGGGGCCAAATGTTGCTGACCGAGGATGTGGGTTAGCATTCTATTGTCACATACGGTCTGGCTGTTGTCCATTTGTATATTTAGTCTCTCAAGAGAAAGAGACAGAAAGAAGAGGCAGATGAGTGAGAGAAAGAGAGCTCACTTTGGGGGTTAAAAACAGGGTTTGCATTCCAGCTCTGCCTCCTGCAACAGGGGATCTCATGTAAATCCCTGGCTCCCAGCTTCTTCACAACGCATGTGCGGCCCCATTTTTGTTTTCTTCGATTCACCAGGGTGGTGAGAACTGGACAGGCCTGCGGGCTTGTGCTTCTTTCTCTTGAGAGCAAAAAGGTACACCTCTGCAGCTCAAACGGACCAGAAGTGGGGAGGGAGCTGTCATGGAAGAGGTAAGCAAGGATGTGGAGTTCAAAGGTCAGGGCACGCGGCCAAGCCCTCAGCACCCCTCCCACAGCACAGTGTACCCCAGCAGGCCGTCACCAGGGACTGCACAGCTCAGCCCCTTGGAGTAAACCACCCGTGTGCCACTTACATGCCTGGCTTAGAAGCACCGGCACATACGAGAGTAATAACGAAATCCAAGCTCAACAGGTGCAGAGCAGCAGAAAGGCCTTTAGTCCAGCACGTCCTCCATCCACACAGCAGCTTTATAACTTACTGAATGCCTTCCTGTTTGCAATGCGAACAAAATTCTCCCTTGCCGGAGCCCGTTACTCACTCTTGGCCAGCGACTGTGTTTTTCTCTGAAGGGGCCGCCCAGGTGGCTCTGGGGTTAAAGAATCTGCCTGCCAAGGCAGGAGACACAGGAGACTCGGGTTCGATCCCTGAGTCAGGAACTAGCCACCTGAATCCAGTATTCTTGCATGCAGAATTCCATGGACAGAGGAGCCTAGAGGGCTATGGTCCATGGGGTTGAAAAGCATCGGACATGACTAGGATTGAGCATGCATGCACACACCTTCTCTCTAAAGCTGGTATTATACTCCTATCCCCCGTCTAACTGTTGAGAGAAGAGATGCTCAGAGAGGCCAAGAAACCCACCTTAGGTCACACCGCTTATCAAAAGCAAAGCATTCGAACCCAGGTAGTCAGTCACAGGGCCTGATGACACTTGATTCGCACAGTCCATAGGGATGGGTACAGCGGGTGGTGGGGACTCTTTAGCCCAGAGTCCAGGCACGGTTTAATAAGGCCTGCTTTCTGTTTGGTAAGAAGGGCCTGCGTGGCCCCTGGCATCAGGTGGGTCTAGGCAGGGATGCCGGCTCTGGAGCTGGTTAATTATTCACGTAGCCTAGGGCAGAATGGCTCCCTCTCTGATCCTCGGGTCCTCATCCTCTAAATGGAGGAGATATGCTCTGCCCACGGGGCATCTCCTCAATACATCCACCTGCTACCTTCCTGGACCCTGACTGGTCTTCTCCCACCAGGATGAGGACGGCCATGCACTCGGTGGGGATGTGCCCAGCTCAGACACACGCGTGAGCCAGTTCTGCCTTTGCCATCTCTTGTTGCATAGACTTTGTCCAGTTGCTCCACCTTTCTGAGCCTTGATTTTCCCAACTGTGAAATGGGGACAATCATACCCATGCAGCAGGAACCGGTTCAAGGGTAAAATGAGATCGGGTTTGAAAGCACGTGGAAGAAATAAAGGTTCAAAACTGGTCGGGGCAATTGTCATGCGGTAAAGCTCTCCTGACGTGGAAACTCACGTGCACCCAGACACATGGAAGTGCTACAGAACCCAGATGAGTGAGCCGCTGCGGAAGGTCTCTCGTGTACTCCCATCTGCCCCTGGCAGGATGCGGGTGCCCTCCTTGGGTCCCAGCACATCAGCCCTGCCGGAGCTTGGTCCTGATCACTTCCTGCTGTTAGTTTTCACGCAGGACTCACCTGAAGGCCAGGGAGAGCCCCATACCCACTGCACCTGCACAGAACCAGCCCGTCATAGAAGTCTGATGCTTCTTAAATGAGTGGCCGAGCAGCGGAATAAACCGCTGACTTCCCTTCTCTGGGGATGGGTGGGCTTAAGGGGTGTACTCTTCAACAATCCTTATCAACTCCCTCTTCCAAACCACAGTTTGCTAGAAACTGACTCAACTGAGATCTGAAGACGTAACTTGGAATAGTGTTATTACACAGTGATGGTTAAGGCCTGGGGTCTTACCCTGGTCTCTGCCACTTACGAGCTTCACCTTTAGTCTTAAGGAAGCTGTTCAACCTCCCCAAGCTTGTTTTATCCACTTGTAAAATGAAAATAATAATCGTTGTCGGGTTTTATGAGAATTAAATCACATAATATAGTAATAAGCACATTATAAATGGTCGCTTTGTTGATAATGATGTCATTATCATCATTACTGTTAGGTCAAAGCACATTTTGAGAATCTGAAACATGCACGTGTAATTTCATGGGTCCCCCATCCAAGAATCCTACCTGGACCCAAGCAAGAACGGCAAACCTCTTAAACTAGCTAATTTCCTGCATTTTATAAGCAGAGGATAGAGGTCCAGAGAGAGAGTGTGATTTGACCCCTGTGGTAGGGTTGGACCCAAATTTCCCCAATCATATTAAGGTTGAAGCCAAAATGAATCTCAGTTGCATGCCGTTCCCTGCCACCTCGCCCCCATTGTCAGATTTCTCTTTGAGCAAACACTCTGGAGCTCCTCCACCTTCTGCTGAGGTCAGAACAGTGCAAGGAGATACATGAAACAATCGTGCCGCCTTCCTGCCTGCCCTTGAGTTCCTACACAACTTCATCCCATCCGATTTTCCCAGAGAAGCAGCAGCCCGACCCCACTGCTCCCTCACTAACATCCAAGTCACCACCACATGTCTGTGCACCTCATTTTCTTCATTTATCAAATGGGATGATGTAATAGGTCACCAGATCATTGTGAAGGTTAAACAACGCATCGTGTCAAAAGTGACCAACCCCAAGGAAGCCCTCAGAAAATGGTACCCATTACCATCGTGAGTGCAAACTGTTCAAGGAGGAAATACTCCTTCAAAGTAGGGTTGCCAAGTCCTGCAGGTACCTGTTTTAATGAATAAATGAAAATGCTTGGTAATGAGCCTCGTGATTGTTTTATGTAAATGGTGCTCCCCTGGAGCTTGTAAACAATTTCTTGTCTCAAGAAAACATTGCCCTTGAGAGCTGGTTTACAACGCCAATTTGCTTCTCCAACTTTCTCTTCCTGGCCTGTACAGGGGAGCCTTTGGCCCAGGTGTGAGAACCATGACAAACCTTTAATTGAGGCCTCTGGTCTCAGCAATGGATTACGGGATCCTGAGAGCCTTTGGCGGAGGGAATAGGCTGCACCTTTAAAGAAATAGTCCTCTTTTTGTTCCTTCTATCTTCTTCTTGGCCCAAGCTGGATAAGGTGATATTTGATGGAGTTAATATTTGGAAAGGAGAAAAACTGATGAGTTTGAATTGGATAAAATAAAAAGCATGATATGACAGCAAAAAGATATCACCACCAACTAGAAACGTTTGCTGAGATCCAAGTTCACTCTGGAACTGGAAGGAAGCTGGAAGAAGTCCTGGACAGCTGCTCAGGATCCCAGTCTATACCAGCCTGGATCAGTCTGTACCAGTCGATGCATGTGTGCTTGCCTAAGTCACTTCAGTCATGTCCGACTCTTCGCAACACCATGGACCATAGTCCTTCAGGTTCCACTGTCCATGGGATTCTCCGGGTAACAATACTGGAGTGGGTTGCCACTCCCTCCTCCAGGGGATCTTCCCAACCCAGGGATGGAACTCATATCTCCTGAATCTTCTGCATTGCAGGTGGGTTCTTTACCCCCTGCAGCACCTAGCAAGTATATACTAGTCTATAAGAGATGTTAAATACAGTCTCTCTGGCATCCACCAGAAACGTGATATCAGGTAACTCAGATTTCCCACCTTACCTCATGGAAGACAGTTAGCCCTGTCTCTTGTCCTAGAAAGCAAAGCCCCCCACAGTCACCACTCAAATCTGCACAAATAGCAGGAGACAGCTGCCCATCATAGCACCAACTCTGCCCCAGTCAGCTGATTATGTCAGAATATCCCCCATGAGCTAGATAAGGTGGAAAGTCTCCTAAGAAATCTTTTGGATGTTTTAACTTTATTTAGTTAAATATAAAGAAATACATATTTTTATGAACCAAAAACTATTTTCCTGGATCTCCCAAATCAATACTAAATCGACATGTAAATACTCTAGGGTAGATGAGATATTAAATGCTTAGCCTCTTGGGCGAGCCCACAAGTCTCTGATGGTCCTGAGGAAGTCATGTGACCTTTAAGAGTTCATTGACCTTCAAGAGTCCGTCTGAATTTAAAGAGTCAGTTGCCAAAGGGTGATGAAAGTGGCCATCCTCCCCGTGAACACACAATTTCATGCTTCTGCGCCTTGGGCTGATGGTTCCTTCTACCTAGAATGCCATTCTCTAAACCACCCATCTTCACATTTCCCTGGTCAAGGTCAAATCAAGGAGGGTGTTAGGCCCATCCAAGCAAGTAGGAGCAGGCGTACTGAATTTTACCTTTAAGTGACCATTTGTCCTCATCCCTTTGTCCTCTGGGGTGAACTCATCTACAAGGGAAATACGGATTCAATGATGGGTCAGAGCTAGTGCCCTTTTCTAGAATCACAATGACTCTTAGCTTCTCTTCAAGTGGACGAGCAACAGCCCTAGTCAACTCAAGGCGTTTTTGCCAAAGGATGGACTGACCGGAGGCCTTCAACAACACAGGAAAACAGATCTGAAGTTTACAATCACAGCACCAAGAGAAGAGGCAAGCCTCTGATGCCACATGAATCAAAAGACAATAAGCACTTCCCCATCCTCACCCCAGCCCTGAACAAGACCCTCTATACAGATGTAATCACTCCCTCTTTCTCTTGCTCCCTGGGAAAATGAAATCTCATCTGTCTGCAGTTAGTGGGAGCCCGGAGTAACTGGATTCGTGGCTGAAACAAAAGATCTACATGACGTTAACAGTTCATTGAGCTGTGAGATGAACAAGACGTGTGTGGAAGCGGCAACGCGAGCTGCGAGTCCATTTCCAGTGTTCATAAAGCTCCCCTTTTGTGGTACGTTTCCAAACACTGACTCCAGGATGGGCACCATCCGTTTCCTTCCAGAACGAGACAGGCCTGCAGATCGAAGGCACCGAAACGTCCCCCGGCGCTATGAATGGCCAGCACAAGGTGCTGTGTCAGGAACTTGCCCTTGTCTCTAGCACAAGTTGCACTGACGCCACTGGCTTGGCAAAGCGCGTGCCTCCTGTTCACCCAGAGGATCAGTCCACAGATCACAGCACATCAGGGGAACCCACCGAATTCCACATCTCAGGCTCTCATGGGTGGGTCCAAGGATACTTCTCAGGATGATGCCATCCAGTGTGTAGAAGTGGAAGCACCCTCCATGCCCAACAATCGGCGATCGGTTCATTAAATTATAAAGAGACACCCGTGTCAAGGTTCTATGTGGCCCTTCCAACGAAGCCCGTAGAAGTACATCGGACACGGAAAGAGGCTTGTGATTTATTGCAAACTATTAAGAAAGCAAGGTGTAGGACAGGATGTATAACATGACCCCATTTGTATAGTAAGTGTAAGGAGAAGGAAAAAGAAAGAAGCTGTGTCTAGCTTCTAGAAAGGACGGACCCTGCTATATATATATATCACCTTGATGGTTTTAGATAAACGACAGCCTCCAAAACTGTAAGAGAGTAAACTTCTGTTTGAAGCCACCCAGTTTACGGTGCTTTGTGAGCACTGCCCTTGAAAATGGAGACAGGGAAGCAGCCAGGTGGGGTGCAGCTGGGAGGGCTCCAAGGGCTGAGGAAGCCAGTGGGACACTGTGTCAGTCAGGGTTCTCCGAAGAAACAGAGCCAATGGGACACGCAGAGACAGATGCAAGAGGAGATTTACTATAGGAATCGGCTCGCGTTGCCGTGAAGGCCACAAAGTACCATGATCTGCCGTCTGCGGGCTGGAGAACCAAGAAAGCGGGTGGAAGAATTTAGCAGAGTTGAAGGCCTGCGAATCATGGCGCCGATGGGGTGAGTCCACGTCTGAGTCTGAAAGCCTGGAGCACCCACATCTGAGGGCAAGAGACAGTGGATGTCCCGTTTCTGGCAGAGAGAGTGAATGTGCCCCTGTTCTCTCCAGACCCCCAGTGGACTGGCTGCTGCCCACCCACACTGCTGAGGGCCTTCTTCTTTCCTATCTACCGATTTAGATGGCCACGTCTTCTGGAAAGCCTCTGGACATAATGTTCTTCCAGCTCTCTGGGCCTCCCTTCGCCACAAACTGACACAGAAACGAACCATCACAGTGACCGAGTAGATAAAGAGCACAATAAAGAAGGAGAAGCTGGGAGCCCATTGCAAAGTCAGCAGCATCTCTACGATAAATACTCCTCCGCCTCCTTTCCAGAGCTTCACAAACTGGGATCCAGAGATGGCTGTGAGCGGAAGTAGGGGGAAATTGAGCAGTTTCCTGAGCAATCACCGCAGGTACAGAAGCAAGGCAGAGCAGAGTCCGGGACCTGGGTGACTGTGGACTGTGGTCCCCACCCTAACCCCTTCCCCTCCCAAAATGTTCAGAGGCCCTCAGGGGGCTTTAGCCTTCCTTGAGGCCTGAATTAGAGGCTGCCTTTCATGGGTGCAAGAACAGGGGCTAGGAAAGTCTGAATAGTGCGCCCCGGGGCACACAGATAACCAGATCTGCGGGATTCCAGAGCCCACAGTCCCACCAACACAGGAGCCGGCTCTGCTGCCAGTCCAGCTGCTTCCATGGCCCTGCTAAATGGGGAGCAGATGCTAAACAATAACCATTCCACGCATGTGGCCATCTCCTGGGTCAGTCAAACACTGGCCAAAGAAAACAAAGGACTCTTTCACTCTCTCTATCCACAAAGCCACACAGGACCTTTTTCCCGAGCTCCCTTGGCCTCATCCACAAGGCAAGTGACCAAGGACTTATCACCTCTGTTTCCTCCTCTCCCCACCTGACACCTGATCTGCTCAAAGAGCTACCTGGGGCAGCTTTGGAGGACCAGGCACCAGCATCCCCTTTGGCGGACACACGCCTGGGGGAAGATGCTCCTGGGCGGCGCGCCCCCGGGGAGTCCAGGCGGTGCCATTCACGGAGGTTCATGACTGAACCCGATGCCATCGCTTGTCTGTAGGGCACTCTACAGTTTGTCAAGCAGCTCTATGCTTGTCATTGCTTTCGCGCTTCACCATGGCACAGCAAAGGAGTCACTGTCCTTGTCCCACTGGCAGCAAAAGAGAAAATGGAAGCTTGAGAGGGAATCAGGTCTGGGGAGAAGCAGGACAGGAATTCAGACTGATACCTGATGGCCCCCAGAGTCCCCCCTCTTCCCAAGATGCTGTGAAGTTCCTCCCATCGTCTCACCAAGTGATGGAGGGAGCCAGGATTCAAAGCGAGGTCTCTCCGCACTCTAAGACCACACTCGCTCCCACCACCACTGACCACCCACCAGCAAGCTCTCCCAGAGAACCTAGCCCACTCAGAAGCCTAGCCACATTTCTCTGCAGGGTCATCTCCCAGCGGTTTTTATTCCTGGGTTTGCCATCCTTATCTGAGCCCCACCGGTGCATTCTCCAACTCTCACCTTGGTTTCCCTGCCTTGAACACACTGCATCTTTCTACACCAGGACAAGTAGCACCACTCCCTCCTAGAAAAAAAAAAAAAAAAAAAAACCAGAGAGAGAGAGAAAGGAAGGGAACAAAGCGGAGGGGGAAAAGAACAAGAAAAGGAAAGAGAGAGGGAGAGAGTGGAGAAGGGGAAGACAGACCTCCTGCGCACGGGGAAAGTTACAGATGAGGACAATTACTCCCAGAGCCTCTGTGCAACCAAGCGCTTCCAGCGAGCGTCCCTGGGTACCCGCGGAGGCTTTCCGGCGTTAGGTGATGTACGACGTCGGCCACGTGCCCAGTGATCTATGGCCGCGGCCTGGGTGATGCTCCCGCCTTGGGAAGGCGGTGTGATTTAAGGCTGCCCCCCGAGACTCCAGCTGGCACGGGGCCACCGTGGTCCGTGTTGTGTCTGGGATGGAGTGTGTGCGCGCGGAGGAAGGGCACTGCCTCCAATTTCCTGAATGGACTCGGGAGGGAGGCAGGCAGACTCGCTTGCTGTCTTCCAGGATAGCTTCACAGTGTCTGGGAAAAGGCCTCTTCATCTTTTTTTTTTTTTCCCAAGGCTACATGGCATGTTGGGTCTTAATTCCGTGACCAGGGATAGTGCTCAGCTGCATACAGTGGAAGCATGGAATCTTAACCCCTGGACTGCCGGGGAAGTCCCAAGGCCTATTCATTCATATGGAAGAGTTTCCGTTCTTGTATTTCGTGGCTCTGGGGCGGGTCATCGCTGCTCTCGCGATAAAATATTCATAAACACAAAGACTCTTAGAGATGGGGATGAGTTCAGAAATCCCCTCCAACCTCCCACCAATCTGGATGTCATTTATTCATTCTGCAAAGATTTGCTGAGCTCCTCCTGTATCTCGCCCATGGTTTCTCAGTGTGGGGGGTACAGCATCGAACAGGCAGAAGTCATGTTTTGTCCTTGTGGGGCTCACTTTCTAGAAAGGAAGACATATTACACAAGGAATCAGGCAAGTCACGAGGTGGCCGATGGTCTGAGGCTTATGAGACTGAAACAGCCAAAGACCAGGAGATCTATTTTAGATGGCTTGGTTAGGAAAGGTCACCCAGTGCATAGAGACTTAAAGTAAAAGGAACCAGTGTTGCCCCCATCTACAGAAAGGGCTATCTTTTCCTCTTTTGCACAAAGGTACTCTCTGCTTCCCATACTGCTGCTGGATTCTGGGGACCCAGCAATTCCAAGAGGCCCCTTTCATGACTGGCTCACCACTGCTTCATTAAGGGTCATCATTTCTCACTTAGATGGCTCTCCGGTGAATCTCGCGGGACTCATTTAAACCAGTGTCCCTTGACTAGTCTTCAAGCCTCTAACGTGGCCTTCTCCAACCCATTCTCTCCAAGAATACGCGGCCTGCATACCTTTCCTAATGTATAAGTCAATTAGAATCAGACAGGGGACAGGATTGGGAAAAGAGGACATCAAGGTTGTATGCTGTCACCCTGCTTATTTAACTTCTATGCAGAGTACACCACATGAAATGCTGGGCTGGATGAATCACAAACTGGAGTCAAGATTGTCAGGAGAAATATCAATAACCTCAGGTATGCAGATGACACCACCCTTATGGCAAAAAGCAATGGAACTAAAGAGCCTCTTGATGAAGGTGAACAAGGAGTGCGAAAAGGCTGGCTGGAAACTCAGCATTCAAAAAACGAAGATCATGGCAGCCGGTTCCATTACTTCATGGCAAATAGATGGGCAAATAATGGAAATAGTGGGAGACTTTTTTTCTTGGGCTCCAAAATCACTGTGGATGGTGACTGCAGCCATGAAATTAAAAGACACTTGCTCCTTGGAAGAAAAACTCTGTCAAACCCAGACAGCTTATTCAAGAGCAGAGACATCACATTGCCAACAGAAGTCCGTATAGTCAAAACTAGTTTTCCCAGTAGTCATGTATGGATGTGAGAGCTGGACCATAAAGAAGGCTGAGCAGTGAAAAATTGATGCTTTTGAACTGAGGTGTTGGAGAAGATGCTTGAGAGTCCCTTGGACAGGAAGGAGATTAAACCAGTCAATCTTAAAGGAAATCAACCCTGAATGTTCAATGGAAGGACTTATGTTGAAGCTGAAACTCCAATACTTTGGCTACCTGATGCGAAGAGCTGACTCACTGGAAAAAACTTTGATGCTGGGAAAGATTGAAGGCAGAAGGAGAAGTGGGAGACAGGGGATGAGATGGTTGGATGGTGCCACCAACTCCATGGTCATAAGTTTGAGCCATCTCCACGAGACAGTGAAGGACAGGGGAAACCAGGCGCACTGCACTTCATGGGAATCACAAAGAGTCAGACGCTACTTAGTGACTGAACAACAAATCTGATCTGGTTTCTTCTCTCTTTACAAGCCACACCCGTGTGGTCTCTCCAGCATCAGGCCATCATTCAGCCCAGGCCACCTCTGTCCCAGCCATAGTGAATATGGGATGTGTCTTTCAAACCACAACTTCCGGGTTTCCCTGGTGGTCCAGTGGGTAAGGACACCGCCTTGCCATGCAAGGGGCTCTGGTTCACTCCCTGGCCACAACTGGAGTCAAGATTGTCAGGAGAAATGAAATGCTGGGCTGGATGAATCACAAACTGGAGTCAAGATTGTCAGGAGAAATATCAATAACCTCAGGTATGCAGATGACACCACCCTTATGGCAAAAAGCAATGGAACTAAAGAGCCTCTTGATGAAGGTGAACAAGGAGTGCGAAAAGGCTGGCTGGAAACTCAGCATTCAAAAAACGAAGATCATGGCAGCCGGTTCCATTACTTCATGGCAAATAGATGGGCAAATAATGGAAATAGTGGGAGACTTTTTTTCTTGGGCTCCAAAATCACTGTGGATGGTGACTGCAGCCATGAAATTAAAAGACACTTGCTCCTTGGAAGAAAAACTCTGTCAAACCCAGACAGCTTATTCAAGAGCAGAGACATCACATTGCCAACAGAAGTCCGTATAGTCAAAACTAGTTTTCCCAGTAGTCATGTATGGATGTGAGAGCTGGACCATAAAGAAGGCTGAGCAGTGAAAAATTGATGCTTTTGAACTGAGGTGTTGGAGAAGATGCTTGAGAGTCCCTTGGACAGGAAGGAGATTAAACCAGTCAATCTTAAAGGAAATCAACCCTGAATGTTCAATGGAAGGACTTATGTTGAAGCTGAAACTCCAATACTTTGGCTACCTGATGCGAAGAGCTGACTCACTGGAAAAAACTTTGATGCTGGGAAAGATTGAAGGCAGAAGGAGAAGTGGGAGACAGGGGATGAGATGGTTGGATGGTGCCACCAACTCCATGGTCATAAGTTTGAGCCATCTCCACGAGACAGTGAAGGACAGGGAAGCCAGGCGCACTGCACTTCATGGGAATCACAAAGAGTCAGACGCTACTTAGTGACTGAACAACAAATCTGATCTGGTTTCTTCTCTCTTTACAAGCCACACCCGTGTGGTCTCTCCAGCATCAGGCCATCATTCAGCCCAGGCCACCTCTGTCCCAGCCATAGTGAATATGGGATGTGTCTTTCAAACCACAACTTCCGGGTTTCCCTGGTGGTCCAGTGGGTAAGGACACCGCCTTGCCATGCAAGGGGCTCTGGTTCACTCCCTGGCCTGGGAAGATCCCACATATCTCTGAGTGGCTAGACCGATGTGTCTAACTACTGAGCTGGAGCTCTGGAGCGCATGTGCCCGGAGATGGCACTCTGCAGCAACAGAGGCCACTGTGATGGGAAGCCCCACACAGGCCAAAGAACAAAGACGGAAATAAATGAAAGACCAATAGAAGTGGCCAAAAAAAAAAACCCACAACTTCCTGCCACCAAGGCCCTCCCTCTCTTCCCCATGACAACCCCATTTGTCTTTCAACATCTGTCTCTAGTGCCTTCACTTCCAGGGACCCTTATCCAACCCACCACCTGGGTGAGACCCTCCTTGTCTCTATCACTCTGGGTGGTGATTTCCTGTTTATGTGGTGATGCCCCCCAATTAGACTCTGAGCCCCTTGAAAGCAGATAGAAGGTCTTTTTCCTCTACGTCCCCACTGCCCAGTGAAGTTCCTGGCACAAGGTACCAAGTGAGTGAACAGAATTAAATGAATGAGTAGCTAAATGTGTCAGGAAGCTTCGGTTGACTTCTCAGAGATGTTGATGGTTGTGATTAGCTCCAGGGGAATGGCTGATAGGAGTGGGGAGCAGGACAACTCTGTGGACACAAGCTTGGAGAAGGAGAGTAAACCAGTTACCCAAGCAGCACACCCTGGTCTACCCACTTAGGAGTCTCAGAGGCACATGAGCAGAGGTTCTATGAAGCACAGGTTATGGCCACATGAAGTCACTTCCTCCTTCATCCATTTTCAGACCCTTACCATGAAAAGGAGAACTTTTCACCAATAGAAGTTTGAGCCATCTCCACGAGACAGTGAAGGACAGGAAGCCAGGCGCACTGCACTTCATGGGAATCACAAAGAGTCAGACGCTACTTAGTGACTGAACAACAAATCTGATCTGGTTTCTTCTCTCTTTACAAGCCACACCCGTGTGGTCTCTCCAGCATCAGGCCATCATTCAGCCCAGGCCACCTCTGTCCCAGCCATAGTGAATATGGGATGTGTCTTTCAAACCACAACTTCCGGGTTTCCCTGGTGGTCCAGTGGGTAAGGACACCGCCTTGCCATGCAAGGGGCTCTGGTTCACTCCCTGGCCTGGGAAGATCCCACATATCTCTGAGTGGCTAGACCGATGTGTCTAACTACTGAGCTGGAGCTCTGGAGCGCATGTGCCCGGAGATGGCACTCTGCAGCAACAGAGGCCACTGTGATGGGAAGCCCCACACAGGCCAAAGAACAAAGACGGAAATAAATGAAAGACCAATAGAAGTGGCCAAAAAAAAAAACCCACAACTTCCTGCCACCAAGGCCCTCCCTCTCTTCCCCATGACAACCCCATTTGTCTTTCAACATCTGTCTCTAGTGCCTTCACTTCCAGGGACCCTTATCCAACCCACCACCTGGGTGAGACCCTCCTTGTCTCTATCACTCTGGGTGGTGATTTCCTGTTTATGTGGTGATGCCCCCCAATTAGACTCTGAGCCCCTTGAAAGCAGATAGAAGGTCTTTTTCCTCTACGTCCCCACTGCCCAGTGAAGTTCCTGGCACAAGGTACCAAGTGAGTGAACAGAATTAAATGAATGAGTAGCTAAATGTGTCAGGAAGCTTCGGTTGACTTCTCAGAGATGTTGATGGTTGTGATTAGCTCCAGGGGAATGGCTGATAGGAGTGGGGAGCAGGACAACTCTGTGGACACAAGCTTGGAGAAGGAGAGTAAACCAGTTACCCAAGCAGCACACCCTGGTCTACCCACTTAGGAGTCTCAGAGGCACATGAGCAGAGGTTCTATGAAGCACAGGTTATGGCCACATGAAGTCACTTCCTCCTTCATCCATTTTCAGACCCTTACCATGAAAAGGAGAACTGCCAGCTTCCCAGTGTAGAAAAACATGACTTTTCTCAATTCTGAATCATCTATATTGGACATGTCTGAAATGAGCATCTCTTAAAGTTGATGTACATATTTTTTCCCCTTTGTTTCCAAAGGCTGTTACTCAATCAGTGATGTGCCCTATGATTTAGGGTCTCCTGGACACAGAGAAACAGAGCATTAGGCATAGGGTCAGTCTGGGTCTGCACCTCCAGGCCCTCCCATTGTCCTAGTGGAATTATCAATCACACCCTCTTTCACTCTCAACCATCCCAGTTTGGATGGAAAGCTACATGGTCACCCCACCAACCCAGCACTAAGAAAGGGCTGCCTGTGGGAGCCACGCCCACTCCATCAGTGCCTGATCCCGATACCTTCTTTAAGAACCATCTCTCCAACGGTATTTGCCCATTTTCTCCTGCCGACCTGTCCGAACAAATAGTTCAAAAATCCTCTGCAACTCCACGACCCAGCTTTCTTTATTCTCCCCTGGAAGCCATGTGATGCTAACAAAATAGCCAAAGTCTTTTGGCCAACTCCTAAGCAGGGCTTCTAAATCCTTCCCCTGAACCATCACCCCCAAAATCAGAGCGGCATACCATTGTGCCCCGAAGAGCCCTACAGGTACCTTCCACAGCACCCTGCAAGTGGTTATTTTGAACTGGGGGGTATTTTAATGAAGCACGTGGAATTTGCCATCTACATTACAGCCTGTGCATGTTTATTTTTATTTGAAAACTATGTTTACATTAGTTGCCGAAGCATAAAATTGAACCACCCAGAAGACACTCTGTTTATTCTCGGGCTTTGGTACCCCCTGCAAATTTCTGAGAAATGCAGTCCCAGAAGCCTTTGCTCTTATCCAACCAGAGCTGTTTGCTGAGAGGGAAGAGGGACGTTTTCACGTGTGAACCAAGCACAGGAAGCGATCCGAACCAGAAGAGAACTAAGACGGTATGGGCAGGTAAAAAACGTCTGCCAAGGTGTCCTCAAAGCTCAACTCTGCATAATTATTCCTTTATTACAGACATGAAAACAGAGAGTCAGAGACATTAAGTTACTGATTTAAGGTCTCAACAAGGAACATAGAGGAAATTTGAAATCCAGCTCCCTCGGATTCAAAGACAGGCTTCCTCACTGAACTCTGAGGGTTTATTCCTTTTCTCCTCTGGACTTTATCGAGGTGCCCTTCGTACAAGAAGTGTCTCCCATCCCAGAGTTCTCATCATCTTCACTGTAACTTTGAGTTTCTCTCTGTCTCGATTGATTTTCAAGAGTTCTCATGAGAGACATGAAAACAATTTTTTTGAACTGTCCGTGTCTATTTGTAGCTCAAAAGCTGATTTGTATCTATGGAAGATTATTTTGTGACTTTAAAAAATTTTTTCTGAAAATGTGGAAAGCTACTATAGATAAAATGCATTTATTCTAAGATACGATCTGTTGGATTCCCTACTACCAAAGTGGGGAGAAAACAGGTGGTATTCCAGAAAAAATACTCGCAGATGGAAAATGTATAAATGGTAATTCACCAAACAACAACGGCAACCGTGACTTTTAAATACGATGCTGTCTTCTTTTTTAGGTCGATGTGTACATTGGAAACTTTGGAACTCCCTAGATAATGAATGTGTGGCTAATTAGATGCTTAGTCCTGGGGAAAAGGCACGGTTGGAAGAAAGAGACTTTTTAATCACCATGAAATTTTAATCTATGTTCTCAGTGATTGGGCTTGAATCATATTGGAAAAGAGCAACAGAAAAAATTGTAGCACCTGAGTTAACCCTATTTGCATACATTACAGCCTGTGCATGTTTATTTTTATTTGAAAACTATGTTTACATTAGTTGCCGAAGCATAAAATTGAACCACCCAGAAGACACTCTGTTTATTCTCGGCTTTGGTACCCCTGCAAATTTCTGAGAAATGCAGTCCCAGAAGCCTTTGCTCTTATCCAACCAGAGCTGTTTGCTGAGAGGGAAGAGGGACGTTTTCACGTGTGAACCAAGCACAGGAAGCGATCCGAACCAGAAGAGAACTAAGACGGTATGGGCAGGTAAAAAACGTCTGCCAAGGTGTCCTCAAAGCTCAACTCTGCATAATTATTCCTTTATTACAGACATGAAAACAGAGAGTCAGAGACATTAAGTTACTGATTTAAGGTCTCAACAAGGAACATAGAGGAAATTTGAAATCCAGCTCCCTCGGATTCAAAGACAGGCTTCCTCACTGAACTCTGAGGGTTTATTCCTTTTCTCCTCTGGACTTTATCGAGGTGCCCTTCGTACAAGAAGTGTCTCCCATCCCAGAGTTCTCATCATCTTCACTGTAACTTTGAGTTTCTCTCTGTCTCGATTGATTTTCAAGAGTTCTCATGAGAGACATGAAAAAAATTTTTTTGAACTGTCCGTGTCTATTTGTAGCTCAAAAGCTGATTTGTATCTATGGAAGATTATTTTGTGACTTTAAAAAATTTTTTCTGAAAATGTGGAAAGCTACTATAGATAAAATGCATTTATTCTAAGATACGATCTGTTGGATTCCCTACTACCAAAGTGGGGAGAAAACAGGTGGTATTCCAGAAAAAATACTCGCAGATGGAAAATGTATAAATGGTAATTCACCAAACAACAACGGCAACCGTGACTTTTAAATACGATGCTGTCTTCTTTTTTAGGTCGATGTGTACATTGGAAACTTTGGAACTCCCTAGATAATGAATGTGTGGCTAATTAGATGCTTAGTCCTGGGGAAAAGGCACGGTTGGAAGAAAGAGACTTTTTAATCACCATGAAATTTTAATCTATGTTCTCAGTGATTGGGCTTGAATCATATTGAAAAGAACAATTGAGTGCAGCAGGGGATACCTGAGCTAAACCAAACCAATTCCATGTAAAGCACACTCCTCTCCATAGGTCCCCTGTGTTACTGCCATGACAGCCTCAGAGGCTGATAAAGACTAAATCATCCCATTCCTACAGCTACTCAGTTTTCTACAATTGATCATAGCCAAAAAGCTGAGAAATGATACTACTCAGTGTTCTGACCCTAACTCTTCACTTGTTGCAATGAAAGTATCAAACAGCTTGGATTGGAATGAGTGCAGTGATATTAATGACAAACTATTTTCCTGCTTGGTAAACTCCTACTCATACTTCAAAACCCTATTCAAATATCCTTCCTGCAAGATACCACTTCTTGGGGAAGTGGTACCCTCAGTACTCCCTTGATCTTTGTATATTTCCCTTTTGAAGCTCCATGATGAATCACTTTTATTGGTGACTTAGTTTCACTCTCCCAGACTGACTCTGTCAGTCTCTGGCATACGGCTTCTAGCATAGGACTTGGAATACAGTAACTACTCAATAAAGGCTAAGTGATGAATGGGTACATGAATAAACAGCATACAACAAGAACTGGTGGGTACTAGAAAACACAACTGTCAAACATGGATTGCTTTTCCTTCCATGAGGAAGCAGTGTCCTTTAGAAAAATTCTTCAATATGATTTAATTCTATCTTCAGATCCCTTCATTCATTTATGCTAAAAAGAAAAAGTTTCCCTGGGCATTCACATTCCTGAATCTGTGGGACTAAATTCAACTGAAAGACAAGTCAGACCTCGTTCTTGTCTTTATGAGTCTCACACTCCTGTTAGTTTCTTTCCACATGGATGGCAGCTTTGCCAAGATTGCCTTCCCATGGCAAGACCCTCTTCCAAAAACGATAAGTTGGGCTCAAGGGAAAAATACTCGCAGATGGAAAATGTATAAATGGTAATTCACCAAACAACAACGGCAACCGTGACTTTTAAATACGATGCTGTCTTCTTTTTTAGGTCGATGTGTACATTGGAAACTTTGGAACTCCCTAGATAATGAATGTGTGGCTAATTAGATGCTTAGTCCTGGGGAAAAGGCACGGTTGGAAGAAAGAGACTTTTTAATCACCATGAAATTTTAATCTATGTTCTCAGTGATTGGGCTTGAATCATATTGAAAAAGAACAATTGAGTGCAGCAGGGGATACCTGAGCTAAACCAAACCAATTCCATGTAAAGCACACTCCTCTCCATAGGTCCCCTGTGTTACTGCCATGACAGCCTCAGAGGCTGATAAAGACTAAATCATCCCATTCCTACAGCTACTCAGTTTTCTACAATTGATCATAGCCAAAAAGCTGAGAAATGATACTACTCAGTGTTCTGACCCTAACTCTTCACTTGTTGCAATGAAAGTATCAAACAGCTTGGATTGGAATGAGTGCAGTGATATTAATGACAAACTATTTTCCTGCTTGGTAAACTCCTACTCATACTTCAAAACCCTATTCAAATATCCTTCCTGCAAGATACCACTTCTTGGGGAAGTGGTACCCTCAGTACTCCCCTTGATCTTTGTATATTTCCCTTTTGAAGCTCCATGATGAATCACTTTTATTGGTGACTTAGTTTCACTCTCCCAGACTGACTCTGTCAGTCTCTGGCATACGGCTTCTAGCATAGGACTTGGAATACAGTAACTACTCAATAAAGGCTAAGTGATGAATGGGTACATGAATAAACAGCATACAACAAGAACTGGTGGGTACTAGAAAACACAACTGTCAAACATGGATTGCTTTTCCTTCCATGAGGAAGCAGTGTCCTTTAGAAAAATTCTTCAATATGATTTAATTCTATCTTCAGATCCCTTCATTCATTTATGCTAAAAAGAAAAAGTTTCCCTGGGCATTCACATTCCTGAATCTGTGGGACTAAATTCAACTGAAAGACAAGTCAGACCTCGTTCTTGTCTTTATGAGTCTCACACTCCTGTTAGTTTCTTTCCACATGGATGGCAGCTTTGCCAAGATTGCCTTCCCATGGCAAGACCCTCTTCACAACGATAGTGGACACTAGGCTGCATCCCCAACATGTCCCTCTGGGACCAAGGCACCTGTTGACTTAGCTTCCTCTGAGAACGTTCACTGCTGGAGGCTCACAAAGTATCTTTCTCCAGGAATTGCCCTTAGCCACACTGAACTGACTCATCCAAGGGGATATCCCCTCCCCAGAAGCATGAGGTTACAAAGATCTGGACCCTCCACCTCAACTGAGAACAATTCTGAAGGGCCATCTCCGCTCCAGAGGTTTTCTACAGATGAGCTGAAATGGCTGCGATTGAAGTCCTCCCTCTGCCCAGTCCTGCTTGTCTCTTTCTCCCAGGTGTCACTCCCAAGAGCTCAGTGGAATCAATACCTTCTCCTTGCCAATCTCCTTCTCAGCATCTGCCTCCAGGAAGCTTCACCTACGGTAGCTACACCCGCAGCTGGATCAGTTTCCTAAGGATGTGGGTACCTTTTCTGGCAGGTATAAGGTGTTCAGGATGAGTTTGCTCAAGAACATGTCAACATCATTGCTGGCTCTTACAAGAACAAGAGAAGGGCGGAGCCTTCTTTCAAAGAGTCAGACACAACTGAACAAGCATAGAGCAGCATGGGTACCTATAATGCCTATAGGTTATAGCAAAACCTGCCCACGTACTTTTTAAAATCAATATATTTTAAAGATAATGATATAGAATATTTTAAAGACAAAGAAAAGAAGATGACAATATATGCTTCAATAAATAATTGCTGCTGCATGACTTGGGAAAGACACATGAACTGGTAAGACGTCTGCACCTCTTTCTAATGAGCAGGTTGGGATTTAGGAGACATAAGACAATATTCAACTGACTGTTGACATCTTTTCTATATCGTTGACATTTTGAAATAAGGGCTAAATCAGCACCTTTCTATATTTATAACTGAGAGACAGACTGAGACCTCGGGGAATGCATTGGTGTCTTAAATTCAACACTGGCCTTGCCTTCCACAACATAATTTTCTGAAATGGTGAACGGCTTTTGGTGAAGTTTTGAACAAAAAACATACAGTCTACCCTTGATTTACCCAGTAGCTGCATTCCTGGAAACTTCAGTGTATCTTAAAATCATGCACAAAATAGCTTTCTTTATAGATAGATAGATAGATATGAGGGTTACAAAGTTCTAGACATACATAAAACTAAAAACAGATTTTTCATTTACATGCATTTCCAGTGAGACATGCAAAAGGTTCTTAGGAAGATGCGAATGGATTCTTTGTGATATGGAAATTTCTAGAACAGGCAACATATTGGGCAAATCCAGCCCCCATCCACTAATTGGGACAACCAAAAACTCCCTCATGAATCCTCAAAATACCCTGAAGGGAGCAGCACGTCTCCCTTTGAGAATCACCAGTGTGCTGTGCTTAGTCACCCAGTCGTGCCCAACTCTCTGCGACCCCACAGACTATAGCCCTCCAGGCCCCTCGCTCCTTGGGATTCTCCATGCAAGAATTCTGGAGTGGGTTGTCATGCCTTCCTCCAGGGGATCTTCCCAACACAGGGATCGAACCCAGGTCTCCTGCATTGCAGGTGGATTCTTTACTGTCTGAACCACCACCAAAGCCTAAGAATCCCCATAATCCCACGCAAAACTGGCTGCACCCAGGATCCCCATCAGCCTAGGGGGAACCCTCCAGGGCTCCACCTTATTCCTGCTTTCCTGGTAGAAAGCTCCATCCAGACCCATCAAGAAGGAAGCCTCAGGAGAGGCCACAGGCATGCAAGCTGGTACCTACAGCAGCCAGCTGGGCACACTGTCCCCGCTGGCTGCCTCCAAGAATAATGTTTGCACAGGGTGGGGTGTGAGCAAGAGGGATGCACATGCCCCTAATGGCCTCCAGCTGCTGCCACTCACACTGTGCCCAGGGGCACAGCCAAGCCAGCCTGGGCCCTGGGCTGCCTGCCCGGGCTGAATCCAGACGGAGCCCAGCCACCAGCTCCCTGCAGCCGCATCCACGGTACAGAGGCGGGAGGCTGGGGTTCTAACCTCACCTCTGCTGCGGACTTGCTGTGTGACCTGGATGAGCTGCTTGACTGCTCTGGGCTTTATTTACTCCTCAGTCATGAGAGCACGACAAAATTCTTTTTGGCCCTGAAAGTTTCTGTTACAAGGAAAGATGAATCAACACAGGAGAAAAACGTTCAAGTGACTCCTGGAAGCCCATTCCGAGTAAAACTGTGACCAGTACCCTTTAAGAAATAAAATGGGTCATTTTATTATTAGTACATTAATTTCTTGTGCACTGACAACGTGATCAGTGTACCTGAAGAGAAGTTTAAGGGGAACCTGAGGAAGAGGGTACACAAGGGCCTCAGCGGAATGAAGGGGGCAGCTGAGAAGCACAACACTGGAAAGATAAATTGAGACCTGGTGTCCAGGGCCTTGAATGCCAGGCTTAAAGAAATTTGTAGGTAGTAGGTCAAGATATCAAACCCAAGTGTTTTGACTCATTCATTCATTTACTCATTCACTCATTCAAGTATGTTTTTATTTCTTTTGGGTTTTTTGGCCAAGAAAAGTTTCCATTTTTTTTAAACTTCTTTATCGCCTGAATTTTTCATCTTTCTAAACTGAATCTCTGTCCTCATTAAACCTAAGTCCCCATTCCTCCTTCACATGCCTTCACCTCCTCCCCTGGCCCCTAGCATCTACCAGTGTGCTTTCTGACTCTATGAATTTGACTATTTGAGGTGCCTCATGTAAGTGGAGTCAAACAGCAAGTTGTCTGCACCTACTGTATGTTGAGGGGCTTCTTTGGTTGTTCAGCTGATAAAGAATCTGCCTGCAATGCAGGAGACCCCGGTTCAATTCCTGAGTGGGGAAGATTCCTGGAGAAGGGATAGGCTATCCGTTCCAGTATTCTTGGACTTCCTGGTTGCGTAAAAGCACAGGGTGGGGTGTGAGCAAGAGGGATGCACATGCCCTAATGGCCTCCAGCTGCTGCCACTCACACTGTGCCCAGGGGCACAGCCAAGCCAGCCTGGGCCCTGGGCTGCCTGCCCGGGCTGAATCCAGACGGAGCCCAGCCACCAGCTCCCTGCAGCCGCATCCACGGTACAGAGGCGGGAGGCTGGGGTTCTAACCTCACCTCTGCTGCGGACTTGCTGTGTGACCTGGATGAGCTGCTTGACTGCTCTGGGCTTTATTTACTCCTCAGTCATGAGAGCACGACAAAATTCTTTTTGGCCCTGAAAGTTTCTGTTACAAGGAAAGATGAATCAACACAGGAGAAAAACGTTCAAGTGACTCCTGGAAGCCCATTCCGAGTAAAACTGTGACCAGTACCCTTTAAGAAATAAAATGGGTCATTTTATTATTAGCACATTAATTTCTTGTGCACTGACAACGTGATCAGTGTACCTGAAGAGAAGTTTAAGGGGAACCTGAGGAAGAGGGTACACAAGGGCCTCAGCGGAATGAAGGGGGCAGCTGAGAAGCACAACACTGGAAAGATAAATTGAGACCTGGTGTCCAGGGCCTTGAATGCCAGGCTTAAAGAAATTTGTAGGTAGTAGGTCAAGATATCAAACCCAAGTGTTTTGACTCATTCATTCATTTACTCATTCACTCATTCAAGTATGTTTTTATTTCTTTTGGGTTTTTTGGCCAAGAAAAGTTTCCATTTTTTTTAAACTTCTTTATCGCCTGAATTTTTCATCTTTCTAAACTGAATCTCTGTCCTCATTAAACCTAAGTCCCCATTCCTCCTTCACATGCCTTCACCTCCTCCCCTGGCCCCTAGCATCTACCAGTGTGCTTTCTGACTCTATGAATTTGACTATTTGAGGTGCCTCATGTAAGTGGAGTCAAACAGCAAGTTGTCTGCACCTACTGTATGTTGAGGGGCTTCTTTGGTTGTTCAGCTGATAAAGAATCTGCCTGCAATGCAGGAGACCCCGGTTCAATTCCTGAGTGGGGAAGATTCCCTGGAGAAGGGATAGGCTATCCGTTCCAGTATTCTTGGACTTCCCTGGTGGTTCAGACGGTAAAGAATCCGCCTGCCACGTGGGAGACCTCGGTTCGATCCCTGGGTTGAGAAGATCCTCTGGAGGAGGGCATGGCAACCCTCTCCAGTGTTCTTCTCTGGAGAATCTCATGGACAGAGGATCCTGGCAGGCTATATAGTCCATGGGGTTGCAAAGAGTCGAACACGACTGAGTGACTAAGCACAGCAAAGCACTGTATATTGGAATGTATTTTTAAGGTTATTTGAATATATGTCATACAAACAGATTGTGCCTTCTTTTCTTTCCCCCTTGTACTATACACTAGGTCCTTATTAGTTATCTATTTTATACATAGCAGTGTGTATATGTTAACAGCAGCAGTCATAAGCATGTTTTGAGAGCATCCTGTCTGCCCAGCCCTCGGGAGTTGAATGGGACAGATCAGCTTTCTTCTCTCCAGAAGCTCACATTTTCATGGTGGAAGACAGGAAATACACAAGCAATTCACGTAGTCACTAGATGATTCCAAATAGCGAGAAACAATAAGAAAATAGAACCAAAGGAAGAGACTAGCTGAGGTGGGAGAGGGAACTAATTACAAAAGAGGGCCTAAGGGGACTTCCCTGGTGGCCCAGTGGTTGAGACTCTTGTGCTCCCAATGCAGGCAGCCTGGGTTCAATCCCTGGTCAGGGAACTACATCCCACATGCCACAGCTAAGGCCCAGTGCAGCCAAATAACTAAATAATTAAAAAAAAATAAAAGTGTTAAAAAAAAAAGAGGGTCTAAGGAAAACCCAAGAAAAAGAAGTTAATCATGCAAATATCTGTGGGCAGAGGGCTCCAGGCAGAAGGACCATCACAAGCATCAGCCTGGAGGTGGGAAGAAAGCAAAGGGAGACCCTGCAGGGTGTGGAATGCGGTGAGGTCAGAGAGAAGAAAAAGCATGAAGTTCAGGGTCTCATGGACCATGATGATGGAGTTTGGATTTTATTCTAAGAACAATGAGAATCCACTGAAGGATTTTAAAAATTTCTCAAAATGACCTACTGTATGTTGAGGGGCTTCTTTGGTTGTTCAGCTGATAAAGAATCTGCCTGCAATGCAGGAGACCCCAGTTCAATTCCTGAGTGGGAAGATTCCTGGAGAAGGGATAGGCTATCCGCTCCAGTATTCATGGGCTTCCCTGGTGGTTCAGACGGTAAAGAATCCGTCTGCCACGTGGGAGACCTCGGTTCCCGGTTGGGACCTCTGGGGAGGCATGGCAACCCTCTCCGGGGGGTTGGGGGTTCTTTCTTTTGGAGAATCTCATGGACAGAGGATCCTGGCAGGCTATATAGTCCATGGGGTTGCAAAGAGTCGAACACGACTGAGTGACTAAGCACAGCAAAGCACTGTATATTGGAATGTATTTTTAAGGTTATTTGAATATATGTCATACAAACAGATTGTGCCTTCTTTTCTTTCCCCCTTGTACTATACACTAGGTCCTTATTAGTTATCTATTTTATACATAGCAGTGTGTATATGTTAACAGCAGCAGTCATAAGCATGTTTTGAGAGCATCCTGTCTGCCCAGCCCTCGGGAGTTGAATGGGACAGATCAGCTTTCTTCTCTCCAGAAGCTCACATTTTCATGGTGGAAGACAGGAAATACACAAGCAATTCACGTAGTCACTAGATGATTCCAAATAGCGAGAAACAATAAGAAAATAGAACCAAAGGAAGAGACTAGCTGAGGTGGGGAGAGGGGAACTAATTACAAAAGAGGGCCTAAGGGGGACTTCCCTGGTGGCCCAGTGGTTGAGACTCTTGTGCTCCCAATGCAGGCAGCCTGGGTTCAATCCCTGGTCAGGGAACTACATCCCACATGCCACAGCTAAGGCCCAGTGCAGCCAAATAACTAAATAATTAAAAAAAAATAAAAGTGTTAAAAAAAAAAGAGGGTCTAAGGAAAACCCAAGAAAAAGAAGTTAATCATGCAAATATCTGTGGGCAGAGGGCTCCAGGCAGAAGGACCATCACAAGCATCAGCCTGGAGGTGGGAAGAAAGCAAAGGGAGACCCTGCAGGGTGTGGAATGCGGTGAGGTCAGAGAGAAGAAAAAGCATGAAGTTCAGGGTCTCATGGACCATGATGATGGAGTTTGGATTTTATTCTAAGAACAATGAGAATCCACTGAAGGATTTTTTAAAATATTTCTCAAAGATGACCTGATTTACATGTTTAAAATATCACACAGGCTGCTCTGGGGAGAGTAGAGCATAGGTTAGGACAAGGCTGGGAGGCCAAGAGATCATTAAGAGACCACTGCTGCTGTCCACGGGGAGGAGGAAATGGCTTGGGCTGGATTCTAGCAGTGGGACCAGTAGGCAGGTTGGGATATTGTGGATGTGCTACCAGCAGGACTTGCCCATGGATCATGCTGGGAGGTTAGAGGAAAGGATTGCTCCTCAGATGGGCCCAGGGTCTGCTAGCCCCGTGTGGTGTTTGATGGTCTTCACACATGATTCCGCACTTTGCAGAAGCTGGGGTTCCTCCTCCACAGCACCAGATCCTAGACACCGTGAAGAAAGCTTCCCAGATGATACTGCATTTTGTCTTGCTGGGACATCTACCCAACGTTAGTTCTCAGTCTCCCCTCCCAACACGTCAAAAGGAGAACCAACTCCTCTCCCTCAGAACTCTCTCCAAAGGCTTCGAGACCTCATTCTCCTCCTGCCTCTTGTTGCTGCAAAAAAAAAATGAGTGTTTTCCTCTCGGGGGTCAGAGGAAGGACTTCCACAAGCTGGCCTTTCCCGGTCTTCCTGCTTCTAGCATCTTCTGTCTCAGTGTCCTCCCCTCCCTCACATCCCCATCCCCGTCCATTCATTAAACACACACACACACACACACCCACCCCGATCTCCGTGACAGGAGGGTTGCTACTCTCGTTGAATACTCCTCTCTATCGGCCCCCTAGTGCCTGTCCAGCCGCTGATGGTTTCAGAAGGGAAAATCGAAGGATGAGCCCGCTGCTTCTGAGCTGATCACAGAGCAGCGACTCTCTCCTCCCTCCCACCCCCTGACTTTCCAAATCCCAGCTCTTCAAAGAGGTTATACTAAGCCCTCAGGCGACAGCATCTCAAGAGGGAGTCTGCGATCAAGAGGTTGGCGTTGGATCATGGGGTTCTCCTTCTCTCACTTCTCAATTTTTCTGGATGGGTTGAGAGATGCTCTCCTTCCCCTAAACGGGTTTATCTCAGCCTGTCAGATTCGGGTGTGAATCACCCACTTGAAAACTATTTCCAGCCAGTTACATCTCCTTCACCATCAAACACTAGAGAAATTAGCAGAGGCTAATGGACTTAAGAAGCCCCCAGTGCCAAGACCAGAGCGATTGACAAAGAGGCTCCAAAGCTACCCACCTCTTTTCCTGTTTTCTCCCCTGTCAGTCATTGATTCTGTTAACTGAAAAGCCCTATTTAGTGAGCCTACTGTTCCTATTTTAGGGCCTACCAGGATTCCCCCAGGAAAGATCACCATTGGGAGAAAAGTGCTTTTTGAAGATTACACATGAGCAGAGAGAGAGAGCCTTTGAACATTGATGGAGATTCGGGGCTTCAAACTCCAGCCGGGGCTGCAGATCCCACGGAAAAATAAATGGGCAAAAGCGAAAGACATCAAGGGGGAAAGTAACCTTTACAAGGATCGGAGGAATTTAGACGTGGCAAGAGTGCAAAGAGAACTGAGAATCAGGAGTCCCTGTGATTTGTCCAGGCTCTGGTTTTGCTGTGTGACCTTGGGTGAGTCCGTGCATCCCTCTGAGCCTTTTTCATTCAACACATGGCAGTTGAGAAACACTTTAGAGCTAAGGACTGTGCCCAAAAAAAAAATGAGTGTTTTCCTCTCGGGGGTCAGAGGAAGGACTTCCACAAGCTGGCCTTTCCCGGTCTTCCTGCTTCTAGCATCTTCTGTCTCAGTGTCCTCCCCTCCCTCACATCCCCATCCCCGTCCATTCATTAAACACACACACACACACACACACACCCCGATCTCCGTGACAGGAGGGTTGCTACTCTCGTTGAATACTCCTCTCTATCGGCCCCCTAGTGCCTGTCCAGCCGCTGATGGTTTCAGAAGGGAAAATCGAAGGATGAGCCCGCTGCTTCTGAGCTGATCACAGAGCAGCGACTCTCTCCTCCCTCCCACCCCCTGACTTTCCAAATCCCAGCTCTTCAAAGAGGTTATACTAAGCCCTCAGGCGACAGCATCTCAAGAGGGAGTCTGCGATCAAGAGGTTGGCGTTGGATCATGGGGTTCTCCTTCTCTCACTTCTCAATTTTTCTGGATGGGTTGAGAGATGCTCTCCTTCCCCTAAACGGGTTTATCTCAGCCTGTCAGATTCGGGTGTGAATCACCCACTTGAAAACTATTTCCAGCCAGTTACATCTCCTTCACCATCAAACACTAGAGAAATTAGCAGAGGCTAATGGACTTAAGAAGCCCCCAGTGCCAAGACCAGAGCGATTGACAAAGAGGCTCCAAAGCTACCCACCTCTTTTCCTGTTTTCTCCCCTGTCAGTCATTGATTCTGTTAACTGAAAAGCCCTATTTAGTGAGCCTACTGTTCCTATTTTAGGGCCTACCAGGATTCCCCCAGGAAAGATCACCATTGGGAGAAAAGTGCTTTTTGAAGATTACACATGAGCAGAGAGAGAGAGCCTTTGAACATTGATGGAGATTCGGGGCTTCAAACTCCAGCCGGGGCTGCAGATCCCACGGAAAAATAAATGGGCAAAAGCGAAAGACATCAAGGGGGAAAGTAACCTTTACAAGGATCGGAGGAATTTAGACGTGGCAAGAGTGCAAAGAGAACTGAGAATCAGGAGTCCCTGTGATTTGTCCAGGCTCTGGTTTTGCTGTGTGACCTTGGGTGAGTCCGTGCATCCCTCTGAGCCTTTTTCATTCAACACATGGCAGTTGAGAAACACTTTAGAGCTAAGGACTGTGCTGGGTAATGGGGATCCCAAGGGAACCAGAGGCTTTCCTGGAGCTCACGGCTCCGTGGGGAGCCAGGAAAGAGGATAACTGCAACATAATGTCACATGGGTCTCCCCGTTGGTACCATCAGCAGCTTTTACACAATGGAAAATAATAACAATAGTCATAATAGCTAGTATCTGCTGAGCTCCAAGTCCTCCTGGACACATGGCGCCTCCCCTAACCTCCCAGCGCCATAGACAGAGCTCTGGAGCTCCTGGAAGCCACCCCGTTCTCCCTCCTCTGTCCTTCCTCCAGCCCTCAGCATCCAGATACTCGAAGGCTCTCTGCCCTGCGGCCTCCTAATCTAATACCCTCACGCTGTCTATCCTCGTTTGCATCAGGCACCCGAGACCACCCTCTCTCCTTAGGACCCTTAAGCCAACTGGGCTCAGGGGCCAAGCACGAAAGGCCCTCTCGCCTCGCCCCAGCTCCCGGTCAGTATTCAGGCCCAGCAGACTGGGATAAGCTAGCACGTTCTTGCCCTGTGAGCCCCTGGGCAGGGGGACTTGGGAGGCTGCGCTGAGGGTCTGACAACTCACGGCCCAGGGCAGAGCTGGGAGCCCATGGCGGAGCCGATCGCCTGGACCTGCCCCGTGGGCTTGGGACACGGGCAGCATCTCTTACACATCCACTGACACCACATGCCGCCTAGAGCCACACCCAGACAACCGTGATAAACCCTTCACAGCCCGGGAAATGCGGAAAACAGCCACTCCTATTTTTGTCTGTTTTTTATTAAATGCTGTACGCACACACAAAACCAACCAAACAAAAAAACCCACTGGGCGCCACATCCCTACCCAAATCTCTCCCTCTGCCTTTTGCAGTCACCTCTATCTTCAGCTAAACTTCTACAGACATTCCCCTTCTGGCTCCAACTGAAATCTGATCTCCTTAGGACACTCCCCGGGGGCCCATCTTCTTGCCGTCTTTCCTGCCCTTAAAACGCTCCTCCCTGCCACTTCCCCAACTCCGCCCCCTCCCTAAAGGCCACCAGCTCTGAAGCTCGGCCTGCCTATGAATAAGAGAACCCTCCTTTGTTTGCCATCCTCAGACCCAGAGGGCACTCTCCTGGAGCTCACGGCTCCGTGGGGAGCCAGGAAAGAGGATAACTGCAACATAATGTCACATGGGTCTCCCCGTTGGTACCATCAGCAGCTTTTACACAATGGAAAATAATAACAATAGTCATAATAGCTAGTATCTGCTGAGCTCCAAGTCCTCCTGGACACATGGCGCCTCCCCTAACCTCCCAGCGCCATAGACAGAGCTCTGGAGCTCCTGGAAGCCACCCCGTTCTCCCTCCTCTGTCCTTCCTCCAGCCCTCAGCATCCAGATACTCGAAGGCTCTCTGCCCTGCGGCCTCCTAATCTAATACCCTCACGCTGTCTATCCTCGTTTGCATCAGGCACCCGAGACCACCCTCTCTCCTTAGGACCCTTAAGCCAACTGGGCTCAGGGGCCAAGCACGAAAGGCCCTCTCGCCTCGCCCCAGCTCCCGGTCAGTATTCAGGCCCAGCAGACTGGGATAAGCTAGCACGTTCTTGCCCTGTGAGCCCCTGGGCAGGGGGACTTGGGAGGCTGCGCTGAGGGTCTGACAACTCACGGCCCAGGGCAGAGCTGGGAGCCCATGGCGGAGCCGATCGCCTGGACCTGCCCCGTGGGCTTGGGACACGGGCAGCATCTCTTACACATCCACTGACACCACATGCCGCCTAGAGCCACACCCAGACAACCGTGATAAACCCTTCACAGCCCGGGAAATGCGGAAAACAGCCACTCCTATTTTTGTCTGTTTTTTATTAAATGCTGTACACACACACACAAAACCAACCAAACAAAAAAACCCACTGGGCGCCACATCCCTACCCAAATCTCTCCCTCTGCCTTTTGCAGTCACCTCTATCTTCAGCTAAACTTCTACAGACATTCCCCTTCTGGCTCCAACTGAAATCTGATCTCCTTAGGACACTCCCCGGGGGCCCATCTTCTTGCCGTCTTTCCTGCCCTTAAAACGCTCCTCCCTGCCACTTCCCCAACTCCGCCCCCTCCCTAAAGGCCACCAGCTCTGAAGCTCGGCCTGCCTATGAATAAGAGAGAACCCTCCTTTGTTTGCCATCCTCAGACCCAGAGGGCACTCTCCTGGTTCCCTAAAGTCTTCACCTCCTGGCTCTCTTTCCTATACAGACTTCGTTTCAATATCCATGTAAGCACTCCCCAACAGCCTGTTCCGTCACTCTGTCTCCCTCTCTTGCACAAGTCTCTCCTCCCCTCCCTGCTGGGCTCATACCCTGATCATCGCAGTAATCATTCTTACACTGTAGCCTCAGTTTCTAGAATCCTGTTCTCTAGGCTCTGGTCACTCTGAGGTCAATGCTTCTTCTACCTTACTGGGTTCTAAGGTCCATTGATCTTGCCACCTTTTTACTGTCCTTGATCCCATATGTCCAAGCTTCCCTCTTCGTCCAGCTAAGAAGTTGTGGTCAGTCATCAGCATCACCATCTTCAACATCATCATCATCACCACGACTTCCACTGTTGCAGGGAGGAAACCAATTCTGACTCCATGTTGCAAACTGTTTCTTTGACTTGTTTTCTGTTGCTTTTATTATTGTGGTCAATACTTAATGGCTTGCCTCCAGGGCCCTGCCCCTTGGCCTGACTGTTACGGTAAAATGTCTTTGTTCAGAACCCTGCCCACCTGTGGATGATAGGAAGGGAGAAATGAACACATCCTCTGCCTGAGGCTTGCCTTTCTAGGAGATGTTTGCACAATTAAAAGCCTTTTTGCTTTGCTTCCTCCCCTCCCTTCCATCTCTGATCTATAAAAGAACCTGACTTCAAATCCCAACAACATGGTCATTTTGGAGGCATTGATCTGCCATCTTCTCTGTCAGCTGCTTTCCGAATAAAGTCGTTTTCCTTGCCTCCACCCCTCATCTCTCAGATTCATTGGCCTGTCGTGCTGCGAGCAGAGTGAGCTTGGACTCCATAACACCACCACGACCACCATCTTCATCACTGTCACCATCATCATCGTCATCTTCATCGCCATCACCACCACCACCATCATCTTTACCACTGTCATTACAACCATCATCACCATTATCTTCATCATCATCATCACCATCACCACCATCACCATCATCATCTTTATCACCACCACCATCACCACCATCACCATTATCTTCACCACCACCATCACCACCACCATCATCACCATCATCATCATCTTCATCACCATCACCACCATCACCATCATCATCTTCATCAACACCATCAACACCACCATCACCATCACCACCATCACCACCCCATCATCACCACCATCATCACCATCATCTTCACCACTATCACCACCATCATCACCATCATCTTCATCACCATCATCACCATCATCATCATCTTCATTGCCATCACCACCATCACCATCATCATCATCATCATCATTGTCATCTTCATCACCATCACCACCACCATCACCATCATCTTCATCACCACCATCAACACCACCATCACCATCACCATCACCACCATCATCACCATCATCTTCATCACCATCATCACCATCACCATCATCACCATCATCACCATCTTCATTGCCATCACCACCATCACCACCACCATCACCATCATCTTCATCACCATCATCATCACCATCATCTTCATCACCATCATCTTCATTACCACCATCAGCATCACCACCATCAGCATCATCTATTCTCATTACCCTTGGGGAAGGTAGTACATTCTAAAACCTGGTTGCAGCAATACCTCCCCTCTCACATGTACTTTGAATGTGACTTTGACTCTCCTCCCTTTAAGAAGCAGGTTTCTGTGTCCTGTCCTTGAATCTGCATGGGGCTATGACTATGTCAGAAGTGATGCCAAGACTAAGTTACAAAAAGTGAGAGAGACCCTGCCTTGTTTTCCTGGGACGCTCATTCTTGGAGGCCAGCCACCACACCAGAAGAGGTCCGTGTGGAAAGGAGCTGAGGCCTTCCGCCCAGTTCCAGCTGAGCTCGTGGATGACAGACAGCACTGGTCTGCCAGTCATGAGAGTCGCCATCTGTATTCATTCCCTAGGGCTGCTGTAGCAAATTACCACAAACAAGGAGGCTTAAAACAACAGAAATTGACTTGCTCACAGCTCTGAAGGCTAAACGTCCAACTTAAGGTGTCAACAGGGCTAAACTCCTTTGGAAGCTCTGGGGAAGAATCTGTCCTTTGCCTCTTCCAGCACCTGAAGCTGGAGTCCCTCCTTGACTTGTAGTTGCATTACTCCAATCTCTTCCCCTGTGGTCACACTGCATCCATCTCTTCCATAGGTCAAATCTCCCTGTTTCTCTCTTACAAGAATACTTATGGGCTTCCATGGTAGCTCAGTGGTGAGGGGTTCACCTGCCAATGCAGAAGACACAAGTTCAATCCCTGATCCAGGAAGATCCCACATGTGCAGAGCAGCTAAGCCTGTAATTCACAACTATAGGGCCTGTGCTCTAGAGCCTCGGAGCTACACCTACTGAGCCCAGGTGCCGCAACTACTGAAGTCCGTGTGCCCTAGAGCCCAAGTTCCACGACGAAAGAAGTCACAGCAACCAGAAGCCTGCTCACCTCAACTAGAGAGTAGCCCCCACTCCCTGCAACTAGAGAAAAGCCTGTGGCAGCAGTGAAAACCCAGAACAGCCAAAAATAAATAAATAAATAAATTATTCTTTTTTAAAAAAGAAAACTTGTAATTGCATTTCAGGCCCATGTAGATAATCCAAGATAGCCTCCCAGTCTCAGTATTCTTAATCACATATGCAAAGACCTCTTTTACAAATAAGGTAGCATTTACAGCTTCCAGGAACAAGGACCTGATATCTTTAGAGGGCTATTACCTGTCTGCTTGTTGTTGTTCAATTGCTAAGTTGTGTCTGACTCTGCAACACCATGGACTGCAGCACGGCAGGCTCTTCTGTCCTCCACCACCTCCTGGAGTTTGCTCAAATTCACGTCCATTAAGTCGGTGATGCTATCTAACCATCTCTTCCTCTGCTGCCCCCTTCTCTCTTTGTCTTCAATCTTTCCCAGCATCTGGGTCTTTTTCAGTGAATCAGCTCTTCGCATCAGGTGGCCAAAATATTGGCGCTATAGCTTCAGCATCAGTCCTTCCAGTGAATATTCAGTACTGATTTCCTTCAGGATTAACTGGTTTGATCTCCTTGCAGTCCAGGGGACTCTCAAGAGTTTTCTCCAGCACTACAGTTTAAAGCATTAATTCTTTGACTCTCAGACTTCTTTATGAAGAACGTCCAACTTAAGGTGTCAACAGGGCTAAACTCCTTTGGAAGCTCTGGGAAGAATCTGTCCTTGCCTCTTCCAGCACCTGAAGCTGGAGTCCCTCCTTGACTTGTAGTTGCATTACTCCAATCTCTTCCCCTGTGGTCACACTGCATCCATCTCTTCCATAGGTCAAATCTCCCTGTTTCTCTCTTACAAGAATACTTATGGGCTTCCATGGTAGCTCAGTGGTGAGGGGTTCACCTGCCAATGCAGAAGACACAAGTTCAATCCCTGATCCAGGAAGATCCCACATGTGCAGAGCAGCTAAGCCTGTAATTCACAACTATAGGGCCTGTGCTCTAGAGCCTCGGAGCTACACCTACTGAGCCCAGGTGCCGCAACTACTGAAGTCCGTGTGCCCTAGAGCCCAAGTTCCACGACGAAAGAAGTCACAGCAACCAGAAGCCTGCTCACCTCAACTAGAGAGTAGCCCCCACTCCCTGCAACTAGAGAAAAGCCTGTGGCAGCAGTGAAAACCCAGAACAGCCAAAAATAAATAAATAAATAAATTATTCTTTTTTAAAAAAGAAAACTTGTAATTGCATTTCAGGCCCATGTAGATAATCCAAGATAGCCTCCCAGTCTCAGTATTCTTAATCACATATGCAAAGACCTCTTTTACAAATAAGGTAGCATTTACAGCTTCCAGGAACAAGGACCTGATATCTTTAGAGGGCTATTACCTGTCTGCTTGTTGTTGTTCAATTGCTAAGTTGTGTCTGACTCTGCAACACCATGGACTGCAGCACGGCAGGCTCTTCTGTCCTCCACCACCTCCTGGAGTTTGCTCAAATTCACGTCCATTAAGTCGGTGATGCTATCTAACCATCTCTTCCTCTGCTGCCCCCTTCTCTCTTTGTCTTCAATCTTTCCCAGCATCTGGGTCTTTTTCAGTGAATCAGCTCTTCGCATCAGGTGGCCAAAATATTGGCGCTATAGCTTCAGCATCAGTCCTTCCAGTGAATATTCAGTACTGATTTCCTTCAGGATTAACTGGTTTGATCTCCTTGCAGTCCAGGGGACTCTCAAGAGTTTTCTCCAGCACTACAGTTTAAAGCATTAATTCTTTGACTCTCAGACTTCTTTATGATCCAGCTCTCACATCTATTTATCTGTCAACGACACCATCTTAAAAGTGGATCCTCCATTCCCCAGTCAAATCACCCCAGCTGAGCAGAGACAAGCTGTCCCCACCAAAGCCCTGCCAAAAATGGAGGATTCACTAAAAAATGAATGAATGGTGTTGTTTTAAGCCTCTAAGTACTGGGGTGGTTTGTTATACAGCAATAGATAACCATTACAACCCTCAATAGCCTTGTTTGTTTCTTGCTTCATTACACTCGCTGGTTTAATCCAGCTCTCCACCTGTTTTCAACATGTACCTGGCAGCTGAATGTGGCAGGGGGAAACACACAATCCTGCTGACTCTGCCTACTCGGAATCCACAGCCACTAAGCTCGAGGGGGCCCCTGGGGCTGCCCCGCCATCCAACTACATTTCCCTAGTAAGAATTGTCCTCCCAGATGCCATTTCACCCCTTCTTTCAACTTAAACCTTCACTGCTTCCTCTCCAGCCTGAATCTCAGCTCATACCTTTGATTTGTATCTCACTGAGACAATGGAAGAGGTCAGAAAAGAGCTCCCACAAGTTCTTCCATCACATCCATCAGCCACGTCCACCCACACTCTCTGATTTCCCTCCTGCTCCTGTGGATGACCTCTCAGAGTGCCAGGCTCAACTCAGACCCACTCATCCAGTCCAAGGACACTACTCCTTCACCCCCTTTTCCTGCATCATCACTGCTGCCTCTCCCTGCATAATTCCCATCAATGCTAGACATGTTTTATGTCTTTGCAACCCCACCATGGACTGCAGCACGGCAGGCTCTTCTGTCCTCCACCACCTCCTGGAGTTTGCTCAAATTCACGTCCATTAAGTCGGTGATGCTATCTAACCATCTCTTCCTCTGCTGCCCCCTTCTCTCTTTGTCTTCAATCTTTCCCAGCATCTGGGTCTTTTTCAGTGAATCAGCTCTTCGCATCAGGTGGCCAAAATATTGGCGCTATAGCTTCAGCATCAGTCCTTCCAGTGAATATTCAGTACTGATTTCCTTCAGGATTAACTGGTTTGATCTCCTTGCAGTCCAGGGGACTCTCAAGAGTTTTCTCCAGCACTACAGTTTAAAGCATTAATTCTTTGACTCTCAGACTTCTTTATGATCCAGCTCTCACATCTATTTATCTGTCAACGACACCATCTTAAAAGTGGATCCTCCATTCCCCAGTCAAATCACCCCAGCTGAGCAGAGACAAGCTGTCCCCACCAAAGCCCTGCCAAAAAATGGAGGATTCACTAAAAATGAATGAATGGTGTTGTTTTAAGCCTCTAAGTACTGGGGTGGTTTGTTATACAGCAATAGATAACCATTACAACCCTCAATAGCCTTGTTTGTTTCTTGCTTCATTACACTCGCTGGTTTAATCCAGCTCTCCACCTGTTTTCAACATGTACCTGGCAGCTGAATGTGGCAGGGGGAAACACACAATCCTGCTGACTCTGCCTACTCGGAATCCACAGCCACTAAGCTCGAGGGGGCCCCTGGGGCTGCCCCGCCATCCAACTACATTTCCCTAGTAAGAATTGTCCTCCCAGATGCCATTTCACCCCTTCTTTCAACTTAAACCTTCACTGCTTCCTCTCCAGCCTGAATCTCAGCTCATACCTTTGATTTGTATCTCACTGAGACAATGGAAGAGGTCAGAAAAGAGCTCCCACAAGTTCTTCCATCACATCCATCAGCCACGTCCACCCACACTCTCTGATTTCCCTCCTGCTCCTGTGGATGACCTCTCAGAGTGCCAGGCTCAACTCAGACCCACTCATCCAGTCCAAGGACACTACTCCTTCACCCCCTTTTCCTGCATCATCACTGCTGCCTCTCCCTGCATAATTCCCATCAATGCTAGACATGTTTTATGTCTCCCACTTTCTCTAGTTACTGAAATTCCTCCTCCCCTTTAACATGCAAGAGTGGTTCATACTCATAGCCTCTAATGCCTTTCCTCCTGTTCACTCTTGGATCCAACAGACTTTCTGCATAACATTTTTCTGGAAATAACTCTTATCAAGGTCATCCAGCGTTGCTGAATTCTAGGTCCTTTGTTAGTCTTGATCTTGTTTAACCCATCAGCGATATATATGGGTTTCTTGGGGATTCTGTAACAGATTACCACAATCTAGGTGACTACAACAGGAAGTCTGGAGGATAGAAATCCAAAGTCAAGATGTTGGCAGTGTCATGCTCCCTCTGAACTTTCCAGGAAGAGTGTTTCCTTGCCTTTTCCAGCTTCTGGTCACTACTGGCCTTCCTTAGCATCCCTGAGCTTGTAACTGCTTCATGCCAACTCTTCTAGCTGCCTTCATCCTCACCTGGCCTGTTTCCTTCGATGTGTCTCGTGTGCCTTTTCTTCTTCTTGGAAGATCATCAGTCGTTGGATACATGACCTCATCTCAACTTAGCTAACTACATCTGCAAAGGCCTATTTCCAAATAAGGTCACATAGTGAGGTTCCAGGTAGATGTGAATTGGGGGGAACACCAGCACAACAGCAATGTATAGCACCACTGATCATTCCCCCTTGGAAATGCTTCTTTCTCTTGGCTTCCAGGAAATCTAGCCCTCTAGGTTTCTCCTTCCACCAAAATGAACACCCCTTCTCAGTCTCCTTTGCTAGTTTCCCCTTATCTATCTGCATGTCCCGAGCTCAGCGCTCAGAGGCCTAATCTCTTCCCAGGCTTTTGTTCCCTAGGTGGTGGCGGGGTTCAGTCCTTCAGTCACGTCCAAGTCTTGTGACTCCATGGACTGTAGCCTGCCAGTCTCCCCTGTCCAGAGAATTCCTAGGCAAGAGTTCTGGAGTGGGCTTCCATTTCCGTCTCCTGGATATCTTCCCAACCTAAAATTCAAAACCCCGTCTCCTGCATTGGCAGGCAGAGTTTTTACCACTGAGCCACTAGGGCAGCCTCAGGAATATTGGAATGGGTTGCCATTTCCTTCTCCAGAGGATCTTCCCAACCCAGGGACTGAACCCAAGTCTCCTGTTGCAGGTGGATTCTTTACTGCTGAGCTACTGGGGAAGCGCCCCCATCTCTAGGTGACCTTGTCCAGTTTCACATCTTCAGACCCCTGGATGCTGACAACTCCAAATCTCCTACATCCAGCCTCCAGCTCACTCATGAACTCTAGACTCATACACCTACCTCAGATGTCTAAGGGCCATCTCAACTTTAGCATGCTTAAAATAAAATATCCTAATTCTTCTTCCATCCTATAAAAAAACCCTGTAACACCCACAAAATCTCTCATCTCACTAACTGGCATTTCTCAGGTCATGAAACAGTTATTCTTGATTCTTCTCTTTCTCGCATCTCACCTCCAAATGCAATAACAAATCTTGCTATCGTTACCAAAGTATATCCCCTATTCAACCATTTCCTGTAACCCCATGACCAACCCACTATCTTCCTGGGGTCTGAAAACCATAGTCCATCAGTCAAATCCAGCTTCCCATCTGTTTTTATAAATAAAGGTTTGTGAAACAGTCGCACCCATTTGCTTGCATATTGTCTGCGGCTGATTTTACATCCCAAGGGCAGGATGGACTAACTGCAACAGAAACTACATGGCATGCAGAGTCAAACACATTTACTATCTGATACTTTATTCAAAGAGCTTCCTAGGTGGCCCTAGTGGTAAAGAACCCACCTGCCCACACAGGAGATATAGGAGGTGTAGATTTATTTGATCCCTAGGTTCAGAAGATCCCTTGGAGGAGGGCACTCCAGTATTCTCGCCTGAAGAATCCCATGCACAGAGGAGCCTGGCGGGCTACAGATCATGGGGTCACAAAGAGTTGGATACAGCTGAAGCTGCTCAGCACGCACAGCATTTGATTCAAAAAGCTTGCCAACCCCTGTCTGCACTATTATAGTCACCAGACTTCCTCTCTCCGTCTTTGCCCACAGGATAGTCGATTCTCAACCCTGCAGGCAGGGCATCACCTGAGTCAGCCCCTGCCACGCCCCTGCTCAGCATTCTTCCCTGCCTGCTTGTCTCGCTCCCTGCAGCCCACTGGACTCGGCAGCTCTAACCCCAGTTACGTCTCTGCTTTTCTCTCCAGCCGCTCCCCATCTCCAGTATCTCCAGCCGCACCAGACAGTGTTCCTGCTCCTCGATCATTCCAGGTAGGCTCCTACCTGCAGGCTTTTGCCTTTTCTATTCCCCACCCCACCCCCTGACCTGCCTGCTTCTCATAATCCTCATCAGGCTCACCTGGCAATTCCTCTGTCCTCAGGAGACCTTTCCTTTCCTGTGAGTGTGAAATAACACCACCTGCCCAAGCCCTCCCTCTCCCTCTTCATCTGTTCTACTTCCTTCCACTGACTTTATCATCATCTGACGTCATAACCTTTCTCTTACTTATTTGTTATTGCTTCCTGCCTTCCTGCCATCTACCTTCTGCCTGATGCACATCATTTTATCCCGGTACTTAGCCAAGCGCCTGGACATAGCAGGTACTCTGGAAAGACCAGCCAGATGAATAAAGGCCCAATGACTCTGGTCCTGAAAACCCAAATAGTCCATCAGTCAAATCCAGCTTCCCATCTGTTTTTATAAATAAAGGTTTGTGAAACAGTCGCACCCATTTGCTTGCATATTGTCTGCGGCTGATTTTACATCCCAAGGGCAGGATGGACTAACTGCAACAGAAACTACATGGCATGCAGAGTCAAACACATTTACTATCTGATACTTTATTCAAAGAGCTTCCTAGGTGGCCCTAGTGGTAAAGAACCCACCTGCCCACACAGGAGATATAGGAGGTGTAGATTTATTTGATCCCTAGGTTCAGAAGATCCCTTGGAGGAGGGCACTCCAGTATTCTCGCCTGAAGAATCCCATGCACAGAGGAGCCTGGCGGGCTACAGATCATGGGGTCACAAAGAGTTGGATACAGCTGAAGCTGCTCAGCACGCACAGCATTTGATTCAAAAAGCTTGCCAACCCCTGTCTGCACTATTATAGTCACCAGACTTCCTCTCTCCGTCTTTGCCCACAGGATAGTCGATTCTCAACCCTGCAGGCAGGGCATCACCTGAGTCAGCCCCTGCCACGCCCCTGCTCAGCATTCTTCCCTGCCTGCTTGTCTCGCTCCCTGCAGCCCACTGGACTCGGCAGCTCTAACCCCAGTTACGTCTCTGCTTTTCTCTCCAGCCGCTCCCCATCTCCAGTATCTCCAGCCGCACCAGACAGTGTTCCTGCTCCTCGATCATTCCAGGTAGGCTCCTACCTGCAGGCTTTTGCCTTTTCTATTCCCCACCCCACCCCCTGACCTGCCTGCTTCTCATAATCCTCATCAGGCTCACCTGGCAATTCCTCTGTCCTCAGGAGACCTTTCCTTTCCTGTGAGTGTGAAATAACACCACCTGCCCAAGCCCTCCCTCTCCCTCTTCATCTGTTCTACTTCCTTCCACTGACTTTATCATCATCTGACGTCATAACCTTTCTCTTACTTATTTGTTATTGCTTCCTGCCTTCCTGCCATCTACCTTCTGCCTGATGCACATCATTTTATCCCCGGTACTTAGCCAAGCGCCTGGACATAGCAGGTACTCTGGAAAGACCAGCCAGATGAATAAAGGACCAAAACAATGACTCTTCACTGCAGGTCACGCCCTCCCTGTGTAAGCTTTGTGCACGCCGTAAATTACTGCCCTCATGGTAGCCCATGAGTAAGCACTGAGGCCCAAAGACAGGCAGCCAGGCTCAAAGTCAAGGGTATCACCGAGGCTCTCTGCTCCCACCTCCATCTCCTAACATTGCGCTGTTCCGTACATTTTAGGCAGTATTTTCACCAGTAAGATCGTAATGCTAGCAACCCGAGGGTCCACCGATGGACGAAAGGATAAACAAAACATCATGGATACATGCAGTGGAGTAGCACCAGTCTTCAAAAGGAGGAAGATTTTTGACTCACCGTGCAACATGGGTGAGCCTGGAGGATGTGATGCTGTGTGAAATAAGTTGGACATAAAAAGACAAATATGACATGATTCTGTTTATGGGAGGTATCCACAGTCATCAAAATCAGAGAGACAGAAAACAGCACTGTGTCCGCCAGGGGCTGAGGGGGGCCGACAGTGATTGCTTCATGGGGAGAAGGTTTCAGTTTTGCAAGATGAGAGAAGTTCTTGAGACAGGGTGGTGCCTGCTGTGTGGAGATGTGCATGCACCTAACTGCACTGAGGCGGACGCTTTAAATGGTTCAGATGATCCATTTATATGACATAGATTTTACCAGAAGTTTTTTTTAAAGATCGTAGTTTTCCTCATTTGCAAACTGCCACGTGAGTCTAACGTTTCCGTTTCGAAGAGGAACCGTCAAATTTCCCACCGGCTCCTACCGGCAGGCTTTTGCCTTTTCTATTCCCCACCCCACCCCTGACCTGCTCTCATAATCCTCATCAGGCTCACCTGGCAATTCCTCTGTCCTCAGGAGACCTTTCCTTTCCTGTGAGTGTGAAATAACACCACCTGCCCAAGCCCTCCCTCTCCCTCTTCATCTGTTCTACTTCCTTCCACTGACTTTATCATCATCTGACGTCATAACCTTTCTCTTACTTATTTGTTATTGCTTCCTGCCTTCCTGCCATCTACCTTCTGCCTGATGCACATCATTTTATCCCGGTACTTAGCCAAGCGCCTGGACATAGCAGGTACTCTGGAAAGACCAGCCAGATGAATAAAGGACCAAAACAATGACTCTTCACTGCAGGTCACGCCCTCCCTGTGTAAGCTTTGTGCACGCCGTAAATTACTGCCCTCATGGTAGCCCATGAGTAAGCACTGAGGCCCAAAGACAGGCAGCCAGGCTCAAAGTCAAGGGTATCACCGAGGCTCTCTGCTCCCACCTCCATCTCCTAACATTGCGCTGTTCCGTACATTTTAGGCAGTATTTTCACCAGTAAGATCGTAATGCTAGCAACCCGAGGGTCCACCGATGGACGAAAGGATAAACAAAACATCATGGATACATGCAGTGGAGTAGCACCAGTCTTCAAAAGGAGGAAGATTTTTGACTCACCGTGCAACATGGGTGAGCCTGGAGGATGTGATGCTGTGTGAAATAAGTTGGACATAAAAAGACAAATATGACATGATTCTGTTTATGGGAGGTATCCACAGTCATCAAAATCAGAGAGACAGAAAACAGCACTGTGTCCGCCAGGGGCTGAGGGGGGCCGACAGTGATTGCTTCATGGGGAGAAGGTTTCAGTTTTGCAAGATGAGAGAAGTTCTTGAGACAGGGTGGTGCCTGCTGTGTGGAGATGTGCATGCACCTAACTGCACTGAGGCGGACGCTTTAAATGGTTCAGATGATCCATTTATATGACATAGATTTTACCAGAAGTTTTTTTTAAAGATCGTAGTTTTCCTCATTTGCAAACTGCCACGTGAGTCTAACGTTTCCGTTTCCCGAAGAGGAACATGCGGGTCAGAGGATAAAACCAAGGCTGTCGGAGGCAAGCACTTGAACCCAGGCCTCTCCAGCTTCCGGGCGGACCGTGTTCTCTGCTTCTCCCCACCCTGCCTTCTCCTAAGGCCGTTAAAGGTTGTGCTGGATGTGTTTACCACCCTTGAGACGACAGGAAATTTACCTTTTTCCATGCCTTGGGTGGATGAGGAACCCCTGGAGACGTCCCGCCTCCCTGCCCTGATCCGACCCGAGCTGGAGTGGAACAAAGTGAGCACAACTCAGCAATCGTCTGGGAAGAACCAGCAGGAGGGGCGGGGCGATGGGAGACGATCCTCTATTAGCATATGCAAATTGGCCAGAGTCAAGAAAACGGGGAAAGCTGCTATTTTATCATTTGTGGTAATTATAGTCATTTAGAGTGGTGAATCAGTGGGTTCCTGAAGGTAAAAGCATCTCAGAAGGATAATGTGGTGTGATTAAGAAGTTCTGATTAAGAACCGCTGACATTTTCACTTGAAAAAAGTGAGGAAAGAGACCAGGGTCAGAAGTGCAGCGACAGGAGTCATAAAGGTGGGGACTTTGGCTTCCCAGGCTTGTCCCCACTGCTGAAGACTCAGAGACAAGCCAGGCTGTCCCGAGAATGTCCCTGCCACACGACAGTCACAAAGAAAACAGAGCTATGGTGAATATCTATTCAAAGACACCGGGATAAGGCAGTGATGATTCATGTAAAGGAGTATAGAAGAAGGATTCATTCATTTTGTCTCGGAGGGAAAGAATGAGAAAGTTTCAGATAGAATGTCATAGCTGAATAGGGTTTTGTAGTATCAATAGGAGTTTTTCACTGACAGTAGCCAGACAGGATTTGCAGGTGGAGGTAACCGTGAAGCAGAATGGGTGGAATAAAAGTGCCTTTGGAGAACCCCAAGGGGGAAATGGAGAGTGAAGGGCTGCAGCTTATGAAGCTAAAAACACAGACAAGTCTCCTGTAGGGAGCTTGGATGTGACTCAGTTACTGATGAGAGAATAAAGACGGGGGCAGAGGAGTGACTTGACCAGAATCGAATTCTAGAAACACTTGCTGAGGGAGCCAGAGGGTCATGCGATACGCCACGAACAACACTAGAGGGAGGAGGGCAGAGGGACAGGAGCCGGAGGCCAGATGAGAACGGAACAGCTCCACCAACCAGAAAAACGGGAAAAACTCAGGGGCCGTCACAACCATCCGACTCAACCCATTTTGGGGGATGAGCCAGGTTCACAGGTCACACCTGCAAGGGACCCCGTACATGGGACAAAGTGGGGAGGCGACGCCTCCCTGCCCTGATCCGACCCGAGCTGGAGTGGAACAAAGTGAGCACAACTCAGCAATCGTCTGGGAAGAACCAGCAGGAGGGCGGGGCGATGGGAGACGATCCTCTATTAGCATATGCAAATTGGCCAGAGTCAAGAAAACGGGGAAAGCTGCTATTTTATCATTTGTGGTAATTATAGTCATTTAGAGTGGTGAATCAGTGGGTTCCTGAAGGTAAAAGCATCTCAGAAGGATAATGTGGTGTGATTAAGAAGTTCTGATTAAGAACCGCTGACATTTTCACTTGAAAAAAGTGAGGAAAGAGACCAGGGTCAGAAGTGCAGCGACAGGAGTCATAAAGGTGGGGACTTTGGCTTCCCAGGCTTGTCCCCACTGCTGAAGACTCAGAGACAAGCCAGGCTGTCCCGAGAATGTCCCTGCCACACGACAGTCACAAAGAAAACAGAGCTATGGTGAATATCTATTCAAAGACACCGGGATAAGGCAGTGATGATTCATGTAAAGGAGTATAGAAGAAGGATTCATTCATTTTGTCTCGGAGGGAAAGAATGAGAAAGTTTCAGATAGAATGTCATAGCTGAATAGGGTTTTGTAGTATCAATAGGAGTTTTTCACTGACAGTAGCCAGACAGGATTTGCAGGTGGAGGTAACCGTGAAGCAGAATGGGTGGAATAAAAGTGCCTTTGGAGAACCCCAAGGGGGAAATGGAGAGTGAAGGGCTGCAGCTTATGAAGCTAAAAACACAGACAAGTCTCCTGTAGGGAGCTTGGATGTGACTCAGTTACTGATGAGAGAATAAAGACGGGGGCAGAGGAGTGACTTGACCAGAATCGAATTCTAGAAACACTTGCTGAGGGAGCCAGAGGGTCATGCGATACGCCACGAACAACACTAGAGGGAGGAGGGCAGAGGGACAGGAGCCGGAGGCCAGATGAGAACGGAACAGCTCACCAACCAGAAGCGGGAGACTCAGACACAAGCAACTGGGAACTTCACAGGTCACACCTGCAAGGGACCGTCACAACCATCCGACTCAACCCCCATTTTGAGGATGAGCCAGTTGAGGCGCAGAGAGGTTAAGTCATGGGTGCGAAGTTTCCCAGCATTAGCAAGCCACAGAGCAGGGGGTCAGCATCAGGACTGACTTCAAAGTCTGCACCGTCTGCTGCCCCATGAGCCTCTGGACATAAGGCGGAACAGTCGGTCATCTCGATCTCAGGTCATCGAGCCGACAGTGGCCGCTGCCTTTCATGCTCTGTGGTCATTGAGAATGGCAAACTCACAGGAGACCTTGTGGTCAAGGCCCCCCGAGACTGTCATGGGGCGGCGGGGGAGATTTTATGCCCATGCACCTCACAGGGATTCCAGTCCCTGACCAGCCCAGAGAACAAAGGGACCATCTGACTTGTCCACCTTAGGAGACTGTGGTCTCAGCCGGATGCTCTCGAAAGGACGCCTGCACTCCAAGAGACGTTTCAGGTGCCTTTGAGCTCTAAGGCTCTATGGTCTCTGCAGGCTGAGACACGCCCCCAAACAGCCCAAGGACCCTTTCCTGAGCTGTGGCTGAGGAATCATTCACATACAGAGTATTTGGGAAAATACATTGGTGGGCAACATACAGAGGCGAGCAAGGATTCCAACGGGGTACCTACCACAGCTGGCCTTTAAGGATAAGCAGGCCGTGGGCCCCAGCAGAAGAAACAGAAACTGCTACGTCTCAGAGGCAAGAGAGGATGTGAGGGTGTATCCGGAAGACTGCAGAAGGCCAGCGTGGCTGAAGGCAGCGCGGGCCACGTGGAGGTCTGGGCAGAGACGAGACTGCAGTCAGAACAGGGCCAGACGCTGCCAAGAGGGCCGTGGAAAGCCAGTGACAGTCAAGCCACAGAGTGCTGGACGCTTCAGAAAGATCCCCCGATAGCCCAGCAGCGGTGCGGGGCAGAAATGCCTCCCTCGCAGCCTGGGGCAGAGGCCTCCTCCCGCATCAGGACCCCGGCGCTCTCGCAGCCATCCCAGGGCGGGAGGCCGCGGCCCAGAGGCGCCCGCCGCGGCCCGGCCCTCCGAGCCTCGGCCCATGCAGCCCTCCCAGCGCCAGCCCCGCGCACGAGGCCTCGGCCGGCCTCACCACGGACAGATGGAGCGTTTGTGGACGCTCCGGTGACAGCTTGAAAGCTCATCTCCTTCCTCCAAGCCGGCCCGTTTCACCTCGTCCTCCCATCTGCCACCTCATTTTAAAACGAGCAGAACAACTCGGCGAGAGCAATTCCGACTTTTTCCATCTGTGCCGAGTTAATTAAGAGGGTAATGAGAGCTGGGAATGAACGAGGCCTGCATTAATTCACGATATGATTAAGAGACGCATTTCTAAAATGTGCGTGTGTGTGCATGTGTGTGCACAGAGCAAGGCCCAATGGGGTGGGTATGCCCCCAGGTCAGGGGCGCCTGCCATGTCTTTGGTGAGAGGGCTCCAGGGAAGCAGGGCGCCGCCCACTCAGAGCAGGTGCCGCCGTGCGTGTGGGCTCCCAGAAGGCCACTGAGGTCACAGGAGAGAAGAGAGAAACCACCTGCGTGTGCTCCCCACAAAGCCACTCCACAAATATGGACTCATCCCCTTGTCTGTGCCTGGCTCAGAGCACACAGAGAGCACGGTCACTAGAGCTACTCTTTATTCTAAGAAGTCAGTTCATCGATTACCTAACCACTTACCTAAAACAGTTCCAGCTACATCAAAAAGGTACAAGAGACCAACAACATAAAAAGCGGAGACCAGAACCCGGGTTTTCTGACTCCCAGTCAACGGCCTATGAGTGAAACAGCCGTGCGAGTGGATGCTAATGGATAAATCGCCAATGTTGGTTGACCATTTGCTCTGTATCAGTCACTCGTCGAAGCACTCTGTGTATCATCGCATTTAATTCTCACCAAGACCTTAAGAGGCAGGTGCTGTTGATATCATTCCCATTTTGCAAAAGAGGAAACTGAGGCTCAAGGATCCAAAAAGATTCACTCTAGATGCCACCGTTAGGAAACAGCAGAGGTAGGATCTTTATGATGCCAAAATCAAACGATCCCACTCAGTAATGCCAACCCCTGGCTCAAGGGGAGAGACGTGAGTGATGTTTTAGGGCTGTTTTAGCTGACCTTGTGTGAGTAGGGGAGGGGGACCAGGGAAGGCTTCCTGGAGGGGGGGGACAGCCAGGCAGCACCTGAGAAGACTCACATTCACCATGGTCCAGTGAGTGTCCACCGTGTGCTGAGCAGCCCTCCGGCGGTTGCACGTCTCATTCAGCCCGCCCAGCCGTGGGGTAGGCGTCCCTGCGACCAGCGAGGAGACCAATGATGTGGAGGAGGAGGACCACCACCGGGCCTCCCAGCTGGTGAAGTAGGGCAGGACCCGAACTCAGGCCGCTCTGACGCTGCTGCAGATGCTGGGTCCTCGGGAGCGGAGAGCTTGAAATGGGGGGAGACGCTGAGGGCAGCAGGGGCAGTGGCCGGAGGACATCGACCCACGAGAGAGCTGAAGGGCCCGGGTCACAAGACCCTTCCCCAACCCAGGAGTCAGGACACCGGTCGTCTCGTCTCTGGGGTCCTGCCAGCCCCACGGAAGCCCTCGGGCACTCACGCTGCCGCCCCGTCCGTTCCTTGGAATGACGCGGGTCTAGGCGCTGATGATCACGTCCACCCGCCTCGGCCTGGCCTGGGGCCGAGCCGTCTCTTCCTACCTGAAGCTGACCATCCCAGGCCTCTCCAGCCAGGGCGTCCAGTTCACACACTGAGACCCACCTCCAAGGCCCCTCACTCCCCCAGCCTCCCCTTCGCCTCCTACCCTCCCCAATCCCGTGCCCCTGCAGGTCGTCACCATCCCCTCTGTTCGGTTCCCTGCCTGCGCCACCTCCTCCTCTCCCAGAGTCGTTCTTGACGCCCCCTCAACCCCCGTGACCGCCGACTGTCCCCGCGTCCCATGGCCTGTCTCTGAGACGCATCGCGTTTACCCCTACGCCCCACCACCCGCAGCTCCTCACTGCCGTCACCTTCGCCCAGGCCACATCCCTTCCCTTTGCACACTGCAACACGCCCCTCCAGGGCTTCTCTCCCTCCCACCCTCCCTCCAGACCCCCCTCCTGGAACAACAAACGGTTTTTTGCACAAATGGTATTTCATTACAGAAGAGCATCTAATTTACAAATCAATACACATTTCAAGGAAAACATTGAGGCATCGTAAAAAGATGCCCGAATATAAAATACTCGATGTGCAAAATTCCATAAGGAAACACACATGAAAATGTTTGAATGATGTGGTTATGACTCTGCTACAGCGAAGGCAAAATACAAAAAAAAAAAAAAAACTCCCAGAGGCCAAAATTGCAAAAAGATCTTAAGAATGGAACAGAAGCATTGGCACACGCTGCTGTCTAGGGTCTGGTGTGTGCAGGGATGCCTCCTCGAGACCCGGGGCGTGCCAGCCCTTTGGGAGGAGAGGAGTGAGGCTGTTTCATGCACGTGGCTGTCCTTTTGGGCCTTCCACCGCTCTCCCGTGTGCTGCCTCAGATGGTGAATCCTCATAAGCTTCTGAGGCTTGTCAGGAGGCTCAGTTTCCCAGGTATTGGATTGTTTTTGTTTCCAGTGATTAGGTCAAGTTTCCAATAAAGGAATGGAATGCCAGGGAATGAATGGCAATTCTCCTCATACTCATTAAGAAAGGCCACTATCAAAAAAGAAAAAAGGACTTCCTTGGTGGTCCAGTGGGCAGAGAGTCTGCCTTGCAGTGCAGGGGGCACCGGTTTGATCCCTGGCCTGGAAAGATCCCACGTGCTGCAGAGGGTGGGCAATGAGAGTCTGGAGCCAGAGAGGCCACTGCGGTGCAAGGCCCACAAAGGCCTGACCATCCGTCATCCTTCCAGAGTCGCCCCTCACTCCCCAGCCTCCCTTCGCCTCCTACCTCCCCAATCCCGTGCCCCTGCAGGTCGTCACCATCCCTCTGTTCGGTTCCTGCCTGCGCCACCTCCTCCTCTCCCAGAGTCGTTCTTGACGCCCCTCAACCCCGTGACCGCCGACTGTCCCCGTCCCATGGCCTGTCTCTGAGACGCATCGCGTTTACCCCTCGCCCCACCACCCGCAGCTCCTCACTGCCGTCACCTTCGCCCAGGCCACATCCCTTCCCTTTGCACACTGCAACACGCCCCTCCAGGGCTTCTCTACCTCCCACCCTCCCTCCAGACCCCCCTCCTGGAACAACAAACGGTTTTTTGCACAAATGGTATTTCATTACAGAAGAGCATCTAATTTACAAATCAATACACATTTCAAGGAAAACATTGAGGCATCGTAAAAAGATGCCCGAATATAAAATACTCGATGTGCAAAATTCCATAAGGAAACACACATGAAAATGTTTGAATGATGTGGTTATGACTCTGCTACAGCGAAGGCAAAATACAAAAAAAAAAAAAAAACTCCCAGAGGCCAAAATTGCAAAAAGATCTTAAGAATGGAACAGAAGCATTGGCACACGCTGCTGTCTAGGGTCTGGTGTGTGCAGGGATGCCTCCTCGAGACCCGGGGCGTGCCAGCCCTTTGGGAGGAGAGGAGTGAGGCTGTTTCATGCACGTGGCTGTCCTTTTGGGCCTTCCACCGCTCTCCCGTGTGCTGCCTCAGATGGTGAATCCTCATAAGCTTCTGAGGCTTGTCAGGAGGCTCAGTTTCCCAGGTATTGGATTGTTTTTGTTTCCAGTGATTAGGTCAAGTTTCCAATAAAGGAATGGAATGCCAGGGAATGAATGGCAATTCTCCTCATACTCATTAAGAAAGGCCACTATCAAAAAAGAAAAAAGGACTTCCTTGGTGGTCCAGTGGGCAGAGAGTCTGCCTTGCAGTGCAGGGGGCACCGGTTTGATCCCTGGCCTGGAAAGATCCCACGTGCTGCAGAGTGGCTGGACTGGTGTGTCCAATTGCGAGCCAGCGCTCTGGAGCCAGAGAGGCCACTGCGGTGCAAGGCCCACAAAGGCCAAAGAATGAAGGCGGATGAAAATAAATAAATCAAAAACCAATAAAAGAGGCCAACATTTAAAAAAAAAAAGAAGAAGAAGAAGGACTGACAAGATGTGGAGAAATCCATTGCTGGTGGGGGATACAGAATGGTTCAGCCATTATGTGCTGATTCTTCAGAAAGTTAAAAAGAGAATTACCAAATGACTCAGTGGTTCCCCTTTGGGGTACATGCCCCAAAGAACCGAAAGCAGAGACTCAGACAGATATGTGTACACCCATGTGCATGTGTGCGTGCTCGGTCGTGTCCAACTCTTTGTGATGCTATGGACTGTAGCCCACCAGGCTTCCCTGTCCATCAGATTTTTTCAGGCAAGAAAACTGGAACGGGTCGTCATTTCCCCATCCAGGCCATCTTCCTGACCCAGGGATCAAATCACTGCCTCTTGCGTCTCCTGTTTGGCAGGTGGCTTCTTTGCCACCAAGTCGCCTGGTACCTAGTAGCATTTTTCCCAAAAGCCAGAAGGAGGAAGAAACCCAAGTGTGCCCGGACGAATAGGTAAGCGGGGAGGCTGCTGGAACTCGGGTCCGTGGGAAAGAAAGAGAAGGATGCAGGAGCGTCTCATGCTGGCGCTGTCCCCCAAGCTTCTGCTTCGATGTCCCTGGGCAGACCTTGGTCCCTGGGACACATCTGTAAAGGAGGCTGGGAATGCCCTCTTTCAGCTGGGCACGCGGGCATCCCCAGTAAGACTGGGCTTCTGTGACAAAGAGAGGAGAGGGTTGGGATGGACATTCACACACTCTCCCACGGTACACACGAACCCACAGTGACCAGCTGAGTGGGCCGGGGAACAAGTGAACCTTGGGATCATCACGGGCCGAGCCTCTCAACAAACCTTTGATAAGCCAGAGCCAGGCATTCATCCCTCCTCCGGAACTGCTGTGTCTCTGCAAAGCCTCACCTCCGTGGAAAAGTCACAAATATCTATTTGGGGTCACCCATTTCAGCCATCACTGCCTACGTTCCTCTCCTGGGAGGCAGAGCGTGAGAAGCAAGCAGTCCCTCTGGAGGCTGAAGGTTTTCCATTCGCATCCCAGAGCCAGCACGTCCCAGCTTTAGGACCCACGCAAGATAGTTCTCTAAGGCTCAATTTCCTTGACTGCCAGTTGGGAATAATGCATCCTCTCCCAGAACTGTGGAGCCTGGCCCCTCGTAGGCTGCCTCCCTGCTGTCCCCCGAGTCTGCCCCGGTGCTCGCATCTCTCATTTTCTGAAATCGGGAGCTCAGTCGGCTGCCAGCCAATCTCCACCAGGAGGCTGGTGGAGAAAATCAGACCCAGGGCTGATCTGCCTGCAACACCTGGACTGGACCTGGCCCAGAGTGGGGCTGGTGTGGAGGTGAGAACTGAGGCACCATGTCTATTTCTTAAGAAGTACTTCCATATTAACTGGGAGGGGAAAATGCATTTGAGTTCAAAAGAAGTAACTGTCCAATGGTGAAATAGATCACCGAAAGAAAGCCAGTGAGATGCTGCTAAGGGGTCAGTTGGTGGCTCCCCCCAGAGGACAGCGTGAAAGCAGTCACCCGTTCCAGTCACAGGTAAGGCCACCTGGCCTCTCCCAACCAAGCGCCCCCTCCCAGACTGCTGCTTTGCTTCATTTTGTTTTGTTTTGTTTGATCTTACTGCTTTATGGAAATCAGGCTCTCTGAGGGCAATGTGATACCTTCTCAACACACTCTTTGACTCTTTCTTGGGAAAAGCTCAGACACAGAATGAGAGCTGACATTTGTGGAAGACATACAAACATAGTGTTCCAGGCACCATGTGAGCATTTCGCATCTACTATCTCACACTTTCTTTAGGTAAACTTCATTATGAAATCCATTTCCCATAAGAGGAAGCTGAGGCACAGAGAGGTTAGGTCATTTATTCACGGTCACACAGCTATCAAGCAGGGGAGCCAAGACTGGAAGGCAGGCTTCTGGCTCCAGGCTGCACCAGGTGAGGTGGTACAGGGCCCACTTGCCTTGTCATAACCTCAGCTCTCTAGTCGAGAAAAATAACAATACTGCTCTGCTCTAGTCAAGGGGACACTGGAGGAAAACACATGGACTTGTGAAAAATCCAGTGCTGTCTAAACCCAAAAGAAGGCCCGGGAGTTGACATCTCAGCTCTGCCCAGGTTATTTTTGTCCTTTGTAGGGGGAGGGCCTCAGTCTCCCAATCTGAGAAATGGGTTGTTTCTTCTAACTTTAGCATTCCGTAAATTTTGATTTCCTTTCTGCGTCATTGAGCCAAACAAGGAAATTACTGCCTCTGTGAACAATCCTTTTTAGAATTTTCTGACCTGAAACTTGATTCTCCTAGACTGGAAAAAAATGATGATGACAAAGCTTCAGTTAAGTCGAGAACACCTGTGCTCACATCGGCCCTCTGAGCACATGGAGTGCCGTGGCTGATTGCAGAGAGGGAAATGTGGGAAGGGTGATCAGTTGTCACAGGAACCTGTCCCCATTAAGAAGTACTTCCATATTAACTGGGAGGAAAATGCATTTGAGTTCAAAAGAAGTAACTGTCCAATGGTGAAATAGATCACCGAAAGAAAGCCAGTGAGATGCTGCTAAGGGGTCAGTTGGTGGCTCCCCCCAGAGGACAGCGTGAAAGCAGTCACCCGTTCCAGTCACAGGTAAGGCCACCTGGCCTCTCCCAACCAAGCGCCCCCTCCCAGACTGCTGCTTTGCTTCATTTTGTTTTGTTTTGTTTGATCTTACTGCTTTATGGAAATCAGGCTCTCTGAGGGCAATGTGATACCTTCTCAACACACTCTTTGACTCTTTCTTGGGAAAAGCTCAGACACAGAATGAGAGCTGACATTTGTGGAAGACATACAAACATAGTGTTCCAGGCACCATGTGAGCATTTCGCATCTACTATCTCACACTTTCTTTAGGTAAACTTCATTATGAAATCCATTTCCCATAAGAGGAAGCTGAGGCACAGAGAGGTTAGGTCATTTATTCACGGTCACACAGCTATCAAGCAGGGGAGCCAAGACTGGAAGGCAGGCTTCTGGCTCCAGGCTGCACCAGGTGAGGTGGTACAGGGCCCACTTGCCTTGTCATAACCTCAGCTCTCTAGTCGAGAAAAATAACAATACTGCTCTGCTCTAGTCAAGGGGACACTGGAGGAAAACACATGGACTTGTGAAAAATCCAGTGCTGTCTAAACCCAAAAGAAGGCCCGGGAGTTGACATCTCAGCTCTGCCCAGGTTATTTTTGTCCTTTGTAGGGGGAGGGCCTCAGTCTCCCAATCTGAGAAATGGGTTGTTTCTTCTAACTTTAGCATTCCGTAAATTTTGATTTCCTTTCTGCGTCATTGAGCCAAACAAGGAAATTACTGCCTCTGTGAACAATCCTTTTTAGAATTTTCTGACCTGAAACTTGATTCTCCTAGACTGGAAAAAAATGATGATGACAAAGCTTCAGTTAAGTCGAGAACACCTGTGCTCACATCGGCCCTCTGAGCACATGGAGTGCCGTGGCTGATTGCAGAGAGGGAAATGTGGGAAGGGTGATCAGTTGTCACAGGGAACCTGTCCCCAGCCCCCATACCTTCCCACACAGCAAGGCTCGAAGGCTAAAAACTACATTTCCCAGGCTCCCTTGCTGCTAAGGATCTGGAGCCAAATCCGACTCCATCATCGAGATGCATTCTCCTGGGGCTCAGCAAGCAGAAGGGAGGCCCCTGTGAGTGGGACCTTGGCCCATGAACTTCCCTGGAGGGCGGGATGTTGAATGGATTGTTTTTCCTTGCTTCTGAGGACCACGTAGACCAGATGAGCTGCTTCAGCATCGCTTGAGGACTGTGATATAAAGCAAGCCTCTCAGGCCCCAGCCCAGACTCACTGAACCTGAAACTCAGGGCAGGACTCAGGAATCGGCGTACCAATAGGCTCTCTAGGTGATTTTTATGCATGAGAAACTTTGGGAACCACGGGCTCAGAATGCCTTCCTATGTGGCTCTAGACCTGAAAGTACCTGACATCTTCCATCTGGATCCCAGTTGTTAGCATGTACACAGAGAGAAAAACATACACACACAGATAAGCACATGGTGTCTACTATCTGCTTTATGTTACCATTTATAACTGTTTGATTCACCCTTTTTTTTTAATTTTTGACCTATTTTATTGTTTTTCTTTTAATTTATTTATTTTCATCCATCTTAATTCTTTGGGCTGTGTGGGCCTCCCATCACAGTGGCCTGTCTCATTGCAAAGCATGCATTCTGCGCACATGCGCTCCAGAGCGCTGGCTCATAATTGGACACACCGGTCCAGCCACACCACGGCATGTGGGATCTACCGGTGCCAGGGATCGAACCGGTGCCCCTTGCACTGCAAGGCAGACTCTTCACCCACTGGACCACCAGGGAAGCCCTGATTCATCTTTGTAATAATACCCCTATAATGACAATATTCATGGATACAGTTTGATTAATCCTCCATTTGCCCCTATGAAACAAGGAAATTACTGCCTCTGTGAACAATCCTTTTTAGAATTTTCTGACCTGAAACTTGATTCTCCTAGACTGGAAAAAAATGATGATGACAAAGCTTCAGTTAAGTCGAGAACACCTGTGCTCACATCGGCCCTCTGAGCACATGGAGTGCCGTGGCTGATTGCAGAGAGGGAAATGTGGGAAGGGTGATCAGTTGTCACAGGGAACCTGTCCCCAGCCCCCATACCTTCCCACACAGCAAGGCTCGAAGGCTAAAAACTACATTTCCCAGGCTCCCTTGCTGCTAAGGATCTGGAGCCAAATCCGACTCCATCATCGAGATGCATTCTCCTGGGGCTCAGCAAGCAGAAGGGAGGCCCCTGTGAGTGGGACCTTGGCCCATGAACTTCCCTGGAGGGCGGGATGTTGAATGGATTGTTTTTCCTTGCTTCTGAGGACCACGTAGACCAGATGAGCTGCTTCAGCATCGCTTGAGGACTGTGATATAAAGCAAGCCTCTCAGGCCCCAGCCCAGACTCACTGAACCTGAAACTCAGGGCAGGACTCAGGAATCGGCGTACCAATAGGCTCTCTAGGTGATTTTTATGCATGAGAAACTTTGGGAACCACGGGCTCAGAATGCCTTCCTATGTGGCTCTAGACCTGAAAGTACCTGACATCTTCCATCTGGATCCCAGTTGTTAGCATGTACACAGAGAGAAAAACATACACACACAGATAAGCACATGGTGTCTACTATCTGCTTTATGTTACCATTTATAACTGTTTGATTCACCCTTTTTTTTTAATTTTTGACCTATTTTATTGTTTTTCTTTTAATTTATTTATTTTCATCCATCTTAATTCTTTGGGCTGTGTGGGCCTCCCATCACAGTGGCCTGTCTCATTGCAAAGCATGCATTCTGCGCACATGCGCTCCAGAGCGCTGGCTCATAATTGGACACACCGGTCCAGCCACACCACGGCATGTGGGATCTACCGGTGCCAGGGATCGAACCGGTGCCCCTTGCACTGCAAGGCAGACTCTTCACCCACTGGACCACCAGGGAAGCCCTGATTCATCTTTGTAATAATACCCCTATAATGACAATATTCATGGATACAGTTTGATTAATCCCTCCATTTGCCCCTATGTGGGAAGCAACTACCCAAATCAAGATATAGAATAGCTCTAGCCCCCCATTATCAGCCCACATGTATGTGTGCGTGCTAGGTCACTTCAGTCATATCTGACTCCTTGCAACCCTATGGACGGCAGCGCGCCGGGCTCCTCAATCCATGGGATTCTCCGGGCAGCACCACCGGAGTGGGCGGCCGTGTTCTCCTCCAGGAGATCTTCCTGACTGAGGAATCAAACCTGCGTCTCTTATGTCTCCTGCACTGGCAAGTGGATACTTTACCACTAGCACCCCCTGGGAAGCCCCATAATGCCTCACGGTCTCCTCCAAATCAATTCTCCCCAAAGAGAACTACTGTTCTGAGCGCTGACTCCATAGCGTACTTCTGCCTGTTCTCACACTTCATACAAATGGGATTAAGCCGCACTCTTCTGTATCCAGCTTCTTGCCCGTGGTATTACATTTGTGACATCATCTGCATCATCATGAATAGCACCTATGTGTTCATTTCTCCCTTCCTGTCACCCACAGGTGGACAGTGTTCTGAACAAAGGCATTTCACTTTAACAGTCAATTAGAGGGCCGGGGTCCTTGTGGCAAGCCATTAAGTATGATTATAATAATAAAAGCAACAGAAGGCAGGTCAAAGAAACGGTTTCATCATGGGGTCAGAATTGGTTTTCTCCTTGCAACAGAGGCAAGGGGGCCAGGCTTTTTACCCCAACCCCTGCGGGTCACCTCAAACTTTGGGTCAGACAGCTCCCTTACGTCATGGGCAATTGAGCCAACAGTGGTCAACACTGTCGGCCTTTGGGGGGTGGCACACAAGAGCATCCTTGACAATCTCTCCGTGATCCAAAGAATCTAGCCCAGGGTCTGACTCCTACAAGATGTTCAATCGTTTGTGGAGTGTGTGCTTGGTCCTCAAGCTTGTGTGACACTACTTTATCATTTATTCTTTCTGGTGGAACTCTCTCTCTCTCTCGTCCTTTCTGTTGCTCTATGCAACCTCCCATGGTGGAAGGCACCATGTGGAGCATGGCAGATGGTTTTTGTGATAAAAAAGACAGAATCTTTACCATCAAAGATTCTACAATCTAGCAGGAGCAGGTAAGACAAATTGAAGAAGAGATGTAAGATGTGATGAAATATGATGAGGGTCCATAGTAGACCCAGGGCAAATATCTGCAAAAATAATATTCAGCCTGTTTGAAAGATCAGACAAGGCTCCATCTCCTACTTCTTTTGGCTCACTCAGAAATTGAAAGGAAATGCTGAGCTCAGTACTAGAGGTCAAAGATTTGAAGAGTATGAAATGACCCTCTGAGCACATGATGTGAGGGGGTCTAAATGAAACAGAAAATACCCAGGAAAGAGAGAAACTGAAAAGAAGATCTAAGACAAAAATAAGAAGAGGCACGCAGCTTCTTGTTTCCCATGCCTTTCCGAGCGCTCACGGGGCAGACTGTGGGTTCAAGGTCAGATGTGCTGGGCCTCGCCTTGATTCTGGTCCTGCCTGTAGGCCTGGACTGTCCTTGGGCTCCATAAGAGACGACTCGAGGTGCTGAGCAGACCCTGCCTCTGGCCCAGAGCATCCATCCCTCCAGATGGGTCCAGGGGTGGGGAGGGAGGCTTCCGAGGGAGGGGCTATGTGTACACAAACAGCTGATCCCATTCATTGGACAGCAGAAACTAACACAGCATCGTAAAGCAATCATGCTCCAGTTTGAAATTTTTTAATTAAAAAACTTTCCAACTTGTAGTGGTCTAATAGGAAATTACCTTACAAAACGGAAGAATTCTGTAAACCTGTGGAGTTTTCTGGGTTGAATGTTTTGGTTTATGGACAACAAAATTCACATATTAAAAAGACTGTGTTGGCTTCCCTAGTAGCTCAGTGGTAAAGAGTTTACCTGCCAATGCAGGAGACATGGGTTCAATCCCTAATCCGGGATGATCCCACATGCTGCAGAGCAACTAAGCCCGTGAGCCACAGCTACGGAGCCTGTGCTCTAGAGCCTCGGAGCTGCAGCTATGGAGCCCACATGCCCTAGAGCCCAACTTCCACAAGAGAAGTCACTGCAACAAGAAGCCTGCTCACCTCAACTAAGAGAGTAGCCCCCACTCCCGGCAACTAGAGAAGAGCCCGCAGCAGCAGTGAAAACCCAGAATAGCCATAAATAAATAAATAAATAAGATTGTCAAAAAAAAAGAGCAGATGGGTCCTAGAATTCCAGAGGGAGCAAGTCCTCAGACATCACCTAGTTCAAACCCCTGATTTTATCAAAGAAAACCAAGAAGGTTCAGAGAGGCTAAGGATGACATCAAGACCATTCGATCAAGTCAGAGACGGGCCCGAGGCCACCCACCACCTGCACAGTGAAATTCCCACGGACGGCAGGGCCACCGCCCCCACCGCCCCCCCCACACACACAGACGCTCCTGACCTACACGCGTTTCTCCCACTTCTCTCCCCTCCTTCCCCCTCTCCCGTATTTTTTTATGAAGCCTAGAAATGCAATCTAAAGTTTGGTCCATGGACAATGAACAATTACTTTTACATGAATCTGGATGGCTCTTTCTCCCCATACCTGATTTTAAATGATGCCCCCATAAGGACAATTCTAAAGCCTCTCACCTTCTCGGATAATCTGAAAAAAGAGAGAACCACCCATAATTCGAAACCGACTGGGGGCCCTGAACCCTGTATACTCACCCCCTGGATCCTCACCCCAATCCCATGAGATGGAAATAATCACCCCGTTTTACATGGTGGGGGGTCGGCTCAGAGATGGGTGTGAAGGGCAACAAAAATTCATATTAGCAATCATGCTCCAGTTTGAAATTTTTAATTAAAAAACTTTCCAACTTGTAGTGGTCTAATAGGAAATTACCTTACAAAACGGAAGAATTCTGTAAACCTGTGGAGTTTTCTGGGTTGAATGTTTTGGTTTATGGACAACAAAATTCACATATTAAAAAGACTGTGTTGGCTTCCCTAGTAGCTCAGTGGTAAAGAGTTTACCTGCCAATGCAGGAGACATGGGTTCAATCCCTAATCCGGGATGATCCCACATGCTGCAGAGCAACTAAGCCCGTGAGCCACAGCTACGGAGCCTGTGCTCTAGAGCCTCGGAGCTGCAGCTATGGAGCCCACATGCCCTAGAGCCCAACTTCCACAAGAGAAGTCACTGCAACAAGAAGCCTGCTCACCTCAACTAAGAGAGTAGCCCCCACTCCCGGCAACTAGAGAAGAGCCCGCAGCAGCAGTGAAAACCCAGAATAGCCATAAATAAATAAATAAATAAGATTGTCAAAAAAAAAGAGCAGATGGGTCCTAGAATTCCAGAGGGAGCAAGTCCTCAGACATCACCTAGTTCAAACCCCTGATTTTATCAAAGAAAACCAAGAAGGTTCAGAGAGGCTAAGGATGACATCAAGACCATTCGATCAAGTCAGAGACGGGCCCGAGGCCACCCACCACCTGCACAGTGAAATTCCCACGGACGGCAGGGCCACCGCCCCCACCGCCCCCCCCACACACACAGACGCTCCTGACCTACACGCGTTTCTCCCACTTCTCTCCCCTCCTTCCCCCTCTCCCGTATTTTTTTATGAAGCCTAGAAATGCAATCTAAAGTTTGGTCCATGGACAATGAACAATTACTTTTACATGAATCTGGATGGCTCTTTCTCCCCATACCTGATTTTAAATGATGCCCCCATAAGGACAATTCTAAAGCCTCTCACCTTCTCGGATAATCTGAAATAAAAGAGAGAGAACCACCCATAATTGGAAACCGACTGGGGGCCCTGAACTCTGTATATCAACTCTCTGGATCCTCACCCCAATCCCATGAGATGGAAATAATCACCCCGTTTTACATGGTGGGGGGTCGGCTCAGAGATGGGGTGTGACCTGTGAAGGGTGGAGCCGAAGCTGGAGGCCGGTCACGTGATCTCAGAGCCCAGGCCTCCCGCGGCACCTGTGAGAGTGAGAGCGCCAGGCAGCCCTCCACGTCCGGCTCGCGTTCTTTCTGGATGCCACCCAGGGGCTCGCGTGTGTCTGCGGGAGCCAGCCAGGGGCTGCCGAGCAGCGACTCAGGAATGAGAGGCTTGCAGTCCTGAGCCCATGGGAGTCCCCTGGCGGGCACACTGCCGCGAACGGGCTTCATCTCAGAGGTACTCATCCAACCCAGCATGAGAGGAGATTATTCTAAATAATGTACAGCCCCATCTGACATTATTATTCTTAGACTATAAATCAATAACCAAAATAAAGTCAATTGTTAGGCCTGGGTGGCATAAAATATGGGCACAGACAAAGAGACTTAGGGGCACAATTTGCTCTAAATCAGTTTAACCACCTTGCAGCTCCTTGCGTTACAGTCTTAATCTAGCACATTAGCGAAATCAGGACGTGGTCTTTGCAATTAAATTGCATATTTTATCACTTCTCCTTCTTTCATGCTATATCAACTTCCAGGAAATTACAGACTCATAAACTTTGGGCAGGAGGAAGCATGAGGCGCGAGGAAGTGGAGAAACCAGCACAGCATTTGGGGGGCAGCTGAGTTTCACATTCCATATTTTTGTTTGCTTTTAGAATGTCCTCCATGAACACTTCACATTTGGGTAAAGAAATTTCAATGGACAGATTTAGAGATGAATCTTTTGATGCACAGAACTGGACCCCTGGGGACTACACGGTGGTTTTTATTGCTAAGAGGAAATGCTGAAGATTTGAATCGAGATGGGTGGAGGGAATAGGGTATTCTGCTCTAAAAGCAAGAAAAACACATTTTCTTCTGAATCTTGATTACTAGCTTTACCATGGCCCTAGGACACGTGATTGGGTATCAGAATCTACTGCTTTAGTAAATTAGAGAGTGAAATCCATTTGGTAAGGGACATATCTAGTGAGCTGTTTCCCATGACTTTGTCCTCCTGGTGTCTGATGCACACACACACACGTCTTTCATGCACAAATCAAATCCCTTCCCTGGAAGTAACTCTGTTCCCCAGCAGGTCAGAAGCACCAAGTCCATGGTTTCAATTAGCACATATTTCAAGGGCCAGATGTGGAAGGATCTTCCAGTTCATCTTCCAGAACCTTCTCCTGGGAAGCCCGACATGCAGAATGTCTGGGGACTTCCCCAAGGTCTTGAAGCAAGGTGCAGCAGAGACGCAAGCGGAAGTTACAAAGCTGCCAGGCTCAGGGGCAGCGGGCAGGGCACTGGTGCGCATGTGCCTCAGACAGACCAAGCCAGTCCTGACCCTGCCACATCTCTGTCCTCACCCGGACAACGAGGAGCACCCCGCGTCATCGGGTCACGGTAAGAAATAACTGCTGTGTGTGCGTGTGTGTCGCTTAGACTGGCGCTGCCATGAAGCAAGGATGTGTCGATGGCACTGTGTACAGTGTGGTACATGTAAGAGGCTCCATGGTGCTCAGGGTTCAGCTCATCACATGTTTACCTAAGTTCCGGGCCTTGGGCTGCCTGCGGGGAGCACAGATGTCAATCACACTGAGTCGTTTATCAGAAGGCATCAGCGTCTGATGGGGGGCCTGACCGCAACACCAGGAAGTGACAGTCTTGGGGGGATGTTAATAGAGCATGAGGCGCGAGGAAGTGGAGAAACCAGCACAGCATTTGGGGGGCAGCTGAGTTTCACATTCCATATTTTTGTTTGCTTTTAGAATGTCCTCCATGAACACTTCACATTTGGGTAAAGAAATTTCAATGGACAGATTTAGAGATGAATCTTTTGATGCACAGAACTGGACCCCTGGGGACTACACGGTGGTTTTTATTGCTAAGAGGAAATGCTGAAGATTTGAATCGAGATGGGTGGAGGGAATAGGGTATTCTGCTCTAAAAGCAAGAAAAACACATTTTCTTCTGAATCTTGATTACTAGCTTTACCATGGCCCTAGGACACGTGATTGGGTATCAGAATCTACTGCTTTAGTAAATTAGAGAGTGAAATCCATTTGGTAAGGGACATATCTAGTGAGCTGTTTCCCATGACTTTGTCCTCCTGGTGTCTGATGCACACACACACACGTCTTTCATGCACAAATCAAATCCCTTCCCTGGAAGTAACTCTGTTCCCCAGCAGGTCAGAAGCACCAAGTCCATGGTTTCAATTAGCACATATTTCAAGGGCCAGATGTGGAAGGATCTTCCAGTTCATCTTCCAGAACCTTCTCCTGGGAAGCCCGACATGCAGAATGTCTGGGGACTTCCCCAAGGTCTTGAAGCAAGGTGCAGCAGAGACGCAAGCGGAAGTTACAAAGCTGCCAGGCTCAGGGGCAGCGGGCAGGGCACTGGTGCGCATGTGCCTCAGACAGACCAAGCCAGTCCTGACCCTGCCACATCTCTGTCCTCACCCGGACAACGAGGAGCACCCCGCGTCATCGGGTCACGGTAAGAAATAACTGCTGTGTGTGCGTGTGTGTCGCTTAGACTGGCGCTGCCATGAAGCAAGGATGTGTCGATGGCACTGTGTACAGTGTGGTACATGTAAGAGGCTCCATGGTGCTCAGGGTTCAGCTCATCACATGTTTACCTAAGTTCCGGGCCTTGGGCTGCCTGCGGGGAGCACAGATGTCAATCACACTGAGTCGTTTATCAGAAGGCATCAGCGTCTGATGGGGGGCCTGACCGCAACACCAGGAAGTGACAGTCTTGGGGGGATGTTAATAGAGCATCCATGGAGTGCAAGGCCACGGGGGTTCACGGTGGAGGGGCCAACCCCAACCAACCTCCCAGCGGGTCCCTCACCGCCCTGGACCTCAGTCTTTATGTCTGTGAGATGGAGGAGCCGGAACCCTAGAGTGGGCACTGGGGAAGTCCCCCGACAGCTCTGACTAGCCCTGGAGCTAAGAATGGAACTCAAGTTTCCGACCTGAGGGTGCTCTGAGTTTCAAGGACACCTCAGTCACGGGGGTGTGTTCATTAGGAGGCTGCAGAGCGTTAAGTCTATTCATGTTTTTCTAACAAATGAAGCTCATGTCCCCTGAAATGTCTCTTGCAAAGGCACGACAAGGAGAGGCTCAGCGTCCTCTCATGGAAGATGCCAGAAAGGTTTTCTCTTTTGAAAATGTATGTTTGACCTGTCTGGACAGTCAGGTTCTGCAGCTCCCTACCCTTTCTCCTTCCGTGCCTTTCCTTCCCCAGGCTCCAGTTGGCCTGTCTCTCTTCCTTGCATCAAAAAAGAGATCTACATGTCTCCTAAATTACGGTGGGGAAAATATCTAATCTGACTCAGCTCTCACTGAGATGCAACAAGAATGGAAGAAGAAGAATGTGCCCCAGAAAGGAAGGCAGGGTTGAATAAAGGAAGGCGATACAACTCATGGATTAATAAATTACCAGGTAATAACAACTAAAGGAATTTCAGAAGAAATGACGAGGACACTGACTTATTCACCCCTGCTGTTGGCTCCACTTCTGTCTGTCTTTGTTCGTTCTCTTCCGTGACGATGTCAATCTTTGGGATAGTAATTCATAAACTAAGAACCTTAGGTTCTTTCTCAATTGAGGTAAGGTGGAAATGGATGGATCAATCATTTCTAATCCCAGTGTCCAACCCCAGGGCCTCTCAGAGAGGAAGTATATGGAGCTGAATCCACAAAGTAGCCCTGCAAGTAGACACCAGACTGAAGACGGGTCTGCCGGAGTTTGACCCTGGTGGTGACCTTTTTTTTTTCGGGGGGGCACTTCTATTGGTCTTTCTCTCACTATTTTCATCCATCTTTGTTCCTTGACCCGTGTGGGCCTCCCGTTGCAGTGGCCTCTCTCGCAGCAGAGCACTGGCTCTGGGCGCATGTGCTCCAGAGTTCCAGCTCCACAGTTGGACGCATCAGTCCAGCCACTCCACAGCACGTGGGATCTTCCCAGGCCAGGGATCAAACCGGCGCCCCTTTCACTGCAAGGTAGTGTCCCTACCCACTGGACCACCGGGGAAGCCCTGATAGTGACCTTTGAAAGCACCCACAGACTAGTCCACTCTCCACCTTTAAAGCTAGGAATCCCCATTTTGGCCCCAAGATCTAAGCCTGGAAGAAGCAGAAGCTTTTCTCTTATGCATTTTCAGAAAGCAAAAGCAATAATTCCAGCCCCTATTGTCTGGGAAGGAAGGGATTATCAACTCTCAGATTATGTGCCTACATGTGAGAAGTAGCTGGGAGCTGTTAAAACTCCTAATAACCACTGGACCACCAGGGAAGCCCCAGCATCACCATCTGGAAAACGCACCATTTGTAAAAGTCCCCAGGTGACTTCAGTATGCAGCCAAATCAGAGAGCCGCTACTCCAGGCTAATTTCTGGGCGAGCAGACCATGAAAGGACAGATCTGTGACAATTTGATCACCACTTGATGACTTGCGCTCAGTGCCTGGGGTGCAGGAGAGACCCACGAAGACTTCATGGAAGAAGCAACACTTGTCTGTGAAGACAGACTGCATTGGAGAGGCAGCCATGAAGACACATTAACCTTGAATTCAGCCCCCACCTCAGAGGCCACAGTCTCACCCCAGCGATCTCTCACCCTCCTCTCCCGCGCCAGCACCCCCCACATCATTCCTCACGTCCCCCAGGAGTGAGCTGAGCACTCCAGACAAATGTGATGTTGGATGTAGAACATATGCCTGCCTGCATTTAAAGAGCATTTCTCTTCTCTTCGCCAGTCTCATCAGGAAATAAGTTCTCTCGGCTTTCGCATTTAAGGGACAAGCAGATGGCAGAAGCGTTGATTCAGGAATAATGTCCATCTGAAAGGCCCACGCTCGAGGACCCCTGACTGTCATCAGAGGACCATCACAGGCACACAATCTGGCCTCAGAAAGTCCCAATTTCATCCAGAATGGAAATGTTCACCTATCCACTCCCAGCCCAGCGTCTTCCCCTGTGTCCGTATCTCAGTAAGTGGAACCCCCATGACCCCACCCCTAACTCCCCCATTCACCCTGTCAGTTTCACCACCTCAGTGTGTCTTGATCAGGCCCCTCCCCGCCAGCAGCCCCTCCTGAGCCCAGGGCTCCCCATTATCCTATGGGCCTTGCCCCAGCCTCCCCACTGCTCTCCTTGCCCCTTCCTCTCTCCCATCAGCACTTGTTCAGCCTCGTGGCCTCAGAGCTTTCTAGAACACATCCCTCTTTCACAGCTTCTGATGACTTCACCTGGCCTGCTGCACGTTTCCTGCCTTTGTCACTCCCTGGCTTACATGGAAGATCTAAGCCTGGAAGAAGCAGAAGCTTTTCTCTTATGCATTTTCAGAAAGCAAAAGCAATAATTCCAGCCCCTATTGTCTGGGAAGGAAGGGATTATCAACTCTCAGATTATGTGCCTACATGTGAGAAGTAGCTGGGAGCTGTTAAAACTCCTAATAACCACTGGACCACCAGGGAAGCCCCAGCATCACCATCTGGAAAACGCACCATTTGTAAAAGTCCCCAGGTGACTTCAGTATGCAGCCAAATCAGAGAGCCGCTACTCCAGGCTAATTTCTGGGCGAGCAGACCATGAAAGGACAGATCTGTGACAATTTGATCACCACTTGATGACTTGCGCTCAGTGCCTGGGGTGCAGGAGAGACCCACGAAGACTTCATGGAAGAAGCAACACTTGTCTGTGAAGACAGACTGCATTGGAGAGGCAGCCATGAAGACACATTAACCTTGAATTCAGCCCCCACCTCAGAGGCCACAGTCTCACCCCAGCGATCTCTCACCCTCCTCTCCCGCGCCAGCACCCCCCACATCATTCCTCACGTCCCCCAGGAGTGAGCTGAGCACTCCAGACAAATGTGATGTTGGATGTAGAACATATGCCTGCCTGCATTTAAAGAGCATTTCTCTTCTCTTCGCCAGTCTCATCAGGAAATAAGTTCTCTCGGCTTTCGCATTTAAGGGACAAGCAGATGGCAGAAGCGTTGATTCAGGAATAATGTCCATCTGAAAGGCCCACGCTCGAGGACCCCTGACTGTCATCAGAGGACCATCACAGGCACACAATCTGGCCTCAGAAAGTCCCAATTTCATCCAGAATGGAAATGTTCACCTATCCACTCCCAGCCCAGCGTCTTCCCCTGTGTCCGTATCTCAGTAAGTGGAACCCCCATGACCCCACCCCTAACTCCCCCATTCACCCTGTCAGTTTCACCACCTCAGTGTGTCTTGATCAGGCCCCTCCCCGCCAGCAGCCCCTCCTGAGCCCAGGGCTCCCCATTATCCTATGGGCCTTGCCCCAGCCTCCCCACTGCTCTCCTTGCCCCTTCCTCTCTCCCATCAGCACTTGTTCAGCCTCGTGGCCTCAGAGCTTTCTAGAACACATCCCTCTTTCACAGCTTCTGATGACTTCACCTGGCCTGCTGCACGTTTCCTGCCTTTGTCACTCCCTGGCTTACATTGAAAATGGCAGTATTTATCCAGCGCATTGGAGAAAACAGATGAGCTGTTCTGTGCTGGCAGTAACCAGCCCTGGGGCCCCGGCCAAGGACTGGGGGGGCTTAGGAGCTCAAACCACTTGAGTCTGACTCCCTGGGAAGCCGAGGCCTACAGCAGTGGACTCCAAACATGGGTGACCAGCAGAACTTGCTGGGGACCTTTCTGAAAATGCAGATCCCCAGGCCTCCTCTGATCAGCACTCCTCCCCTAGTTCCCATCTATTTTAGGGTATCACAGACCTGAGCGTTTTTTTCTTAAGAGCACTTATTTCATTGGTAGTTATACAAGCATATGTATGAGGATCTGATTACAGTCCTCTGGTGGTGGTGGCTTAGTCACTAAGTTGCATCCAAAGCTTGCAACCCCATGGACTGTATAGCCCGCCAGGCTCCTCCATCCACGGGATTTCCCAGGCAAGAATACTGGGGTGGGTGGCGGTTACCTTCTCCAGGGGATCTTCCCAACTCAGGGATGGAAACTGGGTCTCCTGCATTGCGGGTGGTCTCCTGAATAGCAGGTGCATTCTTTACTGAGCCACCGGGGAAGCCCAATTGTCTAACTCACCATAAACTCTGAACTCCAGTAGCCCCACGGCGTGCCCAGTCTTCCTGGCTCAGGTCAAGTGCTGCTCCTTCCACGAAGCTTTCAAGAATCCTTTATTCTTGATGCCCCAGGCTGACCACTCTCCTCAGACATACATGATGAGCACTGACCATACGTGATGATGCCTAGCACATAGTAGATTCTCAAAAACCATCTATTCCTGATAGATGACTGGATGGATGGATCGGAAGGAGGGTGAATGACGGATGGATGTTGGCCCTGCTGATCCAAGCAAATCTCTGCAGCTTTCCTTCTCACCATATCACTGCAGACATGCCAAAAGGTCACAAAATTGGAAGATGTCATGACAGCGTTCCTACATGGTTTCGTCCTCTTCATCCTACAAGAGGCGCCATTGTGCTCCTTGGCTTTTCTGCTCCCAGGAAATACTTCTGAAAAGAACAGGAAGAGGCATTTCCGAAAGAGTCATTTCCAAGATGCAGCTTTGATGTCAAAAATAAAAGCACTGTAGCGGTGTTCTCGCTCCCTCGGCTGTGGGGGAAATGGCATCCGCACCCAGGGGGAAGACCAAGAATAGCTTTCTTATTAAGCATGTTTCATCAGCCAGCATGGGACACCAAGCAGAGAAAAGGTTGTGAGTCCAATGCAATAACTCTGTGGCTGGACCCAGTTGAGGGTTCAAGGGGTTACCCATGGTAACAGCAGTCATATAGCTACTGTTCTGGCTGAACACGCCCCGTGTGCAAGGCACGCAGCTGAGAACCGTATGCACAGCATCTCCTTGAAGTCCACCAAATCTATACTGTAGGAACCACCGTACGTGGACCCTGGTTCCACACCATCTGAGTTCGAGTCCTACCAGCACCCCCTAGTGACCACAGTGGTGTTGGGCAAGACAGGCCATCTTCCCCTTGCCCTGCTTCCCATCTGTGAAACGGGCATGATTCTGTTAGCTATTTTGTGGAGTCATGAGAGTAAAAAAGAAAGAATAGATCCATGTGAAGTGCTTAAAAATCATCCAGGCACATCCGTCAGGCACAGCTCTTATTATTACTAAGCCATTTAACAAGTGAGGAAACAAAGAGGTTATATAATAAGCCAGTAGCAGAGCTGGGACCTGGGTCCATCTCTGGATGGATGTAGTCAAAACCCACGTTTCTAACCACCAGGCGGTGCCACTCTCCACCTCTGTCTCTCATATCCATCATCTCTTCCCTGTACATGCTGTCTTTCATTCCATAAATAGTTCCTGCGTGATTGTGGCAAGCTAGCACCAGGTGGGTACATAAAAGGATCATACACAATCTCTACCTTAAGATGACTTCTGCCTAGTAGTTAAACAACTGGCTATGAGTAGTAGGGTACAAAGTTAAAAAAAAAAAAAAAAGGGAGTAGGGGAGAGCCCTGTGTGTATTGCATACCTACTGTGGGCGGGGCCAGGGTCCTCTCCATTTCTGCCTCACTCCAGGATGTAGCTTTCATATCTGCATTTTGTAGATAGGGCATCTAAGAAACAGAGGTTCAACCTGCCCAAGGCTGCACACCCAGGAGGAAGTTTGAAATAAGGTCTGTCCGATTCTGATCCTCTCATGTCATTCTGAGCTGAAGGATGACTCCCTCTCACAAGGATGATGGATGCTGTGCTGGGACACACAGGGCCTGAGGACACTGTCAGCTAAGGGGCACAGAGCCTCGGGCTGAGAGGAACGCCGTGGGAAGGGCTCAGATGGTGATGATCATAAATTAGCCACAATTGTTGATTTTCTAGAAACATGTAACTTCCTGAAATGGACTTGAAATGTAAATCTTAACGAGATCTATGACCATTGTGAAAGTGAAAGTCGCTCTACTGTGTCCAACTCTTTGTGACCCTATAAACTGTAGCCCGCCAGGCTCCTCTGTCCTTGAAATTCTTCAGGCAGAAATACTAGAGTGGGTAGCCATTCCCTTCTCCAGGGGATCTTCCCAACCCAGGGGTCAAACCCAGGTCTCCCACATGGCAGGCAGATTCTTTACTGTCTGAGCCACCAGGGAAGCCCGAGCATACTGGAGTGGGTAGCCTATCCCTTCTCCAGGGAATCTTCCTGACGCAGGAACTGAACTGGAGGGGCCTGCATGGCAGGTGGATTCTTCACCAGCGGAGCTATCAGGGAAGCCGAACATAATCAATAATTTAATAGCTACCTACCAAAAAACATGCCCATGCACACATGCACACACACACACATACAGAAGTACAAGTAAAACTGGGGAAATCAAAATAAGATCAATGGATTACACTCATTGATCTTTTCATTGTATTCTTATATTACGGTTTTTCAAAACACTCCTATTGGAAGAAACTGGACAGAGTTTCTTTCAAGTTTTTTATTGCATGTGAATCAATAATTATGTCCATAAAAATTTCAGTTAAAAAAATCAACATGAAAACAAAATTCCAACAGGAAAGTGAGCCAAGGATATGAACAGGCAGTAGTTCATGGTTTTAAACAAAGTTAAAAAAAAAAGGGAGTAGGGAGAGCCCTGTGTGTATTGCATACCTACTGTGGCGGGCCAGGGTCCTCTCCATTTCTGCCTCACTCCAGGATGTAGCTTTCATATCTGCATTTTGTAGATAGGGCATCTAAGAAACAGAGGTTCAACCTGCCCAAGGCTGCACACCCAGGAGGAAGTTTGAAATAAGGTCTGTCCGATTCTGATCCTCTCATGTCATTCTGAGCTGAAGGATGACTCCCTCTCACAAGGATGATGGATGCTGTGCTGGGACACACAGGGCCTGAGGACACTGTCAGCTAAGGGGCACAGAGCCTCGGGCTGAGAGGAACGCCGTGGGAAGGGCTCAGATGGTGATGATCATAAATTAGCCACAATTGTTGATTTTCTAGAAACATGTAACTTCCTGAAATGGACTTGAAATGTAAATCTTAACGAGATCTATGACCATTGTGAAAGTGAAAGTCGCTCTACTGTGTCCAACTCTTTGTGACCCTATAAACTGTAGCCCGCCAGGCTCCTCTGTCCTTGAAATTCTTCAGGCAGAAATACTAGAGTGGGTAGCCATTCCCTTCTCCAGGGGATCTTCCCAACCCAGGGGTCAAACCCAGGTCTCCCACATGGCAGGCAGATTCTTTACTGTCTGAGCCACCAGGGAAGCCCGAGCATACTGGAGTGGGTAGCCTATCCCTTCTCCAGGGAATCTTCCTGACGCAGGAACTGAACTGGAGGGGCCTGCATGGCAGGTGGATTCTTCACCAGCGGAGCTATCAGGGAAGCCGAACATAATCAATAATTTAATAGCTACCTACCAAAAAACATGCCCATGCACACATGCACACACACACACATACAGAAGTACAAGTAAAACTGGGGAAATCAAAATAAGATCAATGGATTACACTCATTGATCTTTTCATTGTATTCTTATATTACGGTTTTTCAAAACACTCCTATTGGAAGAAACTGGACAGAGTTTCTTTCAAGTATTATTTCTTATGATTGCATGTGAATCAATAATTATGTCCATAAAAATTTCAGTTAAAAAAATCAACATGAAAACAAAATTCCAACAGGAAAGTGAGCCAAGGATATGAACAGGCAATTCATGGGAGACAAAGCATTAATGGCCAATAAACATATGTAGAGACAATCAAATTAAAACAAGTAAGTACCATTTCACACCAAGTTAACTGCTCATTTGAAAAAAAATGATAACACCAAGAGTTGGCAAGGATAGAAGAAGGAAGGTATGCATCCATCACTGTTGAGAATACAAAGTGGGACTAGCACCTGGGAAAGCTCCTGGCAGTGGCTAGTGAGTCACAGATGCACACATCTTCAGCAGCCAGCGTATGGTCCCCACCCTGGAAACACGCATACATACACATGGGGAGACATTTAAAAACCACATGCTGTAGCACCGTCTGTATAACACAACAACTGTACCGCCCAGGAACAGCAGATGATTGAAGAGGGATTTGTTAAATACAGTGGAATACAAGTTACAAGTTAAAACAGCTAAAACATCATCAACATGAAACAACGTAACAACCATCCATTAAGCCGGCAAAGAAAAGCAAGTGGAAAAACAATGGAATAGCATTTATTTTAAAAAAATAAATCTGTAATGCTCTACTGTATGTTGTTGGTGGAAACACACCTAGGTAATGGAAGCTCAAATATGCATGTGAACATTTTATGGAAATGATGTACACAGGAGAGTGGGTATCTCTGACAAGAAAGCAGAGGAAAGGATCGAGGTGAGTTCTCCTTGCAGTTATGACATTTGATTTCTTTAAAAGAGAGAGATGAATGAAATGTGGCAAAATATATATGCACGCTACATTTGAGAAATGAGTATGGATGTGGGTAACAATTATTCTGTACATTTTTAACAAATTTTGGAATGTTTCAGAATTCAAAAGAAAAATAATGATTATGAGAACATTATAATTGCTGATCTAGAAACTTCTATCTTAGGAATAGAGACAACAGATAATTTTGTGCATGTATTCATGAACATATATTTTTCTTCTACCATTGTTTGTAATAGCAGAAACCTGAAAACAAGTTAAATGCCTATTCATTGGTGACTGATTATACAGATTATATAACATCTCTAAAGGGAGATTTCAGGACATTTGCTTTCAAGAGCAAGATAAGCCTGATCCTGTTGATGGCTGTGAATTTGACTCCAGTTTGCATTTGTTACAAGAAGTTGAAAGTACAAGCCAAACAATAAGTAATGGTATTAAGACAAATCAGATGTGACAGGATGAGAGGACAGTCATCTCAGAGCCACTTGGCGGGTTTGAAATCCCAGCTCCAGCGCTGTATCAGTCAGTGTCCCTGAAGCAAGGCTGCATAACAAACAATCCCAACATCTCAGAGGGCTGGTCGCAAAATGTGTCACTCCAGTTCATCCGTGTCACCTGAGGTTCAGCTCTAGCTCTGTGGCTCTGGAACTCTGCTCCCAGATACAAATGGACTTGAATCGGCTCCATGCATCTTCTCATTCTGTGGCTCAAGGTGAAGGGCAGCCTCCATGGGGTGTATGAAGTTCCCATGGCAAACCACAGATTCTCCAGGGATCTGGTGGAAATGTACAGTGTTCCTTAAAGCTTCTGTTCAGAACGAACACACTGACACTTCCTCAGATTTCAATGGCCCAAGCCCCAAATCAATAAGGGCAAAAACATAAGTAACAAACGTAAGACTCTACTGTATGTTGTTGGTGGAAACACACCTAGGTAATGGAAGCTCAAATATGCATGTGAACATTTTATGGAAATGATGTACACAGGAGAGTGGGTATCTCTGACAAGAAAGCAGAGGAAAGGATCGAGGTGAGTTCTCCTTGCAGTTATGACATTTGATTTCTTTAAAAGAGAGAGATGAATGAAATGTGGCAAAATATATATGCACGCTACATTTGAGAAATGAGTATGGATGTGGGTAACAATTATTCTGTACATTTTTAACAAATTTTGGAATGTTTCAGAATTCAAAAGAAAAATAATGATTATGAGAACATTATAATTGCTGATCTAGAAACTTCTATCTTAGGAATAGAGACAACAGATAATTTTGTGCATGTATTCATGAACATATATTTTTCTTCTACCATTGTTTGTAATAGCAGAAACCTGAAAACAAGTTAAATGCCTATTCATTGGTGACTGATTATACAGATTATATAACATCTCTAAAGGGAGATTTCAGGACATTTGCTTTCAAGAGCAAGATAAGCCTGATCCTGTTGATGGCTGTGAATTTGACTCCAGTTTGCATTTGTTACAAGAAGTTGAAAGTACAAGCCAAACAATAAGTAATGGTATTAAGACAAATCAGATGTGACAGGATGAGAGGACAGTCATCTCAGAGCCACTTGGCGGGTTTGAAATCCCAGCTCCAGCGCTGTATCAGTCAGTGTCCCTGAAGCAAGGCTGCATAACAAACAATCCCAACATCTCAGAGGGCTGGTCGCAAAATGTGTCACTCCAGTTCATCCGTGTCACCTGAGGTTCAGCTCTAGCTCTGTGGCTCTGGAACTCTGCTCCCAGATACAAATGGACTTGAATCGGCTCCATGCATCTTCTCATTCTGTGGCTCAAGGTGAAGGGGCAGCCTCCATGGGGTGTATGAAGTTCCCATGGCAAACCACAGATTCTCCAGGGATCTGGTGGAAATGTACAGTGTTCCTTAAAGCTTCTGTTCAGAACGAACACACTGACACTTCCTCAGATTTCAATGGCCCAAGCCCCAAATCAATAAGGGGCAGATAAGTAACACAGTAATGGATGTGAACCTATAATCTTGTGGGGAAGGAGGTATTGATGAACAGTTGTAAGAAAAATAAAATTGATTATAGCCACTTGCAGGCTGGTTAACTATAAACAAATTATTTAAATCTCTCAGAGTCTGTTTTCTCACCTCCAAAATGGAAATAACAGTACCTCCCTTTCAAAGCCCGGCAAGAACTAAATAAGATAACGCTCATTAAAGACCCTAGCACAGTGCCTGGAATCTAATCGGCAGGTCCTTGTTTCTTCCTTATCCGGCTGCTAGTGTGTCAAAATGTCAAATGGCACATCTTAGAACAGCGTTTATTAAATTTTGTTCATTGAAAGACCAATGTTCTGTTCTGCTTACTCCCAGCCAGTACTTTGATCAAACAGTAAAAATGAGTAGCAAGAAAACAAAAGAAAAATATTTATAAAATGCTAACCATGGTTTTTATTATTAAGGTCAACAGATTTATTAAACTGCATCCCATGAGAGATAACCTAGTGTAGCACAAGTCACCAAAGGTCCAGTTACAGGGCTACTGACTTCTCTTCCCCATAATCCCTCCTCAGCTGGGCTCTGACCATCCCCAGGAGGGAAAGGAGGAAAAGGCAAAGCAAGGCGAGGATGAACGAGTGAGCAGACCAAGCCCCGTCCCCGCCTCATAGGATAGGCAGGGGGACGAGCCCTGACTTACAGGAGACTGAAGTTCTGATTTGGACCAGACTCAGATATTGGAGTCATCATCTCAGAGCCTGGCGTTAAAGCTCTGTGGCTCTGGAAAATGTGTCACTCCAGTTCATCCGTGTCACCTGAGGTTCAGCTCTAGCTCTGTGGCTCTGGAACTCTGCTCCCAGATACAAATGGACTTGAATCGGCTCCATGCATCTTCTCATTCTGTGGCTCAAGGTGAAGGGGCAGCCTCCATGGGGTGTATGAAGTTCCCATGGCAAACCACAGATTCTCCAGGGATCTGGTGGAAATGTACAGTGTTCCTTAAAGCTTCTGTTCAGAACGAACACACTGACACTTCCTCAGATTTCAATGGCCCAAGCCCCAAATCAATAAGGGGCAGATAAGTAACACAGTAATGGATGTGAACCTATAATCTTGTGGGGAAGGAGGTATTGATGAACAGTTGTAAGAAAAATAAAATTGATTATAGCCACTTGCAGGCTGGTTAACTATAAACAAATTATTTAAATCTCTCAGAGTCTGTTTTCTCACCTCCAAAATGGAAATAACAGTACCTCCCTTTCAAAGCCCGGCAAGAACTAAATAAGATAACGCTCATTAAAGACCCTAGCACAGTGCCTGGAATCTAATCGGCAGGTCCTTGTTTCTTCCTTATCCGGCTGCTAGTGTGTCAAAATGTCAAATGGCACATCTTAGAACAGCGTTTATTAAATTTTGTTCATTGAAAGACCAATGTTCTGTTCTGCTTACTCCCAGCCAGTACTTTGATCAAACAGTAAAAATGAGTAGCAAGAAAACAAAAGAAAAATATTTATAAAATGCTAACCATGGTTTTTATTATTAAGGTCAACAGATTTATTAAACTGCATCCCATGAGAGATAACCTAGTGTAGCACAAGTCACCAAAGGTCCAGTTACAGGGCTACTGACTTCTCTTCCCCATAATCCCTCCTCAGCTGGGCTCTGACCATCCCCAGGAGGGAAAGGAGGAAAAGGCAAAGCAAGGCGAGGATGAACGAGTGAGCAGACCAAGCCCCGTCCCCGCCTCATAGGATAGGCAGGGGGACGAGCCCTGACTTACAGGGAGACTGAAGTTCTGATTTGGACCAGACTCAGATATTTAACTCCTGAGAAGAGGATGATTTTTAATACCTGAAAGTGACTAAATAATGATTGTGCATCAATACAGGTTCACTAATGGCAGCAAATGTACCCCATTAAGGTAAGGTGTTGATAATACAGAAAAGTCTTTATAGGATAATATGGGAACTCTCTGTAATACTTTCTCAAGTTTTCCATGAATTAAAAACTGTTCTAAAAATAAAATCAAGTCAAAAGCTTTTTGAAAAGTGATTGAGGTCTATGGGATCTGCCTGAGATGCCTTGAAGGGGTAGGGAAGTGAGGGCCAGGAGATGTCTAAAGGCAGCAGAGGGAGAAAAGGAAAACTGTTTCTTGTTTGTTCCCTACGACATCAGTACCGTCAGTATCAGGTGACGTGAGCGATTCTCACAGATGGCAGGATTTTGAAAGGACGACAACAATGAATTCTGATTGTTTTTCCAAACCAAATGTAGTAAAACTTATCAGCCTTTCTTCTGTTTCAAGTATGATGCTACCAGGATGACAAGAGGCCTTGGATGTCGTCATCTGGGGCCTTTTGTTTGCCTCTGCACCTAGTTTCCCAGTTTCTGGTATCAGCTCTTTAGGAACGCATGCCAGCTACACACCCCTCTCACAGCCCAGGTGACCCAGGTAGGACTGATTCCAACCTCCACTCCCACCCTGAACCAAAGACGGGACACGGCCCAGGTCTGTGGGTCAGTGATTCACCCTGGAGTGAACACAGGATCCAAACTACGCCAATGAGTGCAGCTCCTAAAGCATGAGAAGCTCTCTTCCTGCTACGTGACTACGAGAGAGCTGTAGTGTGGTCAGATCCACCTGGTAGATAGAGAGACCTCCCTGGGAACAAACCAACAAAGAGCAAAATGGAAAAGGAAGCACTACGTTCTGATGACCTCATATGAGCACCTAGACCCAGCCCTACCTGATCCAGCTGCCCTGGAACCTTTCAATTATGTGATTCAATAGCTTTGCTGTTGTTGCTGTTGTTTGCTTAAGCTAATTTTCAGATGGGTCTATTCCTTTCCAGGAAAAGAATCCTGACAAATGTTGCATGACTTCCACCTCTGGGCTAATCTGAGATGGGAGACAATCATAAAGAGAAATATAACCAAGATGCCAACGGGACTCTCCTGGCCCTGAGAGATGCCGTATCTGGCTCAAGTATTCTCATTCCAAGAGTCAAAGCTCTTCTCATGGCTTCTCCTCATTCCCAGAGACGTGTGGCTTCCCTGGGTCCCTTCGCCTGCATCTTGGTCTGAGTTTGTTCTCTGTGTGTCTACTCTAAATTCACTCCAAAGCAGAACTTGAACTTTGCCAGCTTCCCAACAAGCACAAAAGCATTTGTCAGTGATACTGACCTACCTAAAGGTTTTGAAGGGAAGATGGGGGCGGTATAGTGCACATCCTATAGTGCTCAAGGGAAAATGCCCATCTCACACCCTTCCCATCCTCCTTATATACCTCTCAGCTATGCTTCTGGTGAAGGGGAGTAGACAGGCTTTCCGTTGCGGACTCTGTCCCCATACAATGTCCAGTCCCAGGGGCTCCTCTCTCCCTGGCCCCCACCCCAAGTTCTATTCCCATCCCCCAGCCTTACTCCTGAATCTCCAGGCTTCTCTCTCTCCACCATGCAAAGCGACTTAACTCAGGCTCCTACCTAGAAGTTGTTTATATGCAAATACACCGAGGTGCTTAGCTGAACAAAATTTTACCTACTAACTTAATCCACTTTCTTTAAAAGCAATTTGGGTTATAAACAGGAGAACAAAAATTTAATACACATTTTAAAAATGTTACCACATGCTATTGCACTAGAGAAAGATGGGTAAGGTATGGGGGTAGTGGGGAGATGATCCCTGCCCAAGGGGGCATTAAGCAGGCCTCCCCCAGGAAGTGATGTTGGTGCTGAATATTGAAGCAAAACAGTTCTTGGACCCTGAGAGTTTGTTTGGAGGTTCTAGCAGGGGAGCGCAGCTACTCATGTACCCTTGATCAAAGACTGGTCCTCCTCTATCAGGGTTGGTCATCCTCTTCAACTGAGAGCACAGCTTCGGGAGGGATGCACATGGAGTAGTGAGCAAAGAAGGGGACACCCACCTAGCCAGCCAGATCAGCCGAATCAACCCTGGTGACCAATGGGGTAACAGGTATCGCAACCAGATTGCCCTCACATCCAAGAGATAGTCTTGACAGGCAGGGAAGAGAGGAAGCACATGACCAGCAGAAGGAAGAGCACAGACTGAAGTGCAAAGATGGGAAGGTTCATGGTCAACGTGGAGGGCAGCTCGTGAGGAGTCCTAGGATAAACTGAGCATAGGGAGGGGCTGAGGAGGCAAGCCAGGTGAGTTTGGCAAGATCCCAATCATGGAGAATCTTGAATGCCAGTGAGCAAATGGCTTTCCAGGTCCAGAAGGGGAGAGGAAACCATTAGCAGATTCTTGAACAGAATGGTGACATAGCCAGATTTTGTTTAGAAAGATCAGGTTGGTCACCAGTTTAGAGGAAACATTGAACACTGATGGGAAGAGGTCAAATTGGTGGGAGAAGGGGACATTCTAGAGCCTCTTGCAGTGATCTGGGCTGGAAATGATGGTGACCTGATGGGGTTGAGGGAAGGGAGTCAAACACACTGCAGAACATGGTGGCTGCTTGGAGGAGGGATAATTATATTTTCCCTCTAAAACAAGAGGCCCTCGACCGTGGGTCCAGACTTTCCTATGTCCCAACACAGGATCTTGTGCAGGTAGCCTCTCAGAGGTGCATGCATGCATGCCTGAATGAACGAACACTGATTGATGAGCTCCAAGCGTTCTACCTTGGGCCCTGAGAGGCTGTCCCTACTGAGACAGGCACCCAAGACGAGGCACCCGTTTTAGAACCAAGAACAGTGTTCAGATCCTCCCCAGGGAAAAGGCTACACTAGCCCCTGCCAAGACAAGGAAGGGCTCCCTGAAGAGGTAAAGCCATCTAGAGTGCCCTTCTCAATTGGGAAATAGGTCACAAGATGAGCTGTAAATCAGACAAGCTAAAAGGAACCTCAGAAAACTACCAGAGGAGGAATTCCACGTAAAAGTCCATTTCTGCCATGTATCAGGAAACTGATGCTGCCTAACAAACCACCCCAGAACTCAGTAGTTTGAAGCACAGGCATTTCTTCTCCTGTTCTAGCCATGTAGAGACGCAGGTCACTGTAGTTTGGCTGATCAAGGCTGGACTGGGTTAGGCTGCTACATTCCAGCCTGCATTTCAGCTGGGCTGGGCTGGGCTTGGGTGCAGGCTGCAGGGTCACCTTGGGGCTACTTCAGTGTCTCTCAGGTTCTCTGCACTGATGGTGTATTCTTCTCATGGCAGAAGCACAAGAGCCCAAACTGAACTGTACAAGCACATATAGGACCTCTGACCACGTCTCATCTACTTACACTCTATTGGCCAAAGCAACTCATAGGATACAAAGCATGGCAAAAGGTGCGAATGTATTATCCTATTTCAATGGAGAGAAGAATTGTACCCAGTCTGTCACACACGATCTTGCTCATCCAGAAACTCCAGGCTCCCTCAAACTCTGACAATATGGCCCAATCACCATGTAAAATGCTCCCACCTAGAGGGACATGCAAAATTCATGAGAACACACAGCTAATAGAGGTTTAGTTAGCCATAACATCTGGACCTCATCCACTTATTCATGCAACCCATGCATCGAAAGCAATTAGAAGTATTTTCAGGAAGGTTAAGTCAGAGGGCTTAAAAAATTGACAATATCCTTATGAAAAATCTCCCATCACCTTGGGATGACCAGAGCAGGGACTTCCTTAGTGAATTCCATCCACGTAGGTCATAGACACCAAGGTTAGCTCTAATGTCACCCACTCCTTTGTCAGCAAGCTCCTCCCTGCATCCACTTCATACATCTTTTATTACCACCTTAACGCCTTTATGAAATATTGATTGCTCATTCCCACGGCCCAGTCAAGGGCCCCAAAATGAGCTTGCATGCTGATGTCTGGAGTTTGGGACATGCCACAGATGACAGAGCCCACTCAGGGGACCTTCTAGCCCCAGCCTGAAAGGATACTGAGAAGTTAAATTAACATCGTGTTTACTAATAAGAAAGTGAAGTTTATCATAAAAATAAAGAAAGAGTGCCCTTCTCAATTGGGAAATAGGTCACAAGATGAGCTGTAAATCAGACAAGCTAAAAGGAACCTCAGAAAACTACCAGAGGAGGAATTCCACGTAAAAGTCCATTTCTGCCATGTATCAGGAAACTGATGCTGCCTAACAAACCACCCCAGAACTCAGTAGTTTGAAGCACAGGCATTTCTTCTCCTGTTCTAGCCATGTAGAGACGCAGGTCACTGTAGTTTGGCTGATCAAGGCTGGACTGGGTTAGGCTGCTACATTCCAGCCTGCATTTCAGCTGGGCTGGGCTGGGCTTGGGTGCAGGCTGCAGGGTCACCTTGGGGCTACTTCAGTGTCTCTCAGGTTCTCTGCACTGATGGTGTATTCTTCTCATGGCAGAAGCACAAGAGCCCAAACTGAACTGTACAAGCACATATAGGACCTCTGACCACGTCTCATCTACTTACACTCTATTGGCCAAAGCAACTCATAGGATACAAAGCATGGCAAAAGGTGCGAATGTATTATCCTATTTCAATGGAGAGAAGAATTGTACCCAGTCTGTCACACACGATCTTGCTCATCCAGAAACTCCAGGCTCCCTCAAACTCTGACAATATGGCCCAATCACCATGTAAAATGCTCCCACCTAGAGGGACATGCAAAATTCATGAGAACACACAGCTAATAGAGGTTTAGTTAGCCATAACATCTGGACCTCATCCACTTATTCATGCAACCCATGCATCGAAAGCAATTAGAAGTATTTTCAGGAAGGTTAAGTCAGAGGGCTTAAAAAATTGACAATATCCTTATGAAAAATCTCCCATCACCTTGGGATGACCAGAGCAGGGACTTCCTTAGTGAATTCCATCCACGTAGGTCATAGACACCAAGGTTAGCTCTAATGTCACCCACTCCTTTGTCAGCAAGCTCCTCCCTGCATCCACTTCATACATCTTTTATTACCACCTTAACGCCTTTATGAAATATTGATTGCTCATTCCCACGGCCCAGTCAAGGGCCCCAAAATGAGCTTGCATGCTGATGTCTGGAGTTTGGGACATGCCACAGATGACAGAGCCCACTCAGGGGACCTTCTAGCCCCAGCCTGAAAGGATACTGAGAAGTTAAATTAACATCGTGTTTACTAATAAGAAAGTGAAGATCTAGGAGGTAGGTTCATGAGAAGGGAGATGAAAGGAAATAAAAAGGTCAGGCGGAAGGAAAAGGAAGCACCTGAGTTGATGGTGGGACCGGGCTGAAAGCTTGATCATCAGCTGCATTTGTTGTTAAATTTAATGGGCTGTAGGTGTTGATTGCTCAATCCATAAAATGAGCTATTAATTTGCTGTTCTAACAGGATAGAACCTATCTTATGCAAATTGATTTGAAAGCCAGCGTCAGCTCTGAGAGAATGGTTCAGACTTCTCTAAACAAAAAGTTCCCAGGCTTGTCTATCAGAGGGCACTCAGCCTGCCTGTTGCTGTGCCAGGGGAGGGCATCCCCTATTGGAAGGAGGGCCCCTGAAGCTGGAAGACTGAGGTGCCTCGTCCACCCTCTACTAGACGTGAGCTCCTTAAGGCAGAGCTATGTCTGTCCTAATCACCTCTGTACCCCAGCACCAAGTACAGTACCCAGCATCTAGAAGTAACTGTTGAAAGAATGACTGTATGAAGGCCATCAGTGGATCCCTGTGTGTGACTTAGGGCAAGTCACTGCCCTTCTCTCAGCCTCTGGTTTCACCATCTATAAAGCAGAGGGTTTGGACCCAGTGTTGCCATGGGACTTCCATTGTCTCGATCAACCATCATCTCTGGGCATAGTCTGTAGAATCGATGAGTCACTGAAAAAACCAGAGGGTAAGAGAAGAGGCAGCCCTGGCTCTCACGTGCTTCCATTGAGTTATTCTTCTGGATTCAGGTTTCAGGGGGTCCTGACTGGAAAGGCCTCACCTTCAGTCCTGTTTTAGTGCTGACTTGCTGGGAGACAGTCTCTTTTATTCTATGGCAAGCCCCAAGCCCGGGATCTAATGCCTCATAATATCGGATGGAGCTGATGTAATAATAATAATAGAAATAAAGTGCAGGATAAATGAAATGCATTTGAATCATCCAGAAACCGTGCCCCCCACCCCTAGTCCATGGAAACATTTTCTTCCATGAAACTGGTCCCTGGTGCCAAATAGTTTGGGGACCACTGTTCTATGGGAATAATGACTTTGATGTCAGAGGGCTACAGGAGGCCCAGTCTGAAACAACGGGAGAGGGGAAGGTGCTCTCAAACCAAGATGTTCTATGTACATGTCAGGTGAAAGAGGGTGGGCTTTGGAGAGAATATGGTGAGGATTCAAATCCCAGTAGAATCACATGCCAACTGTGTAGCTGTGGGTAAATGCCTAGGCCTCTCTGAGCTCCAGTTTCCACATCAGTAAGTCTAGAATGATCATTCTTACTTCTCAAGATTTTTAGGAAAAATAAATAAAAGAAGATATGGAAAGTGTATTGTATCACAATGCCTAAGTATTATAGGACAGTTGTGCAATTTTCAGGAGCCAGTGTGAAAAAAAGTGACTCTTATTCCAAAATTATTCAGCTTTAAAGTCTGACCTCAGAGCATTAGAGCAAGCCAAGGACTCTTCTGGGGGCAAGGTCCTGTGTGATCCACAAGTCACACATAGAGGAAGCCAATCTTGCTGATGCACAATAGCTGTCTAAAACCTGTGGGACCCTTTTCTTTCCTCTACTGAGGCCTTGCCCTCCTCAGCACACACACATAGGATTTGGAAACTATTTCTAAGAAGAAAATGACCATTGTTATTCCTGAGGCAGTTTTATGTTTCCTCTTCAGAGCAGAACAGAGTCACCTATTCTGATAGACATCAGACAAACGTGGAAAGAAGTCAACTTTCTGGCTGCTGGCAAATGCTGAGACTGGAGGAACAGGTTTACAGGATACGCCAGGAATTAGGAGACATGACCCGCAATGATTTTCTACCTCTGGCAGGAATCCATGCAGGATCATTTAGTTGCAGCATTCAAACTCTTACAGTACATGGAATCTAGTTCCCTGACCAGGGATCAAACCTATACCCTCTTCATTGGGAGTTCAGAGTCTTAGCCACTGGACAACCAGGGAAGCCCTCAGAATAATGCATTTTCACTGAAATATATTTAATTCACAATGTTGTATTAGGCATATAGCAAAGTGATTCTATTAATACTGTACACATATAACACACATATGTATACACTCTTCTTCTGATTCTTTTCCACTACAGGCTATTATAAGACATTGGATATAGTTCCCTGTGCTACACAGCAGGTCCTTGTTGTTTATCTATTTTACATATACTAGTATGTATTTGTTAATCCCAAACTTCTAATTTATGAAAAAAGTGAAAATTCATTTTTAACAAATCATCATTTTTTATTTACTCACTTTGTCCATTTTCTCATTCATCTATTCAACAAACATTTCCTGGCTTCCATTAGTATCTGCCTGACTCCTTATCACACAATCTAAGCCCTAAAGAGCTTGGATATAATCAGTTAGGCCTGTGGTCCCCAAATTGAGTCTTGGCTAAAATCTTGAGTCATCCCACAACCCCATAATGTAGAAGAGTCCAGAAGAATTTTCCTTCTTGGCTTGGTTCCATTTCAATCTAAGAAATCTATGAGTAGTCCAGTAAAGGAACGTAAGCACATAAAACTTTTCTATAAGATGGTAGCTCTATTCCAAAATTATTCAGCTTTAAAGTCTGACCTCAGAGCATTAGAGCAAGCCAAGGACTCTTCTGGGGGCAAGGTCCTGTGTGATCCACAAGTCACACATAGAGGAAGCCAATCTTGCTGATGCACAATAGCTGTCTAAAACCTGTGGGACCCTTTTCTTTCCTCTACTGAGGCCTTGCCCTCCTCAGCACACACACATAGGATTTGGAAACTATTTCTAAGAAGAAAATGACCATTGTTATTCCTGAGGCAGTTTTATGTTTCCTCTTCAGAGCAGAACAGAGTCACCTATTCTGATAGACATCAGACAAACGTGGAAAGAAGTCAACTTTCTGGCTGCTGGCAAATGCTGAGACTGGAGGAACAGGTTTACAGGATACGCCAGGAATTAGGAGACATGACCCGCAATGATTTTCTACCTCTGGCAGGAATCCATGCAGGATCATTTAGTTGCAGCATTCAAACTCTTACAGTACATGGAATCTAGTTCCCTGACCAGGGATCAAACCTATACCCTCTTCATTGGGAGTTCAGAGTCTTAGCCACTGGACAACCAGGGAAGCCCTCAGAATAATGCATTTTCACTGAAATATATTTAATTCACAATGTTGTATTAGGCATATAGCAAAGTGATTCTATTAATACTGTACACATATAACACACATATGTATACACTCTTCTTCTGATTCTTTTCCACTACAGGCTATTATAAGACATTGGATATAGTTCCCTGTGCTACACAGCAGGTCCTTGTTGTTTATCTATTTTACATATACTAGTATGTATTTGTTAATCCCAAACTTCTAATTTATGAAAAAAGTGAAAATTCATTTTTAACAAATCATCATTTTTTATTTACTCACTTTGTCCATTTTCTCATTCATCTATTCAACAAACATTTCCTGGCTTCCATTAGTATCTGCCTGACTCCTTATCACACAATCTAAGCCCTAAAGAGCTTGGATATAATCAGTTAGGCCTGTGGTCCCCAAATTGAGTCTTGGCTAAAATCTTGAGTCATCCCACAACCCCATAATGTAGAAGAGTCCAGAAGAATTTTCCTTCTTGGCTTGGTTCCATTTCAATCTAAGAAATCTATGAGTAGTCCAGTAAAGGAACGTAAGCACATAAAACTTTAATTAGTTTCATGAAGTTAAAATTGCTTTCATGGGTAGGAGGAAGAAGATAGGGGATACTGAGACTAAAACCAAAAAAAAAAGAAAAGGAAAAAATATTGCAGGAAGCAGGCAGAATTTCTCACATGAGCCTAAAAATGAACTGTCTGCGTTTTGCTAGAAATGCTGGAAATGTCATCTGATTCTGCAAGGAATGGTCCTTGTAAATCACTCAGCTTTTCAAGCGAATGAGAAGAACAATGGGGAAAGCCTGAGCTGGACGGTGATTTAAGTCTCAGCCCCAAACAAGGGAGCAGACAGTTCCTTTAGGATGGATGGAAAAGAAAGCAAAGCAACTTACTTTTTCACAAATTCCTCCAACATCTCCCAGACAGTTATTTCAATAGAAAATTCACAAATCTCAGCTATGTCTTTGCTACCTCCATAGCCTTGGGCAAGCTGCTCCACTGCTGGGAGTCCCCGTTTCCCCCGAGGATGAGAGCCCCTAGAGGACCTCCCAGTCTCGTCTCCGGGATGTTGGAAGAGTAAATGAGATACTGTGTGAAAACACCGAGTCAGGGCCTGGCAAAGAGTGGTCACATGGAGTGGGTTAATTCCTGTCACTCTCACTAGGTTGGGAAGGAAACTGTATTTGCTTCAGAGCCGGATTATTCTTGTATAGAGTGTCTGTGTGTGTGTGTGTGTGTGTGTGTGTGCGCGTGTGTCTGTGTGTGTGTGTGTGTGTGTGTGTGTGTGTGGAGAGAGAGAGAAATGAGTTCATTGTAAGGAATTGGCTCACATGATTACAGAGGCTGCCAAGTCCCAGGATCTGCCATCTGCAAGTTGGAGACCCAGGAGAGCCAACGGAGTAGTTCCCATCAGAAGACAGCAGACTGATCCAGAAAGAGGTGATGTTTCCATTTGAGTCTGAAGGCAAGAGAAAAACCCCAGTGTCTCCACGGAAAGCCCATCATGGAGAAGGAATTCCTTCTCTCCTGAGAGGGTCAATTTTTTGTTGCATTCAAGCTTTTCACTGATAAAAACAAACCCCACCCATGTTAGAGAAAGCTATCTGCTTTCCTCAGTCCATTAACAAGTGTGTGTGTGTGTGTGTTTGGTTGTCTCCCCCTCAACGACCCCGTGAACTGTAGCCCTCCAGGCTCCTCTAGCCACAGGCTTGCCCAGGTACAAATACTGAAATGGGTTGCCATTTCCTTCTCCAGGCGATGTTCCTGACCCAGGGATTGAACCTGTGTCTCTTGTGTCTCCTGCATTGACAGGCAGGTTCTTTAGCACCGTGACACCTGGGAAGCCCCAGTCTATCAACTAAATGTTTAAGTTAATCCTTGAATACTCTAACAGAAACGCAGAGTAACATTTGGTCAGATATCTGGGCACCCCATGATGCCATCAATTAACCATCACAACTCCTAAGTCAGGTGTTAGGATCCTCTGAGGGGACAGTGTTGTCACATCTCAAATAGAAGTGTATGGGATTGCTTTCTATCTGCGAGGCCACTGTGAGCATCTCAGCAACTGAAGTCCAGAGGGTGTAACACTATCCTCGTTTGTCATCAAAGTCACCCTCTGCGCCAATTGCCCACTCTGTCAAAACGAGACACCTATGTCTTTGGTACTGACCAGATACTGTTGAAGGTTAAAAGGAAGAATTTTCTCTGTGTGTGTGTGCGAGGCTGTGAGTAACACACTCTGGCTGCCATCTATGCAGGAGGATTCAGGGCAGACTCCTGGACAAGTAGCACGGGTGGGCATGCATTCAGTTGCAAGTCACAGAAGAAGCCAGTAAGGATCTCCTTGAGTAATAAAGATACAGAATCATCTCACATGACAAGAAGCCCACGATTGGCTTTTTTTTGGGGGGGGGGCGGGGTTGGGAGGGGGGAGGTCGGAGGGCGGGCCACTTCTATTGGTCTTTCATTTATCTATTTTTTCAGCCATCTTTGTTCTTTGGCCCGCGTGGGCCTCCCATCGCAGTGGCCTCTGTTGTTGCAGAGCACCGGCTCTGGGTGCATGTGCTCCAGAGCTCCGGCTCGGTAATTGGACACATCGGTCCAGTCGCTCCGCGGCACGTGGGATCTTCCCAGGCCAGGGATTGAACCGGCGCCCCTTGCACTGCAAGGCGGTGTCCTTACCCACTGGACCACCAGGGAAGTCCCACAATTGGCTTCTTAAGCAGCTCAGTAGAAACAGAGCCCTGGGTCAGCCCCTCAAGGTCTCACTGCTTTATTGTTGGGGTCTCAAAAGGACAGAAGTAGCTCACATACCTCACTGGAGGAGGGAAGAAGTGGGGAAAAGACTTTCTCCTCCTTTGTATCCTTTTTTCTTAAAAAATTTTTTTGTTAGAGTATAGCTGCTTTACAATGTTGTGTTCGTTTCTACAGCACAGCAAACTGGACTAGCCATACCTATACCTATATCCCCTGTTTTTTGGATTTTCTTCCCATTTGGATCACCACAGAGCACTAAGTAGAGGCTTTTGTGCTATGCAGTTGGTTCTCAATAATTATTTATTTTATATATGATGTCAATAGTGTATGGGCTTCCCAGGTGGCTCAGCAATAAAGAATCTGCCTGCAATCCAGGAGACTCAAGTTTCATACCTGCGTTAGGAACATCCCCTGGAGAAGGAAATGGCAGCCCACTCCAGTAGTCTTGCTTGAGAAATCTCATGGACAGAAGAACCTGGTGGGCTACAGGTCATGGGGTCACAAAAGAGTCGGATATAACTTAGCAACTAAACAACAACAACAAATCAATAGTGCGTATATGTCAATTCCAATCTTCCAATTCATCCCATATCCTTCTTTTCTTCTTGGTATCCACACATTTGTTTTCTAAGACTGTATTCTCTCTTTTTTTCTTTCATTTTCTTCTTTCGTTTTGTTCTGTTTTGACCACTTCTACTGATCTTTCATTTATTTATCTTTGTTCTTTGGCCTGGGTGGGCCTCCCATCACAGTGGCCTCTCTCGCTGCAGAGCACTGGCTCCAGGTGCATGTGCTCCAGAGCTCTGGCGTGGCAGTTGGACACATCGGTCCAGCTGCTCCACGGCACATGGGATCTTCCCAGGCCAGGGATCGAACCGGCACCCACTGCACTGCAAGGCAGTGTCCTTACCCATTGGACCACCAGAGAAGCCCTGTATTCTCTTTTTAAGATAGGAAAATCTTTCTCAGACTCTCCCCAAAAATTTCCCCTCACATCTCAGTCACATGACCTCTGCCAAGAACAATATCTCCGTGATTGTCTTGGCCTAATCCTGATTAACCCCTGATGCTGGGCACATTTCTCCCAACCAAAATCAAGATTCAATCAGCATGAAAGAAAAGAGAGCAATTGGACGGGCAAACATCAGTGTCCACCACTGCTTTCCTATAAGCAGTAGGTCAGTGTTAGGCAGTGTGAAATGGCTATGAACAGACACAGGACTAGGGTGAAGTAAAAAGAAAAGTATATCTCAGAAAAAAATGGGCCATTTTTAATTGCAGAAGTATGCCTCCATCTTGCGTAGAAAGAGTCTCCAAAAATTGAGATGAAATGCAGTCAGCCTGAACTAAAGAGAACCTAGTTTTAACAACCACAGCCAACTCTATCTACAATAATATCAAACTGACATCATCAAATAGGTTTTTTTATTCCCGAGGAGGGAGTCAAATTCTCAGTAGTAAATAGTAGTTTATTATTAATTCCTTTACTTTGCTCTAAAAGGTATGTCTTATTAATTTTGTATTATGCTTACTTAGTTTTGTTATTTGCTCATGAATAGTTTATCTTCTGTTCATAACTTGGAGAATCCAGAGTTCTTGCTTCTCCCATTTCTAAATCAAAGATTTACGTTCTCAGAGATATAAGGCCAGAGTCTTAGATCATCAGCTGTCAAGTACCTGATATCTCTTTGCCCCTGGGGACATCTGACACCTGTTTGCCCCAGGGCAGTAGTATCCCCAAATAAAGGTAAAGCTCTCTGGCAGAAATCTACAAGATACAAGTCAAAAAGATACTGTTCATAGTAAGTGCTCAATAAATGTTTGTTGAATTAACTAATTCTCAAGCACAATGAATCAACTACAGCAAAGACATGACACCCTCCTGGCTGCTTTCTTGGTGGGCTCTTCGTCTGTTCGGTTCTGCTCCTCAAGAGGCATCTGGCCTGAGTCAGACAGGAAGACTAATCCATCCATTTGTTCACCTTCTTGGAACCAGGACCTATGTTGACAAACTATTAGGATTGTTGTTGTTGTTCAGTTATAAGGTCATGTCACTTTTTGTGACCTCATGGACTGCAACACGCCGGCCTTCCCTGTCCGTCACTGTCTCCCGAGTTTGCTCAGATCCATGTCCATTGAGTCAGTGATGCTATCTAACATCTCACCCTCTGTCACTCACTTCTCCTGCCCTCAATCTTTCCCAGCATCAGGATCTTTTCCAATGAGGCAGTTCTTCGCATCAGGTAGCCAAAATACTAGAGTTTCAGCTTCAGCATCGGTCCTTCCAATGAATATTCAGGGTTGATCTCCTTTAGGATTTGATCTCCTTGCTGTCCAAGGGACTCTCAAGAGTCTTCTCCAACACTGCAGTTCAAATGCATGAATTCTTTGGTGCTCAGCTTATGGTCCAACTCTCACGCCCATACGTGACGACTGGAAAAACCATAGCTTGAACTATAAAACAGGACCTTTGTTGGCGAAGTACTATCTCTGCATTTTAATACACTGTCTAGCTTTGCCATAGCTTTCCTTCCAAGGAGCAAGTTTCTTTTAATTTCATGGCTACAGTCACTGTTTGCAGTGATTTTGGAGCCCAAGAAAAGAAAAGCTGTCCTTGTTTCCACTTTTTCCCCCTCCTATTTGCCAAGAAGTGATAGGACCAGATACCATGATCTTAGTTTCTTTGAAAGTTGAGTTTTAAGTCATCTTTTTCACTCTCCTCTTTCACCCTCATAAAGGTGCTCTTTAGTTCCTCTTATTAGGGTGCAGAGATGGAAAAGTCCTATAAAAGCAGGAGGCAGCAGATCCAGTTGCTTAGTTATACAAACTCTAGCATTTGATGCCCATGTGAGATTTATACCACCACTGACTTGCTGTGTGACCTTCTGCAAAATCATTGACCCTCTCTGTGCCAGGATCATAGTAAGAAAAGGGCAGGTGTGCATAGGAAATTGCAGGAGGTTTGGGGTGAACTGGGCAGGATGGAAAACTGAAAAGCTCAGCTAACATGACACCAGTTCCTTACCTCCAAGCAAATCCTGAAGGATCAGGAGAAAGGACACCCAGAAACAAGAGAAGAATGATGAACCCCTTGGGAAGCGAAAAAAATTAGTTTATAGGGAAACACAGCTAAACATTTGAGAAGCAAAGCTATACCAAAAGAAGACTAGCATTCTGGAATACAAATTCCATCAAGAAGCAGAAATATTAGATCAGAAGGAATAAGAACTTAAAATGAGCTTAATCAACCTATCAAAGAAAATAAGGGAAGATACTGACCATATATGAACAAGAAGAACAAAATAAAAATGAAAGTATCAAGCAGAAATATTGCAGAAAACAGAATTTTTTCTATAATGAATGAAGCAGTCCAGATAAATAGCTGAAGAATGAATCAGTCAATGGGAAAAGAGATTGAGAAAAGCTCCCTGAAGGAAAAAGAATGAACTGATTAATTAATTGAAAGGAAAACTAACCCAGATGGAGAGAAGTCAAAGTACTGACATGGAGATAAGAGATTCAGAAACAGATAAATCAACATGGCTATGAAGAAAAAAAAAATATTTACAACTCTCACGCCTCTAGCTTAGCTTGAACTATAAAACAGGACCTTTGTTGGCGAAGTACTATCTCTGCATTTTAATACACTGTCTAGCTTTGCCATAGCTTTCCTTCCAAGGAGCAAGTTTCTTTTAATTTCATGGCTACAGTCACTGTTTGCAGTGATTTTGGAGCCCAAGAAAAGAAAAGCTGTCCTTGTTTCCACTTTTTCCCCCTCCTATTTGCCAAGAAGTGATAGGACCAGATACCATGATCTTAGTTTCTTTGAAAGTTGAGTTTTAAGTCATCTTTTTCACTCTCCTCTTTCACCCTCATAAAGGTGCTCTTTAGTTCCTCTTATTAGGGTGCAGAGATGGAAAAGTCCTATAAAAGCAGGAGGCAGCAGATCCAGTTGCTTAGTTATACAAACTCTAGCATTTGATGCCCATGTGAGATTTATACCACCACTGACTTGCTGTGTGACCTTCTGCAAAATCATTGACCCTCTCTGTGCCAGGATCATAGTAAGAAAAGGGCAGGTGTGCATAGGAAATTGCAGGAGGTTTGGGGTGAACTGGGCAGGATGGAAAACTGAAAAGCTCAGCTAACATGACACCAGTTCCTTACCTCCAAGCAAATCCTGAAGGATCAGGAGAAAGGACACCCAGAAACAAGAGAAGAATGATGAACCCCTTGGGAAGCGAAAAAAATTAGTTTATAGGGAAACACAGCTAAACATTTGAGAAGCAAAGCTATACCAAAAGAAGACTAGCATTCTGGAATACAAATTCCATCAAGAAGCAGAAATATTAGATCAGAAGGAATAAGAACTTAAAATGAGCTTAATCAACCTATCAAAGAAAATAAGGGAAGATACTGACCATATATGAACAAGAAGAACAAAATAAAAATGAAAGTATCAAGCAGAAATATTGCAGAAAACAGAATTTTTTCTATAATGAATGAAGCAGTCCAGATAAATAGCTGAAGAATGAATCAGTCAATGGGAAAAGAGATTGAGAAAAGCTCCCTGAAGGAAAAAGAATGAACTGATTAATTAATTGAAAGGAAAACTAACCCAGATGGAGAGAAGTCAAAGTACTGACATGGAGATAAGAGATTCAGAAACAGATAAATCAACATGGCTATGAAAAAATATTTAAGAGAATAATTAAAATAGTCCTGCATCTTTGCTCTCAAAAGGTGAAAAATATTATGCAAGTTGCAAGGTCTGAGAGGAGCCAAGAGTAAAGGCAAGGACTCCAGATACCTCTCAAGACATGTTCAAGACAAAGGAGAACAGGATGAAGTCAAGAAGCTTTGAAGCAAGAGCTGGATGCACGTGAGTCCAAAGCTGATCCCCCAACTAGGAAGCCCCACCCTCTGCTTTATGGTCTCATGGAACCCCGTGGTTTTCCTTCAAGTCCAGCTTCAAGTCCAAGCTGGTCCAGCTGGTTTCTCTGGGTGATTATGAGGTTCAGGTCTGACTATGATGAGGGCAAAGGCTCCACCTCTTCCCTCCCCTCCACCACCCTGAGGTATATCAAACAAAGCTAGCTGCCACCGAGCTGCTCTTTGTTGAACGGACTAATTCATATTCCAGTCTGAGTGCCTTGTGGCCCAGCAACCATTCTCTGGGCCCATGTCCCTTCCACAGGAGTCTGACCCGCTACGCTGGGACCCTGACAACCCACATGAGTGTGACCAAACCCTCCTCCTCAGAAAACTAGACCCAGCCTCTCCCATCCTCCATGCCATTCATGGAATCTGCTCACACAGACCCCTTAGCCACAGCTTGGACGCTCACTGGGACTCCCCAGTTCCAGTGTTGGATTTCATAAACCTAAATCGGAGAAGGGAACAGACTTGCCATGGTCACATGGCATCAAAGGGAGACCCTCAGGTCTCCTGATTCCCAAAGCAGGATGTTCTGTCTTTGCTCCACATTGCCTCCAAAGGACACCCATGAAAGCAAATTCTCCAAAGCAGTTCACTTTACAGCTTTGAGTTTGAGGAAGTGATGGAGCATAAAGTCTATGAACTCAGACAGGCACGCTAGCCTCTTTCTGTCACTCCTGCGGCACTGGCTCTGGAGTCGGACCGAGGTTCCCTCCCGGCTCTACCACTGACCTGCTGCATGACCTTCAGCAATTATTAAACTCCTCTCTCTGAGCCTCAGTCTCCTCCCTTCTAAAGGGCAGGTATCAATGCTCGAGTCCCAGGGATGAGGGCACAAGCAAATCATGTGTGTAAAGGACTTGGTACCATCCACAGCACAGAGTAAGTACTTGATAAATCTACTTTCCTACCAGCTTGCTTCCCGTGACTCAGTGTTAGAAAAACAATCCCATGAACACTGAGAGGATGGTACTCCAGGTCACATTTGCATCTCCATACAGGACAGAGGTATGGGAGATGCTTCATAGATATTTGTTGACCGAGTGGATAGCTGGATGAATGAATGGATGGGTGAATGAATGGATGAATGGACAGAGGGATGGATAAGTGAAGGAATGAATGAGTCAGTGAGTGAAAAGTTTTTCATTCTGATTATGCTGGGGGATTTATGGGAGGCATTAGCTTGTATGATGGCCTTTGTAGGTGCAGAAGTCACATAGGGCAAACAAATCCATCCTTTCCCAGGAATTTATTGGGCCAAGCTCTCTGTGTCAGGAAAAGGGCTAAAAATTCTCAGGAGAAAAGTAGTCTGTTATGCCACATAATCTCTGCCTCTAATACTTAACATTATAAGCTCTGTTAATAACTCCAGGTCAGTGCCTTGTGGCCCAGCAACCATTCTCTGGGCCCATGTCCCTTCCACAGGAGTCTGACCACGCTGGGACCCTGACAACCCACATGAGTGTGACCAAACCCTCCTCCTCAGAAAACTAGACCCAGCCTCTCCATCCTCCATGCCATTCATGGAATCTGCTCACACAGACCCCTTAGCCACAGCTTGGACGCTCACTGGGACTCCCCAGTTCCAGTGTTGGATTTCATAAACCTAAATCGGAGAAGGGAACAGACTTGCCATGGTCACATGGCATCAAAGGGAGACCCTCAGGTCTCCTGATTCCCAAAGCAGGATGTTCTGTCTTTGCTCCACATTGCCTCCAAAGGACACCCATGAAAGCAAATTCTCCAAAGCAGTTCACTTTACAGCTTTGAGTTTGAGGAAGTGATGGAGCATAAAGTCTATGAACTCAGACAGGCACGCTAGCCTCTTTCTGTCACTCCTGCGGCACTGGCTCTGGAGTCGGACCGAGGTTCCCTCCCGGCTCTACCACTGACCTGCTGCATGACCTTCAGCAATTATTAAACTCCTCTCTCTGAGCCTCAGTCTCCTCCCTTCTAAAGGGCAGGTATCAATGCTCGAGTCCCAGGGATGAGGGCACAAGCAAATCATGTGTGTAAAGGACTTGGTACCATCCACAGCACAGAGTAAGTACTTGATAAATCTACTTTCCTACCAGCTTGCTTCCCGTGACTCAGTGTTAGAAAAACAATCCCATGAACACTGAGAGGATGGTACTCCAGGTCACATTTGCATCTCCATACAGGACAGAGGTATGGGAGATGCTTCATAGATATTTGTTGACCGAGTGGATAGCTGGATGAATGAATGGATGGGTGAATGAATGGATGAATGGACAGAGGGATGGATAAGTGAAGGAATGAATGAGTCAGTGAGTGAAAAGTTTTTCATTCTGATTATGCTGGGGGATTTATGGGAGGCATTAGCTTGTATGATGGCCTTTGTAGGTGCAGAAGTCACATAGGGCAAACAAATCCATCCTTTCCCAGGAATTTATTGGGCCAAGCTCTCTGTGTCAGGAAAAGGGCTAAAAATTCTCAGGAGAAAAGTAGTCTGTTATGCCACATAATCTCTGCCTCTAATACTTAACATTATAAGCTCTGTTAATAACTCCAGGTCACTTGTCTGGGGAAGTACGATAAGGATTTGAAAATTATGCATATTAGCCTGTGTAATCTACCACCCCATGTTGTTGACTCTGAGACCAGGAGTTTTTAATTCACTTTCCTCCTGCTTACCCTCTGACAACACAGTTATTTCAGGAGATGTAAATGGAGAGAGATGATTGCTGAATGATTTTTTTCTGGAACTTTCATTCCACATCAAGTTGGTTTCCGGTAATTCCCTTCCCTGGAGGGAAGGAAATGTTCCTGGAGTTAAATAGGAGCAATAATATCCTAAAGTCCAGACTCTCCTAATGGTCTGCTGTGTGACTTTCTCCACATTGTGTAACTTCTCAGTGCCTATTTGTTCATTTATTTATTTCCTGCCTTCCTCCACCCTCTGAATCCATAATAACTTAAAACCAGAATACAGAGGGGCTCTTTTGTAGCAGATTAAAGATGGCTACAAATTCTTCGACCCTCCTCCAGTCAAGAGGTGAGCTCCGTGTGCCCTCTCCTTGAATCAGGGCAGGCACGCCCTGTGGCTGCCTAAAGCAATAGAATACAACAGAAGTGACTCTGTGCTGGTTCTCAGGCTCCACTTTGAGAAACCAGTAGCTTCTACTACTTGTATTTGGGGCCAGTCTCTGGGAGCTTCACACGTTCTTGAAAGAAGTCCAACTTCTCTGAAGCCACTACACTGGCAATGACCCAGGTGGGTCCTGTTGCTGGTATTCCCAGTGAAGCCCAGCCTTAGCTGTCCCCACAGAGGCACCGGACATGTGACTGAAGGAGCCTCTTGGGAATGGAGGTTCCAGCCCCAGCTGCCCCAGGAGACGCCATGTTGTTCAATGACTAACTGCCCAGATGAACCGTTCCCAAATTCCTGATCCCCAAATCATGAACAAAATAAAATGGTTGCTTTGACACTCCAAGTATTGGAGTAGTCTGTTCCATGTGAATAGATTACAAAACGTCTTTTCCGCAGGGAGCAACGGAGCACATTGTGATTCAGTTGAAAATTGGTTTGCTCTTGACAAATCCATCCTTTCCCAGGAATTTATTGGGCCAAGCTCCAAAATTCTCAGGAGAAAAGTAGTCTGTTATGCCACATAATCTCTGCCTCTAATACTTAACATTATAAGCTCTGTTAATAACTCCAGGTCACTTGTCTGGGGAAGTACGATAAGGATTTGAAAATTATGCATATTAGCCTGTGTAATCTACCACCCCATGTTGTTGACTCTGAGACCAGGAGTTTTTAATTCACTTTCCTCCTGCTTACCCTCTGACAACACAGTTATTTCAGGAGATGTAAATGGAGAGAGATGATTGCTGAATGATTTTTTTCTGGAACTTTCATTCCACATCAAGTTGGTTTCCGGTAATTCCCTTCCCTGGAGGGAAGGAAATGTTCCTGGAGTTAAATAGGAGCAATAATATCCTAAAGTCCAGACTCTCCTAATGGTCTGCTGTGTGACTTTCTCCACACTGTGTAACTTCTCAGTGCCTATTTGTTCATTTATTTATTTCCTGCCTTCCTCCACCCTCTGAATCCATAATAACTTAAAACCAGAATACAGAGGGGCTCTTTTGTAGCAGATTAAAGATGGCTACAAATTCTTCGACCCTCCTCCAGTCAAGAGGTGAGCTCCGTGTGCCCTCTCCTTGAATCAGGGCAGGCACGCCCTGTGGCTGCCTAAAGCAATAGAATACAACAGAAGTGACTCTGTGCTGGTTCTCAGGCTCCACTTTGAGAAACCAGTAGCTTCTACTACTTGTATTTGGGGCCAGTCTCTCTGGGAGCTTCACACGTTCTTGAAAGAAGTCCAACTTCTCTGAAGCCACTACACTGGCAATGACCCAGGTGGGTCCTGTTGCTGGTATTCCCAGTGAAGCCCAGCCTTAGCTGTCCCCACAGAGGCACCGGACATGTGACTGAAGGAGCCTCTTGGGAATGGAGGTTCCAGCCCCAGCTGCCCCAGGAGACGCCATGTTGTTCAATGACTAACTGCCCAGATGAACCGTTCCCAAATTCCTGATCCCCAAATCATGAACAAAATAAAATGGTTGCTTTGACACTCCAAGTATTGGAGTAGTCTGTTCCATGTGAATAGATTACAAAAACGTCTTTTCCGCAGGGAGCAACGGAGCACATTGTGATTCAGTTGAAAATTGGTTTGCTCTTGAGTTCTTGTTTTTATTGTTCACGCATCTGTAGACAAAAATCCAGAGGACAAAAACAAAAAGGGGGATGATCAAACCTAAACAAGACAATTCAAAAAGAGGAAATACGAATAGCCAGGAAACATTACAGTATTTATCCGGCCACACTACTAATGAAAGAAATGCCATCTAAAATAAGGATGAGTCCTCTCTTCACCCATCAGATTAGCAACATTTCTTTCTCCTGATAAGAAGAATGCCTGGTGAAGGGAGCGGGAGAACCCTGGCCATCTTCACAGACGGCTGACAAGAGTAAAACTTGCACGCGGTATTTCTGGAAAGCAAACTGACTAGGAAGTTTTAAATCTGAGTAATTCTCCAAGGAAAATCATCTGACGCGTGGACAAAGATTGATGTGCCAACTATGTTCATCACAGTATCATTTCATACGAGTGAAATATTATGGGTAGAAAGCCTTAAATGTTAGATCTGGGGGGGATGCCTAAGTAAATGGAACTGTCTGTACAAGATAGAATATTGTGCCACCACTACAAATGATGCTTGTGAAGTGTTCTTAACGACACGGAAAAATGCTTAATGATATAACATTAAGTAAAAGAGCAAGATAGAAAAAGGTTATAAAGTATGATTCCAACTACTTTGAAAAGCATAAAAAGACTAGAAGGAAATACGATAAAACGTTAATAGTGTTCATCTGTGGGTGGTGGCATTATGGGTGGTTGTTTTTCTTATTTATTCTTTGCCGTATTTTCAACATTGGGAATGCACTACTTTCGCAATTTAAGTTTTTTCTTTTAATCGGAAAAGAAATGGTCAATCTTGGGTTCAAGTTGAGAAGTAGGAAAATGCAAGAAGGGGTGTTGGGAGATTTTTAAGAGTCCCTGGAGTGGAAAACCTGTGGTAAGACAGATCTCTCAGGTGAGATTTACTTTTGTCCTTGCCTATGATAGAAATAATATTTGCTGAATGCGGGAATTATGTAAAACCAGAATCTGCTTCCACGGCAGGGCCTGATTGATCAGGCCAGGAAGTAGCTCTGGGTTGACCGCATGGACACTGGGACTAAGTAACTTATATTCACTAAAGCAAAGGGAATTAGGTCAGAAACCAGTTAAATTGTCCTCGGACACCAAAGTGACAAAGGCTTTGAATTCCAGACCCCAGGAATCCACCCCTGTGGTTCCTCGGGCACCTGTTCTGGGCTTTTTGTGACAATTTCATACAGTGTTATTTATGGAAAGAGAAATGAGAGCACTGAACTCCTTAAGGACTTAGAATCATAGGATTTGGGGGCTGAAGTGAGTAAAGAGGGAATGGGTGGGGTTTCAAGAGTATATTTCTGCTCTGAACCTTTGTTTCACTGATAAGAAACAGAACTACAAAGAGGTCAGGTCTTTGCCTAAGGTCAGCCAGTGAATCAGTACAGAGATGCCACTCTAGCTCGGGTCTCACTGCCTCCCAGAACTGCCTTCCCCTGGGCCTCAGGAGCATCAGTTCCCTGGTGATATTTGGTCCATGTTTGGTTTGTAGTGTTCTTTGTATACACCCCCAAGGGCATGAGCTTTGTTCACCTGGCACACAGTAGGTGCTCAATAAATATGGATGGATGGACAGATGAATGGTTGGACAGATGGACAAATGGATGGGCAACCTTAGCAGAGTGATAAAATGGAAAGACCAACTGGCAAGTAAGAGGATACCTACTTGTCACCCCTGAACGTGTCATTGACGCAGGTAAGATGTGGGAGGCACCATGGTTCAATGACAAAAGGACAACATTCCAAGTGAGATAGACCTGGAGTGACTTCTAATTTTTCCACTATCCCTCTGTGTGGTATTAGTCATCTCTCTGAATTTTTTTCCTTAACTATACACTTCTTTGTAAAAAAAGAAATGGTCAATCTTGGGTTCAAGTTGAGAAGTAGGAAAATGCAAGAAGGGGTGTTGGGAGATTTTTAAGAGTCCCTGGAGTGGAAAACCTGTGGTAAGACAGATCTCTCAGGTGAGATTTACTTTTGTCCTTGCCTATGATAGAAATAATATTTGCTGAATGCGGGAATTATGTAAAACCAGAATCTGCTTCCACGGCAGGGCCTGATTGATCAGGCCAGGAAGTAGCTCTGGGTTGACCGCATGGACACTGGGACTAAGTAACTTATATTCACTAAAGCAAAGGGAATTAGGTCAGAAACCAGTTAAATTGTCCTCGGACACCAAAGTGACAAAGGCTTTGAATTCCAGACCCCAGGAATCCACCCCTGTGGTTCCTCGGGCACCTGTTCTGGGCTTTTTGTGACAATTTCATACAGTGTTATTTATGGAAAGAGAAATGAGAGCACTGAACTCCTTAAGGACTTAGAATCATAGGATTTGGGGGCTGAAGTGAGTAAAGAGGGAATGGGTGGGGTTTCAAGAGTATATTTCTGCTCTGAACCTTTGTTTCACTGATAAGAAACAGAACTACAAAGAGGTCAGGTCTTTGCCTAAGGTCAGCCAGTGAATCAGTACAGAGATGCCACTCTAGCTCGGGTCTCACTGCCTCCCAGAACTGCCTTCCCCTGGGCCTCAGGAGCATCAGTTCCCTGGTGATATTTGGTCCATGTTTGGTTTGTAGTGTTCTTTGTATACACCCCCAAGGGCATGAGCTTTGTTCACCTGGCACACAGTAGGTGCTCAATAAATATGGATGGATGGACAGATGAATGGTTGGACAGATGGACAAATGGATGGGCAACCTTAGCAGAGTGATAAAATGGAAAGACCAACTGGCAAGTAAGAGGATACCTACTTGTCACCCCTGAACGTGTCATTGACGCAGGTAAGATGTGGGAGGCACCATGGTTCAATGACAAAAGGACAACATTCCAAGTGAGATAGACCTGGAGTGACTTCTAATTTTTCCACTATCCCTCTGTGTGGTATTAGTCATCTCTCTGAAGTTTTGTTTGCTTCTTTAACAAACTTTTTGTAGCATTCCTATATTTTAGGCACTTCTCTAAGCACTTTATAAGTTTCAGGTCATTTGTACACTGCCACCCTGTAAGGTGGGAAGCCATGCATACACCCACAATACAATTGAGGGAATGAAGACACAGAAACATTTAGCAACTTTCCAAAGGCCAGACAGCTAATAGGCAGTAGAGAAATGCTTCAATCCCTACTCTTAACTGACACACTAGGAGTCTTAAGTTGCTTTAGTTGAGAAAAGGCTGGAAGAGCAGCTGAGAGGATTAAGTAAAGTGAGAGAAAGACAGTAAAAATGAAACCAAGAGGGTTCATCACCAAAGCCAAAAGTTGATTCTTTACCAAAATCAACCATGTGCTGAGCTATCATACAAATCTCAACAAATTGCAAGAACTGAAATCGGGTACAGAAAGGACTCCAAACACAGGGAAAGTAAATTAATACCAAAACAAAGAGATTGCTAGAAAACTCTCTATATTTTGAAATAAAAGAATATATATTAAAAGGCCCTTGTGTCAGAGAAGAAATAACACTGGGAATTAGGAAATATTTTTAACTGAATGATAATGAAAATATCAAAACTTGTTGGATGCAGCTACAACTGTGAACAGAGGGAAACTTGTAGCCTTAGTCCCTATGTTAGAAAAGAAAAAGGTTGAAAATCAATGACCTAATATTCCTTCTTAAGAAGTTAGAAAAAGACAGAAGAATGGGACTGCCCTTGTGGTCCAGTGTCTAAGACTGAGCATTCCCAATGTAGGGACCCAGATTCCATTCCTGGTCAGGTTGCAACTAAGAGTTTGCATGCCACAACTAAGACCCAGCACAGAATAAAACGTGTCAATGGACAAATGGATGGGCAACCTTAGCAGAGTGATAAAATGGAAAGACCAACTGGCAAGTAAGAGGATACCTACTTGTCACCCCTGAACGTGTCATTGACGCAGGTAAGATGTGGGAGGCACCATGGTTCAATGACAAAAGGACAACATTCCAAGTGAGATAGACCTGGAGTGACTTCTAATTTTTCCACTATCCCTCTGTGTGGTATTAGTCATCTCTCTGAAGTTTTGTTTGCTTCTTTAACAAACTTTTTGTAGCATTCCTATATTTTAGGCACTTCTCTAAGCACTTTATAAGTTTCAGGTCATTTGTACACTGCCACCCTGTAAGGTGGGAAGCCATGCATACACCCACAATACAATTGAGGGAATGAAGACACAGAAACATTTAGCAACTTTCCAAAGGCCAGACAGCTAATAGGCAGTAGAGAAATGCTTCAATCCCTACTCTTAACTGACACACTAGGAGTCTTAAGTTGCTTTAGTTGAGAAAAGGCTGGAAGAGCAGCTGAGAGGATTAAGTAAAGTGAGAGAAAGACAGTAAAAATGAAACCAAGAGGGTTCATCACCAAAGCCAAAAGTTGATTCTTTACCAAAATCAACCATGTGCTGAGCTATCATACAAATCTCAACAAATTGCAAGAACTGAAATCGGGTACAGAAAGGACTCCAAACACAGGGAAAGTAAATTAATACCAAAACAAAGAGATTGCTAGAAAACTCTCTATATTTTGAAATAAAAGAATATATATTAAAAGGCCCTTGTGTCAGAGAAGAAATAACACTGGGAATTAGGAAATATTTTTAACTGAATGATAATGAAAATATCAAAACTTGTTGGATGCAGCTACAACTGTGAACAGAGGGAAACTTGTAGCCTTAGTCGCGTATGTTAGAAAAGAAAAAGGTTGAAAATCAATGACCTAATATTCCTTCTTAAGAAGTTAGAAAAAGACAGAAGAATGGGACTGCCCTTGTGGTCCAGTGTCTAAGACTGAGCATTCCCAATGTAGGGACCCAGATTCCATTCCTGGTCAGGTTGCAACTAAGAGTTTGCATGCCACAACTAAGACCCAGCACAGCTAAAGAAGGAAGGAAAGCAAGAAAGAAAAAGACATAGAAACAGTGTTTTAAGATGTAGAAGAAGGAAACAAAGAGCATAAATTAAGAAAAGAGAACACAGAGCACAGTAGAGTTGATGAACAAAGGCAAATTGAATTATTTGGCAAATAATAATCCTGATAAGCCCGCAGCAAACCTGATCAAAGAATAAGAGAGAGCACTAGTAACCAATATCCAATGTCAGTAATGACACAGGGACCATCACTGCAGGATTGTATTGAAATTCAAAATAGAATTGAATATTATGAACAACTTTTTGTCAATAAATTTGAACTAAAAATTGAAACTGACAAATCCCTAGCAAAGCACAACCCACTAAAATTGACACAGAAGGGCAAATAATCTTGTTACTGTCTCATATCCATCATAGACATTGAATTCATAACAGAAACTTTCCTGCAAAGAAAATTCAGTGCACCCGAGTGGCTTCACTAATCAGTTCCACTTAATATTTAAGGAACGATGCCATTTTACACCACCTCTTGTAAAGCATATAAACCCTTCTGAACCCATTTTATGTTATAAGGCCAGCATCATCTCGATACTAAACCTGAAACATAAATTACAAGAAAATTACAGACTAATTTCTCCCATGAACCCAGTAGCAAAAATCCTCAGCAATATATGAACAAGCAAGTATTAACAGTCATATGTTTACTATAGGAGTTGATTCCTTTCCCTGTTGAAGGCAACTTTGTATAGCGAACATAATCCTAAGCTTAGGTGGTCCCCATTTCCTACTAGGATATGACCCTTGTGTCAGAGAAGAAATAACACTGGGAATTAGGAAATATTTTTAACTGAATGATAATGAAAATATCAAAACTTGTTGGATGCAGCTACAACTGTGAACAGAGGGAAACTTGTAGCCTTAGTCGCGTATGTTAGAAAAGAAAAAGGTTGAAAATCAATGACCTAATATTCCTTCTTAAGAAGTTAGAAAAAGACAGAAGAATGGGACTGCCCTTGTGGTCCAGTGTCTAAGACTGAGCATTCCCAATGTAGGGACCCAGATTCCATTCCTGGTCAGGTTGCAACTAAGAGTTTGCATGCCACAACTAAGACCCAGCACAGCTAAAGAAGGAAGGAAAGCAAGAAAGAAAAAGACATAGAAACAGTGTTTTAAGATGTAGAAGAAGGAAACAAAGAGCATAAATTAAGAAAAGAGAACACAGAGCACAGTAGAGTTGATGAACAAAGGCAAATTGAATTATTTGGCAAATAATAATCCTGATAAGCCCGCAGCAAACCTGATCAAAGAATAAGAGAGAGCACTAGTAACCAATATCCAATGTCAGTAATGACACAGGGACCATCACTGCAGGATTGTATTGAAATTCAAAATAGAATTGAATATTATGAACAACTTTTTGTCAATAAATTTGAACTAAAAATTGAAACTGACAAATCCCTAGCAAAGCACAACCCACTAAAATTGACACAGAAGGGCAAATAATCTTGTTACTGTCTCATATCCATCATAGACATTGAATTCATAACAGAAACTTTCCTGCAAAGAAAATTCAGTGCACCCGAGTGGCTTCACTAATCAGTTCCACTTAATATTTAAGGAACGATGCCATTTTACACCACCTCTTGTAAAGCATATAAACCCTTCTGAACCCATTTTATGTTATAAGGCCAGCATCATCTCGATACTAAACCTGAAACATAAATTACAAGAAAATTACAGACTAATTTCTCCCATGAACCCAGTAGCAAAAATCCTCAGCAATATATGAACAAGCAAGTATTAACAGTCATATGTTTACTATAGGGAGTTGATTCCTTTCCCCTGTTGAAGGCAACTTTGTATAGTCTGATGACCATGGAATCCTAAGCTTAGTGGCCAACTGAGGTCCCCATTTCCTACTAGGAATATGGGAGCCCTACAGTCTCAGACATGCAATCATCAATACTTTTTGAGTAAAGAAAGGAAGGAAGGAAGGGAGAAAGGGATGAAGGAAGGCAGGCAGGAAGGAAGGAAGGATGCAGAAAACATTATGATTTTTATGAGAAACAGGAATTTGGAAGTATCTGCTTCTGCATGTCATCTGCTTTTGGTCTAACTCAGCTGGAATGGGGACACCAGACTGGGAAGGACAGAGAATAACTCACCCAACAAGGTTTCCAGGAGCTTGACATCTTGTGGTTTAAAAGTGTGTGGAGTCAGCAGGAAGAAAGTGGAGAAAGCGACTTCAGGATTCAGCATTTCCGTATCTGATAATGCACTTTAAGAGCCTAGGTTTATAATTGGATCCAACACCCTAGCTCCCCCCGCCCCACCTTTGTTCTCTCCCCTCAACAAGGGAAATTGCCTCTTAACCCAGCAGCTTGAAGAGCAGAGCTTCATTTAAACCGACTGCACGTCCGTGTGCCACCGCTGATGGGAACAAAACGGTCTCGTCTATCTTCGAGTCGCGTCCACTGCTGAGCTGATCAAGGCCCCGCAGGAAAGAAGTGAAGATCCCAGACTGAGCCACTCCCCACCCTCAGCTCTGAGCTCTTGGGAAGACCAGCACAAGGTCAGTCACCACCGGAGTTCACGGAGCCAGTCACTGGAACCAAGACAAGGTCAATGGATGGCGGAACTTGTAAAATAGAAGGTCCAGACTTCGCTTTCCATGGGAGTGATTTCCTCAAGGTCACCTGAGGGTAAAGGGCTGGAGCCCTTGCTCCTACAGCCACCTTCAAGGGGCTGTGTAGTGTACAATCCAGGTAGAAATCAGTCCCCATCAACTGCACTTACTGGACAGACTTTCTAACCTTTATGTCTTACCTCCTTTCTGATCCTGAAATGAGAGAGGCCATAGGTGCCCTTCTGAGCCTCCTCACTCCCTCTGACTTTCCATCCATCCATCCATTCATTGGATCAACAAGCACCTGCCCAGCCAGCTGAAGCAGCAAGGACACACTCTATAGGGTTCTAACACTTACTATCAAGTCACTTGAGTAAGTCACATCCCTCCGTGAACCTGTGCTCTCCTCTGCGATTGGGGCAGATCTGAAAGACCAGACCTCAGGAGTAGTAAGGACTACATTGAACGTGTTCACAATACAATGACATAGCGACTGGCATTTTACCAGTGTTCAAGAAAAGCTTGTTTCTTTCCTTCGCAAAGTACAGGCATCAGGATTACCAAGGTGAATCTGATGTTTCTCCTTGACATCAAGAAATTCATAGTGGAGAGTGCACGAGAGAGGCTGGAGGGAGGAGGGTACAGGGTCATGGGATTTTGGAGAAGGTGGGGACGAAGTAGACAGTGAGTTGATTCTGTTCATCAGAGGGTCCCACCAGCGAAACACAAACTTGGGAGTCTTCGAACTTAGGGAAGTCCTGAGTCCTAGGCCTCGATTTCAGGCTACGTTCTTAGCAAACCACGACAGAAAAGACAGGTGATGGGAGCCACTTAGGATCTGCTGACAAGTGCGTCTTTCAGGCCACACCTTCCCTGATGGGACAGAGGCCAAGACGTGGGGAAACTCCCCATCTGCCTGCCTCCGCTTCACAGCATCAATCCACCATCCTCGCCAACTGCTGCAGTTTCGACTCTTGGATGTCCAAGGGAGTACCCACCTCCTAGCTGCATGGCACCACAGAAGGAGTGCAAACCTGGGGAGCTGCGTGAAGCTGAGAACACTCATCACCCAGGACCAGGCTCTTCCTGAGATCCCAGACCACAGATGACCCCCCGACCCCGGCACCCAGATGAAACAAGAGCCAGGGGATTATCCCAGAGTCTCCCTCTCTTCATCCCTCCCCAGCCGATCCATCAAGAAGCCAAATTTCAGCCTCGGATCAGCAAAATGCAGACTGTGGGAAATTTGATAGGACTCATTACCTGGCTTCATCAACCAAATATTGCAATGAAAGAACAGAGGTGGAAAGGCTACCTATAGATTGAAATAAAGGCAAAAGGTGTGTGTGAGGAGGTGGGTGGGCAGGCAGGGGGTGGGAGGTGTCCTTTCACACTCAGCACAGGAGCCAAGGCCAATCCCCATGGACTGACTGAGCTGAGAGAGTTAACTTTTCAGAGCGAAGTAGCAATTGGTGAGTACCCAGGAAGCAGACTTCAAGTAACATTGAACGTGTTCACAATACAATGACATAGCGACTGGCATTTTACCAGTGTTCAAGAAAAGCTTGTTTCTTTCCTTCGCAAAGTACAGGCATCAGGATTACCAAGGTGAATCTGATGTTTCTCCTTGACATCAAGAAATTCATAGTGGAGAGTGCACGAGAGAGGCTGGAGGGAGGAGGGTACAGGGTCATGGGATTTTGGAGAAGGTGGGGACGAAGTAGACAGTGAGTTGATTCTGTTCATCAGAGGGTCCCACCAGCGAAACACAAACTTGGGAGTCTTCGAACTTAGGGAAGTCCTGAGTCCTAGGCCTCGATTTCAGGCTACGTTCTTAGCAAACCACGACAGAAAAGACAGGTGATGGGAGCCACTTAGGATCTGCTGACAAGTGCGTCTTTCAGGCCACACCTTCCCTGATGGGACAGAGGCCAAGACGTGGGAAGCTCCCCATCTGCCTGCCTCCGCTTCACAGCATCAATCCACCATCCTCGCCAACTGCTGCAGTTTCGACTCTTGGATGTCCAAGGGAGTACCCACCTCCTAGCTGCATGGCACCACAGAAGGAGTGCAAACCTGGGGAGCTGCGTGAAGCTGAGAACACTCATCACCCAGGACCAGGCTCTTCCTGAGATCCCAGACCACAGATGACCCCCCGACCCCGGCACCCAGATGAAACAAGAGCCAGGGGATTATCCCAGAGTCTCCCTCTCTTCATCCCTCCCCAGCCGATCCATCAAGAAGCCAAATTTCAGCCTCGGATCAGCAAAATGCAGACTGTGGGAAATTTGATAGGACTCATTACCTGGCTTCATCAACCAAATATTGCAATGAAAGAACAGAGGTGGAAAGGCTACCTATAGATTGAAATAAAGGCAAAAGGTGTGTGTGAGGAGGTGGGTGGGCAGGCAGGGGGTGGGAGGTGTCCTTTCACACTCAGCACAGGAGCCAAGGCCAATCCCCATGGACTGACTGAGCTGAGAGAGTTAACTTTTCAGAGCGAAGTAGCAATTGGTGAGTACCCAGGAAGCAGACTTCCTGGAGAGTGAATTCAAAGTACAGATGAACCCAGAGCCCATCCACCGAAAAGCTGACATGCTGCCCACCGTCTGGACAGGCGGGAAGGGCAGGGCTGTACTCATTGAGGGAGGAAGGAGGAGCCCCCTGAGTGGGGAAGCGTCCTGGACCCCGCATTCCCTCTAGGGCCCCCTGAGATGATACAATTCACACATGCAAACACCTGGGGCCACAGAGGTGGACGGGGAGCCTGGAGGCAGAGCATAAACTGGAGGCAGCATGGGGTGGTGAGTGAGGGCAGATACACACGGTAACCGCAGCCCCTGGGAGCTTCTCACTCTGCCATGACTGGGGTAGGGGGGCGACGGGGGTGAGGGCCGGGTGAGCCTGCCTGCACAGGGAGGAAGCCAGTGTGGCCGGACCAAAGTCAGGAGGGATTTTCAAGATCAGAGAAGCGGGACCAGGGGTCAGGTCTTAGGTCACTCACGGCTTCAGCTCTGAAGAGACTTCGGATTTTACCAAGACGGAGGATTTCGAGCAGATGAATGTTATGATCTGGTTATATTTTGAGAACAACTGGCTGTTACCGAGAAAAGAGACTACAAGGGATAAAGCTAGTGTCCTAAAAAGCACATACGCTCTTGAAACACATCAGAGTTGAAATATCTGCTTCAGATCAGAGAAAGCCTGACTGCGGGACATTTGACAACTAATTACCTGGTTTCAGCAACAAAATATTGCAAAGAAAGAAGACGCATGGAGAAAGGACCTACAGACAGAAACAAAGCTGAGTCATGAGTCAGCCTATCACGATCCTGTTCAAACCTCAAACAGGAAATGGCTGAGGAGATCCCTAGCTTTTAGAAACAGGATTGACATATTTAGAGACGAAAATTTTCTTAACATCCAGCTTCACTGTCTGTGTGTTGTGGGACATCTGGCAAATGGCTTCAGTCCTCCGAATCTCAGTTTCTTCATCTTTAAAATGGGCATGACGAGAACTGGTTCATAATGTTTTTCGGATCTCGTGTATTCTTCTACTCTGTATATTCAGTCTATTCATGCCTGAGAGTTTGACATTGAAACTCCAAACATCTTAATTTATCCACTTAAAACAATTGTAACATATAGCAGAAATATACGTACCTTTGTTCTGTATTTTCCAAGTCTCCTGTAAATGTGTTATCATATATTCATAATTAACAAATAAAAAAGAAAGATAAAAAGCAGAACATACATGAAAACTAAATGGGTGTGGTGATATTGGGTGGGAAAAGTGCCTGGCACACAAGGGGCTCTCAGTAACTGGCAGGGGTTGCTGAGCCCAGTCGCTGCCTGCACCACGTCCTCCCCGGGATCTTCTGATCGACCTGGCAGCCCCTGAGCAGCCCCTCTGGTGGGGGTCTGCCCCTGGAGAGCTCAACCTGAGGGTCTCACCAGAGTTACAGTCCAGGGCCAGGTCTGCCCCCTAAACCCCTCCCAGCTCAGCCTGACTCTCTGAAGAGACAGGCAGGGAGGTGGGGGTCAGCAAAAGAAATCCCCCAGGTGACAGCCCATCCCAGCTCCCTGCGCCCCGGGTTCCCGCGGCTGCAGGACAGATGCATGTCTGAGCAGCAGCAGCCAGCCTGCTCGTGCTGTTATAATCAGGTTGGTTCCTGTGTCTTCCTAGGGTTGCCCTGCCCTCTCCCTCTGGTCATTTGACTTGTCAGAAGGTCCCCCCAGGTCCCCACCATTTCTCAGAGTGGTATTTGATTAAAATCCAGTGAAGCTGAACACCAAGCCAGGCTCTCAGGAGATGGAAATCTCAGCTACTGCCTCGGGGAACTCAGCTTCATTCCGTCTTGCACCACGGAGAGGCTGGCCCCATAAGTGGGCCGTCGACCTCGGGAGCGACCGGCAGCTCTGAGCCCCGCCCTGAGCCAGGCCAACCAATGAGGTTCACTCACTTGCTTCACCGGGGTGGGTGGTCTTAGAGACGAAAATTTTCTTAACATCCAGCTTCACTGTCTGTGTGTTGTGGGACATCTGGCAAATGGCTTCAGTCCTCCGAATCTCAGTTTCTTCATCTTTAAAATGGGCATGACGAGAACTGGTTCATAATGTTTTTCGGATCTCGTGTATTCTTCTACTCTGTATATTCAGTCTATTCATGCCTGAGAGTTTGACATTGAAACTCCAAACATCTTAATTTATCCACTTAAAACAATTGTAACATATAGCAGAAATATACGTACCTTTGTTCTGTATTTTCCAAGTCTCCTGTAAATGTGTTATCATATATTCATAATTAACAAATAAAAAAGAAAGATAAAAAGCAGAACATACATGAAAACTAAATGGGTGTGGTGATATTGGGTGGGAAAAGTGCCTGGCACACAAGGGGCTCTCAGTAACTGGCAGGGGTTGCTGAGCCCAGTCGCTGCCTGCACCACGTCCTCCCCGGGATCTTCTGATCGACCTGGCAGCCCCTGAGCAGCCCCTCTGGTGGGGGTCTGCCCCTGGAGAGCTCAACCTGAGGGTCTCACCAGAGTTACAGTCCAGGGCCAGGTCTGCCCCCTAAACCCCTCCCAGCTCAGCCTGACTCTCTGAAGAGACAGGCAGGGAGGTGGGGGTCAGCAAAAGAAATCCCCCAGGTGACAGCCCATCCCAGCTCCCTGCGCCCCGGGTTCCCGCGGCTGCAGGACAGATGCATGTCTGAGCAGCAGCAGCCAGCCTGCTCGTGCTGTTATAATCAGGTTGGTTCCTGTGTCTTCCTAGGGTTGCCCTGCCCTCTCCCTCTGGTCATTTGACTTGTCAGAAGGTCCCCCCAGGTCCCCACCATTTCTCAGAGTGGTCTTTGATTAAAATCCAGTGAAGCTGAACACCAAGCCAGGCTCTCAGGAGATGGAAATCTCAGCTACTGCCTCGGGGAACTCAGCTTCATTCCGTCTTGCACCACGGAGAGGCTGGCCCCATAAGTGGGCCGTCGACCTCGGGGAGCGACCGGCAGCTCTGAGCCCCGCCCCTGAGCCAGGCCAACCAATGAGGTTCACTCACTTGCTTCACCGGGGTGGGTGGTCTTTTTATCTGCTCTCTCCTCGGAACCCCTAACGTCAGAACAGAAACTGCAGGTGTCTGTGGCCCCTGCCTCCTGTCACTACACGTCATTCCACTGCCTCTCTGCCCTGGATGTCATCTTTCTGAGACAGTCAGACGGGACAGCCCCCAAAGCCAGCAGAGTGAACCCCGCTTTTCTTCTCTCCCCAGCCACGTTCTTTACAGCACTTAACACGCAGCACCATGGTAAGTTCAGGCACATGCCCACCATCCCTCAGACTACAAATTTCCTTGAAGATTTTTTCTGTTTTTTTTTTTTTTTTTTCAAACTATAGAATGTACAAAGGAGCATGGGAATAGTGGCCCATGAGGACCAGTTGGGGGAGGTGGGGTGGAGAAAATGTATATCAAGAGTAACACCTGTGTGTCTCCTACCTCCTGGCACTGAGTCCGGGCCTTGGCCCTTGACCTTTGGAAGTATGCCCCAAAGATGGGGACACCGGCTTTGAATTGAAGACGTCTCTTCCTGCGCAAAAGCTCCCTAACACAGATGGGCTGGAAGGCCAGCATTAGGGAACACAACTGATAACACTACCCGCCTTTGCCCATTCCAAAACCAGGACAAACTAGCAAGCTGGAAGGAAACCAACCTACAGCAAGGGGTCTCAAGGCAACACTTTTTCTCAGTTCACCTAAGTGGTGGCTCTCATTTATTTCGAGTATTAGAAATGCATTGGTTTTTCTATGATAGAATGTCCCAGGTAGCTCCGTAGTAAAGCATCAGTCTGCCAATATTGGAGACTCACATTCAATCCCTGGATCAGGAAGATCTCCTGGAGAAAGAAGTGACCCCCGACTCCAGTATTCTTGCCTGGGAAATCCCATGGACAGAGGAGCCTGACAGGTTCCTCTGGGGTCACAAAGACTTGGACACAACTGAACAACTGAGCATGAATGTGTTGTTTCCATTGAGTTTTATTGGGGTTAATTAATCAAATTGCTATTCGAGATGCATGAAATTGCCTCGGGGAGCGACCGGCAGCTCTGAGCCCCGCCCCTGAGCCAGGCCAACCAATGAGGTTCACTCACTTGCTTCACCGGGGTGGGTGGTCTTTTTATCTGCTCTCTCCTCGGAACCCCTAACGTCAGAACAGAAACTGCAGGTGTCTGTGGCCCCTGCCTCCTGTCACTACACGTCATTCCACTGCCTCTCTGCCCTGGATGTCATCTTTCTGAGACAGTCAGACGGGACAGCCCCCAAAGCCAGCAGAGTGAACCCCGCTTTTCTTCTCTCCCCAGCCACGTTCTTTACAGCACTTAACACGCAGCACCATGGTAAGTTCAGGCACATGCCCACCATCCCTCAGACTACAAATTTCCTTGAAGATTTTTTCTGTTTTTTTTTTTTTTTTTTTCAAACTATAGAATGTACAAAGGAGCATGGGAATAGTGGCCCATGAGGACCAGTTGGGGGAGGTGGGGTGGAGAAAATGTATATCAAGAGTAACACCTGTGTGTCTCCTACCTCCTGGCACTGAGTCCGGGCCTTGGCCCTTGACCTTTGGAAGTATGCCCCAAAGATGGGGACACCGGCTTTGAATTGAAGACGTCTCTTCCTGCGCAAAAGCTCCCTAACACAGATGGGCTGGAAGGCCAGCATTAGGGAACACAACTGATAACACTACCCGCCTTTGCCCATTCCAAAACCAGGACAAACTAGCAAGCTGGAAGGAAACCAACCTACAGCAAGGGGTCTCAAGGCAACACTTTTTCTCAGTTCACCTAAGTGGTGGCTCTCATTTATTTCGAGTATTAGAAATGCATTGGTTTTTCTATGATAGAATGTCCCAGGTAGCTCCGTAGTAAAGCATCAGTCTGCCAATATTGGAGACTCACATTCAATCCCTGGATCAGGAAGATCTCCTGGAGAAAGAAGTGACCCCCGACTCCAGTATTCTTGCCTGGGAAATCCCATGGACAGAGGAGCCTGACAGGTTCCTCTGGGGTCACAAAGACTTGGACACAACTGAACAACTGAGCATGAATGTGTTGTTTCCATTGAGTTTTATTGGGGTTAATTAATCAAATTGCTATTCGAGATGCCATGGCAAAATTATCTCAAAAGTGGTTTGGGAAAATTCCCCTGTGATTTAAACTCCTATGAGAAAATAACTAATTGTGAGTTTCAAATAGGAGACTCCCTTATCTTCCCCACCCCATCATCCAAAACAAATTGTTTCTAAAGTACAAGTTTTGAGAACGTGAGGCTCTCTTGGGAATGCAGTTGTATGATTGCCCATCAGGCTGTGTTATTCCCATTTTACAGATGGAGAAATTGTGCCCAGGCCAAGTGACTGCATCACAGTCACCACTGAGTTACATGCAGGAGTAAGAACATCTCGAGAATATGCCTAGAAATACAACTGCTGGGTGTCTTAGATACGGCCAAATTCCCCAGCTAAATCAAGCACCATTATACGACCAACAACATTTAAGCTTTCCAGTTTCCCTTTCCAATATATGCCAGGCTGTTATAAAAAGCAACTGTATTTTTACTTTAGATTTTATCGCTTTAGTTATAAGTGAGAGTGAGCATCTTTTCAGACAATTTATTTCTCTTCTTTTTTCAGGAAAGTTTCTGATTATACCCTTTGCCCATTTTTCTCTTTTGCTCTTCCACTGGAATTTCTAAGAACTTTCATTAATGAGAAGATGTTCTCTCTGTCGTTCGCTACAAATACTTTTACCAGTTCAGTAGTTGCCTTTTGGCTTATTTATGGCATTCTCACCAGAGGGAAATATTTTAAATTATATGTAATGCATTCGCCTATCTCTTTCGGTTTTACGCGATGCTTAGAAGAACCCTTGCCACTCCAAAATTCTTTTAATTTCACCCACATCCCCTTCTAGTATTCTATGGTTTCATAATTTGTATCTAAATCTTCATTGAATTGTAGTTTTTATTTCAGTATAATGAGTGAAGTAAGAATATAACTTGCCCCATCCCCCCACAAATGACCAGCTAATAGACCCTATATCATTTATTCATCTTTCCCACAGTGATTGAAATGCCATCTTGTTAAAGATTAAATCCTCTCACTGTTTGAACCTGTTTCTGGACCCATGGGTGTGTGTGTGTGTGTGTGTGTTAGTCACTTAGTCATGTCTGACTCTTGGCGATCCCATGGACTGTAGCACCTCAGGTTCCTCTGTCCATGGAATTCTGCAGGCAAGAATACTGGAGTGGGCAGCCATTCCCATCTCCAGGGGATCTTCCCCACCTAGGGGCCGAACCCAGTCTCCCATGCTGTAGGCAGATTCTTTACTGTCTGAGCCACCGGGGAAGCCCCCACTTTGTCTTCCATTCAGTATCATGTTATTTATTATCATTACCACTTACAAGGTGTTCTTTTATTTCATAGGGTCAGTTCCCTCCTCTTTTTTAGATTTTTCCTGTCTTTTCTCATAGGCTTGTATTTTTATATGAACCCTAGATTAATGTTGTCATGACCTGCTATTATTTTTATTTGTATCAAATTTAATTTATAAACAAATTTAAAGAGCACCACCAACTTTATTCTCAAAAGGGGGTACCTTTGCATTAAAGGTTTCTTTTAGTGGGTAGTCATTATGGACTGCATTGTGTCCTCCCCAAATTCATGTGCTGAAGTCCTAACCTCACCCCAGACCTCAGACTGTGACTGTAGTTGGAGAGGAACCTATAGTAGAAACAGTAGAATTTGAACCCATCGGGTTGAGTGAGAGGCAGCCCAGAACATTCCACTTAGGACTGTCGCTAGGAGGAAACAAGGTACCCAAGGCACTCAGCATACACTAAACCTCAGGTAAACTTTAGTTGGGTTTCCCCAGGTGGCTCAGCAGTAAAGAATCCATCTACCAATGCAGGAGATACTGGTTCAATCCCTGGGTCAGGAAGATGCCATGCAGGAGGAAATAGCAATCCACTCCAGTACTCTTGCCCGGGAAATTCCACGGACAGAGCCAGCTTGGAAGGTTGCAGTCCATGGACTCACAAAGAGTTGGACTCAACTCAACAGTTAAACGGTAACAACAATAAAACTTTCACTATGTCTTACATCCCTAAAGGCTTAGCGTATAAACTGCGGCACATCCTCCCTCCCCTCACTCTACACAAGCTTTCCTGGACCTTGGGAAATCTGGAACTTAATCTTGAAAGTGTAAGGAATGCTCACGGACTTGACATCAGAGAGATCCAAGGGAGTTCAATCCATCTGGCAAGTTCTGATGTCGTTGATCTTTAGTGAGGACAACCATGCGTGCCTCCCCCAGTTAAAGTCGCTAATGCACACACACACACACACACACACAAACCCCTATGTCGATGTTTGGCACAATGTAGGTGCTTAAACCAACTTTTTGGGTCCATTTGAGAAAATAACAGAAAGAACTTCAAAAGCTCTGCAAGAGAAACCATGAAGACAGGACACATGGTCCCCAGAGAGAATATAAAGTATAAAACCAGGTTCTTTTTTCCCAATCGGGACTAAACATTCCAAGCCACATCTCCTCAAAGAAATTAGCCCAGCTCATCAAGTCTGGCCGATCCTGCCTGAATTCACCAAGGACCATTTACATCGGTTTCGTTTGATCTCAGATGTTGACTTCCCTTCTATAGTGTTATGGATGGTTTTGACATTTATGGCTTCTGTTAAATAAGAAGATGGAGAGAACACAGGAGGGGGTTGGGGGGTGGGCAGAAAGATTTTTCCAGCAGAAAAGACGTGTCACATGCGGAGTGGGATCAGGCATCAGTGTCGCAGGGAACAATTCGGATGGGGCGAATTAAGCGGACGTTCCCATGATGAACTGTCTCTATGTGATCAGTCCAGTGATGGTAAATCTGGCTTGAATGGCAGCCAGGTTAACAAACTGGGGAGAAGATTGATCTGCGTCCACAGCCGGGGAAAGCACAAAGTGAAGAGCTCTTTCAGCCCTGCACCAGGCAGGGTATAAATATGTATCACTGGCTTCTAAAGTGAGTTATGATTTCATTCTCCTACCGGTACCTGAAATCTAGAGAGGGCATTTGTCTAGTCTTTGTATAGGGGGTGACAGCTATAGCAACATGGTCACACGGGGGAGATAACCGTTTGGCAGATAAATCAGGAGCCTTGAAGGAACCCGCTGTTATCCATTTGATCTTGGGGCAAGGCGGGGGGATCTCCCTGTCCACGGGCCACAGGGTCCGTACACTGTGCAGGTTTTCCCTTTACAGAAGGCTTCGTGGGTGCTGTTTTCTCCAGCCTGCCGTGTCTCTGGACGCACCTGTGTGCAGTTGTCTGTCTCCACCCTTCCCACAAGGCTTGACCTCCAGGGCATGAGCCCATGGAGGGCATGTTTGTCTTGGACGCCTCCGTGACCCCATCTTGAGCTCAGGATCTACCACTGTTTACCAAAACAAACAAAAAAGCCAGATCTGCAATTGAACCTCCGCCAGCGGCGGTGGAGACACCCATGATGTCTGTTTCTTTTTGTCTGACATGAGGTCCATGACCCCGAATACATCTTCAATGCCTGGGTCTCATTTCTCCTCCTGATAGTCACCATCATCAGGCAAGTCCCTCCCGTTCTGGGCTTCCTTCCTCACCACGGGAGTCCCAGATGTCAAATCTCTACCTGCCGCCTAGAGCCTTCTCCTGGGCTCCACGCCCATAGAGCCAACCGTCCCAAGGATATCTCCATCTGCGGGTCACCTTCATCTCTATCTCCATCTCTCCAGAATGGAGCTCAGCAGTCCTTCCTCTTCTTCCCAGGGACGTCCTCACCATTTCAACAGCTCAATCCAGAAGCCCAGCAGACATTTCTGACTCCCCCACACCATAGCCTGGCATCCCTGGGGCGAGGATTCTAATAAGCAGTTAGATTTCTGTTTGGGTAGAGTGAGTCTTGATCAGACATTCCTCAGAGTCCACACTCATGGCAGAGCGGGAATTCCACCCCCTTATGGTGTCAGAGCGGACTTGCCAAGGATGAACAATCACATCTGATGCCACCAGTCCCCATAACAGGAGAGGGTCGAACCAGCTCAGGGTCCCTAATCTAAGCCCCAAAGATCTCTGCAGGTGGAGAACCCTGTACTAGGTGCCCTTTGACTCGGAGGTTCCAATCCTCTGCGAGAAGATTTCTTGGAACATTACATGTTCCCTGAATCGAGACCGCTGTTATCCATTTGATCTTGGGGCAAGGCCGGGGATCTTCCCTTGAAGGAACCCGCTGTTATCCATTTGATCTTGGGGCAAGGCGGATCTCCTGTCCACGGGCCACAGGGTCCGTACACTGTGCAGGTTTTCCCTTTACAGAAGGCTTCGTGGGTGCTGTTTTCTCCAGCCTGCCGTGTCTCTGGACGCACCTGTGTGCAGTTGTCTGTCTCCACCCTTCCCACAAGGCTTGACCTCCAGGGCATGAGCCCATGGAGGGCATGTTTGTCTTGGACGCCTCCGTGACCCCATCTTGAGCTCAGGATCTACCACTGTTTACCAAAACAAACAAAAAAGCCAGATCTGCAATTGAACCTCCGCCAGCGGCGGTGGAGACACCCATGATGTCTGTTTCTTTTTGTCTGACATGAGGTCCATGACCCCGAATACATCTTCAATGCCTGGGTCTCATTTCTCCTCCTGATAGTCACCATCATCAGGCAAGTCCCTCCCGTTCTGGGCTTCCTTCCTCACCACGGGAGTCCCAGATGTCAAATCTCTACCTGCCGCCTAGAGCCTTCTCCTGGGCTCCACGCCCATAGAGCCAACCGTCCCAAGGATATCTCCATCTGCGGGTCACCTTCATCTCTATCTCCATCTCTCCAGAATGGAGCTCAGCAGTCCTTCCTCTTCTTCCCAGGGACGTCCTCACCATTTCAACAGCTCAATCCAGAAGCCCAGCAGACATTTCTGACTCCCCCACACCATAGCCTGGCATCCCTGGGGCGAGGATTCTAATAAGCAGTTAGATTTCTGTTTGGGTAGAGTGAGTCTTGATCAGACATTCCTCAGAGTCCACACTCATGGCAGAGCGGGAATTCCACCCCCTTATGGTGTCAGAGCGGACTTGCCAAGGATGAACAATCACATCTGATGCCACCAGTCCCCATAACAGGAGAGGGTCGAACCAGCTCAGGGTCCCTAATCTAAGCCCCAAAGATCTCTGCAGGTGGAGAACCCTGTACTAGGTGCCCTTTGACTCGGAGGTTCCAATCCTCTGCGAGAAGATTTCTTGGAACATTACATGTTCCCTGAATCGAGAGACAGAAGCTGAGGTTTTGCTCTTTTCCTCAAAAGGGAAACCTGAGAAGGAACCACATGGAGGCAGAGAAGGATGTGGTTTGGAGAATTTCACCAGCAGCACATGTGGGCAGTGGTCAAAGAGAAGTCATCGCCAGTTTCCTTTCTAGTAAGGAAAACTCATAGCTAAATGCTCACCTGGTCAAGGTTAAGACCCGCTTAGCCCGGAGGTTAAGAGCACACACAGGCTTCAGTGTCAGACAGACCTGAGTCAAATCCCACTCTCACTGCGGACTCACTGTGTGATCTTGGGCAAGTCATTTCATCTCTCCAAGTCTCAGTTTCTTCATCAATAAAATGGGAAAATGCCCGTACCTCTTAGGGTTACCGTGAGAATTAGTACAATTGCATATGTACGAGTACCCATGCGCATGGTAGTTCTTTGGTAAATGGTAACCATGGTTTTTGCAGATGATCAAGACTGTTCTTTCTGCTTTGCATTCTAAGTTCTTCCAGTCCTTGAAGGAAAATCTCAAGTGCCCCTCTTCCCTGAAGCTTTCGTGGATCAGCTGACAAGCAACTGGCAGGAACCGGGGAGACAAAGGTGATCCAGACATGATACCTACCTTCAGGTGGGCCATTGTTCTCAGCAGAGTCCAAACTCCCTTTCCATCACTTCCCCACTTTTCCATTAGCAAGCACGTTCACTTGTTCCCAGGTGCAGCTTTCTCCTCTCTACAACATGGATAATATTTCCCACGCCCACTGATGGTAATAAATGTAGAAAAAGACAGGAGGAAGGAAGGAAGAGAGGAAGGGAAGGGAGAAAAAGGAGGGGGAGGGAGGGGACGGAGGAGGAAGGGACCGCAGAGGAAGAAAGGCAGGGACATGTGAAGACCAGACTGCCCTAAGATATGAACTTATAAATGCCTGAGTGAATGAATCAACTTTCTTTCTCTCATTGTCTCCAGGTCCTACAAGCCTTCGTCCTCTGGGCCTCTGGGGCAGAATGCCTGTCCCAGATCTTTATCATCTACCTGGAGAGATTTCTTGGAACATTACATGTTCCCTGAATCGAGAGACAGAAGCTGAGGTTTTGCTCTTTTCCTCAAAAGGGAAACCTGAGAAGGAACCACATGGAGGCAGAGAAGGATGTGGTTTGGAGAATTTCACCAGCAGCACATGTGGGCAGTGGTCAAAGAGAAGTCATCGCCAGTTTCCTTTCTAGTAAGGAAAACTCATAGCTAAATGCTCACCTGGTCAAGGTTAAGACCCGCTTAGCCCGGAGGTTAAGAGCACACACAGGCTTCAGTGTCAGACAGACCTGAGTCAAATCCCACTCTCACTGCGGACTCACTGTGTGATCTTGGGCAAGTCATTTCATCTCTCCAAGTCTCAGTTTCTTCATCAATAAAATGGGAAAATGCCCGTACCTCTTAGGGTTACCGTGAGAATTAGTACAATTGCATATGTACGAGTACCCATGCGCATGGTAGTTCTTTGGTAAATGGTAACCATGGTTTTTGCAGATGATCAAGACTGTTCTTTCTGCTTTGCATTCTAAGTTCTTCCAGTCCTTGAAGGAAAATCTCAAGTGCCCCTCTTCCCTGAAGCTTTCGTGGATCAGCTGACAAGCAACTGGCGGGAAACCCGGGGGAGACAAAGGTGATCCAGACATGATACCTACCTTCAGGTGGGCCATTGTTCTCAGCAGAGTCCAAACTCCCTTTCCATCACTTCCCCACTTTTCCATTAGCAAGCACGTTCACTTGTTCCCAGGTGCAGCTTTCTCCTCTCTACAACATGGATAATATTTCCCACGCCCACTGATGGTAATAAATGTAGAAAAAGACAGGAGGAAGGAAGGAAGAGAGGAAGGGAAGGGAGAAAAAGGAGGGGGAGGGAGGGGACGGAGGAGGAAGGGACCGCAGAGGAAGAAAGGCAGGGACATGTGAAGACCAGACTGCCCTAAGATATGAACTTATAAATGCCTGAGTGAATGAATCAACTTTCTTTCTCTCATTGTCTCCAGGTCCTACAAGCCTTCGTCCTCTGGGCCTCTGGGGCAGAATGCCTGTCCCAGATCTTTATCATCTACCTGGAGAGAGATTTCATTTCCCACCTTTAACAGGCCAGTTTTCAATAAGCGAAAACCGTTTAAATGGCCGCTGTTCCCCCAAACAGTGCATTGGACAGAGTGCATGTGTTCAGCCATTTGTGGACATTAATAAAACATGGCAAAAAGCTGCTGCTTTATTTTATTTTGTCCTCCAAGTCCAGCTCTTTAAATCAAATATTTAGGGAGGGAATGTTTACCCGCACGTCCTCAAGGAAACATTTCTGGTCTTAAAGGCACACGTCTGCCATAGCAACTATGGGATAATAGGCGCATCAGGGAGTATAGTTTCTAAAGATGCTTTTAGGAAAGTAGTAGATCTCATCCGTGAATTCAGTAAAGGTGCAGGATATAAAATTAAAAGACGGACATCTCTTGCATTTCTATACACTAACAATGAAAGATCAGAAAGAGAAATTAAGTCAATAATCCCAGGTACCATCACACCAAGAATCAAACAGCCATGGTATTGTGGCAAACCTGTGCATCCACAGAGCTTGGTGAGGACAGGACAAAGGGTTTGACCAAGCTGATGAGGTTCAAGCTGGGCCTCGAGGAGAAGGATGACGGAAAGGGCATTCCATGCACTTGACAGCATCCAGGGATAGTCAAGGGCATAGCGGGTCCAGAGTGTCTGGGTAGGAAATTTGGTCAGAGGGAATCTAGGTTGAAACAGGTAGGGCCTTGAAAGTCAAGCTAAGGAGCTGTGACTTATCTTCAAGGCACAGGGAGACAGGCGTTGACGGGCTCACATGGCGTTGAAGGAAGCACTGGGGAGGCTTCAGGGAAGAGAGCTTGGAATAGAGGAAGAACGGTCACCAGGATGTTGGCTGCTAAGGTCATGATTTTGATGAGCCCCTGAATACTGAGCATCCACACTGCCACGCAAGGCACACGCTTCCCTCGTGTTTACACACGTCTCCCGCCTTCACTAGACTGGGGCAGGCGTGCGTGATTGCCTCCTTTGACCGATGGGGAAGTAGCCTACAGAAGGGCGTGCTTGGTGGATGGTCCCTCAGGTCCTACAAGCCTTCGTTCTCTGGGCCTCTGGGGCAGAATGCCTGTCCCAGATCTTTATCATCTACCTGGAGAGAGATTTCATTTCCCACCTTTAACAGGCCAGTTTTCAATAAGCGAAAACCGTTTAAATGGCCGCTGTTCCCCCAAACAGTGCATTGGACAGAGTGCATGTATTCAGCCATTTGTGGACATTAATAAAACATGGCAAAAAGCTGCTGCTTTATTTTATTTTGTCCTCCAAGTCCAGCTCTTTAAATCAAATATTTAGGGAGGGAATGTTTACCCGCACGTCCTCAAGGAAACATTTCTGGTCTTAAAGGCACACGTCTGCCATAGCAACTATGGGATAATAGGCGCATCAGGGAGTATAGTTTCTAAAGATGCTTTTAGGAAAGTAGTAGATCTCATCCGTGAATTCAGTAAAGGTGCAGGATATAAAATTAAAAGACGGACATCTCTTGCATTTCTATACACTAACAATGAAAGATCAGAAAGAGAAATTAAGTCAATAATCCCAGGTACCATCACACCAAGAATCAAACAGCCATGGTATTGTGGCAAACCTGTGCATCCACAGAGCTTGGTGAGGACAGGACAAAGGGTTTGACCAAGCTGATGAGGTTCAAGCTGGGCCTCGAGGAGAAGGATGACGGAAAGGGCATTCCATGCACTTGACAGCATCCAGGGATAGTCAAGGGCATAGCGGGTCCAGAGTGTCTGGGTAGGAAATTTGGTCAGAGGGAATCTAGGTTGAAACAGGTAGGGCCTTGAAAGTCAAGCTAAGGAGCTGTGACTTATCTTCAAGGCACAGGGAGACAGGCGTTGACGGGCTCACATGGCGTTGAAGGAAGCACTGGGGAGGCTTCAGGGAAGAGAGCTTGGAATAGAGGAAGAACGGTCACCAGGATGTTGGCTGCTAAGGTCATGATTTTGATGAGCCCCTGAATACTGAGCATCCACACTGCCACGCAAGGCACACGCTTCCCTCGTGTTTACACACGTCTCCCGCCTTCACTAGACTGGGGCAGGCGTGCGTGATTGCCTCCTTTGACCGATGGGGAAGTAGCCTACAGAAGGGCGTGCTTGGTGGATGGTCCCTCCCAGGAGAGTTGATTAAAGCTTCTTCCATTCCACCTCCCAGGTCACCTCCTCCATGAGCCATGAGTGCCCCTTCCTGCTGCCCTCTCCGAGAGGCCAGGAACTGATGGGAGCTTTGTCCCCTCTCCCTGACCTCCAGGGTCACTGGAACTCCTACTGTGTGCCCATCTTCACTGGGCCCTGGGATGCTGAGGTCATCAAAAGCAAATGAATGCGTCAGAATCCAGGGCTGGCAGCCGTCCCCCTTCCTCCATGCTGTCCCCACCCCCAGCTCCTGTCCTGGACTCTAAACAATTACTTTCAGGCACATTAGTGGCCTCGAGCTAAATGCTGAACTGTGTGTTTCCTGCTTAGAGGGATTGGATATTGCTGACTCTGCAAGGGTTGCCCTAAGTGCTTGAGAGCTGGGGAAGGGGGCTGGCTGCCCCCCCCCCCCATGGTGCTCATATTTAAGGAGCTACGGAGGAGGGGGGGTCATGCTTAAATAAATTTTTTTAAGACCAAACACCCGACAATTTTTGCAAGGCACAAGTGGAGAGAGGGGTGGCCAGGGAAGAGAAGGGAGGTCTAGTGAAATTGAAGCAGCAAATAGAATGGAGACGGTGGAAGGATGCCAACGCCCTTCTGGTCTGAGATTAAGGCGTTTCCGAGGGCTCCCAGGTCTAAGGGACAGCTCAGGCTCCATTCACACCCACAAACATTTACCAAGAATCTGCCTTCAATTCAAGGACACACAAGAGGTTGTCAGAATCACCTCACTGCTTTGAGAGTCAAATGACCTTAAGCTTGAACCCCACCTCACCTTGCAGGTCAAAGACCAGCCCCTCTCTGGGCTCCCTGACTGTGGAATTTCAGTTTCCCACAGTCTGGTCTGACTCCCAGCATGCGTTTCTGCTGCTGTGAATCGGCTTACCCCTTATAAGCGCTGTCCCTTTTCCACCTACCTGCAGTGGACACATCCTGACTCCCTCTCTCCCGCTTCCCAGCACCCCTGCCCCACAACTGCACACAAGGCAGGCTTTGCTAAAGGCATCTTGGCAAGCAGCAGAATTGACAATACCCCTGGGCACCCACATCTCCACCCAAGGCACCCTCCTGGTCCCTGACACCCCCCCATCTCCCTGAGGTGGGTCTGACCCCACCCCTCTTTCCAGTCTGGTCTTACTCTGCGTACCCTCTCTGAGGCTTAGCTACTCTCACATCCTCACTTTATTAAACGCACCACACTCCCTCCTGCCTCAGGGCCTTTGCACCCGCTGTTTGCACCATCTCTTTCTTTGTTCTTTCCCTGCAGAGGTAGGAGAGGACTCCTATGTAGGTCTCAGCACAAATGTCACTTATTCTGTGAGAGTTCCTGTGTCTCCCTAAATCAACCGTTTACCAGTTGATTCTATTCTTCATGATTCTTTCGCTTTGTCGCACACATTACAATGTGTGTATGTGTGTTAAATGTCAAACTCTCCCACCTGATCACAAGCTGTATGAACTTAGCAGGTGGCCAAGAAAGATTTGCTTAAAAAAAAAAAAAAGGCAAATGTCAGTTGCATTCATGAATGAATGCCATGTTGAGGATACAGATGTAGCCTAAGACAGGCGGCAAGTATCTCTCCTGGTCGGAAAGGCTTCAGAAAGATGGCTGCAGCTAAGAAGGGGCTCCCGTCAGAGAGCAGGGGCCAGCCTGCTTTGGCGTGAACAGCCAGAGCACACGGAAGAAGATGGAGAATCCCACTGGGAATGAGGCTGGGAAGCCAGGCAAGAGAAGAAGTGGGATCCTAAGAACAAGGCAGTGGGGAGCCAGTGAAGGATGGTGAGCAGGAGTGAAGTGGGCAGAGCTGATTTCAGCATCAGGTGCCCATGGGGAGGAAAGAGACCAAGGAGGGTTGGGGAGGGAAGAGCAGTCAGTGCTGTCCTGGGGACGGGGCCGTGGGCGGTTGGGCGCCTCAGGTGTGTGCAGGGAAGTGAGGATTCGCCCAGGAGCACAGGCTTGTGGGCAGAGGGAGCTGATTGGGTTTGGGAATTACTGAGTGGGAGGTGCCTGCCTTCCCGAGATGGTCTGAACAGGAGCAACCAAGCAGGCACCCAGGTCAGAGGTGGCCGTCCACGAGGCCAGCTGGGAGGGGGCCTGAAGCCGAGGGCGTGGACGAAAGGGCCCAGGAAGGATGCTGGCGGGATTTAAGATCCCTAGCTCCTTCCGGTCCTGACAACCGGTGATTTCATGATAGCTGGAAGCTCTATTCGAGAGGGGAGGAGCGGAGTTCATGCCCTCCGCTCAGGAGGAGAGCCCGAGGGAGAGGGAGCGATGGAAAGGGCTTATTATCCTCCATCTCCAGGTATCCGGCAACATGTAGGCTGGCATCTGATGGCCGGTGCTAATGAAATGGCCCGCTTGCGGCCCGGTAGCCAGTAATCAGGGACTCGTGAGGCTGGGCTGGGCTGCCAAGGCTGCTGGCTCCTGCCCAACTCTGAAACCTGGCAGGTGGGAACCCCTGTGCCTTCAGGACCAAGTGGTTGGTCTTCTGCCGTGTGGGTTTTCGCCCCAGATTCTGGCTTTTCAGAGGGACAGGGGTCAGTGAAATATTCACTAGCAAAGGTCAGAATCTGTTTCGTGAGGGACAAGGAAAGAATTGGAAGGCTCAACACAGCGAAGAGAGAAAACACAAATCCCAAGACCTCGCCCTGGGCCCGGATGGCAGATACGACCCGGGGATAACGGTGCTGAGCTCCCTGTCATGGGAGGGAAGTTTGAACATCCCTTCGAAGATGGTGTTACAGAGAAGAGTCAAATCTTGAAGAAGGGCTTAAACAAGGAGACCCTTGAGGCCTCTTCTGACCCTTAGAATCTAAGACTCAACAATCCACATGCTACGTATTCATTCTTCCATCTCAAATCTCCAAATCCAGAGAGTTCTACCCAGCCGCTCACCTCAAACCCTCTGGCCAGAGTCTCAGGTCTGGCTAAAGGTATTTTGCAGCCACATGTGACTTTTTCTTTTTTTCCTGGACACTTCTACTGGTCTTTCATTTATCTATTTTCATCCATCTTTGTTCTTTGGCCCGTGTGGGCCTCCCAGAGCAGTGGCCTCTGTCACTGCAGGGCACTGGCTCCAGGCGCATGCGCTCCAGAGCTCCGGCTCGGTAATTGGACACATCGGTCCAGCCGCTCCGCGGCACGTGGGATCTTCCCAGGCCAGGGATCGAACCGGCACCCCTTGCACTGCAAGGCGGTGTCCTTACCCACTGGACCACCAGGGAAGCCCCACATGTGACTTCTGACTAAACCCTCCCAGACCCTCCCTGCCCACTTAAAGACCACCCTGCCCACCTCCCCAGCCCGTCTCTATCAGCCAGTGTCCATGCTGGACACTGGGAAGAGGGAAGCTGGGAGCCCAGGTGTCAACATTGTGCCCTGGAGATCGGTCACCAGCTCAGGTCCCTTGCCTGAGTCCCTTGCCTGCTCTGGGTCTTAGTTGACCACGTTTGGATAAGAGAGTTGGGAAAGATGTTTGTACTGGCTTGGATGCAGCTGCAGAATCCCAAAGGGTCTTACTACAAAGTGGTACATGTGTCCTAGGCCTTCTTACGCCGACCCTGTGTTCTTCCCACCTGACCCCAGGGACAGAGAGAAGGTGGACACTAGAGAGTGTCTGTAGCAAGATCTAGGGCTTAGGCCAATGACTGTTGGTCTGGAGACATCTTTTCTTAATTTGGAAAAAAGCTGTATACATTGGCACTGCATGCTGCAAAGAACACATTAGGCTTAAAGCTGTTTCTTCCCCTTAGAAATCCCCTGCCAGCCGGAAAGAATTGGAAGGCTCAACACAGCGAAGAGAAAACACAAATCCCAAGACCTCGCCCTGGGCCCGGATGGCAGATACGACCCGGGGATAACGGTGCTGAGCTCCCTGTCATGGGAGGGAAGTTTGAACATCCCTTCGAAGATGGTGTTACAGAGAAGAGTCAAATCTTGAAGAAGGGCTTAAACAAGGAGACCCTTGAGGCCTCTTCTGACCCTTAGAATCTAAGACTCAACAATCCACATGCTACGTATTCATTCTTCCATCTCAAATCTCCAAATCCAGAGAGTTCTACCCACCCCTCACCTCAAACCCTCTGGCCAGAGTCTCAGGTCTGGCTAAAGGTATTTTGCAGCCACATGTGACTTTTTCTTTTTTTCCTGGACACTTCTACTGGTCTTTCATTTATCTATTTTCATCCATCTTTGTTCTTTGGCCCGTGTGGGCCTCCCAGAGCAGTGGCCTCTGTCACTGCAGGGCACTGGCTCCAGGCGCATGCGCTCCAGAGCTCCGGCTCGGTAATTGGACACATCGGTCCAGCCGCTCCGCGGCACGTGGGATCTTCCCAGGCCAGGGATCGAACCGGCACCCCTTGCACTGCAAGGCGGTGTCCTTACCCACTGGACCACCAGGGAAGCCCCACATGTGACTTCTGACTAAACCCTCCCAGACCCTCCCTGCCCACTTAAAGACCACCCTGCCCACCTCCCCAGCCCGTCTCTATCAGCCAGTGTCCATGCTGGACACTGGGAAGAGGGAAGCTGGGAGCCCAGGTGTCAACATTGTGCCCTGGAGATCGGTCACCAGCTCAGGTCCCTTGCCTGAGTCCCTTGCCTGCTCTGGGTCTTAGTTGACCACGTTTGGATAAGAGAGTTGGGAAAGATGTTTGTACTGGCTTGGATGCAGCTGCAGAATCCCAAAGGGTCTTACTACAAAGTGGTACATGTGTCCTAGGCCTTCTTACGCCGACCCTGTGTTCTTCCCACCTGACCCCAGGGACAGAGAGAAGGTGGACACTAGAGAGTGTCTGTAGCAAGATCTAGGGCTTAGGCCAATGACTGTTGGTCTGGAGACATCTTTTCTTAATTTGGAAAAAAGCTGTATACATTGGCACTGCATGCTGCAAAGAACACATTAGGCTTAAAGCTGTTTCTTCCCCTTAGAAATCCCCTGCCAGCCTCCCACCCATTACCTGCCCAGAAAGCACTGGTGTCGGCTGGACCTAAAATAGGGCATCAGTAGAAAAAAAACAGTAGATGTTTGACATATCGTTTAAACACAATAAACAGAAACTCTAGGAGATGCATGCTCCCAACATGAACCAGATTTGTCAATATTAAAAACCATCTCAGGAAGAATGAAGTGATTGCCTCTGGGGAGTGTAATTCGGGAAGCCCCACTGCTTTTCTTTTTCAATTATTTTCTTTTTCAATTATATCATTTCCTTTTTAAAGCACATGCATGTGTTACTTTTATTAAAATGACACTGAATTATTAAAATAGTATTAATAAATAATATATGTCAATGGTTATATATTTATTATACATTAAATATATATTGATATATAATATATTCTGTGTTGTTAAATATGGATATCATATATACTTGGAGAGTCTTAATTTCAACACAAAAGGTAATCATGCAGCTGGATAAAAATGGTTTCATGGAAAACTGGTTTTTAAAAAATATCTGTCATGGCAAGTAACTGTACGCTTGAATTATCTTTTTTAGGAGTCAAAGAAAATTTTTTTTCTCTTAGGCCAATGATATCCCTTTTTTCATGCCAGCCCAGATTTACAACGTCATGGGTTTTTTCCTTTTCTTTCCCTTTTTCTCTCTCTCTCTCTTTTTTTAACTTGAATTCTCCTCTGTTTTATTATTTTTGCAAGACTTGGGAAAGTGTTTATGAAGTTGCCTTTCCATAAATTTTCATGATGTTATAGACACCTTTTTCTGGGTCTGTTCTAAGGAACTCTGAGTTAAATGGATCTCTTCTTTCCCGCAAATTTTGAAAACGTGTCAAGCTCCCATATCACAAAACATGGGAGTGAAGTTGCAATCAGCAAGGGGTTCCTATGGGTTCAGGCAGGAGCGCTTAACCTACTCTCATTGCAGTCTCTGAAACCTCTGCCCCTGTGCTCTGGAACTTCCAAGACTGAGCCCAAGATTGGCATTCAAGGCCTTGCTGAGAGAAGGCTGTCCAAGTCTGGTCACCTCAGCTACTCTGGAAAAGTCAATCTTGCTACACCTAATCACAGGCTTCCCTAGTGGCTCAGTGGCAAAGAATCCGCCTGCCAATGCGAGAGACCCGAGTTCAACCCCTGGGTCAGGAAGATCCGCTTAAGAAGTGAATGACAATCCACTCCAGTATTCCTGCCTGGGAAATCCCAGGGACAAAGGAGTCTGGTGGGCTACAGTCCATGGAGTCACAAAGAGTCAGATGCAACCTAGAGACTAACCAACAACACACTATCACACAGCTCATTCCAGCCAAGAAGCCCTTCCCTACGCATTCCTCCACTAGACCTTCATTCACTCCATTATCTCCTTTAAAACGCTGTCTCAAGGATTTGCCAGGTGGTCCATCAGTTAAGACTCCACACTCTCAGCGCAGGGGGCCCAAGTTCAACTCCTGATCAGGAAACTAAATCCACGTGCCACATCTCATGCCACAACTAAAGATCCCACATCCCACAATGACGGTCCCCCATACCTTAACTAAGATTCAGTGCAGTCAAATACATAAATAAATATTTTGTAAAAATAAGTACAAACAGGGCTTCTCCTGGTGGTCCAGTGGGTAAGGACACCGCCTTGCAGTGCAGGGGGCGCCAGTTCTATCCCTGGCCTGGGAAGAGCCCACATGCCACGGAGCGGCTGGACGGATGTGTCCAATTACCGAGCTGGAGCTCTGGCACGCGTGCGCCCAGAGCCAGTGCTCTGTGACAACAGGGGCCACCGCGACAGGAGGCCCACAGGAGCCAAAGAACAAAGACGGATGAAAATAGAGAAATGAAAGACCAATGGAAGTGGCCCACCCGTTCCCCTCTCTCCCCACCCCGCCCCCCCAAAAAGATTTAAAAAAAAAAAATAAATAAGTACAAACAGGGCTTCCCTGGTGGTCCAGTGGGTAAGGACACCGCCTTGCAGTGCAGGGGGCGCCAGTTCTATCCCTGGCCTGGGAAGAGCCCACATGCCACGGAGCGGCTGGACGGATGTGTCCAATTACCGAGCTGGAGCTCTGGCACGCGTGCGCCCAGAGCCAGTGCTCTGTGACAACAGGGGCCACCGCGACAGGAGGCCCACAGGAGCCAAAGAACAAAGACGGATGAAAATAGAGAAATGAAAGACCAATGGAAGTGGCCCACCCGTTCCCCTCTCTCCCCACCCCGCCCCCCCAAAAAGATTTAAAAAAAAAAAATAAATAAGTACAAACAGGGCTTCCCTGGTGGTCCAGTGGGTAAGGACATCACCTTGCAGTGCAAGCGACACCAGTTCGATCCCTGGCCTGGGAAGATTCCCATGGGCCGCGGAGCAGCTGGACCAATGTGTCCAACTACCAAGTCGGAGCTCTGAAGTGCACGTGCCCAGAGCCGGTGCTATGCAGTGACAGAGGCCACTGCAATGGGAGACCCACACAGGCCAGAGAACAAAGATGGAAATGAAAGACCAACAGAAGTGGCCAAAAAATAATAATAATAAGTACAAATAAATAAAATGCGGACTTCCCTGGTGGTACAGTGGAAAGAATCTGCCTGCCAATGCTGGGGACACAGGTTCGATCCCTGGTCTGGGAAGATTCCACATGCCACAGAGCAACTAAACCTGTGTGCCACCACTACTAAGCCCACATGCTGCAACTACTGAAGTTCTAGTAGCCAGTACTCCACACCAGGAGAAGCCGTGACAAGGAGAAGTCCGTGTACCACAACAAAGAGAAGCCCCTGCTTGCTTCAACTAGAGAATGTCCTCATGCAGCAATAAGACCCAGTGCTGCCAAAAGTAAGTCAATAAAATTATTACAAATGAATAAATAAAATGCTACCTAACATATCCAGCTCCTGAAGGTGAGCTACAATAATGAACAACAGCCAATAAGTTGAGCTGTTACTGTATTCATGAGGATTCCTGCTGGGATTTTGAAGTAGTAAACGTTTTCTGACGGCTAATGTATATGAAGTCCTTTGCAGCCATTTTCATTGAATCTGCATGACCATCCTACAAAACCCACCTCAGGAAAACAGAGCAACAAGTTCCATTGCCAGAGGCCCCCCAGCTAGCAAAGGGTCAGGGCGATGTGAAGCAGGAGTTCCTGAAGTCACGTGCTTCCCCGTGACACTATACCAGGTTCTGGGGAGGCAGTGGATATGCCGTAAATAATTACACATGGAGCTCAGCCGATAGTCTGAGAGCTTCATGACACTGGGGACATTGCTCTTTCTAGGGGGGACGTTTGTATGTTTTCATATTCTGGGCTAATCTTGGTGAGTAATTTGGTGAGTGAATAAAAATGAGAACACAGAACCCTGATTTTAAAAAGACATACCCAAGGGCCTCTAAGAAATTGGGAGGTGAGAGACAATAGCCAAGGATAGATCTAGTAAGCGGAAAGACAGAGGGAAAGAAAATGGGTGGAAAGCCGTGGCTCCTTCCACCCTGTACGTGGCTGGTAGGAATGTAAATGGTATGGCCATTGCGGAAAACAGCTTGGTGGTTTTCCTCAAAGTTACATGTGGAATTACTGCAGTTACTCCCAGGTATACCAGGAGTTCCACTTCTCAGTTCATTGCCAAAAAGGATTGAAAATAGAAACACAAACAGGCACTTGTACACAATGTTGATTGCAGCCTTATCACATTATCCAAAAGGGGAAGTAGCTCAAGCGTCCATCACCAAAGGGATAGATAAGTAACATATAGTAGACACATACAAGAGAATATTATTCAGTCATAAAAAGTATAAATGTTATATAATTCTACTTACAAGAAATCTCTAGAACAGGTAAATTCATAGCGACAGAAAGTGAATTAGAGGTAGGCAGGAATGGGGATTGGGGAATGGGGAGCTATTGCTTAATGGTACCCTGGCTGCACAATGCTGTGAATGTAATTAATGCCATTCAATTGTACACTGAAAAATGACTTAAAGGCCAACTTTTATATTATACATATTTGAGCACTATTTTTTTTAATCACACTATAAAAGTTGGAAATGGAGGGAAGAAAACCACAGAAGCCCACACAGATATCTGAGACTGAACTGCCTGGAACATGTTTTGGGGGCTCTTGATTGATTTTTATTGTTCAACTGCCTGTGCATTTGCAATATGTTCACGGTATATAAATAACATTAGCGATTAGAGAGCATCCATGTCTGTCTCATTAAAGCATTAAGACTTTCTTTTCCAATTCTCCAAAACATAACATAAAATGTTTGGAGTCCCAGGAAAGAAAACTAGGAGAGGATCTTAAACAAAATCTGCACATTTGTATCTGTCTACCTTCTATCTCTGTCATCTATATTAGGCCTTCAGAGATTCAATCTGTGATATTGACAGCTTATGTCCCACATATGAACGTCAACCTGAGGGCAAAGTGTTCCCATTCTCTGCTCCCCACCCCTGGAATGTAGCATTTGTGAAACTATGCAGTGTAGGCTGTGTTTAGTACCAGAAGGCCTGAAATTAAAACGAAAGAAGCCAGCGCAGGTGGTCTCTCTTCCCTCCCAGAATATAGAACTTTACTCTTGGTCCTCCGGAGTGCAATGAAATGAAACATGAAACAAGGAAATGTTTGGAATTACTGCAGTTACTCCCAGGTATACCAGGAGTTCCACTTCTCAGTTCATTGCCAAAAGGATTGAAAATAGAAACACAAACAGGCACTTGTACACAAGTTGAGTCAGTCCTTATCAAAGTAAATCCAAAAGGCGACAGTACCCTTTCACATTATCCAAAGGAAGTAGCTCAGCGTCCATCACCAAAGGGATAGATAAGTAACATATAGTAGACACATACAAGAGAATATTATTCAGTCATAAAAAGTATAAATGTTATATAATTCTACTTACAAGAAATCTCTAGAACAGGTAAATTCATAGCGACAGAAAGTGAATTAGAGGTAGGCAGGAATGGGGATTGGGGAATGGGGAGCTATTGCTTAATGGTACCCTGGCTGCACAATGCTGTGAATGTAATTAATGCCATTCAATTGTACACTGAAAAATGACTTAAAGGCCAACTTTTATATTATACATATTTGAGCACTATTTTTTTTAATCACACTATAAAAGTTGGAAATGGAGGGAAGAAAACCACAGAAGCCCACACAGATATCTGAGACTGAACTGCCTGGAACATGTTTTGGGGGCTCTTGATTGATTTTTATTGTTCAACTGCCTGTGCATTTGCAATATGTTCACGGTATATAAATAACATTAGCGATTAGAGAGCATCCATGTCTGTCTCATTAAAGCATTAAGACTTTCTTTTCCAATTCTCCAAAACATAACATAAAATGTTTGGAGTCCCAGGAAAGAAAACTAGGAGAGGATCTTAAACAAAATCTGCACATTTGTATCTGTCTACCTTCTATCTCTGTCATCTATATTAGGCCTTCAGAGATTCAATCTGTGATATTGACAGCTTATGTCCCACATATGAACGTCAACCTGAGGGCAAAGTGTTCCCATTCTCTGCTCCCCACCCCTGGAATGTAGCATTTGTGAAACTATGCAGTGTAGGCTGTGTTTAGTACCAGAAGGCCTGAAATTAAAACGAAAGAAGCCAGCGCAGGTGGTCTCTCTTCCCTCCCAGAATATAGAACTTTACTCTTGGTCCTCCGGAGTGCAATGAAATGAAACATGAAACAAGGAAATGTTTGTCAGCCTCTGGGTAGGCGAGTGGTGAGAAAGTTTAAATTTAGAGAACATGACACAATCGTTAAAAATACACTGAAGGAGAGCAACCCTTGGAACAATGAGATAAAAGTAGGTCAGGACTGTTAACAGCGGCCGAAGGATGCTGCTTCCGGGCCTGGCAAAGAGTGAGCCGGGGCTGGGTACTAGGATAGCTGGTATTTTCCACTGCTTATTATACAGAATTATAATCTTGCTGAGTATCAAGATCCATCCATAATACTAGCAAAGCATTAAGAAGAGGGAAGGAAGGAAAAGAGGGAAGGAAAGAAGGAGGGAGGAACGAAAAAAAATCACACATGAGTTCCTTTCAACGGGAGATAAAAAATGTAAAAGGACACTTGGGAAAAGTGAAATAATAATAAATGTAAAGTATGGATCAGGCGAAATCTGTGGTTTAGGAGGATGAATACGTATCAGGGTAGCTAGAAAGAAACCTAAACAGTAGTTGGTAAATCCAGGAGAAACTCTGCAGACCACTCCGATCTTGTTGAGGCAGAGAGATGAAACCACAGGAAAAAACAGGCAGAACTGGGGAGTAGTTCCTTATTTTAATCTGAACAGGGAAGCCCGCTTGGGAAAGACAAAAATCTCCATCAAAGCCACCCACTAAAATTTCACTCCCTGGTGCCCTGAAAATAGAAAACCTACTTTATACTAATGACAGTATAATAAGAAGAAGAAGAAGATTTAGAAATGAAAAAACCAGTAAATGTTGGGTACGTTCATTTCCTTTTGCCTCTTTAACAAATTAACCACGAATGGGTGTGTGAATGTGCGCTCAGTCATATCCAACTCTTTGTGACCCCATGGACTATAGCCCACCAGGCTTCTCTGTCCATGGAATTTTCCAGGCAAGTGTGCTGGAGTCGTTTGCCATTTTCTCCTCCAGGCAATTTTCCCAACCTGGGGATCAAACCCGCGTCTCCTGAACCTCCTGCAAGGGCAGGTGGGTTCTTTACAACTGGGCCACCCAGGAAACACACAAAGGTATTGATTATCCTGCCATTCTGGAGGTCCAATGTCTAAAATGGCTTTCACTGGGCTAACACCAAAGTGTTTGCAGGGCCATGTTCCTTCTAGAGGCTGTAGGAAGGCATCTGTTTCCTTGCCTTTTCCAGCTCCTAGAAGCCACCTGTATCCCTTGGCTCATGGCGCCTCCCTCCGTCTTCAAAGCACGTTTACATCTCTCTCTAACTCTGATTTCTCTCGTGCCTCCTTCCACTTTTTTAGGACGGGGAGATCCTATTGGAGCCTCCTGGATCATCTTCCTCTTTGAAGGTCATCTGAGTAACAGTGTTAATCCCCTCTGCCATCTTCCTCTGTGCCATGTAACACAACATATTCAGGTTCCGGGCTTAGGACATGTGCGTCCTTTAGGGAAAGCCTTCATTTTGATTGCCACAGGGAAAACCACACGTGGTGCAATTAGTACAACTCTCAGAAAAAGTTGGAAGGGAAGCCTGGAGGGGCTGCACCACAGACCGTGGATGACAACGTGAGGAAGACTCTCCGCTGTGGCCAGCGTGAGGCTGCAGCCTGAGGGAAGACTCTCCAGCCAAGTCTTGTCGACCTGCTGTGTCACCCCCCACCCCCAGGTCTAGTCAGGTTCTGTGTTGAGTAACAAATCATGTAGCTGTGTATCCAAGTTGCCTTAGCCAGGCTGACTCATCAGCATCGCTGTCCAGATGTCTTCTGTCAAGTCTAGAGAAAAGTAGATACTCCCCATCCTGGGACTCCACGTAGGGAGGAAGTGGGGAAGCTCAGAGCTTATGCTATTCCCTTGCTCTTACATCACCCTGGCAGGGTGCAGTGAGGGGAGGAGGGGGGGAGGCATCCAGAGCTGGAACATGGATCAGAAGTCAACAATGGGCTTGACTGTCAGACCCATCCCAAAGATGAAAGAAGTAACACCTAGAGGTTAAATGACCTGTCCATCACAACCTGGAGAGTAAGCAGAGGAACTGGGATGGAGCTCTAGATCTGTCTGAGCCCCCAAAGCTTAACTGTTCACTTGATACGTATGCTGGGCTGTACTCAGACACTCAGTCATGGCTGTTTGCCACCCTATGGTTTGTACCCTGCAGGCTCCTCTGCCCACGGAATTTCCCAGGCAAGGATACTAGACTTGGGTGCTGTTTCCTCCTCCGGGGGATCTTCCCAACCCAGGGACTGACCCTGCATCTCCTGCACAGGCAGGTGAACTCTTTACCACTAGCACCACCTGGGAAGCCATGGATATGCCATATATAGAATTATAGGTTCCCAGGTATAAGACCTAGTGTTGGGACCTCCTTGGTGGTCCAGTCTCTTCTCTTTGTTTGCCTCCTTCCACTTTTTTAGGACGGGGAGATCCTATTGGAGCCTCCTGGATCATCTTCCTCTTTGAAGGTCATCTGAGTAACAGTGTTAATCCCCTCTGCCATCTTCCTCTGTGCCATGTAACACAACATATTCAGGTTCCGGGCTTAGGACATGTGCGTCCTTTAGGGAAAGCCTTCATTTTGATTGCCACAGGGAAAACCACACGTGGTGCAATTAGTACAACTCTCAGAAAAAGTTGGAAGGGAAGCCTGGAGGGGCTGCACCACAGACCGTGGATGACAACGTGAGGAAGACTCTCCGCTGTGGCCAGCGTGAGGCTGCAGCCTGAGGGAAGACTCTCCAGCCAAGTCTTGTCGACCTGCTGTGTCACCCCCCACCCCCAGGTCTAGTCAGGTTCTGTGTTGAGTAACAAATCATGTAGCTGTGTATCCAAGTTGCCTTAGCCAGGCTGACTCATCAGCATCGCTGTCCAGATGTCTTCTGTCAAGTCTAGAGAAAAGTAGATACTCCCCATCCTGGGACTCCACGTAGGGAGGAAGTGGGGAAGCTCAGAGCTTATGCTATTCCCTTGCTCTTACATCACCCTGGCAGGGTGCAGTGAGGGGAGGAGGGGGGGAGGCATCCAGAGCTGGAACATGGATCAGAAGTCAACAATGGGCTTGACTGTCAGACCCATCCCAAAGATGAAAGAAGTAACACCTAGAGGTTAAATGACCTGTCCATCACAACCTGGAGAGTAAGCAGAGGAACTGGGATGGAGCTCTAGATCTGTCTGAGCCCCCAAAGCTTAACTGTTCACTTGATACGTATGCTGGGCTGTACTCAGACACTCAGTCATGGCTGTTTGCCACCCTATGGTTTGTACCCTGCAGGCTCCTCTGCCCACGGAATTTCCCAGGCAAGGATACTAGACTTGGGTGCTGTTTCCTCCTCCGGGGGATCTTCCCAACCCAGGGACTGACCCTGCATCTCCTGCACAGGCAGGTGAACTCTTTACCACTAGCACCACCTGGGAAGCCATGGATATGCCATATATAGAATTATAGGTTCCCAGGTATAAGACCTAGTGTTGGGACCTCCTTGGTGGTCCAGTGGTTAAGACTCTGCCTTGGGAGGAAGAGGACATGGGTTGGATCCCTGGTCAGGGAAGTAAGATCCCACATGCAGTGGAGCAACTAAGTCTGCATGCCAAAACTAGATAGTCCGTTCCTTACAACAAAAGATCCCGCATAAGGCAATGGAGACCCGATGTGACACAAATAAGACCCAACACGGCCAAATAAATGAATACTTTAAAAAAAAAGACCTAGTGTCTATTTTCCACGGATTCAATTTTAAGGGACCCTGTCATTTATTTGGGCTTCCCTCATAGCTCAGACGGTAAAGAATCTGCCTCCAATGCAGGAGACCTGGGTTCTATTCCTGGGTTGGGAAGATCCCCTAGAGGAGGGCATGGCAACCCACTCCAGTATTCCTGCCTGGAGAATCCCACAGACAGAGGAGCCTGGTGGGCTACAGGCCATGGGCTCGCAAGAGTCAGACATGCCATTTATTCAATTAGCACAGGTGTTTGTAGATAAGAAAGCCTAAGAAACTATGGAAGCTCATGGGAAGGATGACTAACCCTGCCTTGTTGGTTTTGTATTTATAAAAAGAGGCATCTACGCCAAGTCATGAGAATTCTCCAGGCGTTACACTGGTGCAGAGGCCTGGAAGAGACAAAACTCACAGCCTGAGCCGTGTCTCTGCTCCACCTTGTCCCTCCAGGTCCCAGCGGTCTGTCTGCAACGTTGTCGTTACACTGGGCTGACTGTCAGACCCATCCTGAAAGAAGTAACACCTAGGGGCCCCAAAGGAGAGTAAGCAGAGGAACTGGGATGGAGCTCTAGATCTGTCTGAGCCCCCAAAGCTTATCTGTTCACTTGATACGTATGCTGGGCTGTACTCAGACACTCAGTCATGGCTGTTTGCCACCCTATGGTTTGTACCCTGCAGGCTCCTCTGCCCACGGAATTTCCCAGGCAAGGATACTAGACTTGGGTGCTGTTTCCTCCTCCGGGGGATCTTCCCAACCCAGGGACTGACCCTGCATCTCCTGCACAGGCAGGTGAACTCTTTACCACTAGCACCACCTGGGAAGCCATGGATATGCCATATATAGAATTATAGGTTCCCAGGTATAAGACCTAGTGTTGGGACCTCCTTGGTGGTCCAGTGGTTAAGACTCTGCCTTGGGAGGAAGAGGACATGGGTTGGATCCCTGGTCAGGGAAGTAAGATCCCACATGCAGTGGAGCAACTAAGTCTGCATGCCAAAACTAGATAGTCCGTTCCTTACAACAAAAGATCCCGCATAAGGCAATGGAGACCCGATGTGACACAAATAAGACCCAACACGGCCAAATAAATGAATACTTTAAAAAAAAAAAAGACCTAGTGTCTATTTTCCACGGATTCAATTTTAAGGGGACCCTGTCATTTATTTGGGCTTCCCTCATAGCTCAGACGGTAAAGAATCTGCCTCCAATGCAGGAGACCTGGGTTCTATTCCTGGGTTGGGAAGATCCCCTAGAGGAGGGCATGGCAACCCACTCCAGTATTCCTGCCTGGAGAATCCCACAGACAGAGGAGCCTGGTGGGCTACAGGCCATGGGCTCGCAAGAGTCAGACATGCCATTTATTCAATTAGCACAGGTGTTTGTAGATAAGAAAGCCTAAGAAACTATGGAAGCTCATGGGAAGGATGACTAACCCTGCCTTGTTGGTTTTGTATTTATAAAAAGAGGCATCTACGCCAAGTCATGAGAATTCTCCAGGCGTTACACTGGTGCAGAGGCCTGGAAGAGACAAAACTCACAGCCTGAGCCGTGTCTCTGCTCCACCTTGTCCCCTCCAGGTCCCAGCGGTCTGTCTGCAACGTTGTCAGTCATGATGGCAGACACACAGGCAATGACCGCGGCCAGCTGCATGCAGGGCCTGAAGTCTCTCGCCTGGAGTCACACACATCACGCATCCTCCACTTACTGGTCAGCGGAAGTCACCTGGCCTATCCTATGCAAATGAAGGGTGATTGAGGAGGGGCCACACATACAAGTGAGTCAGGATGTGCATGGTCTCTCGTACAACGTGTACCAGGATTTGGAGACAAGCCCAAGCCTCCATGTCCCACAACGCCACAACGACCTAACCACATCACACGAGATGTGATCGTTCTTTCCCAGAGGCATGAAATCATCCACGGGAGCCAAAACTTGAGTCCATGACACGGTATCAGGTGGACCAATGCCTGGCGTTGGCAGCAGCACCCCTCCCGTGGCTTCGTCATCATAAACGAACAATAAACATTTCACCGAAACCTTTAAACGGATAGAGGAGTTTAATTATGAGAATTTAATTTTCAGAAGCAAAAGCTGCTTTTATACAATTACAGCGAGGCAACTTTTAATTAACTCTGGAAACTTTCTTTCGCTTGGAAAATCTAATTAAACATACTTAGGGAACTATTAACACAAGATTCAGGAAGGGGGCGGAAATAATAATGGGAAGGTGTGAAACAAGAGACGGAGGACGAGCGTCACGGGGAAGCTAGGGTCACCGAAGTTTCCCCGAGCATTCCTGCTCCTCTCGAGCTTTCAGGACACAGGAGCGTGCTCGGCCGAGCCTTTTGCAGCCCCGAGGACTGCAGATCGCCAGGTTCTTCTGTCCATACTATCACCCTGGCAAGAATACTGGAGTGGGTTGTTACTTCCTCCTCCAGATCTTCCCAACCCAGGGATTGAACCTCTTCTCCTGCGTCTCCTGCACTGACAGATGGGTTCTTTACCACCAGCGCCACCTGGGAAGCCCCCAGGACAGAGTGAGAGTTCTGCCTCTTCTTTCTTCTATGTTTGGGACTCCCTCGTCTCTCGTGTAGAGAATACAGAGGGGGGCTGAGTGGTCAGATGTGAGGGTTACTGGTGCGGGTAAAAAATGATGCCCCAGCCTCCAGGTCCCAGCGGTCTGTCTGCAACGTTGTCAGTCATGATGGCAGACACACAGGCAATGACCGCGGCCAGCTGCATGCAGGGCCTGAAGTCTCTCGCCTGGAGTCACACACATCACGCATCCTCCACTTACTGGTCAGCGGAAGTCACCTGGCCTATCCTATGCAAATGAAGGGTGATTGAGGAGGGGCCACACATACAAGTGAGTCAGGATGTGCATGGTCTCTCGTACAACGTGTACCAGGATTTGGAGACAAGCCCAAGCCTCCATGTCCCACAACGCCACAACGACCTAACCACATCACACGAGATGTGATCGTTCTTTCCCAGAGGCATGAAATCATCCACGGGAGCCAAAACTTGAGTCCATGACACGGTATCAGGTGGACCAATGCCTGGCGTTGGCAGCAGCACCCCTCCCGTGGCTTCGTCATCATAAACGAACAATAAACATTTCACCGAAACCTTTAAACGGATAGAGGAGTTTAATTATGAGAATTTAATTTTCAGAAGCAAAAGCTGCTTTTATACAATTACAGCGAGGCAACTTTTAATTAACTCTGGAAACTTTCTTTCGCTTGGAAAATCTAATTAAACATACTTAGGGAACTATTAACACAAGATTCAGGAAGGGGGCGGAAATAATAATGGGAAGGTGTGAAACAAGAGACGGAGGACGAGCGTCACGGGGAAGCTAGGGTCACCGAAGTTTCCCCGAGCATTCCTGCTCCTCTCGAGCTTTCAGGACACAGGAGCGTGCTCGGCCGAGCCTTTTGCAGCCCCGAGGACTGCAGATCGCCAGGTTCTTCTGTCCATACTATCACCCTGGCAAGAATACTGGAGTGGGTTGTTACTTCCTCCTCCAGATCTTCCCAACCCAGGGATTGAACCTCTTCTCCTGCGTCTCCTGCACTGACAGATGGGTTCTTTACCACCAGCGCCACCTGGGAAGCCCCCAGGACAGAGTGAGAGTTCTGCCTCTTCTTTCTTCTATGTTTGGGACTCCCTCGTCTCTCGTGTAGAGAATACAGAGGGGGGCTGAGTGGTCAGATGTGAGGGTCAGGGGAAACTTCAGAAAGCGACGTGATTCCATAACGCATCAGGCTGCCCTGGGAGGGGCCGGCAGAGTGAATGTCTGCTAGCTTTGCGGCTTATCTGCCTCTTGCGTGTGCCCAGGGGATGAGAGTCTGGTCTCGAGCACCTGAGTCCTCAGAGGGTAGTCAGCATCACCCAGGAGTCCATTAGGCATGATAGAGATTCTCGGGCCCCTCTCTCAAATGTATATGAATGAGCATTTGAACACCATGCCCAGTTGACCTGTTGGCACATTGAAGTCTGAGAAACATGAGGACTTGGCTGGGTGCGCCCCAAGTGTGGTCTGCCAACACAGTGCTTTAGAACTCCTTGAGGGGTCTGTTTAGACAGTGGATCTCCAGGCCCTCCCCCAGACCTAGTGATCAGAATCCTTGCATTAGGGATTCAAAGATTCCCTCATCCTTAGGGAGGCTTAGGGACCCACATTTCAAAGACGTCCCCTGAGAGTTTGTGGATCACAGGCGCATGGAGGAATCCAAGCTTGAGACAGGGGCACCTGACCTCCACCTGCTACAAGACTTTAGACAAATTTGACCACCTCTGTGCTCTCAGTTTCTCAACCTTCTTAACAACTGAGCAAAAGCTTGAATAATATGTGGGATCCCTGGATCCCTGCATCACTTCTGAGACTCCCTAGGGCTCTGGACTCTGGCATTTGCCGAATCACCTCCCTGGATGAAAGCAGAGAGAGGGAAGAGGTATCCACCGCCCCACCAGGGACCTCCAGGAGGGGAGGGCGTGGTCCTCTCTCTGCTACAGAAATGCGGCTTTCTCGGGAAGTTTCTTATATGCAACTCTAAGATCAACACAAAACAGAAAACACAGACACTTGATTCTCAAGTGTCTCTGCCTCCCCCAGCCCACCTGGCCTCCTGCCTGCCCACCAGGGGTTCCAAATATAACTAGCTGACCCAGATTCCTGAACCCCAGAGCCTCCGCCAGGGCGTGAGCAGGCGGGGGCAGAGCGGTCGGGAGGAACTTTAAGGCTACACTGACCCCCTGTGGACGTCGGCGGCGGCAGTCACTCCCCCCACCTCGGGCACCCCCCTCCCTCACCCCGCCTCCCGCCCCCACCCCACCCTCCCCGCCGGGCCCTCCGGAGAAGCCCCGGATGTCCTCAGGGAGGGCCACTCACCAGCGGCCACCACAGAAGCCAAGACCTCAGGGCAAACGCAAACTTATCCAGAGAAGCCCCACCAAGGTCGGACAGAGGACAAAGGGAGGGGGCGCGCTGGCTGCTCCAGCCTGGTCCCCGCAGGCGGAGCGGGGATGGGTCTGCAGATTGTTCAGTGGGTTCCCAGCCCCCAGATTCGTCCTGCTCAGGGTGCAGCCTCTTTCCTACTCCAGAGGCTTCACCGGGTCCTTGTAGCCCCTGGAATGAAGCTGGGTCCCTCGCCTGGCTCACGAGGCTTCCCGGGATCCAGTCCCAGCCTGCCTCTGCAGCCTCCTCACTCAGGCTCAGAGAGGTCAGGAGCGCAGAAGCGCGCCCACCGCCCACAGGCTCGGCCGCCGGCCTCGGCTCAGGCTGCCGCTCCTCGGGAAGGCTTCCTTCAGTCTCCCCAGCAGGCCCCAGCCTCACCCAGATACCGAAGCCCAGCAGAAGCGCTTTTCTGTTGCCCGACTACCCTCCTCATGCCAGTCCCTACTGCAGGAGGCCAGGGACCTGGGTTTGCACCTGCGCCCGCCTCTTCCCCTCTCTGAACTCGGTTAGAGAGTGGAGGTAGTAACTCCAGCCTCATTAGCTCCCAAGATGGGGGAGGTTTAGTGGTTAATTCATGCCCGACTGTTGCGACCCCAAGGGCTGTAGCCCGCCAGGTTCCTCTGTCTGATGATTCCATTTCCTTCTTACCAGACGTGATGGAGGAAAAATTATTGTTATCCCCACTTTCCAGATGAGGAAGCTGAGGCCCACAGAGTTTCAGTAACTTGTCCAAGGCCGCACAGCAGTAAGGATGCAGAGTGAGGAGAGAAGACCAGCTGGCCTCAGCAAACAGAGAGCAGACCAGGGCCTCGTGGACAGGGCTGCTTGGAACCGGAGAGCTCCTCCTCTCGCATCTGGGTACAGGGCCCCGAGAGCCCCGGTTCTAGAACTGCAAGCCCTGGGAAGGCTTTTCTGTTCTGCTCATTCAGCTCCGTAAGTTTGGACAACTATCTCCCCTCGGCCTCCTCGGCTGCAGAGTGGGCATGATGACCCATGGGATGAGCAAGAGAAGGGACAGGCACCCACAAGGGCCTCCTCCCTCCCCTCCCCTGCAGGGCACACCCCCAAACATCAGGCACTGACAGTGGCGGGCAACTCTCCTGTCTTGCCTCGTTTCTCCCTGTGGGGAAACAAACCAGTGGAGGTTGTCACAGTTTGGGCTAAGCCAGGAGAAAAACATCGTGGAAATGAAAGAACCAAGGCAAAAATAAGTGATTCGATTCCTTTTGGGACTCCTTGCCCCAGATTCGTCCTGCTCAGGGTGCAGCCTCTTTCCTACTCCAGAGGCTTCACCGGGTCCTTGTAGCCCCTGGAATGAAGCTGGGTCCCTCGCCTGGCTCACGAGGCTTCCCGGGATCCAGTCCCAGCCTGCCTCTGCAGCCTCCTCACTCAGGCTCAGAGAGGTCAGGAGCGCAGAAGCGCGCCCACCGCCCACAGGCTCGGCCGCCGGCCTCGGCTCAGGCTGCCGCTCCTCGGGAAGGCTTCCTTCAGTCTCCCCAGCAGGCCCCAGCCTCACCCAGATACCGAAGCCCAGCAGAAGCGCTTTTCTGTTGCCCGACTACCCTCCTCATGCCAGTCCCTACTGCAGGAGGCCAGGGACCTGGGTTTGCACCTGCGCCCGCCTCTTCCCCTCTCTGAACTCGGTTAGAGAGTGGAGGTAGTAACTCCAGCCTCATTAGCTCCCAAGATGGGGGAGGTTTAGTGGTTAATTCATGCCCGACTGTTGCGACCCCAAGGGCTGTAGCCCGCCAGGTTCCTCTGTCTGATGATTCCATTTCCTTCTTACCAGACGTGATGGAGGAAAAATTATTGTTATCCCCACTTTCCAGATGAGGAAGCTGAGGCCCACAGAGTTTCAGTAACTTGTCCAAGGCCGCACAGCAGTAAGGATGCAGAGTGAGGAGAGAAGACCAGCTGGCCTCAGCAAACAGAGAGCAGACCAGGGCCTCGTGGACAGGGCTGCTTGGAACCGGAGAGCTCCTCCTCTCGCATCTGGGTACAGGGCCCCGAGAGCCCCGGTTCTAGAACTGCAAGCCCTGGGAAGGCTTTTCTGTTCTGCTCATTCAGCTCCGTAAGTTTGGACAACTATCTCCCCTCGGCCTCCTCGGCTGCAGAGTGGGCATGATGACCCATGGGATGAGCAAGAGAAGGGACAGGCACCCACAAGGGCCTCCTCCCTCCCCTCCCCTGCAGGGCACACCCCCAAACATCAGGCACTGACAGTGGCGGGCAACTCTCCTGTCTTGCCTCGTTTCTCCCTGTGGGGAAACAAACCAGTGGAGGTTGTCACAGTTTGGGCTAAGCCAGGAGAAAAACATCGTGGAAATGAAAGAACCAAGGCAAAAATAAGTGATTCGATTCCTGGGCTTATTAGCGGGGGTCATCCTGATCAGCCACAGGTGGGAGGTCTGCTGTGGACTTTGGAACGCCGGGTCAGTGCACGTCAGAACGCTGCGTGCACATGCAGGACAGACTCCTTGACTTCCTGCGGGTCTAGTTGCCCCCAGTTACAGCACGCCCTTTCCATTCTTAGAGTCACGAGAGTAATCACTGATCAGGGCTGTGAGAGGGTCCCCGCCAGTGTTAATATTCCCTGCAAACACCTGGATGCTTAAGCGCTCAATAAAAGCAGACTGGTGACTGTGCTCAGGGCCATGACCCAGGAGGTCTCGAGCCCCCGTTCCCACCCTTTCTCTCTGTCCGTGTGTGTATTTCTTAAGGTCTCGTCGCGCCCGCTGTTCTCTACACACCTGACTGATGCGCTGTGGCATTCTCCTCTTGGTGCACTTCACTGCCCTCATGGCCTGCGTTTAGGAGTCTCATTCTCACGTGCACTGAGAAAGCAGATAGAGGGTGCTGTTCATCACGGCAGGAAGGAGCCTCTTCCTGAGACCCAGGAGGAATGGCTCGCTCAGCCTTGCTCAGGAATAGGGTCCTCTGGACAATGTCCAACAAGCTGTAGGTACTCCTCTCCCTCTTTGCTTTGGCTGCTGGGGAGCTCAGAGCCACATACAAATTTGATCATATGGCCCTGTTGGTTTTTTAGTGCTCGCTGAGAAGGGACAATGCGGAGGGCCTTTCCACAAATGCAGATGACTCCCAGGTACACACTTGGGCGAACCAATATTCCTTCGGGTATATCTTACGTTGCTCCATTTATTTAATTCTACTTCGAATTCCCTTACTCTTTTTTTCCCCCAAATAAAGACACATACATAGCACTTGAGAGTCTATCCTTTCAGAGATGATGTTCATGTGAACCTTTTGGTGAACATTCTTCCAGATGGGCATGAAATGAAGGCATAATTTTATAAAGAGGGGATTGCCTAATTGTCTCAACTACATGTCATAGCTTTTCATGTCGATGACTATAAATCTGCATGACATATGGATTATCATAATTTATCTAGCCAGATCCATATTTCTGTGCATTTAGGTTATTTCTGCTTTTGACAATTACAAGGCAAGCTGCCATGGAATTCCTGGTGCAATTATTTTTCCCATTTCTGCAATATTCTTCTGATGAAAAAATGATCTCTTACTTTTGAGTCTGACAGTATTCTTTGCATTTATTGATAAATCTCAGGGGAAACAATGAAAAACACTCATAAGATAAATAATGGCATATTTATCCACTTATCAAAACCATAAAGTATTATTTAGCCATAAAAAGGCATCAAGTAAAAAAAAAAAAAAGGCATCAAGTTCTGACATATGCCACAATACCAACAAACCTTGAGAACATTATGCTAAGTGAAAGAAGCTTGTCACCAAAAAACCACATACTGTATGATTCCATGGATACAAAAGGCCCAGAGTAGGAAAATCTATAAAGACAATATAAACTATTGGTTACTTGGGCTGGGAGCTAAAGGGTAATGAGCTTCTCTAGAGAAGATGAAAGTATTCACAAATTAACAGGGTAATGGTTGCACAAGTTGGTGAATATCATTCAATTATACCATTGAATTGTACCCATTTAAATGGGTAAATTGTATGGTATATGTCTCAATAAAGCTGCTATAAGAAATAAAATAAAACAAAATGACTGTGAACATATCCTTAGGAGCCTGAGGGAAAGTAATAGTTCTGCTGGAGGACAGGAAACAGAAGAGACGCCATGTTGGTTTTTAGTGCTCGCTGAGAAGGGACAATGCGGAGGGCCTTTCCACAAATGCAGATGACTCCCAGGTACACACTTGGGCGAACCAATATTCCTTCGGGTATATCTTACGTTGCTCCATTTATTTAATTCTACTTCGAATTCCCTTACTCTTTTTTTCCCCCAAATAAAGACACATACATAGCACTTGAGAGTCTATCCTTTCAGAGATGATGTTCATGTGAACCTTTTGGTGAACATTCTTCCAGATGGGCATGAAATGAAGGCATAATTTTATAAAGAGGGGATTGCCTAATTGTCTCAACTACATGTCATAGCTTTTCATGTCGATGACTATAAATCTGCATGACATATGGATTATCATAATTTATCTAGCCAGATCCATATTTCTGTGCATTTAGGTTATTTCTGCTTTTGACAATTACAAGGCAAGCTGCCATGGAATTCCTGGTGCAATTATTTTTCCCATTTCTGCAATATTCTTCTGATGAAAAAATGATCTCTTACTTTTGAGTCTGACAGTATTCTTTGCATTTATTGATAAATCTCAGGGGAAACAATGAAAAACACTCATAAGATAAATAATGGCATATTTATCCACTTATCAAAACCATAAAGTATTATTTAGCCATAAAAAGGCATCAAGTAAAAAAAAAAAAAAGGCATCAAGTTCTGACATATGCCACAATACCAACAAACCTTGAGAACATTATGCTAAGTGAAAGAAGCTTGTCACCAAAAAACCACATACTGTATGATTCCATGGATACAAAAGGCCCAGAGTAGGAAAATCTATAAAGACAATATAAACTATTGGTTACTTGGGCTGGGAGCTAAAGGGTAATGAGCTTCTCTAGAGAAGATGAAAGTATTCACAAATTAACAGGGTAATGGTTGCACAAGTTGGTGAATATCATTCAATTATACCATTGAATTGTACCCATTTAAATGGGTAAATTGTATGGTATATGTCTCAATAAAGCTGCTATAAGAAATAAAATAAAACAAAATGACTGTGAACATATCCTTAGGAGCCTGAGGGAAAGTAATAGTTCTGCTGGAGGACAGGAAACAGAAGAGACGCCATCATGGGGCTCCTTGTCCTGGGGAAGAAGCCAGGAGGCATGTCTTGGCCCCGGACCTAAGACAGAGATGTGTCTGTGCCCGGACACTAAGCTGTGTCTGATTCTTTGCAACTCCATGGTTGGTAGCCCGCCAGGCTCCTCTGTCCATGGGATTCTCCAGGCAGGAATACCAGAGTGGGTTGCCATGCCCTCCTGTTCCCAACCTAGAGATTGAACCCGTATCTCTTATGCCTTCTGCACTGGCTGGAAGGTTCTTTATCCTGAGTGCCACCTGGGAAGCCCCAGTGTATAATGAGTCCTCAATAATGGTAGCTGTGATCATCTTATTAGATACTGTTATCAATCATTCGGATAACTTAGAACCTAAAAGCCATCATTTTTAATTTTTTTTTAATTTACTAGCTTATTTATTTTTGGTTGTTTCGAGTCTTTGTTGCTGTACCAACTTTTCTCTAGTTGTGGCGAGTGGGGGCCACTCTCTAGTTGCAGTGCACGGGCTTCTCACTGCAGCAGCTTCTCTCATTGTGAAACACAGGCTCTAGGGTGCACGGGTTTCTGTTGTTACAGCTCCCAGGCTCTGAAGCACAGACTCAATAGTTCTGGCGCACAGGCTTAGTTGCTCTGTGGCACATGGGATCTTCCTGGATCAGAGATAGAACCCGTGTCTTCTGCATTGGCAGGCAGGTTCTTTACCACTGAGCCACCAGGGAAGGTTTTAAAGGTCATCATTTTTTAATGTTCTTTGCCTAAATTTTTTTTTTTCGGTCAAAAAAATGCACACTTTCTCAATAACACATGTTCATTGTAAAAATGCAAGCCATCTAGAAGTGTTAAATCCCACTACTTATGGTTTGGAGCATAGTATTCCAGACATTTCTCTACAAACCAGGATAAACACACAGCTGACACGTCACACACACAGAAATAGCTTCATATTATACATTGCAAGTTGTGCTGAAACTTGCTTTCTTCTCCCCTCCACAATCTATCGTGGACAGCCCTCCATGCAGTACACTCATCTATTGAATTAAAGGCTGAAACGTGTCCCATTACATGAGCATACAGTGATTTATTTTACGAGGCCTTTTTTGTGAGCATTTAGGTAGTTTGATTTTCCACACTTACAAACAAGCCTGCAATGCCCATCTTTGGGTATTTATCCTCCAGTGATCATGTAAGCAATGCTGGGTAGTTACCACAGACATGGTACCTAAACAAAGACCTAAACCATGTTTGTCTCCTTTTGACCTCAGCACACCTCTGCCAGACTGAGCAGGTGAAAGGACTGAGACAGAACGCAAGGTGCCTGCCTCTGCTCCCGCGGCTCCTAAGGGGCAGGGCCGAGATGGCGCCTGTGGAAGGCTGAGGTACTCAGCCTCAGGCCTCAAGCACTGCTGCCTCTCTGGGCCCCTCCCCTCTGGGAGGTCCCCTCCCAAGCTGACTCTGAGTGTGGCCATAGCGTGTACTTCAGCCAGTGAGACAGGAGCAAACCAGAGGCAAGCTGAATCCTGCATAGTTCTGTTTCCTCCCTCCAACCCCTGTTCTGCCGTGAGAAGTTAGTCCACCAGAGAATGGGCAAATATGCAACATATCACACCCAAAGTCATTCTAGGCCAGTCAGCCTCCAGCCCATCTGCCAGCTGACCCAAGAGAAATGAACAGCCCTGCCAAGATTCAGCAATCCAGCTCAGATCAGCAGAACAGCACGGGTGACCTGTAGAGTCTTGAAAACAATCAACAGCTCTTATTTTAAGCAACTACACTTCAGTGAGATCTGTTATGCAGCAACAGCTAACCGATATATAGCCAAACTCTGGCAGATGGGCCTATTATCTCCAAGCCCCCACTGGCTTCATTAGGGGTCAAAGCCCAGCATAGCATCTATACGTAAGACACTGTGCTGATGGATCTGAAGGTTCAAGACTAAATCAGATACAATCCCGCCTCTGAGGAATGGACCGTCCAGTGAGCACGAACCCCTGAGCAAATTATTATGGTTCACAGAGAGGAATACAGGGTCCAGAAGGGGCTTCTGATTGATCATGATCATACAGCACTTTAGTGACAAAAAAAGGAAAACCAGGCCTCCTGACCATAAAGCCAGAGTTCCTGCGGTCCCTCAAATCCTTGAGCATCTTTGAAAGCCAATAAAAACTATGCGCCTAGATCCCAGCCACCCCAGAGAGAGCCTGTTTCCAATTTAGTGAGTCAAGTCAAAGTGCACCAGTTTCCTTCCGAGGATATTAACTGCAAATTTATATTTGAGGCTCTGTGTGTAGTTTTTTATGCATCCTTAAATACCAAAACATAATTACCAATGTCAATACATAATGTTTATTTCTTTCAGACCCGACATTTTAATTTTCCTGAGCAGGCGGGAAAAATGATATGCATAAAAATAATGACAAATATTAAAAGTTCTCCCAAATAAGGCACCGGAATCACTCGCATAATCCTAAATTTAAATGCATTCACGATCACAGCCATATTAAAGGTCTGATAAGCCAAATTAAGTTCCATGTAAGCATAATTAATCTTCTTTTTCAATGAAGATATTACAAGGGCATTAATTTGAATCCCAAAGGCCTTTGAGAAATTGAATTATATGGATAAATCAAATATTTGACCTTTTGCGGATAATTACTATTTTTAAAAAACTTCACAATGCACATGAACAGCAAGAAACCCTTGAGTGTCTCCCGGCCCGCCAAAACGAAGTTCATTATGAACCTTCTGGTGTTGCATTCTATGCACACCCCTCAGCTTTTTATTTCAAATTTAGAAGCATAAATTCTAGCTGGGGGTCCTGGTGTTTATTAACAAATAATTGAACGGAATTGGCCGGTGCTGATTATGTCAAATTTGCAAATTATCTGGTATCATTCATAGGTCATTAAACTTCAACAGGCATAAAGCAAAATGATGATCCCAGGGCCGTCATTACATGAGGCTCATGCTTATGCAGATGCCTGACCCCTACAGGCAAGGTGCTTCCGTCACATCTGAGCCAGGTTCCTGAGTCCCCAGGCAAGATGGGAGAAAGGAGTCTCCATCGCCACCATGGCCCTTCACCTTAAGCTGCCTGGTGGTGCTCCAAAAGATCAGGGAGCCTAGGACCAAATCATGGTCCTACAGCTCATGGACTGAATGACACTGGACCACCTCTAGCCCTCGTCTCCTCAAGCGTAGATAAACAGAATTGCACCAAGGGTCAGGAGCCCTGGGAATATGAGATGCAACGAAAGACTTGGAGTGCTAGCGCCTGAGGCACACTGGAGTCCATCAGAGCAGTGCTGGCATCCCGTACCCCACCCCTGCTGGAGATCAGATCTCCTGAGCTTTCCAATCTGTAAAATGGGTCCCCAGCCCAACTGAGAAAGTCCCGGGTTCTCGTGAAGACGGCACGTTGCTGAGAGTATGCATTCCCTGAGGGCTGACTCAGAATGCTGAGTTGCTCCCTCATACTCCCAGCAGAGGGTAGCCATGTGCCTCGCCCCCTCCCCAATTCCAGTGCACACAGGACTTCCCTGGTAGCTCAGCTGGTAAAGAATCTGCCTGCAATGCTGGAGATCCCAGTTTGATTCCTGGGTCAGGAAGATCCCCTGGAGAAGGGAACAGCTACCCACTCCAGTATTCTTGCCTGGAGAACCCCATGCACAGAGGATCCTGGCAGGCTACAGTCCATGGGTCGCAAAGAGTTGGACACAACTGAGCAATTGTCGCTTTCACTCCCAAACAGAGAGTAGCCACGTGCCTCGCCCGTTCCCTTCCCAATTTCAAAGCACACTGCACCTCTGGGCCCAAAGCTACACTGCCTGAACCCAGAATCTCACATGATCCTTCCTGAAGGCTGTTCCTGCACCTTCTGGTGTTGATTCCGAAGCAGAAAGAAACTCAAACAACTCCTGCTGCTGAGGCCAGCGTTACTGAGCACTCATCTGTGCAATGTTGAAAGAGTTGCACATGGAAATTTCATTGACTCCTCTGGCATTCCTGCAAGGAAGGCCTGTTGACACCCCCATTTACAGATAAGGAAACTGAGACCCAGAGAGCATAAGGAAGTCCCTGAAGTGGTAGCTCTAGGGCTCACTCCAGTGGTCTGGCCCCAGGGCTCACAGCCGTCACCCCACTGGTAGGCTAACACTCACCCTTAACCACGTGCCACAGCCACCCCGGGCCCATCTCCCTGTCCTTTGTCAGCGGCCTGAACACAGACAGGTGCCTACTCCTCTCCAAAAGCCAAAGCCTTTATGCCCATCAACCCACTCTCCCTGATACCCCGGCATGCCAGCTGGCCAGACCTGCAGCTGAAGGAGACCGTGATCACGTGACACAAAGGAGCTGGCCTGAGGGTCTCCCTGGTCCCTGGCATAGCCAACACTGTAGAATGCTGTCTGCCTCCATTTCTTTCTAAGACTGAGCTTGGTCCCAACTGGGCAGGACAGAAATGGCGTGAGTTCCATCTAACTAGTGCTTTCTTGGTTCATGGCAAGAGATACTATGTCGATGGGACAGAGTAGTGACCTGCTTTGCCTCGGGGAACTGAAGGCTTGGTCACCAGAAGGAATATTCTGAGCAGGCTTTGAAGGATGCGTAAGAGGTCACTGGGTAGAGGAGGGGAGAAAGGGCATTGCTATGGAGACAACAGCAAGGCAAAGAGAGGAAGGTGCACGGAGCATGGGTGGGAGGTCAGGGCACTCTCCCCCGGCCTTGGTCGTCGCTCCTGTGTGATGTCTCTGACCCCAGACTCCCCTCAGCCCAGAGCATTACCACCAGGCACTCAGCTACACCCTTGGGCCCAGAATGGCTGGCAGGATGCAAAGCTGAGCCAGGCAGAGGGATGGGTTCTTCCTGTGATGTGATGCTATTCGCCTGCATGTTCCAAGCTCTGCAGAGGCATCATTCAAGGGCCACCCAGGAAAAGAGGATATAGGCATGTCAATATCAGATAAGGGGGCTTCCCTGGTAGCTCAGTGCTAAAGAGCTCACCTGCCAATGCAGGAGACACGGGTTCGATCCCTGATCCGGGAAGATCCCACATGCTGCAGAGCAACTAAACCCTTGAGACTGTGCTCTAGAGCCTCAAAGCCACAACTATTGAGCCCATGAGCCACAACTACTGAAGCCCATGTGCCCTAGAGACCAAGTTCCACAGCAAGAGAAATCACTGCAACAAGAGGCCTGCTCACCTCAGCTAGAGAGTAGCCCCCACTCCCTGCAACCAGAGAGCCTGCAGCAGCAGTAAAAACCCAGAAGAGCCAAAAATAAATAAATAAATTTTAAAAATGCTTTATATATATATATTAAAAATGAAAGACCAGATAAGGAAGCTCCAGCAAACCCTCGCCTTTTCCACTGACCGGGCAAGGCCAGGCCAGAGGTCTCCACTCCCAGGAAGTATTTGCAGTCGCGTCATTTAAATGGCCAGACACAGAGCCATTTTCCCCATCATCATTATTACACTGGAGGTCTCTCTCTGTCCTCTCTCTCTCTCTCTCTCTGATTAGAGCAGAATTGAATCTGCCTGGGCAAAATTGAATTTGTACATTTCCCTAATCATACAATCTTCAAACACTGAACGCTGTCGTCCCAATTAGTCTCCCCTGATGTGGAAGGCGCGGGGAGACATCCTTATCGACCAAAGGGGGAGTTATCAGTGACCGATCCCAAATACAAGTCAGGTCCTTCCTGGGTACCAGGAGGTAACCTCCCCTCAGGCCGGGCAAGGATTCAGGGCAGTTCCTGGGCTTTTCCATCTGGCAGAGGTAATTCCGCAGGAGATATTTGTCGTGGGTCAAGTAACGACTCAACCTTAATTCCCTGCTGGGCTCCACAGCCAAGCACAGAACCCACGTCAAATCTCGGGTTAGGCTCAGGCTTTTCCCAGGTCCTCCTACAGCCTCTTCTTGCCCCCAACACGCTTTCTTGGTTTAAGCGACTTCAGCATCTGTTACTCCCTCCCCCCTAGACCTCTCTCTTGAGCTCCAAACCCAGGGGTCCAGTAACCGTGTGGACATCTGGGGATGTCCAAGATGTCCCCAGCTCCACGGGGCCCCAGTGAAGTCGGCCTCTTCATTTATGGGGATGGGGCCAAGATGTCCCCAGGGTCCAGTGCCAATGCAGGAGACACGGGTTCGATCCCTGATCCGGGAAGATCCCACATGCTGCAGAGCAACTAAACCCTTGAGACTGTGCTCTAGAGCCTCAAAGCCACAACTATTGAGCCCATGAGCCACAACTACTGAAGCCCATGTGCCCTAGAGACCAAGTTCCACAGCAAGAGAAATCACTGCAACAAGAGGCCTGCTCACCTCAGCTAGAGAGTAGCCCCCACTCCCTGCAACCAGAGAGCCTGCAGCAGCAGTAAAAACCCAGAAGAGCCAAAAATAAATAAATAAATTTTAAAAATGCTTTATATATATATATTAAAAATGAAAGACCAGATAAGGAAGCTCCAGCAAACCCTCGCCTTTTCCACTGACCGGGCAAGGCCAGGCCAGAGGTCTCCACTCCCAGGAAGTATTTGCAGTGCGCGTCATTTAAATGGCCAGACACAGAGCCATTTTCCCCATCATCATTATTACACTGGAGGTCTCTCTCTGTCCTCTCTCTCTCTCTCTCTCTGATTAGAGCAGAATTGAATCTGCCTGGGCAAAATTGAATTTGTACATTTCCCTAATCATACAATCTTCAAACACTGAACGCTGTCGTCCCAATTAGTCTCCCCTGATGTGGAAGGCGCGGGGAGACATCCTTATCGACCAAAGGGGGAGTTATCAGTGACCGATCCCAAATACAAGTCAGGTCCTTCCTGGGTACCAGGAGGTAACCTCCCCTCAGGCCGCGGGCAAGGATTCAGGGCAGTTCCTGGGCTTTTCCATCTGGCAGAGGTAATTCCGCAGGAGATATTTGTCGTGGGTCAAGTAACGACTCAACCTTAATTCCCTGCTGGGCTCCACAGCCAAGCACAGAACCCACGTCAAATCTCGGGTTAGGCTCAGGCTTTTCCCAGGTCCTCCTACAGCCTCTTCTTGCCCCCAACACGCTTTCTTGGTTTAAGCGACTTCAGCATCTGTTACTCCCTCCCCCCTAGACCTCTCTCTTGAGCTCCAAACCCAGGGGTCCAGTAACCGTGTGGACATCTGGGGATGTCCAAGATGTCCCCAGCTCCACGGGGCCCCAGTGAAGTCGGCATCTTCATTTATGGAGAGCTACTGAGAGCACCAAAGTCCATCAGAATGAATGAAAACGCCGGGCCAGGTGTGGTTCTAAGAGTCTCAGTTCATGCGTATTTTCATTTAGCTCTCCAGCAATCCTGCAAGGGAGGACTCTTACCAGGCCTGTCTTACAGACGCCGAAACAGTTTTCCTGTCTCTACCTGAGATCCTTTGGAAGAACAGAAGCTGTTCTGACGTGTTCCTTGCTGGGTCACCTCTTAGATGTGTCTCTTTTCCCTGCCAGGACTCTCGTGCATTCATGGCTTTGATCTTTTTTCCTCTGATTCAACACATTATCCAGGTTCTGTACAAGGGTAGGTCTTCCACTGGCTTGGTCAGGAAGGAGGGGGCTCTTGGGCCAGCACAGTCTGGCCTTCACTTCTGCCCTGGGGCCAACTGTCCTCCTCTTTCCTCAGTCCTATCACTATTGCTCCATCTTTTCTGTGTTTATCGTTTTCTTCTGACTTCAGAGGGAACTGCCGAACATTGTCCTCCACATCTCTGACTTGATTTTCTATCAAGTCGATTCGGCTGTTGGTGCTTCCTGGGACCTGGTAATGAGGCTATCGCCTTCTGGGTCCTTGTAAACCTTCCTTATCTCATCCATCTCTCTTTATATATATTTCATCAAGGTATCTGTTCGGCTTCCTCTCCTTACACTTTCTGCTCTAATTTCTAAAAGTCGCCCTCTCCTAGCGCTCAAGCGAGAGTCCTCACAAGGTTCCCAATTGTCTTCTGGATCAAGAGAAAGCACTTTTCCGAGATCTAGTCATCATCTGAATTTTAAACAATATCATCATTCAATTACTCAGTGATATTTTTTTCCAAAAGTCCCAAACCATTTCTTGAAGAAGAATATAAAAGCACACTCATTGATTCACGCAGTATTTCCTAAGTATCTTTACATCTCAAGCACTGCACAGAATCCCAGAGAGCTCCCTGCTCCCTGGCAGTCCAGAGAAACATGAAATGTGTTTCTCCCAGCCCCAGGGGAAACTCAGCAAGGGCAGAGGACCGAGCTGTCTTCCACCTCTGCCACAGACCTGGCAAACCCCTGCAGACGGTCGGTCACTGGGTCTGTAAGCGCTAATCATTCAGGAGAAGGAAAGGGTGACTTCGCTGTCCCTCCCTCAGGGCTGGATTGACACAGCCAGCTCCCAAGAGATCATGTCGCCTCCCTTGTGAGGAGACCAGATTTCTTCCTGAGCACTTGCTTTGCCTGTTGAAACAGAAGCCAACAGCAGACTGGGGAGTCCAGATCCCGCAAGGCAGAGCCAAAACAGGGAAACTGGGAGCAGCCAGCTGCAGGCGTTGAGCACAAGAGAGACCAAAGCGGAAACTCCTGACTGATGGCTTCAGGCTCTCACTGCCTAAATCACGCCCCTCCAAAGAGTAAAGAATCTACCTCCAGTGCACAAGACCCAGGTTCAATCCCTGCATTAGGAAGATCCCCTGGATAAGAAAATGGCAATCCACTCCAATATTCTTGCCTAGGGAATTCCATGGACAGAGGAGCCTGATGGGTTACAGTTCATGGGATCACAGAGTTGGACACGACTGAGCAATTAACACGTTACCACCCCACCCAAACCACGCCTCCTTCCCCGTCCTTGGCAGCCATCCCTCTGTTCTCTGCTTCTATGAGCTTGACTGTCTTAAGGACCTCATATATGTGGACTCACGCCATATCTGCTCTTCTGTGCCTGGCTTACTTCCTAACATGATGTCCTTGGGGTTCATTCACATCAAATGGCAGGATGTCCTTCTTTTAAAAGGCTGGGGCTTCCCTGGTGGTCCAGTGGGTAGAGGGTCCACCTTGTGGTGCAAGGGGCACCGGTTCGATCCCTGGCCCACTTTTCCGAGATCTAGTCATCATCTGAATTTTAAACAATATCATCATTCAATTACTCAGTGATATTTTTTTCCAAAAGTCCCAAACCATTTCTTGAAGAAGAATATAAAAGCACACTCATTGATTCACGCAGTATTTCCTAAGTATCTTTACATCTCAAGCACTGCACAGAATCCCAGAGAGCTCCCTGCTCCCTGGCAGTCCAGAGAAACATGAAATGTGTTTCTCCCAGCCCCAGGGGAAACTCAGCAAGGGCAGAGGACCGAGCTGTCTTCCACCTCTGCCACAGACCTGGCAAACCCCTGCAGACGGTCGGTCACTGGGTCTGTAAGCGCTAATCATTCAGGAGAAGGAAAGGGTGACTTCGCTGTCCCTCCCTCAGGGCTGGATTGACACAGCCAGCTCCCAAGAGATCATGTCGCCTCCCTTGTGAGGAGACCAGATTTCTTCCTGAGCACTTGCTTTGCCTGTTGAAACAGAAGCCAACAGCAGACTGGGGAGTCCAGATCCCGCAAGGCAGAGCCAAAACAGGGGAAACTGGGAGCAGCCAGCTGCAGGCGTTGAGCACAAGAGAGACCAAAGCGGAAACTCCTGACTGATGGCTTCAGGCTCTCACTGCCTAAATCACGCCCCTCCAAAGAGTAAAGAATCTACCTCCAGTGCACAAGACCCAGGTTCAATCCCTGCATTAGGAAGATCCCCTGGATAAGAAAATGGCAATCCACTCCAATATTCTTGCCTAGGGAATTCCATGGACAGAGGAGCCTGATGGGTTACAGTTCATGGGATCACAGAGTTGGACACGACTGAGCAATTAACACGTTACCACCCCACCCAAACCACGCCTCCTTCCCCGTCCTTGGCAGCCATCCCTCTGTTCTCTGCTTCTATGAGCTTGACTGTCTTAAGGACCTCATATATGTGGACTCACGCCATATCTGCTCTTCTGTGCCTGGCTTACTTCCTAACATGATGTCCTTGGGGTTCATTCACATCAAATGGCAGGATGTCCTTCTTTTTAAAAGGCTGGGGCTTCCCTGGTGGTCCAGTGGGTAGAGGGTCCACCTTGCAGTGCAAGGGGCACCGGTTTGATCCCTGGCCCGGGAAGATCCCACGTGCCACGAAGCAGCTGGACCAATGTGTCTAATTATGAGCCCGCGCTTTGGAGGCCATGCGCCCAGAGCTGGTGCTCTACAACAAGAGAGGTCACTTCAGTGGGAGGCCCACACAGGCCGAAGAATAACGATGGATGAAAACTTAAAAAAAAAAAAAGGGGGCTGAATAATATTCCACTTTATTGTATATACCACATATTCTTTTTCCATTTATCTGCCAGTGGACATCTGGATCATTTCCACTTGTGGAAATATTATAATATTATAATGTAGCAAGGTACATGGGAGTGTAGATAATGATGATAAAGTATTTCTTTTTATTTTAATTTTGGCCTCTTTTATTGGTATTTTTATTCATTTATTTTCATCCGTATTTATTCTTTGGCCTGTGTGGGCCTCCCATTGCAGTGGCCTCTCTTGTTGCAGAGCACTGGCTCGTAATTGGATATACCAGTCCAGCCGTTCCACGGCATGCGGGATCTTCCCAGGCCAGGGATCGAACTGGCGCCCCTTGCACAAGGCGAACTCCTCACCCGCTAGACCACCAGGAAGCCTATAAAGTATTTTTTAATATTCCCAGGGCAGTGGGAAGGTCCTGTGAGAAAAGTAACAAGGGAAGAAGCTCCTTAAAAGATTCACAGGAAGTAGTGAGCACCATTCTTGCTTTTAAGAAACAAATATAATTTAGTCGAAAAAAAAAGAGGAAAGGACAGAAGAGCATGTTGTTTCATAAGTCATGTCTGACTCTTGCAATTCCATGGATGGTAGCCCACCAGGCTCCTCTGTTTATGGGATTTCACAAGCAAGAATAATGGATTCTCCAGGGGATTTTCCCAACCAAAGGACTGAATCCAGGGCTCCTGCCGCATCTCCCTCATTGTAGGCAAAGTCTTCACCTGCTGAGCCACCCAGGAAGCCAGAAGAACATGTGAACCAGGCAAATACAGGTGTGCATGTTTGATTATTTCAGAAAGACACTAGTTCTGCACATCTCAGCGGCAGCTACGAAGTGAGGCATATAGGTCTGGAATCATGGTATCTGACCTGGGGGATCTGCTGCTTTACCTGAGAACTTGTTAGAAATGCAAATTCTCAGGCCCCATCACAGACCTATTAAATCAGAATCTGGAATTTAACAAGATCCCTGGGTGATTTCTTAGCACATTAAATATTGAGAAGCACCAGTTTAAAAGGAAAATAGCACTGATTTAAAAAATAAAAGAGGAGAAAAAAGAGAAAAGGGCAAGTGAAGCAAATAGAGAAAAATATGGATACCCATTTGGTCCGGATATGGACATGTGAGAGCTCATTGTAGAATTCACTACCTTTGCATTTATTTGAAAAGGAAAAACAACGCACCATTGGATTGACAGAGGAAAGCGTGGTCAGAGAGGGAGTTGCCCCAGTCAAGAGAAGCTCCAGGGGCCGCAATCATTTTTTCTTTAAAATTTTTGTCCATTTATTTTCATCCGTATTTATTCTTTGGCCTGTGTGGGCCTCCCATTGCAGTGGCCTCTCTTGTTGCAGAGCACTGGCTCGTAATTGGATATACCAGTCCAGCCGTTCCACGGCATGCGGGATCTTCCCAGGCCAGGGATCGAACTGGCGCCCCTTGCACAAGGCGAACTCCTCACCCGCTAGACCACCAGGAAGCCTATAAAGTATTTTTTAATATTCCCAGGGCAGTGGGAAGGTCCTGTGAGAAAAGTAACAAGGGAAGAAGCTCCTTAAAAGATTCACAGGAAGTAGTGAGCACCATTCTTGCTTTTAAGAAACAAATATAATTTAGTCGAAAAAAAAAGAGGAAAGGACAGAAGAGCATGTTGTTTCATAAGTCATGTCTGACTCTTGCAATTCCATGGATGGTAGCCCACCAGGCTCCTCTGTTTATGGGATTTCACAAGCAAGAATAATGGATTCTCCAGGGGATTTTCCCAACCAAAGGACTGAATCCAGGGCTCCTGCCGCATCTCCCTCATTGTAGGCAAAGTCTTCACCTGCTGAGCCACCCAGGAAGCCAGAAGAACATGTGAACCAGGCAAATACAGGTGTGCATGTTTGATTATTTCAGAAAGACACTAGTTCTGCACATCTCAGCGGCAGCTACGAAGTGAGGCATATAGGTCTGGAATCATGGTATCTGACCTGGGGGATCTGCTGCTTTACCTGAGAACTTGTTAGAAATGCAAATTCTCAGGCCCCATCACAGACCTATTAAATCAGAATCTGGAATTTAACAAGATCCCTGGGTGATTTCTTAGCACATTAAATATTGAGAAGCACCAGTTTAAAAGGAAAATAGCACTGATTTAAAAAATAAAAGAGGAGAAAAAAGAGAAAAGGGCAAGTGAAGCAAATAGAGAAAAATATGGATACCCATTTGGTCCGGATATGGACATGTGAGAGCTCATTGTAGAATTCACTACCTTTGCATTTATTTGAAAAGGAAAAAAACAACGCACCATTGGATTGACAGAGGAAAGCGTGGTCAGAGAGAGCGGCAGTTGCCCCAGTCAAGAGAAGCTCCAGGGGCCGTGTCACAAATGCAAACAGCCGCGCCCGCCCCAGGCACCCGAGCATCATCAGGCGACATGTCAGAGAGCTGCATCTGGATGCCGAGGGGAGCCGGTGGCCTCAAAGAACAGAGAGCACCGAGGCCACGCAGGATGAATGAGAAAGACAGACGCAGGATGCCTCCCGGTGAGGTTTCAGCACTCCTCAGATACAGAACACATTTCAAAGGCTTCAGAGAGCAAACACACAGAATCTACTGATGTTCGGCACCCACTAGATGCTGCAGGCAGAGAGCCGGACCTCTGCGCGAGCTTCCTGTGGCCCTTGTGACAAACCAACACACACGTGGTGGCTTACAGCCGCAGAGGCGCCCGCTCGTACAGTCTGGAGGTCAGAAGTCTGAAATCCGCTTCACAGGGTGGAAATGAAGGTGCCTGATCTTGCTCCCTCCAGAGACCTGGCGGAAGGACCTCTTTGGCTACGAGAGCCGTACGGCTTCCGTGCCTTGGCTCGGGGCCCCGCCCCTCCTCGAGAGCCAGCAGGGAGCATCGGCTTTCAGTGGCCACGTGGCCTTCTTCCTCTGTAAGCCAGTCTCCCTCTGCCTCTCTCTCATCAGGACACTTGCAGTTACATTTAGGGCCCCCTGGATAATCCAAGACCATCGCTCCTCCTCGGTGTCTTTGGTGACATTTGCAGCGTCCCTTTTGTCTTACAGGTAATATTCACAGGTCCGGGTAGTCTGCATATTGTGGGGGAACGGAACATTATTCAGCCGGTTACAGCTTTCAGGTTCCCAGGAAAAGTGTTTGCTCCAAGGATTCTATACCAACCATGGGGCATATTTTGTAGGGGAAGGAAAATCCTTATTTAGCACATTAAATATTGAGAAGCACCAGTTTAAAAGGAAAATAGCACTGATTTAAAAAATAAAAGAGGAGAAAAAAGAGAAAAGGGCAAGTGAAGCAAATAGAGAAAAATATGGATACCCATTTGGTCCGGATATGGACATGTGAGAGCTCATTGTAGAATTCACTACCTTTGCATTTATTTAAAAAGGGAAAAAAACAACGCACCATTGGATTGACAGAGGAAAGCGTGGTCAGAGAGAGCGGCAGTTGCCCCAGTCAAGAGAAGCTCCAGGGGCCGTGTCACAAATGCAAACAGCCGCGCCCGCCCCAGGCACCCGAGCATCATCAGGCGACATGTCAGAGAGCTGCATCTGGATGCCGAGGGGAGCCGGTGGCCTCAAAGAACAGAGAGCACCGAGGCCACGCAGGATGAATGAGAAAGACAGACGCAGGATGCCTCCCGGTGAGGTTTCAGCACTCCTCAGATACAGAACACATTTCAAAGGCTTCAGAGAGCAAACACACAGAATCTACTGATGTTCGGCACCCACTAGATGCTGCAGGCAGAGAGCCGGACCTCTGCGCGAGCTTCCTGTGGCCCTTGTGACAAACCAACACACACGTGGTGGCTTACAGCCGCAGAGGCGCCCGCTCGTACAGTCTGGAGGTCAGAAGTCTGAAATCCGCTTCACAGGGTGGAAATGAAGGTGCCTGATCTTGCTCCCTCCAGAGACCTGGCGGAAGGACCTCTTTGGCTACGAGAGCCGCACGGCTTCCGTGCCTTGGCTCGGGGCCCCGCCCCTCCTCGAGAGCCAGCAGGGAGCATCGGCTTTCAGTGGCCACGTGGCCTTCTTCCTCTGTAAGCCAGTCTCCCTCTGCCTCTCTCTCATCAGGACACTTGCAGTTACATTTAGGGCCCCCTGGATAATCCAAGACCATCGCTCCTCCTCGGTGTCTTTGGTGACATTTGCAGCGTCCCTTTTGTCTTACAGGTAATATTCACAGGTCCGGGTAGTCTGCATATTGTGGGGGAACGGAACATTATTCAGCCGGTTACAGCTTTCAGGTTCCCAGGAAAAGTGTTTTCTCCAAGGATTCTATACCAACCATCAAAGAGGGGGGAAGGCCAAATAAAGATATTTTATGATTCCCAAGGACTCAGAATTTTACCACTCTACCTCCAAATTAAAAATATGTATATGAAGAGGCTTCTATAACAAAACTGCAACATTTTTTAAAATAGTCCAACACCTGAAAGACAACACAATTTGAAAGTGCACAAAGGACTTGATACTATGGCAGAGACACCACGACCAGTAAACAGATGAAAAGATGCTCAGTACCAGGAGTCATGAGAGAGACACAAACCAAAACCAGAACTAAATGCTGCTTATACCAAGTACAATGGCTAGCATCAAAAATCAGAAAACAGCAAGGGTTGACAAGGATAGTGGATGTGGAGAAATGAGAACCTTCCTACATTGCTGGTTGGAATGTAAACCGGGGCAGAAAACACTTTGGAAGTTCATCAATAAGTTAAACATAGAATTATTAAATGACCCAGTAATTCCGCTCCTAGATACACACCCAAAAGAACTGAAAGCAGGGACTGGAACACATACTGTATACAAAGGGCCATGGCAGCACTATTCACAATAGCCAAAACAACCCAGATACCCATCCATGTTTGAGTGAACAAACAAAATGGAACAGGTCCATGCACTGGAATATTATTCGGTCATAAACAAGGACAGAAGTAGTGTTCCATACTACAACACAGATGGACCTTGAAAACATAAGTGAGAGAAGCTAAGTGCGAAAAGTCATATGGTGTATGAGTCCATATACACTAAATACACACAATAGACTAATCCACAAAGAGAGAAAGATTAGTAGTTTCCAGGGGCTGGTGGGAGGGAGGCATAAGGCGTAATTGCTTGCTGCATACAGGGATTTCCTTTGAAGCAATAAAGAATCCTTCTGGAACTAGATAGTGGTGCTGGATGCATAACATGGAGATTGTACTTAGCTGTACACTTTAAGAATCATTAGGATAGTGGGGCACACTTTTTAGATACTAAGTCTACTGTGTTTCCCCTTTACCTGGCAAAGAAATAAAGCCACTCTTTCCTTCTCCTCCGAAGAAAAAGAAATTAAGATAGCAGATTTTATGTTTACAAAAAAAAAAAACTTAGAGAAAAGGAGTAAACATTGGAAACAGTGGCAGCTAAGGATAAGTTAAGATCGAGAAAAGTACAAAGCAAATTACAGGAGAATCCACTGGCCCCAGCGTGAAAGACATTCCTTTGGGGCAGCAAAGTTTTCAAGACGTAGGATTCCATTCTCTTCCCTATAGATTTAATCACATCAACTAGTTTTTCAGTGAATTGTTCCATAGCCTAAAGTGCATAAGTGGTATTTTACTGGGTTTAAAATGTTTAGAACCAACCTATAGAGAAACTGTGAAAGACTATTAAGGTAACAGAGAGAATGGAAATGTTATGAAGCGTGAACAGACAAGAAGCATTATTTAACAAGAATGGAGGGGAAGAGAGGAGACACAGAAGAAAGTATAAGACCACAACAAAACAAATGAATGATGCCTTTAGTTTTTTCATAGCACAGATCAATACTTATTTTCCAAAAGGAGTAAGTCAAGAAATGGAGACTTAGTATGGGATTGAAAGCTACACAGGTGATCAGTAGAACTCAGAGCAATACCATAACTATGGTATTCACTACATTCACCAAAGGAAAGGAGACACGGAAGATGGTACACTGGGCTCCGTTTCTCACTTTTCTTGGCAGAGAGGAAATAGACACTGACCAAAGGACATAGGGCAAGAAATAGAATAACAACACTTAAAACTTCAGTTTTTGGTAGATGTCTGTTTTGGTCTGGTTTCAAATACCTTCTTTCCTAGGGATTAGTCACTTGTGTGGATCAGGTAGGGTGGCCCTATCCTGTTGGCCATGGGGTGGCCACCTGACTCAGCCTGGCCAATCGGAACCTCCCTGGGACTTCCTGGCCACACTCTTGAGGCAGGAAGATAGGGTCGTCAGGCTGGGGGAATGTGAATCTGGGCCTGTCGGTGTCTGTCTTCTTGCTGCTTGGCCTGGGATCCATGTAAAGCTGAAGCAAACCAAGGCAAGCGTTAGTGTCCCTAGATATTCTGAAACCAATACCACCTTCCGATTTCTGTTATTCTACCCAGTGAATTCTCCTGTTGCTTCAAAATAAAGTGCCCTGGGCAGCCATGGGTTCCTGTGCTGTCCTGATGGGTGGTGCTGACCCGGGGAATCTCCCAGAAGCAAGTGGAGCTGACCAGCGTTGAAAAGGAGTTAGATTCACGATCTATTTGCCAAGACTGAAGACAGGGCACAGAGGATTGCTCAGTGGTTTGAACGTCAACCCGTGTGGTAACGATCAGTCCAAAGCCTGCCATCCGGGAGCTGTGCGGCTTAGGTGGGACCCTCTATCACCCTGCCCTCAGCTTCCCGGGACCCAAAGAAAGAATGCTGCCTATCCCAGGGGTGGTCAAGATGGTAAAATAATGGGTAAAAAGGTGCTTCATAAACCACACCAGGTTTTCTTTTTTATGAAGATTGGTTCGGTCCCTGGGTTGGTCAGTTAAGCTTGTTTTGTTCTCTGACCACAGATGGAACGCCTAACTCTACCCCAACCACCCCACAGAGGTTAAGCCGTATTGGTGAGGGTAAGAGAGATGCAAGGATCACCGTGGCCCCTTCCAGCCACTGGGGAGAAAACCTGGCAGCGATCACTAAGTCACTCAGCTGAAACTGTCACCAATTTTCTCAACCTGCCTCTCCTTCTTCTGCAAGATAGGGCACCCTCCTGGCTAGTTCTTCTTTTAACTGTTTTGCTGTGTGTTTTTTTTTTTTTTAATTTTTTTTTTGTTGTTGTTTCATAAATGCCATCCTCATTACATGGCAAAGGGGACCTTGTAGGATGTGAAAAAAGGGTTCATCACTCAGTCACGTCTGACTCTTTGGGACCCCCGTGGACTGCAGCCCACCCAGCTCCTCAGCCCGTGGAATTCTCCAGGCGAGAACACTGGCATGGGTGGCCATAGCCTTCTCCGGCGATTCTTCCCAACCCAGGGATCGAACCCACGTCTCCTGCATTGCAGGCAGATTCTCTACTGTCTGAGCCACCAGGGAAGCCCGTTTTAGGAAAGCAGGATGTGAAGTCAGGCGGCCTGTACCGCTGGAGACCACAACAGCAGGGGCTGTAATGACTTTATACTGAGGTAGTGCCACTTACAAATTCTGTAGTGTTGGGCTCCCTTTGTAAACTTGTATGCTTTTCTCGTATTCTAAAAGTCATATTGTTCACTGTAATGTTTTGTTGTTAAGTAATACTGTTTATGGCAGGAAACGTTGAAATAGAAAGAAGGAAGTAAACGTCAGCCACAATCCAGACATAACCCGTTAACATTTCCGTGGATGTTTTTCCAAGCTGTTTTACTGACGCTTCTGAAGTCATGTCACATATTTTACCCTCCTTTTCCCATTCAACATTATGAGTGTGTCTCCATTTCATTAAAAATTCTTTAAAAAATTTTACCAGTGTAATACTCCAGGGTACCGGAATCTGTTTAATCAAGCTCCTGTGATTAATATGTTAGATCTTCTAGTTTTTCCTCACGCAGCCTAACATTTTTGTATAATCTGTTCATTCATGTGTCTCGCCATCGCTGATGGGTTTAGCCTTGCAGCTCTCTTGGTGCCCAGTACCACATCCAGGATGCCAGGCTCCCGAGGGCTGCCCCGCCTCCCACACCCCGACAGGCCCTCTTGCCTGAAGGCAGTGTGGTTTCTCAGCCCTCCGCCCCTCCCCTGCTTGTAATTCTCACCACAGCCAGGGCAGCACTCCCTGACCGATCTCTCACGTGCCTCTGCAAGTGGACAGTGTCAGCCACCTCTTTCTAGAAGACTCTAGGCTCCTTATGTGAGTAAGTACCCCCGCACCAGCTCCCAGCCCCAGAAGGTGAATATTCAGTTTTCCAAACTCCCCAAAACAAACAGCTGCTTTCTACTCTAACCAGTGAGCATCAGGCGCCCACTGACGCCGTATTTGCCTAACTGAAGACCCCCATCTGTCCCCTCTCCAAGGGGACGGGGCTCAGGAGGAGATGGGAGGGCCAGAGACGACCCACGGGAAAGACCCCGGAGCCCGTGCCGTCTCCTACGAGCCAGGAAGTGGAAGCATTCCTCCATGTTCACTACTTCTCTCCCCACCTGGCGCTCCAGCCAGTGGCGCTGGCTCACTCCGGCTCACCGGCCCCGGGCCTGGGCTGGGAAGTGGGCCTGGGGTCTAGCCGTCGCCCTGCCGCGCTGTGTTCATGCACGACCTCCGCTCACTTTTCAGCAGCTCCCATGCTCTTGCTCCCCCCGGACAGCCCCCTCATCACCATGGACTCACCTCAGAAGTCCTCTCCTCCCTCCCTCGTGTCCCCCAACCCTCTCCTCCCCTTCACCGCACAGCACGCATTCCCTGCTATAAGCAGGGTCTGCCTCCTCCATCCCACAGAGAGCTCAGCAAGGGCAGAGGCTCTGTTCAATTCCCAGTGAGCACTCAGCACCGGACCCCCGGCCTGGCCTCCGCGCACAGAGAGTGCTCGCGGCTGCAGGGCGCCTGCCCAAGACCCACAGTCTCCTCCGTCGCCGGCCACCACTCCACTGGTCAGAGCAGCACATTCAAGAGTCAGCCCTGGGGCTCTGGACACTGGCCCCTGGAAGCGGCCTCCCCGTGAGGGGCCCTCAGCCCCAGCGGGGCCTGGAGCAGCGCCCCCCGGGAGCTCCAGGTCCTGCGAAGGCCCAACCTGTACTTCAGGCCATTCGCGAATCCCCGAATGGACGAATTAATTACTGCCTGTCAGAATTAGACTTCTTTCCTTCGAGATGTGTTTTCTTTTTATTCTTAATTAATTTTTAAAATTACGACATCAGTGTGAAGTCCAATTCATCTTACTTTTAGCGTTATTTCTCTGATAAGCAATTTCGTTTTATGCCAGGCGCTTGCCTCCGCACCAATTTGTCACATCGCTGTCCCTTCCGGGGGCCGCATCCGCCAGAGCACTCGGTACCAGGGCCTCCGGTGAGCGGCTCCCTTCCTGGGTCTCAGTCTCTCTGCTGAGAGATGAACCCGTCCCAGCAACGCATCCTGAGGGCCTTTCTTGGCCTTGCTGTGGGCGGTTCTTTAAATGCATCCCTCTGCCACCCTAGGATGGAGGGAGGGAGCGAGGCCGCGGCGCTGGCCTTGCAAAGACACTGCCCTCCAGGGTTAATCAAGGGCATCTGCAAGCCTGCCTCACTGATCCTGCAAAAATCCTTCTGAGGCAGGACCATTCCATTTTACAGGTGAGAAAACCGAGGCTCACAGGGGCGTTATAACTAAGACATGCTGGAAAGAAGGATCTGACTCCAAATCTAACGACTTTTCTACTTCACCCTAGAGCCTCAGTGGGGCTGGCTAGAAATTTCCACTTGCAGACCTGTGACTGAGACCCAGAGGCCAGCAGGACAGGTCCACCAGGATTCCAACGTCAATTTCCCCCTCCCCTCCCCTCCCCCGTGCCTCTCTTCCCTCCTCCTGGTAAACTTTGACCCTCTGTATGGGGATTGGCACCCCCTTCCCACCCCGCACTCTACCCAGGGCCTTAAGGAGAGCACCTGGCTACATCCAGGACCCCCTCTCAGCGGCAGGACGGCCCCCGGGGACCCCACGACTCAACTCGAGCAGGTTGTGATTATCAATAGGGAGTCACGCAGACCTCAACGGGGGACATCTGAGCGACGCCCCTCTGGAGGAGAGGCCGTGATCCACACAGAGTCGGGGAGAGGCATTCCAAGCAGAGGGAGCACCCAGACTGTGAGGCACAAGCCCATCGGGCATGCTCAGGAGAAAGGCGAGAGAGCAGGACGGCTGGGCTGCAGCGGGGGGCAGAGGGCGGCCGCCGGGAGGCTGGAGGACTCCCCCGTCTAGTCACAAAGCACAGGAAGTGCGCGAACACACGGGATCGTGATTTGAGAAGGTTCTGATCATCTAGGCAGTAAGAGCCCCAGAGATAACGCCAACTGGGGAAGGCAGGTGACAGGACACAGCCTCGGGGTCACTCGGGGCTAGCTGGACGGGAGCCGCCAGGGCGTCTCAGCGGCTGCGCGTGAGCGGGGACTGGGGACCCTGGTCTACATGCAGCCCACCCAGCGGGGAGCGTGCCCACGGCCCCTAGAGGCCACACGAGGTTCCGAGGGCACCACCAACAGGGTGTCTTTAAACAGCAGGAATTCTCCTCTCTCGATTCCAGAGGCTGGGTGTCCGTGTGGGCCAGGCTCTGCCTGCGTCTCTGGGCAGAACCCTTGCCTGCTGCCCCTTCCGGCTCCTGGCGTGGCCGGCCGTCCTCAGCCTTCCTTGCTCGCAGCTGCCTCCCTGCAGCCTCCGCCTCTGTGGGTACACGGCTCCCTTTGTGCGTCCCTGGGTCTTCCCTTGACGTCTCCCGAATGTCTCTCCCGTCTCCCCTTACCAGGACCCCAGTTACCTTGGGCTGAGGGCCCCTCCAGTCATGACCTCGTCTTAGTTACACCTGCAGCAACTCCGTTTCCAATAAGGTCACATCCTGAGATGCTGGGGGCTAGGTGGTCCTTAAGATATCTTTCTAGGGGACCCAGGGATGCACTGTGTGACCTCGGCGGTGCCAGGTGCCTCTCTGGGCCTCAGCCTGGCCTCCTGAAGAGACCGGCCTGGCCGCCTCAGGCACTGCCTGAGTTTCTCCAGGTCCTTTGAAGAGCCTGGCCCCCGCCCCTCACTGGGCCGCCTCTGATCTCCGGAGTCAGCAGAGCGGCGTGCGGACGGAGCTCAGAGGACTCCAAACTGTGTCTTCCCCCGTAAAACAAATGTCACAAAAAGCTTTTGATGTCACCTTAATGGAGTGCGGAAAACACCCTTCAGCTCCCTCCTTGGCGCTTTCAATCCCATCCTTTTGCTATTTTCCTTCTCCTTTAAAGCTTAGGGCATGCTCAGGAGAAAGGCGAGAGAGCAGGACGGCTGGGCTGCAGCGGGGCAGAGGCGCCGCCGGGAGGCTGGAGGACTCCCGTCTAGTCACAAAGCACAGGAAGTGCGAACACACGGGATCGTGATTTGAGAAGGTTCTGATCATCTAGGCAGTAAGAGCCCCAGAGATAACGCCAACTGGGGAAGGCAGGTGACAGGACACAGCCTCGGGGTCACTCGGGGCTAGCTGGACGGGAGCCGCCAGGGCGTCTCAGCGGCTGCGCGTGAGCGGGGACTGGGGACCCTGGTCTACATGCAGCCCACCCAGCGGGGAGCGTGCCCACGGCCCCTAGAGGCCACACGAGGTTCCGAGGGCACCACCAACAGGGTGTCTTTAAACAGCAGGAATTCTCCTCTCTCGATTCCAGAGGCTGGGTGTCCGTGTGGGCCAGGCTCTGCCTGCGTCTCTGGGCAGAACCCTTGCCTGCTGCCCCTTCCGGCTCCTGGCGTGGCCGGCCGTCCTCAGCCTTCCTTGCTCGCAGCTGCCTCCCTGCAGCCTCCGCCTCTGTGGGTACACGGCTCCCTTTGTGCGTCCCTGGGTCTTCCCTTGACGTCTCCCGAATGTCTCTCCCGTCTCCCCTTACCAGGACCCCAGTTACCTTGGGCTGAGGGCCCCTCCAGTCATGACCTCGTCTTAGTTACACCTGCAGCAACTCCGTTTCCAATAAGGTCACATCCTGAGATGCTGGGGGCTAGGTGGTCCTTAAGATATCTTTCTAGGGGACCCAGGGATGCACTGTGTGACCTCGGCGGTGCCAGGTGCCTCTCTGGGCCTCAGCCTGGCCTCCTGAAGAGACCGGCCTGGCCGCCTCAGGCACTGCCTGAGTTTCTCCAGGTCCTTTGAAGAGCCTGGCCCCCGCCCCTCACTGGGCCGCCTCTGATCTCCGGAGTCAGCAGAGCGGCGTGCGGACGGAGCTCAGAGGACTCCAAACTGTGTCTTCCCCCGTAAAACAAATGTCACAAAAAGCTTTTTGATGTCACCTTAATGGAGTGCGGAAAACACCCTTCAGCTCCCCTCCTTGGCGCTTTCAATCCCATCCTTTTTGCTATTTTCCTTCTCCTTTAAAGCTTATGTTTGCTTTCATGTTACGCGTTATTTATTTAGTTGCTTGTCAATTAGTGTCTATTCTCCGAGCAACAAGCACATTAGCAGCTGCAGAGATTAGAATTACAATTTGCAGCCCAGTCGGTGCTACCAAAGCCGCGCCTGCCCGCCTGAGAAAACAGCACCTCTTTGTCATTTCAAAAGATGACCTTCCTCCCCTCCTCCCTGTTCCTGGCTCCTGATCTAATTCCAACTGACTCCTCCGTGGTCGCTGCCCAGACGTGATGGCTTCGAGATGGAACTTTCTCAAATCCGCAAAGGAAGATGCAGGCTCCTGTTAACAGCGGCCTTTGATGACAGTCCCTGTAAAGCAGGCGTTGCTGGATTTGAGTAACAGCCTCAGACCGGCCGTCCGCGGGGGTCCTAACTCACCAGCCCAACGCGCCACACCTCCCGTCCACAGTTCAGCCAGCACCCGACACAGCAGTGTGAGCAGCTCCTTGATTCCCTGGCTAAGTGGCCCTGAGCAAGTGAAATTAATCTCCCAGATTTATTTCCTCCTCTGCAAAGTGGCGGGATTAAAACCAACTACATATAGACGTTGTAAGAACTGAGATTATGAAGGTGCTGGTCGCTCAGTCGCGTCCGACTCTTTGTGACCTCATGGACTGTCGTCTGCCCGGCTCCTCTGTTCATGAAATTCTCTCAGCAAGACTAGAGTGGGTAGCCATAACTCCGTTTCCAATAAGGTCACATCCTGAGATGCTGGGGGCTAGGTGGTCCTTAAGATATCTTTCTAGGGGACCCAGGGATGCACTGTGTGACCTCGGCGGTGCCAGGTGCCTCTCTGGGCCTCGGCCTGGCCTCCTGAAGAGACCGGCCTGGCCGCCTCAGGCACTGCCTGAGTTTCTCCAGGTCCTTTGAAGAGCCTGGCCCCCGCCCCTCACTGGGCCGCCTCTGATCTCCGGAGTCAGCAGAGCGGCGTGCGGACGGAGCTCAGAGGACTCCAAACTGTGTCTTCCCCCGTAAAACAAATGTCACAAAAAGCTTTTTGATGTCACCTTAATGGAGTGCGGAAAACACCCTTCAGCTCCCCTCCTTGGCGCTTTCAATCCCATCCTTTTTGCTATTTTCCTTCTCCTTTAAAGCTTATGTTTGCTTTCATGTTACGCGTTATTTATTTAGTTGCTTGTCAATTAGTGTCTATTCTCCGAGCAACAAGCACATTAGCAGCTGCAGAGATTAGAATTACAATTTGCAGCCCAGTCGGTGCTACCAAAGCCGCGCCTGCCCGCCTGAGAAAACAGCACCTCTTTGTCATTTCAAAAGATGACCTTCCTCCCCTCCTCCCTGTTCCTGGCTCCTGATCTAATTCCAACTGACTCCTCCGTGGTCGCTGCCCAGACGTGATGGCTTCGAGATGGAACTTTCTCAAATCCGCAAAGGAAGATGCAGGCTCCTGTTAACAGCGGCCTTTGATGACAGTCCCTGTAAAGCAGGCGTTGCTGGATTTGAGTAACAGCCTCAGACCGGCCGTCCGCGGGGGTCCTAACTCACCAGCCCAACGCGCCACACCTCCCGTCCACAGTTCAGCCAGCACCCGACACAGCAGTGTGAGCAGCTCCTTGATTCCCTGGCTAAGTGGCCCTGAGCAAGTGAAATTAATCTCCCAGATTTATTTCCTCCTCTGCAAAGTGGCGGGATTAAAACCAACTACATATAGACGTTGTAAGAACTGAGATTATGAAGGTGCTGGTCGCTCAGTCGCGTCCGACTCTTTGTGACCTCATGGACTGTCGTCTGCCCGGCTCCTCTGTTCATGAAATTCTCTCAGCAAGACTAGAGTGGGTAGCCATTTCCTTCTCCAGGGAACCTTCCCGACCCACGGATCGAACCCAGGTCTTCCATGCTGCAAGCAGATTCTCTACTGCCTGTGCCACCAGGGAAGCCCCGAGGACTGTGCAGGGCTTTGCAAAGTAACCTTTAGCATCTGTTTCTTCCAGTGAATCTGAGGAGTTCACTGGCACAAGTTAATCACATGGCCAGGAGGGCTTTGGCTCCGCTCTCCCACCCCGCCCGGGGTGGAGCCAGGCTGGAATCTGACCACTGTGCACCCCGGTGCTGTATGGAGGGGTGGAGGGACCACGCTCAGGAGCCCAGCCTACCCCCGGGTAAGCAGGGGTGGAGGGACCACGCTCAGGAGCCCAGCCTACCCCCGGGTAAGCAGCACGTGCTGGCCAGTCTAAGCCCCAAGGATGAGAGGGCGGCTGAGCACCAGCCAGAACACGAGGCCTGATCCCAGCTCTGCCCAGGTTGGGGTATGAGCTCCAGAAAAAGCCTCCCATCTGGACAAAGACGACAGAGGGCCACTGGTTTTCCAAGAGAATTCCCTGGCGCTCCAGTACGTGGCGGAGGGGCCCCCCAGAGCGGGCTGGAGGTGTAACAGGTGGCCAAACGGCCAGGACCCAGAGCCGTCTGCTCCGGCCGCCTGTGGAGCTGCCTCCTCCACCTGCTTGCGTTTGAGAGTCTTCCGGAAGAAAAAAGCGTTCCGATTCCCAAAGGTGTCGGGGGGCGAACCACAGGCAGGACAAGGATGGGGCTCTGGAGACGCTGGTGTCCCCAGGGGTGGACCTTGCAGGGACCGCCTCATCCTCAAGGACTCACCCTCCCCATCTGTCCAAAGTGGGGATGCCCCGAAGGACCCCAAAGGGCCTCCCAGCTCAAAGCTCAGGTCCCCCGTCACACCGGCAGAACCATCGTGAGGGAAGGAACCCAAAGGGAGAGAGGTCAACTCCCAGTCGCGTCCGACTCTTTGTGACCTCATGGACTGTCGTCTAAGCAACTGAGATTATGAAGGTGCTGGTCGCTCAGTCTCCGACTCTTTGTGACCTCATGGACTGTCGTCTGCCCGGCTCCTCTGTTCATGAAATTCTCTCAGCAAGACTAGAGTGGGTAGCCATTTCCTTCTCCAGGGAACCTTCCCGACCCACGGATCGAACCCAGGTCTTCCATGCTGCAAGCAGATTCTCTACTGCCTGTGCCACCAGGGAAGCCCCGAGGACTGTGCAGGGCTTTGCAAAGTAACCTTTAGCATCTGTTTCTTCCAGTGAATCTGAGGAGTTCACTGGCACAAGTTAATCACATGGCCAGGAGGGCTTTGGCTCCGCTCTCCCACCCCGCCCGGGGTGGAGCCAGGCTGGAATCTGACCACTGTGCACCCCGGTGCTGTATGGAGGGGTGGAGGGACCACGCTCAGGAGCCCAGCCTACCCCCGGGTAAGCAGGGGTGGAGGGACCACGCTCAGGAGCCCAGCCTACCCCCGGGTAAGCAGCACGTGCTGGCCAGTCTAAGCCCCAAGGATGAGAGGGCGGCTGAGCACCAGCCAGAACACGAGGCCTGATCCCAGCTCTGCCCAGGTTGGGGTATGAGCTCCAGAAAACGCCTCCCCATCTGGACAAAGACGACAGAGGGCCACTGGTTTTCCAAGAGAATTCCCTGGCGCTCCAGTACGTGGCGGAGGGGCCCCCCAGAGCGGGCTGGAGGTGTAACAGGTGGCCAAACGGCCAGGACCCAGAGCCGTCTGCTCCGGCCGCCTGTGGAGCTGCCTCCTCCACCTGCTTGCGTTTGAGAGTCTTCCGGAAGAAAGCGTTCCGATTCCCAAAGGTGTCGGGGGGCGAACCACAGGCAGGACAAGGATGGGGCTCTGGAGACGCTGGTGTCCCCAGGGGTGGACCTTGCAGGGACCGCCTCATCCTCAAGGACTCACCCTCCCCATCTGTCCAAAGTGGGGATGCACCGAAGGACCCCAAAGGGGCCTCCCAGCTCAAAGCTCAGGTCCCCCCACGTCACACCGGCAGAACCATCGTGAGGGAAGCGCGGGAACCCAGGGAAGGCAGATGAGGTCTGCAGAAGGACAATTATCACCACGCCATATAACACTCTGATGGCAGAATCTTTTACATTAGAATAGACATTATGGAGCACAGTTCCACCAAATGAATATAATAGACTTGTTTTATATCACAATGCACACTGTAATTACACATTTCAATAATTCCTTCAACGCATTACATAGACGCGCTCTGAAGTAATGGAGTCCTGTCACCGTACATAATAACGCGCCCGGGGCAGGACGCCGCGGGTGGCAACGGGGTGACAGAGGCCTCCCCGCTGGCAGGAGAACCGCCGTCTCCGCAGCCCAGGGCCACTCGGCTCCGACTCCGCTCTCCAGGCCCTTTTCCCAGCACCTGCCCGGGTGGGCAGGAACCCCTTCTCGGACATGCCCAGTGGTCCTTCTGCGATCGCACTTCCAGGAACAGGCGGGGCAAGGAGGCTGGGAGACGGCGAGCGCCCGGGTCAGAGGCGGCAGCGGCGGCGGCGGAGGGGGCAGCGTGGAGGGAGGTTCAGGCAGGAAGCGCGCTGGGCTGGGCTGGGCTGGGAGGGGCAGCGGGAAGGCAGACCTGCTGGGCAGACTGCAGGCCGAGGAGGGAGCCGACCTCAAGACAGGGAGCTTCCAAGGGAGGAAGAGAGCTGGGACGGAAGGGTGCATGAATGGGCCCATCTTGAGGGTGAGAAACCGGGCCTGGGAGAGCTCAGAGCTCCCGGCGAGGCCAGGCAGCCCGGAGTCACCGGGCCAGACCTCTAGTCCTTCCTACACAACGGCATGGCTCTTGCCTCCCAGCCGAAGGCGGCCTGCCGCGGGGTCAGCGGGTCACTCCAGGGGTGGCCCAGCAGGTCGCCAGGGCCACCTCCAGGCGGCTCCACTCCCGGCTTCCTGCAGCAGCAGCGAGGCGCGGGCAGGGCTCTGCGTCCCCACAGCCAGGCTCATCTGCCTGGAGATGAACTGAGCCCCAACCCCGTCTCACTTCCAGTCGTTTCCTTCCTGCCTGTCCCCTCTTCCCTGGGCTTTCTTCTCCTCTCCCTGGAACCTCCACTGGTTCCCCAAGGCCACAAACGCAAAGGCCCCAACTCCAGGCGTCTGTGTGGAAACGCATGCTTGACATCCTAGGCTCACGGCGTCACCACCGGTCCCCCTGTGGTGGCCTCGGTGCCTTTCCACAGACGGCTCCCTCCTCCTGGAGTGCGCCCTCCCACACCGCCCACAGCACTCCGCACGAGCACCCTCCCCTCTGCGCCCTCTGCACGCACGAGGCCGCCACGGCAGAGCCCGACCCCGACCTCTCACCCTCGGCGTCCGCAGGTGCACGCACAGCCCCACGTCCACACACGCACGGCCCCCAGGTCCTCCCGAGCGCCTCCCACCCACCTCGCTGCCCTGTGCGTGCCCAGGTCGGGCCGCCCCGGCCTGGACCGTCCCAGCAGCCCCGTCTCATCCGCCGACTGCCCCCACCCCGCGCCCTCCCTGCCCTGCCAGCTCGGCCTTTCCCTGGCACCCTCCCGGGAGCCGTGCTGCTCGCGACACCGTCCTGTCAGGGCTGCTGGCACCCGAGGCTCGCCAGCCTCGCCAGCCTCTCCCGTCACTGACGGGACTCCGGGTTCAGCCAGGCGGCGGGCTTCATTCACCTGGCAGCTTGCTGTGCCCTCCCCGCCCCTCCCACACAAGGTCCGGGCTGGCCTTTGCTTCGCCCCCGGGGTCTCCGACCCCAGGCCTCTCCCGTCAACTTACGGGACTCCGGTTCAGCCAAGGCAGACCTGCTGGGCAGACTGCAGGCCGAGGAGGGAGCCGACCTCAAGACAGGGAGCTTCCAAGGGAGGAAGAGAGCTGGGACGGAAGGGTGCATGAATGGGCCCATCTTGAGGGTGAGAAACCGGGCCTGGGAGAGCTCAGAGCTCCCGGCGAGGCCAGGCAGCCCGGAGTCACCGGGCCAGACCTCTAGTCCTTCCTACACAACGGCATGGCTCTTGCCTCCCAGCCGAAGGCGGCCTGCCGCGGGGTCAGCGGGTCACTCCAGGGGTGGCCCAGCAGGTCGCCAGGGCCACCTCCAGGCGGCTCCACTCCCGGCTTCCTGCAGCAGCAGCGAGGCGCGGGCAGGGCTCTGCGTCCCCACAGCCAGGCTCATCTGCCTGGAGATGAACTGAGCCCCAACCCCGTCTCACTTCCAGTCGTTTCCTTCCTGCCTGTCCCCTCTTCCCTGGGCTTTCTTCTCCTCTCCCTGGAACCTCCACTGGTTCCCCAAGGCCACAAACGCAAAGGCCCCAACTCCAGGCGTCTGTGTGGAAACGCATGCTTGACATCCTAGGCTCACGGCGTCACCACCGGTCCCCCTGTGGTGGCCTCGGTGCCTTTCCACAGACGGCTCCCTCCTCCTGGAGTGCGCCCTCCCACACCGCCCACAGCACTCCGCACGAGCACCCTCCCCTCTGCGCCCTCTGCACGCACGAGGCCGCCACGGCAGAGCCCGACCCCGACCTCTCACCCTCGGCGTCCGCAGGTGCACGCACAGCCCCACGTCCACACACGCACGGCCCCCAGGTCCTCCCGAGCGCCTCCCACCCACCTCGCTGCCCTGTGCGTGCCCAGGTCGGGCCGCCCCGGCCTGGACCGTCCCAGCAGCCCCGTCTCATCCGCCGACTGCCCCCACCCCGCGCCCTCCCTGCCCTGCCAGCTCGGCCTTTCCCTGGCACCCTCCCGGGAGCCGTGCTGCTCCGCGACACCGTCCTGTCAGGGCTGCTGGCACCCGAGGGCTCGCCAGCCTCGCCAGCCTCTCCCCGTCACTGACGGGACTCCGGGTTCAGCCAGGCGGCGGGCTTCATTCACCTGGCAGCTTGCTGTGCCCCCTCCCCCCGCCCCTCCCCACACAAGGTCCGGGCTGGCCTTTGCTTCCAGCCCCCAGCGCGCCGGGCATCTTCCCTGCCCACCCCCAGGCCTCCTTCCAGGTGCCGCTGCTATTATGATCATTCACAAGACGTAACGTCATTGGAATGGGGTGAGATGTTCGGGTGGCCTCACCGACTCAGTGGATGTGAACTTGAGCAAACTCCGGGAGACAGTGAGGACAGGGAAGCCCGGTGTGCTGCAGCCCATGGGGTCGCAGAGAGTCAGACACGACTGAGCGACTGAGCAGCAACATAACTGGGTGCTGGCCTCTCACCCGCCAGCTCTGGAAGCCCTGGGTGAAGGCGGGTGCTGCAAGACGGTGAATTTGATAAAAAAACAAGTGTCTTTGAACCCTTTCCTTCTCTACCTCCCACCCCGTCCCAAGAAACGGGACAGAGCCCACAGCATCAGCTTGGTTCTCAGAATACTCTTGGGGGAGAAGGGTAGGGGACCCTGCATTCCCAGAAACACCAGGGTCATCAAAACAAAGTGACCCTTGCCAAGAAAATCGTGGTGAAAGGGAAGCCAAAATCATAGTTTGCCCATTTTGCAGAGAAGAAAACGGAGGCTTCAAAAGGGAAAGGAACACACACACACACTCCCAGGCACTGGTTTCTGCAGCCAAGGACCTCCGACCCCGCCATCACTTTCTTCCGTCCTTTACCATCGTCAGCATCGAGTGCCACAGACGAGCTGGGGACATACTTTGTTCTGTCTGTGAGAAGATAGTAGCACTAATACAAATAGAGGCTCTCTGAAAAGCTGAAACCCTGTAATTAAGCTCTCCTGTGAATGCCTGCTAACAATGATGCAATGCTGGCGTCTGAGAGGACCGTGTGAGGAGGCGGCCGGTAACCACGGTGCGGACTTTCTAACAGCGTGGGCCAGCAGGAGAGGCCTCAGGTCCAGTGCTGCCCTCTGGGGTCAGGTTGGGCAGCCGCTTCCCCAAGCGAAAAGTCGCTCAGCCTGACTCTTTTGTGACCCACGGATGAGCCAGAATACTGGAGTGGGTAGCCGTTCCCTTCTCCAGGGGATCTTCCTGACCCAGCAATCGAACCAGGGTCTCCCACACAGCAGGCAGATTCTTTACCATCTGAGCCACCAGGGAAGCCCAAGAACACTGGAGTGGGTAGCCTATCCCTTCTCCCTTCAGGAATCAAACTGGGGTCTCCTGCACTGCAGGCAGATTCTTTACCAGCTGAGGCACAAGGGAAGTCCCAGCCCCTTCCCAAAGACGGGATCCAAACGAAGGAGCTTAAAGAGCCCTGGGAAACCTGAACGGAGAAGTGGGCTAGAGATGACCCCCGCGCCGTCTCCATTCAGGATGGAAAGACCGAGGCCAAGCCACGGACAGGGCTGGGCTTTGAAATGGGAGGCAGGAGCCCTCTGTACCCTGCCAAGAGGGCCTGCACCCCAGCCCCGAGGGCCACCTCGTGAACTGTGCTCACAGGCAGCACGGAGGCGGAGGTCTGGGCTCTGCAGCCTGCTGGCCTCTGGTTGTACCCAGGTCCACAGCCAACGAGCCACAGGACCTCGGGCAGGTCGCTCTGTGACCCCGTCAGTCCTTCCCCTGAGGCAAGCAGCATCTCCCCTGGTAACCCCTACGATAACGATGGCCAGCCGGCTCACGGGACCTCCTGGACAAGCCTTCCTGATTGGCCTTATTGCTAACACTTGTCTGTTCTCCCCACCAGTCTGAGTCCTTCCAGGGGGAGGTGGGAGACGCTCTGGGCATGTCTGGTGACTGAATATATTTGCTGGCCCATGGCTGTCACTGGGGGGCAGAGTGGTGAGCAAATATCACACAGGGTCTGTGTGTTCAAGACCTCCCAGCTAGTGATAGGGGAGACATAACCCCACTCCCAAATCATACACAATCTAAAGCCACAAGCATGACCAAATGCAAGTGAGGGGAATCATCCCGTGATGTGGTATAATAGGGATTCTGGGTCAGAGAGAATCCTCTGAACAGGGTGAGGCAACTAGCAAGAGAAACAAGAGACGCCAAGGAAGTGGGCGGGAGGCTGCAGGGCAGGGCACAGTACGTGCAAAGGCCCTGGGGTTGGAGAGAGGGAAGCCCTATGAGGCTGGAGCATGGAGCTGAGGGGGAAGGCAGGTGGCAGGGAAGAAGGAACAGGCAGGACTCAGCATGCCCAAGGCCCACAGGATGCCGAGTGCAGTGGGAAGCCTTCAACATTTTACACCAGAAGATAACAGGCTCCGCTTCATATTTTAACGAACGTTCTTGCTGTGGAATGGGAACACTTGCAGAGGGTGGGAGCGCATATGGGGGGGCTGTGACCCCGGCCTCCGGACCCCCATCCACGCCCACCCCATCTGGCACCCGGCAGAGCAAGCTGGGAAGGCCCCGTCTGTGGCAAGAGGTGAGCACGGCTGGCCCCTAAGGCCAGCTTCTCTGGGGACGGGAGAACAGGATGAGTAATTCTGATAATTGAATTTTTGAGTTAGATTTAAAATATGGCCAGGATTGAAGAGGCAATTTGGCAGGGTCAGGAGCCCCGAGGCAGGTTTCTCTGCCTCCACTACGTGGAGAACTTATTATTAGCAAGATCACTCTTTCTCCCGTCCACAGCCCCATTTACAAGCAGTTCCCAGGGCCGCAGTGTCGAGGAATTCAATTGTGCGTCTCTGGGCCCCAGCTCTGGTCACCCAGACTCTCACTGGAAAGGGCAGCGTGAGACCACGTGGGCCGTGATACCAGGAAGGGCTGCCGGGTTTTGGCAGAGACGGCATTTCCGGGAGACACTGTGTAATCCAGAGACCAGGACCCTTTTGAGAGCAGGTCTCGACTTACCCAGGTTCAAATTCTGGCTCCAGCACCCGCTCAGGGGACGCTCCATCCCTCAGGTCTCTCGCTTATGAAACGCGCAGGCGGTGCTGACGAGAGACGATGCCCGGCGTGGCCGCGGCGGGTCACGTGGGCACCAGCCCGGGGGGCGGGCGGGCTGGTGAGCAGGGGCGTGCCTCTCTCCCCTTCCTCCTGTGTACCGGCCCCCGCAGCTGCCTGTCTCAGGTGCAGCTGCTCAGGCACACAGGGTGATTGATTCCACCGAGGGGGAAACCGACGTCTGTTCTCGTGAAGGCTTCCGAGCCTCCACAGCTCAGCGGCTGGTGACACTCACTCAGCAGGGACAGTGAGCTTTTTCCAAGGTCCAAACTCTCCCTATTTGCCAAGGATGCTCTTGGCCCAAATCCAACCCAAACTAACAGGGCTGCTCCTCCACGGCCCAGGTGGGGGATGGCCTTCACTAGCCCAAGGCTGGAAACATCTGACACGATTCGAAATTGAGGGGATGAAAAGCTGCTCTGCTCTGCACTGCCGTGCTCCCGACCAGCTGCGGGGGACAGAGGCTCACGGCCAGCTGGTTCCCAGCGGCCCCGCCTCTCAGGCGTCCTGGGTTTACCGCCCAATGGTCCGGGGATGGAGCATGCGTTCCACTCAGGGCCTTTCCAGCTCCCCTGGGCTGAGCACCGGCCACGTGCCAGGCTGTGGACTCAGCACCTGCAACGAAGCAGCCCTGACTGTTCCCCTGTACGTACACGGGCATCCGGGTCCGGCTTCCAAGGCTCGCCTGAGTGCTCACCACGGCACCACAGGCCCCGTCTCCCACCTCCACCTCTGCCCCCTCCACACACCTGCTCCTCTGCACTTCAACCACGGGAGCTTAGAGCAGGGTCTCCATAACTCTCCTGAGACCAGTCCTGAGAGACACTGAGACCCAGCCACAGAGAGACGCTGAGGAAGAGTCGCTGATGGCTGGAGAGGCTCTCACTGTCCAGCATTTCCAAACCGCGCAGGGTCGGTGTGTGTGATCAGGTCCAGGCTGAAGGGCCATTCCCATTGTACAGGTGTATCGACTGAGGACAGAAGCACACCACTCGGGTCTAGACCCAGGCCTCCTCTTCCCTCCACAGCACCGTGCCAGGCCACCTCACCTGCGGCTCAGAGCTTCCCTTGAGGAACTCGCCTGGGAGACTTCTAGAAAAAGGAGGTGCCACACTATACCTACATCTGTGTTCTCCCACACCGGAATGGACTGAAGTGCACGTGCGCAAGTATTTCTCAAGACAAGAGCTCAGACGACAGGAAGCCCAGCAGAGAAGGCCCTTCCTGACCACCTACCCGCCTATCACTTGGTGGGAAACGGAGGTGGGGGACCCCCGCCAACACACGCCCGGGCTTCTGCCCCACCCGGCCACGCCTCCAGCCGAGGCGGTCACGTCACCCGACGCCACCGCGGTCTCGGGAGCTGCAGGGGCAGCGTCGGAGAGCACGGGCTGGGGTGTCGAAGGACAGGAGGGGTCGAGGCCCGGCCCTAACACTCAGAAGCGAGGAGCCCGGACTGGCCACTCAGTCGTCCCATGAGCAGGAGGGCGGTCCTGGCCATCCCAGAGTCCCCACCCCGAGGGAGGCCCCAGGTCGAGGGCTCGACTGAGCGTGGTGCAGCCCTCTGCAGCCCCCAGGGCGAGGCGGGATTTCTGAAGGACGCGCGAGGCTGGCGAGAAAAGGAGCCGGTGGAAGGCGTGCGGAAGAGCACGTCCCGCCCCCTTCGACAGACAGCCCTCCGCCCCCGAGACACACGACAACGACAGGCCGAGCTCCGCGGGGAACCACATGCTTTATTGGCTCAAAGCTCTCCTAATGAGCCTGGTCGGCTGGGACTGGACGTTCCCGGGTGGGCACTCCTGGGCCGAAGCTAGGAGAAGGGAGAGAAAAAATGAGAACTTTAGGTCCCACGGAGGGTTTCTGGACTAAGATTCCCAGCAGGGTTAAAGGTGAGTAGTTCTGAAGCGACTTTCAAGGACATACTGTGTGATCGGCAAATGCTTATAGAACCAGATGATGACGAAATGTTCATCAAACGTCTGCTACGCTCCAGGCACCCTCCGCTGTATTTCCAAACCGCGGCAGAGGCTCTCACTGTCCAGCATTTCCAAACCGCAGGGTGTGTGTGATCAGGTCCAGGCTGAAGGGCCATGCCCATTGTACAGGTGTATCGACTGAGGACAGAAGCACACCACTCGGGTCTAGACCCAGGCCTCCTCTTCCCTCCACAGCACCGTGCCAGGCCACCTCACCTGCGGCTCAGAGCTTCCCTTGAGGAACTCGCCTGGGAGACTTCTAGAAAAAGGAGGTGCCACACTATACCTACATCTGTGTTCTCCCACACCGGAATGGACTGAAGTGCACGTGCGCAAGTATTTCTCAAGACAAGAGCTCAGACGACAGGAAGCCCAGCAGAGAAGGCCCTTCCTGACCACCTACCCGCCTATCACTTGGTGGGAAACGGAGGTGGGGGACCCCCGCCAACACACGCCCGGGCTTCTGCCCCACCCGGGCCACGCCTCCAGCCGAGGCGGTCACGTCACCCGACGCCACCGCGGTCTCGGGAGCTGCAGGGGCAGCGTCGGAGAGCACGGGCTGGGGTGTCGAAGGACAGGAGGGGTCGAGGCCCGGCCCTAACACTCAGAAGCGAGGAGCCCGGACTGGCCACTCAGTCGTCCCATGAGCAGGAGGGCGGTCCTGGCCATCCCAGAGTCCCCACCCCGAGGGAGGCCCCAGGTCGAGGGCTCGACTGAGCGTGGTGCAGCCCTCTGCAGCCCCCAGGGCGAGGCGGGATTTCTGAAGGACGCGCGAGGCTGGCGAGAAAAGGAGCCGGTGGAAGGCGTGCGGAAGAGCACGTCCCGCCCCCTTCGACAGACAGCCCTCCGCCCCCGAGACACACGACAACGACAGGCCGAGCTCCGCGGGGAACCACATGCTTTATTGGCTCAAAGCTCTCCTAATGAGCCTGGTCGGCTGGGACTGGACGTTCCCGGGTGGGCACTCCTGGGCCGAAGCTAGGAGAAGGGAGAGAAAAAATGAGAACTTTAGGTCCCACGGAGGGTTTCTGGACTAAGATTCCCAGCAGGGTTAAAGGTGAGTAGTTCTGAAGCGACTTTCAAGGACATACTGTGTGATCGGCAAATGCTTATAGAACCAGATGATGACGAAATGTTCATCAAACGTCTGCTACGCTCCAGGCACCCTCCGCTGTATTTCTCACTGGTTAAAAACAACACGCCAGGGCTTCCCTGGGGGTCCAGTGGGTAGAGAGTCCACCTTGCAGTGCAAGGGGCGCCGGTTCGATCCCTGGCCTGGGAAGATCCCACGTGCCGCGGAGCGGCTGGACCCATATGTCCAACTACCGAGCCGGAGCTCTGGGGCTCTGGAACACATGCGCCCAGAGCCGGTGCTCTGCAACGACAGACGCCACCGCGATGGGAGGCCCACGTGAGCCAAAGAACAAAGATGGATGAAAATGGACAAATGAAAGACCAATAGAAGTAGCCAAAAAAAATAAAAACAACACACCAATAACCAGAACGACCACAGAAAACATGGCATGAGACAATGACACTTTCCATGCACTGCTGGCCGAAAAACACAACGGATGGAGAACAGTGACCGGGTTTCACCCTCGGCTTCCTTTTCTCAAGAGGAGCCACTGCCTGCCCCAGGCCCCTTCCCATCCTCCACGTGGCTTTCTCAAACAGGCCTTACCTCCAGGTTTCCTCTAGCCTTCCGAAGGACTGTGTGTGTTACAACCACTACGGAGAGAGGAGAGAATGGGACGATTAGACACAGATGCCCTGGAAGACCGTGCCAAAGCCAGGTGCAGGGAGGAGGAGGGGCCTCCAGCCTGCAGACAGCCCTGCAGCCTCCAGCCCCAGAGGGGCCTCCCTCGTCACACTCCCGGGACCAAATAGCCCACCAGAGAGCCCTCCTGGAAGCCCTCCTGGAGGCCGCGCGTGCAGCAACAGACACAGATGAAAACAGGCCCAGCGGGGCCTGCCTCTGTGGGCCAGGCCGGGCGTTCAGGCAGGGGAGAGGCCTTCCCCTGACCAGGGCTCCAAGAAGCAGTCTGGGCATGGCGAGTGCCTGCTCCAAGCAAACCCGACTACAAGGTCAAGGCCACGGCCAAGGCCAGGCGCAGCAGCCCCTGGAACGGGCACCTGGAGACAGGGAGGACGGGCTCGGGTGTCCCTCTCGAGCTGCCCCCAGCAGCTCCCTGGGCCGGCAGCCTGTGGTCCGACAGGAGCGGGCGGGGCGGGAGGGCCCCGCAGTCCCGGCGATCTGCTGCTGAGGACGGACCCCCAGCGTGTGAGACCCGCGGGCAGGGCCAGGACCACTTCAGGGCACAACCGTAAGGAAGGCGGCTTCTCCCCTCAGTCCTTGTCCTGTCCCGCAAAGGCCAGCAGCCGTGGCAATGCCACCACGGAGGGAGACGTGGACCAGGAGGGAGACGGGTCAGGCATCGCCCGAAACCGGCCAGGGACTCCGCCTACCCCGGGAGGACACGCTGGCTTCTGACCCGGGTCCTCGGCCGGTGAGGCCAAGACAGACGCCCCGTCAGCACACAGCCCAGCCCCCGTCAGCTTGTTCACAAGTGCCGCCTGGCGGCCTTGAGAAAATATTTATTTCTTGCCTCACAAAAATGTCCATCTGGAGGTAACGGAGTCTGCCTGCAATCTGCGACACTGGGGGAGGCACAGACGGTGCGGGCCTTGTGTTTAACTGGGCACAATGCACCTCAGGGGTGCCCACGGCCACTCTGCGCCCGCCTCAGCCCCACACCCCGGGGCGGAAGTTCTTCCCTGGGGTCCAGGGCCGTGCTTCCCAGCGTCCAGAATCCCCAGAAACTATGGGCAGATCTGTGTGTACACACGTGTGTGCATCTTCCTGGGGAGGGAGGTTACCTCTCCCGAGACTCAGCAGGGGGCCTGGGACCCAGCAAGGACTAAGTCTGGCGCCTACGGAGGTTAAAAAGAATGCTAAAACAGCACTGAACGTACCGACAGAGCTAAGTCTCACCTGGCCCGAGTTTGCAGGGGCCCCCCATCTGAACAGCACTGCCCACGTGCAGAGCAAGAGACCCCCAGAGAGAGGAAAAGCCCGAGGGACAGAGCGGGGAAGAGCTGGCCGCGGGCAGAGGCGTGGCTGGAACCAGGTTTGCTTGGCAGCTTCCACCTCGGCTGAGGGCTGGCCAGGAAGACACCTGCCTCGGTGGTGGCCCACGGTGACCTCGGTGAACACCGCCCCCAGGGTTTCCTGCCTAGAGGCGGAAGTGACGGGGCGGTTCCAGGTCACATGCGGAGGGTCTCACGGGCACCCTGTCCCTTCCTCTCCCTGCACACTCTGAGCAGGGCTGGCGCGTTCGCCTGGACCCAGGCAGGGAAGGGAGAGGTGGGCACACTCCCCCAATACCCACTTCATCCCTCCAAGCCAGAGCAGAGCTGGGAGGCTGGCGGGGTGTGGGTCTTGGGGGAGGCACAGGCCAGGCTCAGCCACACTCGGGCAAGCCCTCCCCTCAGCCGAGCCCCACACCACGCCAGGCCACAGCAGGACGTGGATGGGGAGATGGTGACCCCGTCTTGGCCTGGGGGATGCTACAACACGTTCGAGGTCAATGGTTTGCTGCCACCTCTGTGCACAGAACTCCATCTGACCTTGGGGAATCAAGGAGTCAGAGAACTAAGGCTTACGGAGCATCTACTCTGTCCCAGGAAGAAGTACAAGAAAGCCGAGGGATCGCCCCCACCCTGGTCTCACAGATGACAGAACAGGGCACCTCTTTATAAAGCGGTGATGAGAACCTGGCCCCATCCAGCCAGGCTTGAGTCCTCTGGAATTACCATCTCTAGTGAGAGGGGACTGTAAAGCTCTGAGAGCTAAAACCATTTATTCCCAGTCACACCGGAATGTGGCGACCTGAGCCGCGGCTGGGTCTGCCTCCTGGATCCGTCCTGGTGACTCACCCATCCGCACCTACTTCTGGAACCTGCTCTCCTGCAAGCGGGGTTCACGCCAGGGACTGTCCGGGGACAACAGCCACCAGGCGCCACGATCGTCATCAGCCCCTGGATTTGGGGGCCCACAAGAGCCCCTCCCTCCTCCTTGCTGCTCCAGGAACCTGATCCAACCCAATGGTCCACGACCTCAGACACGACCTGATGGCACCGCCCCCGCCCCAACCCCCTCCAGCGCTCTGTCTGCGAGGGACTCGGACGCCGAGGCCAGAGCCCCACAGACGGCCACCCCTCCGCAGAGCTGCCTCCGCCCTACCTCTCCGCAGCGTCCCCGCCCCTCCATGGCCCCGCGCAGCCAGCAACGAGACCTTGCCCCTCCCAGCCTCTGGGGCTCAGCCACGGGGACCTACACTCGACGGGGCCTGGCCCACAAGGCCCCTCGTCAGCCAAGGATGCCGACGGGCCGGCAGCCCGTGGCCCGGCGGGGCCCTACTGCCAAGGGGCTCTCAGAGCCACCCGGGTGAAGCAGGGAAGGAAACCCGTACGTGGGAGACGTCCGGACACCCCCGTGCTGGGTCCCGTCCTCGGACAGGGCGGCTGCCCCGTGCCCACTCACACTGGTCGAATATGACTCTCTCCTGGCTCTTGCTCAGCTGCAACAGCTTCGTGGTGCTCTGCAACGTCTTTTCTTGTTCCAACAATTTTTTTTGGAGTTTGCTGACCTCTGCCTTCAGGTCTCCAGTCTAAAGAGAAAGGGAATTAGAAAAAAATAAAAAGGAGCAAAGACTATAAACGTCAGAGCATGTAGGAAGAACCACAGAACCATACGAAAAGGGCTCAACCTTCCCAGCAAAGGTATGTGAACAGCAGCTGGAAGCCACGTGCCGCTGGACAGACGGCGGCGAGGGCGTGGGCACGGGGCGCCCTCAGGAGCGCTGGTGGAGCCGCGAGCCGGTGCAGCCGGGGAGGGGCCCGGCCAGACGCAGCAGATGGTCAGGCTTAACCCTCTGACCCGGTGGCTCTCCGCCTGGATGTTCACCCCGAGGACGGGTCATGCGGGCTCAAGAAGCCGCCTCTGCTGTGGGACCGTCCCCGCAGCGCCGCTCGCGGCAGGACAGATAGACCACCTGCCCCGTGTCAGCCGGGATTTAGGCACCTTGACGACGGTCCCGACGGACGAGGGAGTTGTTTCGCCGCGATCAAAAATGATGATGTAGGATTTCATTCATTGACATTGAAAGATGATCATGATTAGTGAAAAAAGAGCCCAGAACGGCTCTTGTGTACCCGGGTGCCCCAGCCTCACAAAACTGAGCCCGCAGAGCTCCATCCGCAGACCTGGACGCCGAGATGCCCAGACGACCTGGCGACAGAGACATCCTGAAAATGTTTATGGGGCTTTATTTCTGAGATGGGATTTGGAATATTTTGTTTTTCATTTTTTTAGTTTATCAGAATTGAGGTTTTTCTACGTTTTTCCCCCAAAAATTATATTGCTGATTTATTTTTAATGCTTACAAAGCACTCATCTTACAAAGAGAGTGTGAAGGTGCTCCTAGGGAAGTATGATCTCTTAGGAGAACCTGCTCTGATTTTTCGGAGGTGAAGAGAGTGGACGGGTGGCAACGCTGGAGTCCCCGGGCCCCTAAAGGAAAGCCTGCCCACCGCAGCGGCTCTCCTGGGCTTCCCAGATGGCACTAGCGGTCAAGAGCCCGCCTGCAATGCAGGAGACTTGGTGAGATGCGGCTTCCATCCCTAGGTCCCTGGAAGAGGGAACGGCTCCCCGTCTAGTATTCGTGCCTGGAGCGTCCCGTGGACAGAGCGCCTGGTGGGCTGCCGTCCATGGGGCCACACAGAGTCAGACACGACTGAAGCAACTCAGCACACACGCTGCGGCTCTCTTAACTAGTCTCCACGGAACTGGTACAGGGGTCAAGGGCACTTCCTTCCTCATAAAATACCTGGACTGTAAGATGCCCATGCACCACTGCAACACCGCTGCACCCAAGAGGGAAGAGGCCAGGATGCTGGCTTACGGAGAATCACTTCAGTCTGTCCCCCAACTTGTTTACGGCTGTTGTCGTCAGTTATGTGATTTAATTAAGCTTTAAGTACACCTATGAAATACATGTATGAAAAAATAACTGGTTGAATGAAAACTTACGTATGTTTTAGGGAAGACCTGATGAAGGTGAGTCCTTAAAAAAAAAAAAATTTCTGGCAAACTAGGTGTGGGTGAATCAACCTTAAAAGATGTAGGAGGAACCCAGCCTAGAAGAATTCCACATTCCAATTGTTTCACAAATACCTATGTTTTTTTTTTCATCTTCAAGAAACAGAAATTGGAAGTGACAGACATACATTATGGATGTAGTTTATGAAAGAAAGGAGAGGAGGAACTTCAATCAGCAGACCCGTATTCAAAGAAAAGGCCCTGGCCTGACATCAAAAGAATGGCAAATGAATGCACGGTGAACTGCTTTAAGTTAAACTGAGATGTTTAAGGTATGTATCATTTTCTGATTCCCTGCTTTAACCTACTTTTAAGATTAACCAATCCTGGCAGCTGCAACGGTACTTCCAAAACAGACCCTAATTAAAACATGAGGTTTCCTTTGATTCTTCCTCAAACTGAGCACCCGGCGATTTGTGCTCTGGCCAATGGCTTCACAGGCCACACATTTTGGGACAAGATCCCTCTCCACTCAGAGTCCTGGGCCCACCTCTGTAAGATAAAGACGATGCCCGAGTCTCTTGTCACACCCAGAAGAACGAAACGCAGAAGAGAGGCTGCCCGAAGACAGGGAGGACTACTGCTCACCTCACCTGGCCAACCTCATCCCTGCTAAAGCCAGACACCACCAGACACACTCAGACACCACCTCCTCCAGGAAGCCCTCGACACCATTCCCCACCATCAGCCTAGGCTACTCACAGCTCCTCTGTGCACCCATCAAGCCCAGCGCTTCCCCTAACACTGCCCACGCATGGTGGATTGCTACTGGTCACTACTTGTTCACTCCCCACCTAGACTACGAGCTCCCTGAGGGCAGAACTCAATTCTCCCCTCAGCATCTGGCTCAGAGTAAGTCTATCTGCCACGCAGTGGGCTCAATTGCGCTCTCACAACACCTGAACACCCTGATTTCTATCCAGTGCTGAAGACGAGGAATTTTAATTACTTCTATGTCTGCTGCTCCTCTAAACTAAAATCTTCGTTTTCACAGGGTGAAGACACAGGGGCTTTAGAGCCCAGCTCCACTGCTTCCAGATGCTAAGATGACGACACAAGGGAGTGTCAGTTCTTGGTGGTGGTTGAGTCGCTCAGTCATGACCGCCTCTTGTAGCCCCATGCACAGTCGCCCACCAGGCCCTCTGTCCAGGGCATTCCCAGGCAAGAATACGGGAAGGGGTTGCCATTCCCTTCTCCAGGGGATCTTCCCGACCCAGGGATCAAACCTGCGTCTCGTGCACTGCAGGCCGGTTCTTTACCACTGAGCCACCTGGAAGTCCCTTCAGTCGGGACTAACAGTACCCAACCCTCTGAGGCTCCTGGAAGGCATGCGGTGAGACGCTGGGCGCACAGCAGAGGCCGCGACCCCCAGCAGGAGCGCAGCACAGGCGCTCCCCCTCAGCCAGAGCTGAGCTCACGGCTGGGGCTGACGAGTGTGTTGCCTGACTTCTGGATTTTTTTCTTTTTAAACCAAGGTACCATCCAGCTCAGCAGCTCTCAACTCATGGTCAGACTTGCTTAAACAACAAGCCCTGCCCGTCCTCAGCCTAAAATTAAATATATATATATACATATATATACATATATATGTGTATATATATATATATATTATTTTCTGGCCTCTCTTATTGATTTTTTGTTTACTTATTTTCATTCACCTTTATTCCTCAGCCTGTGTGGGCCTCCCACTGCAGTGGCCTCTCTCGTTGCAGAGCACCAGCTCTGGGTGCATGTGCTCCAGAGCGCTGGCTCCTAATTGGACACACCAGTCCAGCCACTCTGTGGCACATGGGACCTTCCCAGGCCAGGGATGGAACTGGTGCCCCTTGCACTGCAAGATAGATGCTTTATCCACTGGACCACCAGGGAAGCCCCAAAATTATTTGTAAAATCAATCCTAGAAGCCAATCATGTTTCACCCCAAAATATGTTGGCATATAGCTCTAGAAGAAAGAGATTCTTAAAAAAAAAAGCTCACAATGTCATTATCACATCTGAAACAATGAGAATGACTGCTTAGTATCACTACGGAGACATCAGTAGATATATTCCCGATTGCATCGTTATTTTACTTTTATTATTTTTTAAACAACTGGTTTGATTCGGCATCCAAAGAAATTCCCTGTTTTGTATGTGCCTCTTGTCTCCGGTTCCTGTAATGCAGCGGGTCTCAGAGTTACCAAGAAGCCTTGCAAAAACACACCCCTGGGGCCATCCCAGACTTTGCGATTCAGGGGATCCAGGGCGGGGCCTGACAATCCGCCTTTCCAACAAGTATCCAGACAACGCTGGCGCTGCTGTCCAGGGCCTGACCTGAGAACCCTTAACATCAGCAAGTTCCTGCGTCTCGTGCACTGCAGGCCGGTTCTTTACCACTGAGCCACCTGGAAGTCCCTTCAGTCGGGACTAACAGTACCCAACCCTCTGAGGCTCCTGGAAGGCATGCGGTGAGACGCTGGGCGCACAGCAGAGGCCGCGACCCCCAGCAGGAGCGCAGCACAGGCGCTCCCCCTCAGCCAGAGCTGAGCTCACGGCTGGGGCTGACGAGTGTGTTGCCTGACTTCTGGATTTTTTTCTTTTTAAACCAAGGTACCATCCAGCTCAGCAGCTCTCAACTCATGGTCAGACTTGCTTAAACAACAAGCCCTGCCCGTCCTCAGCCTAAAATTAAATATATATATATACACATATATACATATATATGTGTATATATATATATATTATTTTCTGGCCTCTCTTATTGATTTTTTGTTTACTTATTTTCATTCACCTTTATTCCTCAGCCTGTGTGGGCCTCCCACTGCAGTGGCCTCTCTCGTTGCAGAGCACCAGCTCTGGGTGCATGTGCTCCAGAGCGCTGGCTCCTAATTGGACACACCAGTCCAGCCACTCTGTGGCACATGGGACCTTCCCAGGCCAGGGATGGAACTGGTGCCCCTTGCACTGCAAGATAGATGCTTTATCCACTGGACCACCAGGGAAGCCCCAAAATTATTTGTAAAATCAATCCTAGAAGCCAATCATGTTTCACCCCAAAATATGTTGGCATATAGCTCTAGAAGAAAGAGATTCTTAAAAAAAAAAGCTCACAATGTCATTATCACATCTGAAACAATGAGAATGACTGCTTAGTATCACTACGGAGACATCAGTAGATATATTCCCGATTGCATCGTTATTTTACTTTTATTATTTTTTAAACAACTGGTTTGATTCGGCATCCAAAGAAATTCCCTGTTTTGTATGTGCCTCTTGTCTCCGGTTCCTGTAATGCAGCGGGTCTCAGAGTTACCAAGAAGCCTTGCAAAAACACACCCCTGGGGCCATCCCAGACTTTGCGATTCAGGGGATCCAGGGCGGGGCCTGACAATCCGCCTTTCCAACAAGTATCCAGACAACGCTGGCGCTGCTGTCCAGGGACCATGAGACCTGAGAACCCTTAACATCAGCAAGTTCCACTCCCTCTTCTCTCCCTTTTTTCTTAGGATGAAAAGATGTTCCAATAGGCTCACGTTGTACACATCCTGCCCCAGACCTACAAACAAGCCGTTTCACCAAGGAGTCCTAGCTGCCTTAACTAAAAAATGGGTATTTAGAAACCACAGTTTGGTACTAGAGGTGGACTGGACATTTTTAGAGCCTTTTAAGTAAAAAGAACTACCAAATTTTTAAAATAAAAAATACATCAGGAGTTCATTTCTCTTCCCTGAGAGTAAAACTTTCCACCTAAGTTATGCTTTATCTAACAATAAAATATAATAATTTCAAAACATCAATATAAATATTATTAATAATACATTTACTAAAAACGGTTTAAAATTTCTGATACTTCTCTTTACTCTTTTAGTATTTCCACTAAGAACATAATAAACTTACTGTGTTTCAGTCATTGAAATGTTCCTTCTTTTTGGCCATGTGCCGCTAGGATCTTAGCTCCCTGACCAGGGACTGAACTTGTGCCCCTTACAGTAAAAGCACAAAGTCCTAACCGCTGGACTACCCGGGAATTTGTGAAATGTTTCCCCTTTGAGTGGTTATGCCTTCAGTTACACACAGGAGAGTTGCTGTGTGTGACCTTGATTTGAATCTTTTTAATTGCTTTTCCCCTCATTTTTAATTTTTAAATGTGTAATTACATAAAGTGTTCATACCAAGTCAAATTTATGAAACAAGATAAATTCAGAGGAATCCACCTTCTATCCTTGTTCTTCCATCCTCTTCCTCCCATTCTGACATGCAGACCCTTCTATTACTGTTTATGCTTCCAAACACTTTTTTCGTCCAAACAAATCATGTTTTCTTTTTCAGCATCTCTTAAAGAACTTCAAAAATGAAGGTGATTTTCTTGCTTGAGAGGAGGGCTACCCTGGGATGAAAGCATAAAATAAGTCTGGAACTAGATGGTCCAGGTGGCTAGTTCCCCAGACACTTTAGCTGACCAAACGGAATAGTCCTTTCTCTAACATTAAAAAAAAATTACTTCTAATTGGGGGTGACTGCTTTACCATATTGTGCTGGCTTCTGCCATACAACCACGTGAAATCAGCCGCAAGTATCCGTACGGGCTCTCCTGCACCCCCTCTCCACCCCCACCCCACGTCAGCCCTCTAGGTTGTCACAGAGCACCTGGCTGAGCTCCCTGAGTTGCACAGCAACTGCTCATTAGCTCCCCACTTTACATATGATAATGTAGATGCTTCAATACTACTCTCTCAATTCCTCCCACCCTATACGTATTTTTATCAACAAATACCTGTACATATTTGTATCTCTCCCCACAACTTTCTTAGATAAATGGATACATATGATATATACTTCCCACGAGTCCTAGGGACTCTAGGAGATGCAAAGGGCAGTTTCATGACACTCAGAGAAAACACCAGGTAGTAAAAGCCCACTGGAGCTGCTGGTGGAAACTCGGGAATCTGCTTTACACAGATTTCACACCAAGAAAAAGGCACTGGCTGAAACACCAGCAGGGACAGAAAAGTGGCTAGAGGCAATTTCACACCACACAGGGGGTCTGTGTGCACCGGCCACCACATCGGAGCGTCTCCGAGGGCCTTTTTCTGGCTCTAAAATTCTGTGATGCTCAAGTGAGCATAATCAATTACCCAAGAAACCCTCAGAAATAAGGTGCAGACCATCCCAAGCTCTGACCGGTCCCTGGACTAACCTGCTAGTGGGGGAGAGCAACGTGACTATGACTTGTATGTATACACACACCACCTAACAGAAACAAGAGCTGCATGCCATCTGTTTAACGGACATTACTCCATTCGGAGGACAAAAACATTGTATCCAGGATGACCAGTTTAGTTTAGACCCACACTTTAAACAATCATACAGGCAAGTACTAGTTTGGGAGGCTGAGAGACAATTATTCACTCATTCAAAACTATGAACAGGGCTTCCCTGGTGGTCCAGTGGGTAAGGACACCGCCTTGCAGTGCAAGGGGCGCCGGTTCGATCCTTGGCCTGGGAAGATCCCACGTGCCGCAGAGCGGCTGGACCGATGTGTCCAATTACCGAGCCGGAGCTCTGGGGCACTGCGACAACAGAGGTCTCTGCGATGGGAGGCCCACACGGGCCAAAGAACAAAGATGGATGAAAAATAGATAAATGAAAGACCAATAAAAGTGGCCTGCCCTCCACACTCCCCCTCAAAAAAATAAAATTAAATTAAATTTAAAAAAAAAAAAAAAACTATGAACAAAACAGACGTGGTCCCTCATGGAAAATAGAGAGACACAGATGTTACACAAACAGGTAACTGTAACTTATGATAAAGGCTGGGATGAAACAGAAGAGGGTACTTAGACTAAGTGACCGGAAGTAACATCCCTCTGACCTTGAAGTAACATTTAAACTGAGACCTGAGACGTGAGAAGGAGTCAGCTGGAGCGAGAGCACACGTCTGTCTTGTGGGCCTGAGATGGACACGAGCCTGGTGGGCTGGGAGGAAAGGCAAGGCCAGTGTGGGGCTGGAGATCGGCCAGAGTTCCTCTTCAACCCACCGTCTTCCACTCCAGCCACGGACTTCCCTGCTCGATGACTGAACAGACACCTGCCCGAGCTTACTGCACCCAACTTCCTCCCCAGGATCCCACGACGGAAGCCTGAGGACAGGCTCTGCCACGGCTGGGCGATCTGCGGGCTGTCAGCAGAAACCAGATGAGTGATGACACGGAATGCACACGTCCCTTCTGCTTTCCTGCAGGACTTCCCAGAAACGTATAGGTTGGACCACGGAGGGAACAGCCATCAGACCACCAAGGAAAGCGCTCAAACTCTTCCTTAACCGGCAGGCTGCTTCTTCCAGCAAGGTTTCTCTGATTACTGGAGCAGGTGCTTGTCTTGACCTAACACTCGGTTATGTCAAGGTTATACACAGGGTTGAAACCATGTCCTAAACACGGTTCCCACACACAAACACCCCAGGGAAGGCGGCTGCTCTGCCCGGCTCCTGAGCTGTGCCAGGGCAGGTGCAGACGAGGATGGGGTGGGAGCGACTGGTCTTAATTCAGTCAAGTTCAAGTTCCTGCCAAGTCTAGTTCTATGGGGTTTTTTTAAACTTTTTCTTTTCCCTATCATGCCTCTTTTATTTATATTTATTTTCATCCACCTTTATTCTTTGGTCTGTGTGGGTCTCCCATTGCAGTGGTCTCTCTCGTTGCAGAGCACCAGCTCTGGGCGCACGTGCTCCAGAGCTCCTGGTCGCAATTGGATACACTGGTCCAGTCGCTCTGTGGCACGTGGGATCTTCCTGGGCCAGGGATCAAACCAGTGCCCCTTGCACTGCAAGGCGGACTCTTTACCCACTGGACCACCAGGGAAACCCCCAAGTCTAGTTTTTAAAGAAAATTGCAATGGCTTTGTAATAAATGATTTTCATTTGGTTTTTTTAAAATAGCTTCTAAGCTACCAGAAGGAATCAGACAGTCCAGAGAAAGGCCTCGGAAATGAAAGAGAGTCTGAACAGAATGGGACGCACCACTCCATGAGGACCACCTGGGACCTGGAGCTTCTAACGCGCAAGTCTGCCCTTGGGATGCAACACTGGTGCTTTCAAACCAGCTCAGCAACCTCGCGTGTGCGCCCCACTCCCCGAGCCTCTGTCCTCCTGTGTAGAACGTGGCAGGGTTCCTCCCAACAAAGACGGGCGTGGAGTAGGGACACAGGCAGGTCCAGGCTGCAGGCCGAGCTCGCGGGGCACCAGGGGACCCCGTGAGGACCGGCCTGGAACAGCCCGTGCGCCACCTGACCCGTCACGCAGCCAACACGGAGCCCTCCCCGCCCCCGCCACGGTCCCCAAGTTGAGTGCCCGGCTGCCGCGGCCAGGTCCTGGGCTGGACGTGGCGGAGGGTGAGACACAGGCCCAAGGGGCACCTCTGAACCCCTGCCCCCAGGCACCCCCACCCACCTGTTCACAGGGGGGCGTGCACTGGCCGCGGGTGGGCAGCGAGACCCTCCAGAGAAGTGTCAGTAACCTCGCGGCCTCGTCCAGAATCAGCCGGGCGGCGCTCACGCCAGCGAGGAAGCTGCTCAACGGAGCCGAGTGTGGACCCTGCATCGGGGGAACGAGAAGGCTGTTACGTGCAGCCCGGAGAAAGATGACGGACCGGCCGGCTTTCGTGGGCAGCGTAAATCTCTAGACCGCAGGGCCCGTGTTCCACACGCTGAGCAAGGGCCTGGCACAGATGACACCAATGACAGGTAAAGACGGTGAATTATAGATTATGAGAGAACCTCATTGGTGGTATTAGCCCCATCAATAAGCATGCTCAGCGACCCCCTGAGTTCACTATGTTTACTCTGCCCAGAAGAGGGCTCCTGGGTGAGACTGGACACACGGAGGCCCTCGTGGGGCAGAGCCGCAGGGCCCAGCTGGGCGACCGCAGTAACACAGTACACGTCTCAGCAGGCGCCCCCAACAAAACAGCAGACCCCAAACGGGACCTGACCTCCAAGTTCGTGAGCTAAGCTTCCCGGGCCCTCTCTCCAGGGCCTTCCTGAGGTCCTGGGGCCCCTCACCTCCCACTTCCACCTCCTGCTCCCCTGTGCGTCCCTCTCCCTTCAGCTCCAGCGCTCAGGTTACCTTGGTTACCAGCTCCGGACTCATGGCGCCAGGAGCTGCTTGCATCTGAAGGTAAATCTTGGAGAGGAGCTTCTGGCCCTGGCCGATCTGCCTGCACAGGGCATCGTAGTCCTTAGCCAGGCCCAGCACGTGGCAGCCGCTCTTGCTGGCCCACAGGCGGTGGCCAGGGACCAGGCGGGACACACAGGAGGTGCTGACGACGGAGCTGTCGCTGCCACAGGAGACGGGGCCCGTGTCATTTCCAGAGGGTGGGGGCGTCTCGGAAGCTACAGCATGCAAGAAGAGACGTTTAAGGATGTTAAACCAGCGAGGACGATGAGGAGCCCTCAGGCCCGACGCCACCTGACACAGCCCAGAGGGAAAAGAGGTGAGGATCCAGGACCCCAGTCTGCGTGCTACCCACTGAATAAGCCCTGGGTTTGTTCACCTCACTGCAAGCCAACCAGCACGCACGAGGGCCCCGCTCTGCACAAGAGCCCTGATTTACAGACGAATCAAGCCTGGGCCTGCGCTTACGGGTCTCCCCACAGCACAGACGCCGTGCAGGAGTGGTAACAGCCCCACACCCGAGAGTCGGAGCTCACGGGAGAGGACCATCAAGTCCGTGTGCAGGAAGAGAGATCAGGGAGGCTTCCTGGAAAAAGCGACAAGCATGCGGGCTGAAAGGGCAGGGAGAATGCCGCTCTGCAGAGGAAGACGCCTGCCACGGTCGACCTCCGCATCCACAGGAGCAGGGACGGGTAACTCTGACGGGGCCCTCGGGAGAGCCAGCGCCCGGAGCCGTCTGCCTTCAGGATGAGCCGAGGAAGCAGCAGGCGTTTCGCCGGCAAAGAGGTGGGCAAGGGAGGTCTGCCAAAGGCAGGAGCCACACGGAGTTGTCCCCGTGAGAGGAAAGCACGGGCTTGTCTGCAGGATGGTGACCCGTCCGTGTGGTGCCAGGCGGGAAAGGGGTGTGGCTGCGCGGGCCCACCTGGGCTAGCTGCTGCAGGCCCTCAGAAGCCACGCTAAGGGGGTCCCCTTAACCCAGGGCAGCAGGGACTCAAGGCAATGATGCCATGAAGGTTAATAACACCTAGGAACGTGGTAACCAGCTTAGATGGTGAGATCACCAGCTAGAAATGCTGAGAATATGAAATCCCAAATCCCGTCCAATACCCTTCTGAGTTGATACCAGGGACCCCCAATTTAACAAGTCCACAGCGAAACCCAACGGTGCCACTGAAGTTTCCCACACTTCAGCTCTGTACCTGATCTTGGTGGCCCTGCTGGGGTGGAACCAAACTGACCGTACGAATTGCCAGTGGCCACGGGACACTTGTCACCACCTGCAAAACGCAAAATAAGGGAAATAAACCATCACAAGTTTCAGTTTCATTCTCATCAGCACTCGAGAGACGTGAGTGAAAATACAGTGAAGTTCCAGACACACACACTAGCGTTCGTTCAAACCCTCGCTGGGCCTCTCCCCGCCAGGCCCTGCGGGACACAGAGTGAGCAGGCGCGGCCCCCTCGCTGGAAGGACCCTCTTGTCCAGGTGAGTACACGGACCGTTTCCCCGAGGGGTGAGGGCTAAGGGGAGAAAGCACGGAGGCCGCGGGAGCCCAGGAGGAGGCGACCCGAGCCGGGCCAGACACGCAGGCAGAGGACGGAGCCCTCGGGACACATCAGGGAGCAGGAAGGGGGACACGAGGTGGGGCAGTGTCCGCTGCGCAGGAAGAGAGATCAGGGAGGCTTCCTGGAAAAAGCGACAAGCATGCGGGCTGAAAGGGCAGGGAGAATGCCGCTCTGCAGAGGAAGACGCCTGCCACGGTCGACCTCCGCATCCACAGGAGCAGGGACGGGTAACTCTGACGGGGCCCTCGGGAGAGCCAGCGCCCGGAGCCGTCTGCCTTCAGGATGAGCCGAGGAAGCAGCAGGCGTTTCGCCGGCAAAGAGGTGGGCAAGGGAGGTCTGCCAAAGGCAGGAGCCACACGGAGTTGTCCCCGTGAGAGGAAAGCACGGGCTTGTCTGCAGGATGGTGACCCGTCCGTGTGGTGCCAGGCGGGAAAGGGGTGTGGCTGCGCGGGCCCACCTGGGCTAGCTGCTGCAGGCCCTCAGAAGCCACGCTAAGGGGGTCCCCTTAACCCAGGGCAGCAGGGACTCAAGGCAATGATGCCATGAAGGTTAATAACACCTAGGAACGTGGTAACCAGCTTAGATGGTGAGATCACCAGCTAGAAATGCTGAGAATATGAAATCCCAAATCCCGTCCAATACCCTTCTGAGTTGATACCAGGGACCCCCAATTTAACAAGTCCACAGCGAAACCCAACGGTGCCACTGAAGTTTCCCACACTTCAGCTCTGTACCTGATCTTGGTGGCCCTGCTGGGGTGGAACCAAACTGACCGTACGAATTGCCAGTGGCCACGGGACACTTGTCACCACCTGCAAAACGCAAAATAAGGGAAATAAACCATCACAAGTTTCAGTTTCATTCTCATCAGCACTCGAGAGACGTGAGTGAAAATACAGTGAAGTTCCAGACACACACACTAGCGTTCGTTCAAACCCTCGCTGGGCCTCTCCCCGCCAGGCCCTGCGGGACACAGAGTGAGCAGGCGCGGCCCCCTCGCTGGAAGGACCCTCTTGTCCAGGTGAGTACACGGACCGTTTCCCCGAGGGGTGAGGGCTAAGGGGAGAAAGCACGGAGGCCGCGGGAGCCCAGGGGAGGAGGCGACCCGAGCCGGGCCAGACACGCAGGCAGAGGACGGAGCCCTCGGGACACATCAGGGAGCAGGAAGGGGGGACACGAGGTGGGGCAGTGTCCGCTGCGCCCCGCGTCCGGCTGGAGGAGTGGACCTAGAGGCGACCACAGTAAGCACACAGGACGGAAGAGTTAGCTGGAGGGGGACGTGGGCGTGAGGAGGGGGCCCCGAGGCCCCTGAGGCCCCCAGAGGTCGGGAGGTGCTTCAGGAGCAGACTGGAGCTGCAGCTGGGGATGATTTTGGCTCTAGCTCTGCCGCGACATGCTGTGTGGCTCTGGGCAAGTCCAGTAGCCTCTCTGGGTTTGAGCTCCTTCACCCAAAGAGCAGAGAGGCTGGCCTGGCTGACCGCTCTGAGCCTGAGCGCTTGCCAGTATATTCCCGGACCTGCGTGGGAGGGGGACAGAGGAGGTCTGGAAGCCCCGTGCGTCCTCCTCTCCCCCGACCCCACAGCCTCTGCAGGGCCAGGCAACAAGCCTGCAAGCAAACGCCAAACGGGACTAGTGTTCAAAACCGCCAGGAAGCTTTTCAGATCCTGAGCCACGGACAGCCAGTGGAAGAGGTGTAGAATCTCTCTTAAAGGCGGTACAAGGGACTGAAGAGGATTTGCAGCAGCGGGTGAGGTGGACAGGAGCAAGTGAGGGGGAGGGAGTGGGAGTGGAGGCAACAGGGCAGCTGGAAGCCCCTGACCCGCGGCCCTGAGCATCAGCAGGCCCCGGACAGAGAAGACCCCATTTCCCACAGGGCACAGCGCATGAGCCGTCAGGGCCCAGGCTCCCAGGGCCTGGCGTGCCTGCCGTCGGTGGGCGGACACCCAGGAGCTCACGCGCCGGCCCAGAGGCGCAGGGCTGCGTTTCAGACAGCGAGGAGAGCAGGGCAGTACCGGGCGTGTCCAGCGGCGGCGGCTGCTCGGGGACGGACGGGGTCGGGCGCGCCAACGCGAGAGCCGCCTCCCAGGCCTTCTCGCCGCCCGGCGCCAGCCGCTCCTCCAGTCGGCCCTGCAGCGTCCGAGGGGTGAGGGCTAAGGGGAGAAAGCACGGAGGCCGCGGGAGCCCAGGGGAGGAGGCGACCCGAGCCGGGCCAGACACGCAGGCAGAGGACGGAGCCCTCGGGACACATCAGGGAGCAGGAAGGGGGGACACGAGGTGGGGCAGTGTCCGCTGCGCCCCGCGTCCGGCTGGAGGAGTGGACCTAGAGGCGACCACAGTAAGCACACAGGACGGAAGAGTTAGCTGGAGGGGGACGTGGGCGTGAGGAGGGGGCCCCGAGGCCCCTGAGGCCCCCAGAGGTCGGGAGGTGCTTCAGGAGCAGACTGGAGCTGCAGCTGGGGATGATTTTGGCTCTAGCTCTGCCGCGACATGCTGTGTGGCTCTGGGCAAGTCCAGTAGCCTCTCTGGGTTTGAGCTCCTTCACCCAAAGAGCAGAGAGGCTGGCCTGGCTGACCGCTCTGAGCCTGAGCGCTTGCCAGTATATTCCCGGACCTGCGTGGGAGGGGGACAGAGGAGGTCTGGAAGCCCCGTCGTCCTCCTCTCCCCGACCCCACAGCCTCTGCAGGGCCAGGCAACAAGCCTGCAAGCAAACGCCAAACGGGACTAGTGTTCAAAACCGCCAGGAAGCTTTTCAGATCCTGAGCCACGGACAGCCAGTGGAAGAGGTGTAGAATCTCTCTTAAAGGCGGTACAAGGGACTGAAGAGGATTTGCAGCAGCGGGTGAGGTGGACAGGAGCAAGTGAGGGGGAGGGAGTGGGAGTGGAGGCAACAGGGCAGCTGGAAGCCCCTGACCCGCGGCCCTGAGCATCAGCAGGCCCCGGACAGAGAAGACCCCATTTCCCACAGGGCACAGCGCATGAGCCGTCAGGGCCCAGGCTCCCAGGGCCTGGCGTGCCTGCCGTCGGTGGGCGGACACCCAGGAGCTCACGCGCCGGCCCAGAGGCGCAGGGCTGCGTTTCAGACAGCGAGGAGAGCAGGGCAGTACCGGGCGTGTCCAGCGGCGGCGGCTGCTCGGGGACGGACGGGGTCGGGCGCGCCAACGCGAGAGCCGCCTCCCAGGCCTTCTCGCCGCCCGGCGCCAGCCGCTCCTCCAGTCGGCCCTGCAGCGTCCTGCTGGCGTCGACGCCCTCCTCCAGCTGCGCCCGCAGGGCCTGGACCTCCGCCAGGAGGCCGTGCAGGTGGCCCAGAGGGTCCCGGCCCCTCCAGCCTTCCCCCGACGCCTCCGCCCCGGTTTCTGCAAACACGAGCAAAGCGAAACCTCAGCACCGTCCGCCGCCCAAGGGTCCGCGTGAGCTGGCGGAGCCTGCCCGCCGCCGCCGCCCCCCTCCCCGCCGAGGAGCTAGGCGCAGCTGAAGACGACTGCTGGACTTCAGAAACAAAACTATCGGCAGACTTAATTGCTGCTATTCCACGGGCTAAATAAGAGCTAGAAATTAATTTTCGCCTCTGGCCATAAAGGCCTAGCAAATTGCACACCAAAACCCGAAATTATGTCTAGTAGTAATAAAATCTATTTGGGCTGGAATTATAGAATGAAAGGGCCTGATTTTAAGAGCCGCAGTATATTAAAAAGGCACAACAGCAAGAATAAGAAAAAGGAACTTGAGGAGTAAATGAAAGCCGAGAGGTGACCCTTTTCTAGATAAACTTTTAATAGAGAGAAACCATCTGGAAAATTAGCTGAAAAAAAAAGCCCCACCACACCTCAAAACTGATTCTAAAACATTATAGAGATTACAGTCAAGCGATTCTGATTCGGTATCTCTCTGGGGCATAGAGAGGCCCAGGGCCAGCAAACATCCCCAGAGCGATGCCCAGCACATGGTAGGTGCTCCATAATTAGCTGCTGAATGAATGGGTGAAAAAAAAATGCACTAGCAGGAAAATTATATGAAAAGTTTTTTCTTGAGTTTGACTATGTGCCAGGCACTGTGCTAGGATGCTCTTAATGAACGACCCCTTTAACTTTCACGACTGTACAGAACCGAGACTAGCAGACATCTGCCAGAGCGGAAGGCGCAGGCCCAAAGGGGTGAGGCGACCAGCAGAAGGCACACCGCGGGACACAAGGCGGAGAGCCCAGACCTCAGCCGGCCGGACCCGAGCCTCCGTCCTTCCATGTTTCCTGCTACTGCTCCAGAAGGAGGTGGGGGGCAGTGAACCAGCCTCAGAATCGACCTACCCCACCCGGGAAGCAGGCTCGAGGTTTCAGGATAGCGTTTCAGGAGGCCAGGCCAGCCTGCCGCCCGGGGTCGGGGGGGCACCAGTACCTCCTGGCCTCCGGTGCTCTTGGTCCAGCTTCTTGTACACCTTCAGCTCCACCCGGAAGGACTGCAGGAGCTTGTCATTCTGCGAGAGCAGCTGCTGCCTCAACGCCACCTCTTCCTGCAGCCTGGAATGGCCCCGCAGCCACGGGGAGGGCAGGTTACTCTCCTGCAGGGGGCTTACCTGAGGCCCACAGGGCAGGCAGTCCGCCCCTAGCCAGAGAGGGTGGACGAGAGCGACGGCGTGGGGAGGTGCTCCCACCGAGGCCTCTGTTTCCTGAGGGCCCTCCAGGCCGGTCCTCTAGACCCGTGACCTCACACCATCTTCAGAGACACACTAAGAGGAAGGTGCGTGCGAACCCCCAACCCAGCAGTGTGAGGGAGTGAAGCCCACACAACCCAGGATTACGAGGAGGTGAAGCCCACAGCGGTTCCGTCTCACCCAGGGTGCCCAGCCCAGGCGAGAAGCCAAGACTGTGCGATGGCACAGACAGCAACCTGGTGGATCACCACACCACCCTGGGGAAGCAGGGTGACCTCAGGAATGAAAGGCGCGGGGAGTCAGGAGTGCTGACAGGAGCCCTGAGCCACGTGGCACGAGAAAGGGTCTACAGGGACGGAGGCGCCTGCAGACGAGCAGCCACCACGATCGGCTCAGAGGCTGGGTCAGACTGACATCAGTCCTCCGTGCAGAACCTCCCGTGGCTTCCCGGGGCATCCAGCACGAGAGCCGAGGTCCTCCGCAGCCTCGAGGGCCAGCATGGCTCGGCCACCAGCCACCTCCCCGCCCGCCCACCCTGGGCCTCTCCTGCAGCTACACTGGGCCCCCTCTCTGCCCACAAAGGCCAAGAACACCCCGCCTCAGGTGGCCCTCACTCTTTCCAAAGAAGAAGCTTCTAGGGGTCTGCAGGGCTCACGCTCACTGTCTCCAGGAGCAGCTCAAACAGCCTCAGAATCGACCTACCCCACCCGGGAAGCAGGCTCGAGGTTTCAGGATAGCGTTTCAGGAGGCCAGGCCAGCCTGCCGCCCGGGGTCGGGGGGGCACCAGTACCTCCTGGCCTCCGGTGCTCTTGGTCCAGCTTCTTGTACACCTTCAGCTCCACCCGGAAGGACTGCAGGAGCTTGTCATTCTGCGAGCAGCTGCTGCCTCAACGCCACCTCTTCCTGCAGCCTGGAATGGCCCCGCAGCCACGGGGAGGGCAGGTTACTCTCCTGCAGGGGGCTTACCTGAGGCCCACAGGGCAGGCAGTCCGCCCCTAGCCAGAGACGGGGGCCCAAGGCGACGGCGTGGGGAGGTGCTCCCACCGAGGCCTCTGTTTCCTGAGGGCCCTCCAGGCCGGTCCTCTAGACCCGTGACCTCACACCATCTTCAGAGACACACTAAGAGGAAGGTGCGTGCGAACCCCCAACCCAGCAGTGTGAGGGAGTGAAGCCCACACAACCCAGGATTACGAGGAGGTGAAGCCCACAGCGGTTCCGTCTCACCCAGGGTGCCCAGCCCAGGCGAGAAGCCAAGACTGTGCGATGGCACAGACAGCAACCTGGTGGATCACCACACCACCCTGGGGAAGCAGGGTGACCTCAGGAATGAAAGGCGCGGGGAGTCAGGAGTGCTGACAGGAGCCCTGAGCCACGTGGCACGAGAAAGGGTCTACAGGGACGGAGGCGCCTGCAGACGAGCAGCCACCACGATCGGCTCAGAGGCTGGGTCAGACTGACATCAGTCCTCCGTGCAGAACCTCCCGTGGCTTCCCGGGGCATCCAGCACGAGAGCCGAGGTCCTCCGCAGCCTCGAGGGCCAGCATGGCTCGGCCACCAGCCACCTCCCCGCCCGCCCACCCTGGGCCTCTCCTGCAGCTACACTGGGCCCCCTCTCTGCCCACAAAGGCCAAGAACACCCCGCCTCAGGTGGCCCTCACTCTTTCCAAAGAGAAGAAGCTTCTAGGGGGTCTGCAGGGCTCACGCTCTCACTGTCTCCAGGGAGCAGCTCAAACAGCAGCTTTCCAGAGAGGCCAGCCCTGACCCAGCCTGGAGGAAACAAGAGACGTTCGCCCCCAGGCCCGGTCCCCTCATCAGGTGGCACTGCTCCCCGGGATCTATCCCCACCTGACATGCCGTGTGCCGTGTGCTCACTGCATCTGTCCCCGGGCACCAGGGCAGGGACCGCGGGCCCGGGGGCCCTGACCCCTACCTGCTCAGCTCGCACCGGCCGTGGCAGAGCTCCCGGAGCAGGCGCTGGTTCTGACCTTCCTTCGCGTCCACCTCTCTCTGCAGCCGCTCGTTCTCGGCCCTCACGGAGGTGAATTCCTGCTGAAGGTGCTTCAGGCTCGCCGCCTTCCTGGAGAGGGACTCGCGCAGCTTCTCGTTCTCCTGTGTCTCTGCACTCACAGAAAAGCACCACGGAGAGGAGACACCATTTGTTTTTTCCAGCCATATTACGCATAGACAGCGCTTCAGTTGGAGCGCGCCGAGAATACAGAAGAGAACAAGATTTCATCTGGCATTTATGATCGCGGCATTCCAATTAGCTCAGGCGTTCTGGGCAGATAAATCTGTCAACATCGAGGCTGCAGATTAAACGTCACTGGGATGAAATGGGCCCGTTTAATTTTCTATTAAGTAACGGGCGCTGCAAACCTCGCTACTTTGCCTCCACAGAACAAACAGTGGGCGGACATTAGAGACACAGACAGGAAACAGCCCCAGACTCTGGTGACGGGTATCAGGAAAGTCCGAGAGGCCCGCGAGGAGCCCAGCAAGGCTGTGCAGACGGCAATTAGGCCGTCACCGTCAGGCCAGGTCGTCGCTTCTGAGGGATGAGCGACACCGGGCCCGGGGACGAGGTCACGGGAGCGACCTGGAGGCAGAGGGGCGTGTTCAGGTGCAGTTCCTCTCTTTACTGACCCACAACTTTGAGCCAGTCTTTTTTTTTTTAATCTTTGTTTTTGGTGGGTTTTTTTGGCCACTTCTATTGGTCTTCCATTTTGTCTATTTTCATCCATCTTTGTTCTCTGGCCTGTGTGGGCCTCCCATCGCAGTGGCCTCTCTTGCTGCAAAGCACCGGTTCTGGGTGCATGCGCTCCAGAGCTCCGGCTCAGCGATTGGACACATCAGTCCAGCTGCTCCGCGACACGTGGGATCTTCCCAGGCCAGGGATCGAACCGGCGCCCCTTGCACTGCAAGGCGGTGTCCTTACCCACTGGACCACCAGGGAAGCCCTTGAGCCAGTCTCTTTACTTCTCTGTGCCTCAGGCTCCTCATACACGTGGCCGGGAGTAGTAACTGAGAAGCTCTGCTCAGGGCCTCGCTGCACACGGAGGCTGCCAGCGCTCTAGCAGGCTGTCAGCCATGGCAGGAGTGCTCACAGCGAACGCCTCTGCAGAGCTCACTGCAGGTGTTCACGTTAAGACCTCCCCACGTAGCATCCTGCTTACTCTTCAAAGCAAACCTCCACGGAGGTATTTCTCTTACTATTTTCCAGATAGAAAATGAAGGGTCAGAGACATTAAGGCTCCTTTGAAGGCACAAAGCCAGCAACAGGCAGAGCCAGGATTCAGATGCAGGGTTTCTGATTCCACTCTTCACCGGGACACGATCGCCTTTGAGCAAGCTTTCTCCTCTCCCCTAGACTGCGCCCACGCTAAGCTTCCTATCACTCCAGACTGGTCCAGACTCACGCCCACCTCTAACCTCCGGACGTCTGTCCACTCTCTCCTTTCTGTTTAAAACCCGGCTCTTCTCCAGCCAAAGTGGGCGGAACCCATTTAAAAAAGGGGAAAAACAGACAGGAAACAGCCCCAGACTCTGGTGACGGGTATCAGGAAAGTCCGAGAGGCCCGCGAGGAGCCCAGCAAGGCTGTGCAGACGGCAATTAGGCCGTCACCGTCAGGCCAGGTCGTCGCTTCTGAGGGATGAGCGACACCGGGCCCGGGGACGAGGTCACGGGAGCGACCTGGAGGCAGAGGGGCGTGTTCAGGTGCAGTTCCTCTCTTTACTGACCCACAACTTTGAGCCAGTCTTTTTTTTTTTAATCTTTGTTTTTGGTGGGTTTTTTTGGCCACTTCTATTGGTCTTCCATTTTGTCTATTTTCATCCATCTTTGTTCTCTGGCCTGTGTGGGCCTCCCATCGCAGTGGCCTCTCTTGCTGCAAAGCACCGGTTCTGGGTGCATGCGCTCCAGAGCTCCGGCTCAGCGATTGGACACATCAGTCCAGCTGCTCCGCGACACGTGGGATCTTCCCAGGCCAGGGATCGAACCGGCGCCCCTTGCACTGCAAGGCGGTGTCCTTACCCACTGGACCACCAGGGAAGCCCTTGAGCCAGTCTCTTTACTTCTCTGTGCCTCAGGCTCCTCATACACGTGGCCGGGAGTAGTAACTGAGAAGCTCTGCTCAGGGCCTCGCTGCACACGGAGGCTGCCAGCGCTCTAGCAGGCTGTCAGCCATGGCAGGAGTGCTCACAGCGAACGCCTCTGCAGAGCTCACTGCAGGTGTTCACGTTAAGACCTCCCCACGTAGCATCCTGCTTACTCTTCAAAGCAAACCTCCACGGAGGTATTTCTCTTACTATTTTCCAGATAGAAAATGAAGGGTCAGAGACATTAAGGCTCCTTTGAAGGCACAAAGCCAGCAACAGGCAGAGCCAGGATTCAGATGCAGGGTTTCTGATTCCACTCTTCACCGGGACACGATCGCCTTTGAGCAAGCTTTCTCCTCTCCCCTAGACTGCGCCCACGCTAAGCTTCCTATCACTCCAGACTGGTCCAGACTCCACGCCCACCTCTAACCTCCGGACGTCTGTCCACTCTCTCCTTTCTGTTTAAAATGCCCTGGCTCTTCTCCACCTTAGTTTAGTTGCTCAGTCGTGTATGACTCTTTGCAGCCCCATGGACTGTAGCCCACGAGGCTCCTCTGCCCGTGGGATTCTCCAGGCAAGAATACTGGAGTGGGTTGCCATTTCCTTCTCGAGATCATATTCCCAACCCAAGGATCGAGCTCATGTCTCCCTACCGTGTGCACTGGGAGACAGATCGAACTCTACTGTGAGTATTTGCAGACGGATTCTATACCACTGAGCCACATAAGATGCCCTCTAGACCTCTGGCACCTCCACTGATCCTTACTAATATTCTCGACTCAGCTCTTGAAGACCAGTTCTCCCAGGTCAGGGCGCCTTCTCCAGGGTCCCACGCTCCCTGAGGCTCTACCATGGCTACTCTCCACCCTGGTCTGCTAGGGTCGCCTGGCTGTCTCTCCCATCAGACCATGACCTCCTGCGGAAGAGATCAAGTCTCGCTCAGCTCTGAATCAGAATCTGTGAATCTGCCCAGGCCGTGACACAGAAGAGGTGCCAGCAAGTGTTGGCTGAGGGACGGAACAATCTGCGAAGCCCCCGTTTCATCTCTCAAGCCAAAATCAGCATCAGCATCTCGAGTGAAAACAGGACACGCTGGCCTGGGGTCCAGCTCCACCGTCTTCTCGCCGTGGCCGCAGCCAGCCAATCCCCCAGGCCTCAGCTTCTTACCTGAAGGCAGGGCTAACAACGTCACTCCAGAAGCCCACTGTGTGTACTGAGAGAAAATACACAGGAAACCTCTCTGAGGACTAAGCTCCCAAAGAAGGAATTAAAAGATTTTTAACGAAACTGGAAAGGAACTCCACGGAGGTTTTTTTTGATAGAAAATGAAGGGTCAGAGACATTAAGGCTCCTTTGAAGGCACAAAGCCAGCAACAGGCAGAGCCAGGATTCAGATGCAGGGTTTCTGATTCCACTCTTCACCGGGACACGATCGCCTTTGAGCAAGCTTTCTCCTCTCCCCTAGACTGCGCCCACGCTAAGCTTCCTATCACTCCAGACTGGTCCAGACTCCACGCCCACCTCTAACCTCCGGACGTCTGTCCACTCTCTCCTTTCTGTTTAAAATGCCCTGGCTCTTCTCCACCTTAGTTTAGTTGCTCAGTCGTGTATGACTCTTTGCAGCCCCATGGACTGTAGCCCACGAGGCTCCTCTGCCCGTGGGATTCTCCAGGCAAGAATACTGGAGTGGGTTGCCATTTCCTTCTCGAGATCATATTCCCAACCCAAGGATCGAGCTCATGTCTCCCTACCGTGTGCACTGGGAGACAGATCGAACTCTACTGTGAGTATTTGCAGACGGATTCTATACCACTGAGCCACATAAGATGCCCTCTAGACCTCTGGCACCTCCACTGATCCTTACTAATATTCTCGACTCAGCTCTTGAAGACCAGTTCTCCCAGGTCAGGGCGCCTTCTCCAGGGTCCCACGCTCCCTGAGGCTCTACCATGGCTACTCTCCACCCTGGTCTGCTAGGGTCGCCTGGCTGTCTCTCCCATCAGACCATGACCTCCTGCGGGAAGAGATCAAGTCTCGCTCAGCTCTGAATCAGAATCTGTGAATCTGCCCAGGCCGTGACACAGAAGAGGTGCCAGCAAGTGTTGGCTGAGGGACGGAACAATCTGCGAAGCCCCCGTTTCATCTCTCAAGCCAAAATCAGCATCAGCATCTCGAGTGAAAACGGGACACGCTGGCCTGGGGTCCAGCTCCACCGTCTTCTCGCCGTGGCCGCAGCCAGCCAATCCCCCAGGCCTCAGCTTCTTACCTGAAGGCAGGGCTAACAACGTCACTCCAGAAGCCCACTGTGTGTACTGAGAGAAAATACACAGGAAACCTCTCTGAGGACTAAGCTCCCCAAAGAAGGAATTAAAAGATTTTTAAACGAAACACTGGAAAAACTTCCCTGAAATCTGGGGACTCACACATTTCCAGCTCTTCCCTTTTCCACTGGGACCTACGACAAGCGAGAGGTGGAGGGTGACAAGGAAAGGGACAAGACTCGGCCCCGCGAGAGCACCAGCGTCTACCGGGTTTAGTTCTCACGCATCCCTGGGAGGTATTCCCATCTTAGGGCTAAAAATACTGGGACTCGGAGAGGTTGCGTGGCCTGCCCAAAGTCACAGAGCCACACGATTTGAACGGAGGCTGGTCAGACGCCAGCGCCCACGTTCTTTCCGTGCCCCAGGGCGCTGCGGGGCCCCGGGCCGCAGACGGCTCTTCTGGCTTTTACCTCTGGATCCTCTGGCGACCAGTGTATTGAGGGCCTGGTTCTGCTTCCTCAGGAAACGAATTTCTGAAGTCAGAGAATTATGGAGCTCTGAACCATAAGCCAAAATGTTTGAAGAACCTATAAAAACACACAGAGAGAGTCATTCGTGAACAGTCGTCAGGCCTGTATGCATGAAACTTTCTAGAAAATAGTTTTAAATGGTGAGGAAACGTAACACATGATGAAAAATGCTCCTATGAACTACGTAAGGTATTACATTACCAGAGCCCACAGGCAAAGGAGGGTGAGCAGGCAAGAGGGGATGGAGGAGACTCCCCACATCTCACCCGCCCCCGGGATGAACAGAGGAGGAGCTGGGACGGGCTGAGGGGAGAGTGGGGGACAGTCTTAACCTCCATGATTTCCCTCCTGAGGTCCACACCTGCTGAGGACCTCTGCAGTGAGGCCCCGCTCCACGCCTCACCTGTCCCCGCCCACCTTCCAAGCCCACCCCGCCTCCTGCTTCCGGCCTGTGCGGACGGCCTCGCCACGACCCCCGGCCGAGCTGGAAACCTGGGAGCCAGCCCAAGCGCCTGTCTTCCACTCCACAGTCAGACCCCCACGATGGTGGACTCTTCTCCAAAATGCCTCGGACCACGGCCCACTCCTTTCTGCCCGTGGTTCAGCCTTATCTTTGCTGTGTTGTTGGGGTCCATGAGGTTATCGTCCTAAGTAGGGTCCACTCCTGTTTTTTTTGTGCTCAAAAGTATTTGATGACACCACCACTTCAAACGAACATTACACAACCCCACACAGGGTCCAAACTTCAGATCGCTATTAGCAGCTCACACCTCATAGCCCACCCCATTCCCTCTCACGCTAGACGCTGGTGCTCTCAAAGGCAGCCCAAGGGAGCCACCCTGTGCTCCAAACACACCACGTGGTCACCACGTGGTCACACCCGGCTTTACAGGACGAAGTATTCCCCTTGTCTAGAATACCTGCCACTTCCTACACCTGTTGAAATCACACTTTCAACTCTTAGTTCAAACTCACTGCCCAAAAGTATAGCCTAAAACGACCAGGCTTTACATCCAGACAGGCTGGGTCTGAGGTCACTTACTAACTCTGACAGGTGCCCTCATCCCTAAATACCCGCCTGGGCGCTTGTCTCTCTCCTGAAACCCCGCCCTTCCTCTGGCCGGACAGCTCCCTGACGCTCCACGGCAGCGCTCCCAGGGCTCCGCACCTTCTGCGCCTGCACCATACACAACGGTCACGTTCACAGCTCCCCCCGGAGAGCACCCGCTGCATGCAAGGCGCTTTCTGCACGCGGCGGGCAGAAGCCTCCCTCCACCTTCCTCACAGATGGAGTCGACCACACCGCAGAGCCCGGATGCCAGACACCTGCTCTCCCAGCCGCCGGGGCAGCCAGAACCCGGTCATGTGCCGCTTCTGGCTGATGAGACTTGACAGGCAGCCTGCTGGGAGCTTCTGGGAAAGATTTCCCACCCAGATGAGAAGAGAAGGACGGGGAGGAGCAAGCCCCACCTTCACCACCCCTGTTCTGGCCTCTGTCCTGAGAGGAGCGGAGGCGGCAGCCACCAAGGGTGCTGACCTCACGCCCACTACCCATCACTCGGCCTTTAGACCACCTGCCCCTGGGCTTCCTGTTATGTAAGAAAACATAAGCCTCCATTGTTTATTCCAGTTTTGACTCATATTCTGTTGTTTGTAGTTGAAAACATCCTGATACACAGCTGACTACCTGTGTGGCAGCCCACGCCAGTACTCCCACCTGGGAAATCCCACGGAGAGGAGCCTGGACGGCTACAGTCCATGTGGTCACAAAAGAGTCAGCCATGGGCTTCCCGGGTGGTTCAGTGGTAAAGAGTTCACATGCCAATGCAGGAGACATGGGTTCGATCCCTGTTATGGGCAGATCGCAAAGCCAGGAGCAACTTAGCCCGTGAGCCACAACTACTGAGGCTGCGCTCTAGAGCCCCCGAGCCGCAACGACGGAGCCCGTGGGCCGCGGCTCCTGAGGCCCGTGTGCCCTAGAGCCCGAGCTCCACGAGAGGAGTCACTGCAACCAGAAGCCTGCTCACCTTAACCAGAGAGTAGCCCCCACTCCCTGCAACCAGAGAAGAGCCTGCAGCAGCAGTGAAAACCCAGAAGAGCCAAAAAAATAATTATAATAAAATTAAACAAGGAAAGCAAGAGTCGGCCACGTCTTAGGGACTAAACACCACCACAGTGCTCAGCCCCTCTGAGGAAGGCCAGAAGCCAGAGGTCCCCTCTGGCCACACTCCACAAGCACGACCTTCTCTTCATGTGAACGATTCACTTATTACAATATTATTATTTTTTAATTCACGTGCATCTCCCCACCATCCTCCTCCACTCTCCCCTGTGAGCTCTGGTGTCCTTTCAGAGACATCTGGCTCTGAAGCTCCCTTGGTTCTGGCTTCTTACAGCTGCATGAGCGCCTGCAAGTCACGTGACTTCCCTCCACCTCTACGACCTCAGTAAGAGTGACCCACATTATTACCACTTGCTAACACCATGTTAACACACGACTGAGGATAGGCTGGAGCCAAAAGAAGACCAAAGACTCTGGATGAACAGGCAGACTTCTCCAGAAGTCGCCTACGGCCGCAGCTGAGATGGTCACTTTCCAAAGGAATAATCAGGCCAAGGAACGGTTTCCGACAAAGCCTGAGCTCGCGGGGTCCACTCCTGAGGCCGAGAGGCCCGTCTTTCCTCGGAACATCATCACTCTAAGCTCGTGTAACTGGCGACAAGCCGGAAGACCTAACGCCTCAGATGACAGGCTTTAACACTATTCCACCCCAGCGTTACCGGGAGCCCGGCCTCTCTCAAACCCGCTCCCGGGAGGAACATTTCACAGCAGGCGGGGAGGCCGAGCCACTGTTATTTCTTTGTCTTTTCAGGGATCGTGACAACTTGGTGCGAACGGCACGTCTTTCCGCCGCATAAATACTTTATGAATGTCTTCTTGTAAACCTTCCCATCAAGAGGTTCGATCCCTGTTATGGGCAGATCGCAGCCAGGAGCAACTTAGCCCGTGAGCCACAACTACTGAGGCTGCGCTCTAGAGCCCCGAGCAGACGGAGCCCGTGGGCCGCGGCTCCTGAGGCCCGTGTGCCCTAGAGCCCGAGCTCCACGAGAGGAGTCACTGCAACCAGAAGCCTGCTCACCTTAACCAGAGAGTAGCCCCCACTCCCTGCAACCAGAGAAGAGCCTGCAGCAGCAGTGAAAACCCAGAAGAGCCAAAAAAATAATTATAATAAAATTAAACAAGGAAAGCAAGAGTCGGCCACGTCTTAGGGACTAAACACCACCACAGTGCTCAGCCCCTCTGAGGAAGGCCAGAAGCCAGAGGTCCCCTCTGGCCACACTCCACAAGCACGACCTTCTCTTCATGTGAACGATTCACTTATTACAATATTATTATTTTTTAATTCACGTGCATCTCCCCACCATCCTCCTCCACTCTCCCCTGTGAGCTCTGGTGTCCTTTCAGAGACATCTGGCTCTGAAGCTCCCTTGGTTCTGGCTTCTTACAGCTGCATGAGCGCCTGCAAGTCACGTGACTTCCCTCCACCTCTACGACCTCAGTAAGAGTGACCCACATTATTACCACTTGCTAACACCATGTTAACACACGACTGAGGATAGGCTGGAGCCAAAAGAAGACCAAAGACTCTGGATGAACAGGCAGACTTCTCCAGAAGTCGCCTACGGCCGCAGCTGAGATGGTCACTTTCCAAAGGAATAATCAGGCCAAGGAACGGTTTCCGACAAAGCCTGAGCTCGCGGGGTCCACTCCTGAGGCCGAGAGGCCCGTCTTTCCTCGGAACATCATCACTCTAAGCTCGTGTAACTGGCGACAAGCCGGAAGACCTAACGCCTCAGATGACAGGCTTTAACACTATTCCACCCCAGCGTTACCGGGAGCCCGGCCTCTCTCAAACCCGCTCCCGGGAGGAACATTTCACAGCAGGCGGGGAGGCCGAGCCACTGTTATTTCTTTGTCTTTTCAGGGATCGTGACAACTTGGTGCGAACGGCACGTCTTTCCGCCGGCATAAATACTTTATGAATGTCTTCTTGTAAACCTTCCCATCAGAGGGAATGACTCTCTAGGGCAGCTGCCCGCTCCAGTCTAGCTGGTGGCCACCGGAGCCCCCCAATAATTGTGTGATTGGATTTGCCTGGGAAAATGTGAAACAGAACGAATCTAATTCAGGCATTACCAAGAGCGACAGTGATGGGCCCAGACGTGTATTTCTTTCCTGCGTTTGATGTGACTAATAACTCTGATGAATCCATTTCCCTAGGAGTGAGATGGGAGGAGGGCGAGGACGCGGGACGGCGGGGCGGGGGGCGGGAGGAGAGGAGAGAGAGGAGGGAAGCACAGGGACGAACCACTCTGCCGACCCTGCAAGCTACCACACACACAGCACTTTGACAACATGTCCTTCTAGGCTGATGGCTATGGCAGGCTAGGGAGTGGACCAGCGATCCAAAGACGCAAGGGCTGCCGCTGATCCCACCTTTCGAGAACTCAATCATCTCATCCCTATTAAACAGCAACAACATGAGTGGTCCCCACCCACTGCAGAGCTCTGAAATGCTAAACCATTAATGTCATACAGAATAAAATAGTGAAAGAAAACTGATGATGATGAAGAAAACCACCGTCTACTGAGAGTGGTGCTGAGCAAGGCCGTACTTAGAACGCTGTCTCACTGAATCTCACGATGCCCCTGTTGTATCAGATAAAGAAGACCGGGAAGGAGGGACGACCTGCCCAAAGTCACAAAGCTAATAAACAGAAGAGCTGGGTCCACGCCCAGGCCAGTCCAGCTCCCAAACCAGCCCGGGCTTTTCCTGGTGCCCAAAGCTGCGCTCAAGATGCGTTTTCCTAGAGTGAGAACACTCTCTTTGAAGCAAAAAGAAAAGATCCCAAAACAGATCATTCAGTGGAAAGAGGAACAGAACAGTGACATAAAGTATTCTACTTTCCAGGTAGGTGAAGGAGAGAATAAGAAGAGACATTTGTACTTGCACTAACACTTTAAGACTAGAGAAGAAAACTAAAAAGATGAGAGGAAAGAAGGATTCATGGGTATACGATGGAGATACTAATCTTTGAACCATGTGAATATCTTACCTATGAGAGAAGTAGGCATTTTTTGGTTTTTCATGGAAGAATATTCCATACAGAGCTAACTGCCGTTATGGAGGAACTCCCTCCTGACTGGCACATGGGAGTTATCAGATAGTGAAAATGCTCATACTTTTAGAATCTATTATTGACAAAAAGACAAAATACTGCAGTGGTATTTTAACCTACCTATCTATCTCACTGGGGTTTCCCAGGTAGCTCATTGGTAAAAAAAAATCCCTGGATGGGGCAGAACCCCTGGAGTAGGAAATGGCAACCCACTCTAGTATTCTCCTGCCATGGACAGAAGAGCCTGACGGGCTACAGTCCACGGGGCTGTGAAAGAGTGGGAGATGACCGACTCACTCACAGCACCTCTCTCACTACAGCTTTAAGTCAAATGAGGGCCGGAGGCCGGCACACCCCTCCAGTGACCGGGAAATAAACAAACATCGGGCACGTGCTCTCTGCCAGGGCCCGTGGGACACTCCGCTGAAGTCAGTGCACTTCATTCTCATCGCCACCAGAATAAAATGGGAATGATCCTCCCCACGTCACAGATAAACACTGTCACTGAGAGTCAGCGAGGTTAACGGAGCTGCAAAGTCAGGATTTGAACTGACATCTCTCTGGCCCCAAGCTCAAAGCGCTTCCCAGTCCACAGTGTGCCTATTCACACAAGCGCATCGACAAAGGAGCCCCTCGCCACCCTTCGGAAGGGCCGCCTTACCTTGGTCCAATTCAGTTCCTTGTCGCTCCAGCTGTCTCCGTAGCTTCTCATTTGTTTTAATAGATTCCTCTAAACGTTTTCTCAAACTTCGAATTTCTTGTAGATGTTCCATTAGTAAGTCTACAGGAAGGAGGGCATTTTTAATTTAAAGTCTGAAGCCCCCAACAAACTGAATAATTTATGGACTACACAGTGATCTTGAAATTCTAAGTAGTTACTAGCTGTGTTAAGAGAGTCCTCTCTCGGCACGGGTGAGCTGAGCGATTGCCCACAGCCCACTAACACTTTAAGACTAGAGAAGAAAACTAAAAAGATGAGAGGAAAGAAGGATTCATGGGTATACGATGGAGATACTAATCTTTGAACCATGTGAATATCTTACCTATGAGAGAAGTAGGCATTTTTTGGTTTTCATGGAAGAATATTCCATACAGAGCTAACTGCCGTTATGGAGGAACTCCCTCCTGACTGGCACATGGGAGGTATCAGATAGTGAAAATGCTCATACTTTTAGAATCTATTATTGACAACAAGCCAAAATACTGCAGTGGTATTTTAACCTACCTATCTATCTCACTGGGGTTTCCCAGGTAGCTCATTGGTAAAAAAACCCCTGGATGGGGCAGAACCCCTGGAGTAGGAAATGGCAACCCACTCTAGTATTCTCCTGCCATGGACAGAAGAGCCTGACGGGCTACAGTCCACGGGGCTGTGAAAGAGTGGGAGATGACCGACTCACTCACAGCACCTCTCTCACTACAGCTTTAAGTCAAATGAGGGCCGGAGGCCGGCACACCCCTCCAGTGACCGGGAAATAAACAAACATCGGGCACGTGCTCTCTGCCAGGGCCCGTGGGACACTCCGCTGAAGTCAGTGCACTTCATTCTCATCGCCACCAGAATAAAATGGGAATGATCCTCCCCACGTCACAGATAAACACTGTCACTGAGAGTCAGCGAGGTTAACGGAGCTGCAAAGTCAGGATTTGAACTGACATCTCTCTGGCCCCAAGCTCAAAGCGCTTCCCAGTCCACAGTGTGCCTATTCACACAAGCGCATCGACAAAGGAGCCCCTCGCCACCCTTCGGAAGGGCCGCCTTACCTTGGTCCAATTCAGTTCCTTGTCGCTCCAGCTGTCTCCGTAGCTTCTCATTTGTTTTAATAGATTCCTCTAAACGTTTTCTCAAACTTCGAATTTCTTGTAGATGTTCCATTAGTAAGTCTACAGGAAGGAGGGCATTTTTAATTTAAAGTCTGAAGCCCCCAACAAACTGAATAATTTATGGACTACACAGTGATCTTGAAATTCTAAGTAGTTACTAGCTGTGTTAAGAGAGTCCTCTCTCGGCACGGGTGAGCTGAGCGATTGCCCACAGCCCACAGCCTGCCTGTGATGATTCTCTGCAGCCCTCCAACGAAGAAGCTACTTTACATCACATGGAAAAATTACACTCCATACAATTTTAATGATAACACTAATACAGACTTTTATTCTTCTAAATATCAAATATTAATTTAAAATCTTCCTTTCAGTGAAACTAAAAGATCACTTTCAAGTTCGCCTGAATTGCCGGAGAGTTGATTAAGCCACTTTCATAACAAATTCAGATATTTTTGAGACTAATTCTTTGAAACGAATATGTTAGCCATTTCTGACTTATTAAGTCTTAAAAACAAGGCAAAACAATAATCCCTATGTTACTGAGAATGGTAAGAAGGGTGCCCTCAACAAGTGCATCCTGTTAGGGTGCGTATAAATGTGTTGAACTCTGGGGACTATTTTATTAATAATCATTAGCCTTAGAAAGGTTCCTTACAAAGTCTTTTACCAAATAATTCTACTTCTAGCAATCTATTTAAAGAGATCACCAGAGACGCTGACAATCATTTACAGAATGTATGGACGTGTTCAACTTAGTACTATTTGTAACAGTCTGAACTGAAAACAACTCAAATTGTTAAATTAACTGCATTATATTCCTTACAATACAGTACTACACAGTCATTAACATTATATTAAAGACCATATAACATCATGAGAAAATATAGATACAGAATGGGTTATTCAGCCTAATCACAACTCTGTTTAAAAATCTGCAGACAGGAAAGACAATACATACGCAAGAGAAGGAAATATAACTATTAACAGAGCGTACCTTTAGGTGGTGGAGCTTAAGCTTCTCAAAGCCTTTATATTGCATCTTAACATAATATTTAACAATATATAAAATAAGATTTACATTTTCTGAATTTTCTAAACAAGCATGCATTATTTTCTTAGCCTCTGCCACGTCTCACTCTAACAAAGAAGGAAGGCAGCACAGTTCCAGCCCAGAGGTAGCTTTCTAGGATCAGTGTTTATAGCATAATCACATTAAGTATCCAAAGGCAAAACTAATGTCTTTCATTCATCAATTAGGGTATACTCAGTATGTCTTGGTAATGTTTGTTTTAAAACATTATACTAACGTTATGACCCAGTTTTAATTCCTCCAAAATGACTTTCATTTAAGAGTAGCACAATGTTACAGATCTTTTCCTAATTAAATAGTAATTTTGCCATGAATTTGAATGTTTATGAGATGACTTAATTCCCAGATCTCCAGCTATCTCCTATTAATGCCAGAAGTGTGGCAAGTCATTTGGCAGACGGAGGGCCCTGCCTGCAGTAAACTGGGGTGTCGTGGCACCGCACCTCCACTCCCGCCTTGCTAACCCCAAATCTTCCCGCGGCCAGTCAGGTCCGAATGAATGGGGAACTTCTCTTCCTCACTGGCTGATCCGAACCGCGCACTGCCGGCTTCTGGGGCCAAAACGCTCAGCAGCCATGGGAACAACAGAGCTGCTGAGCCTGGCTGGAAGCTGGAATCATCACTGGGGCTTAAGGACACATCCCCGGTTGAATTGGACACTGCTTGTTAATTATGCAGCCTTCACCGGGCAGAAGGAAACACTATACTCGTCGTAACAACACGGGAGAAAAATATCTGTCCCTCCTACAATACCCTTCTGACAAGTGCTGACTCTTTCAAACCCATAAATCCTGCAAGAAGCAACCAGCAAAAACAACAGTATATATAGCTTCTGCCGAGTGGTTCCAGTTTATAGAATCTAGGTTAAGAAAATGTCCTGAAATAAGGGGAAAGCTTCAAGTTCAAAGACTTTCCCCGCAGCACTTTTCACAATTGTGAAATTTTAGAAAATGACTTAAGAGCTCGGCAATGGAGGGGGGGGGCGGGGGGGGGGGGCACCAAAGGAAAACTGCAGTTCAGGCACTCAGTGGACGATTCCAAAGCCACCAAAGATGATGCTAGGTCACATGTCGGAAAAGCTACGATCCAGCGCTAAGTGAAAAAAGGGCGGGTACTAAATGATCCCTCTGCTCGGATTACAAACATGAAAAAAAACCCCCGAAGAGCAACAGACCCCAAAACGCTAACACGATCCCAGCGCTAAAACTTTCTAGATCGTTATAGATACACATTAAGTATCCAAAGGCAAAACTAATGTCTTTCATTCATCAATTAGGGTATACTCAGTATGTCTTGGTAATGTTTGTTTTAAAACATTATACTAACGTTATGACCCAGTTTTAATTCCTCCAAAATGACTTTCATTTAAGAGTAGCACAATGTTACAGATCTTTTCCTAATTAAATAGTAATTTTGCCATGAATTTGAATGTTTATGAGATGACTTAATTCCCAGATCTCCAGCTATCTCCTATTAATGCCAGAAGTGTGGCAAGTCATTTGGCAGACGGAGGGCCCTGCCTGCAGTAAACTGGGGTGTCGTGGCACCGCACCTCCACTCCCGCCTTGCTAACCCCAAATCTTCCCGCGGCCAGTCAGGTCCGAATGAATGGGGAACTTCTCTTCCTCACTGGCTGATCCGAACCGCGCACTGCCGGCTTCTGGGGCCAAAACGCTCAGCAGCCATGGGAACAACAGAGCTGCTGAGCCTGGCTGGAAGCTGGAATCATCACTGGGGCTTAAGGACACATCCCCGGTTGAATTGGACACTGCTTGTTAATTATGCAGCCTTCACCGGGCAGAAGGAAACACTATACTCGTCGTAACAACACGGGAGAAAAATATCTGTCCCTCCTACAATACCCTTCTGACAAGTGCTGACTCTTTCAAACCCATAAATCCTGCAAGAAGCAACCAGCAAAAACAACAGTATATATAGCTTCTGCCGAGTGGTTCCAGTTTATAGAATCTAGGTTAAGAAAATGTCCTGAAATAAGGGGAAAGCTTCAAGTTCAAAGACTTTCCCCGCAGCACTTTTCACAATTGTGAAATTTTAGAAAATGACTTAAGAGCTCGGCAATGGAGGGGGGGGGCACCAAAGGAAAACTGCAGTTCAGGCACTCAGTGGACGATTCCAAAGCCACCAAAGATGATGCTAGGTCACATGTCGGAAAAGCTACGATCCAGCGCTAAGTGAAAAAAGGGCGGGTACTAAATGATCCCTCTGCTCGGATTACAAACATGACAGAAGGAAAAACAGACGCAGAGACAGAAGAGCAACAGACCCCAAAACGCTAACAGTCGGCTGATGAGGACGGCGCCAGAGGGCGCTGTCCGCGCTCAGCAAAGCGCCAACCACGGTCACGGGTCCTCGGAGGCACTGGGGATAAAAGAGACACCTGACCAGTTCCACACTGGACGTACACCAAGCCTGGGCGGCGGATGGGGTGGAGAGAGAGCAAAAGAGGGGCAGGCTGGGAGAGAAAGAGGAAGTGCCTGGTACCGCCTTAGAGGGCGGATTTTAAGGAAGGATCACGAATATTCCGGAGGCAATGAATGATCTGGCTTGCTGCCCTGTAAACCCTGCCCTTTAGGCCCCACACCTCCACCGGCTCCGCCCACCAAGTCCTGTGGGAGGGGCCTCGGGCACCAGGAGGAGGGCACTAGAGACGGGGAAACAATTTAGGATGCGACCTAAATACGAACGCAGCAAGTGGAGCCTGACCAAGAGAAACCAAGTACTGAAACTCACAAGCCGCAGAGGGAAACAGCCAGAAATCCAGAGGAAGCACATGGGGTGACGGCTCCTGGAGGAGCCCCGCTGACACCTGAGCTCCATCAGACGCGAGCACGGCACGCTCCGGGCATGTTTCTAAGGGTGCTCCTCCAGCCCCAGGATCCTAATGGGCCCTCAGAGGCCGGCACTGGGGACAAAGGCTCTACTCCTGGAAAAATGCATCTTTTATATATTTTACATATCTTTTATATAATCAGCTTCAGCTGAAAAAAAGGGAGGAGGGATTTCTGTTGCCAAAAAAAGGCTAAATTTTTGAAAAACACATACTATTGGGCTTTTACTGGGAAAGGTCTATCTGCTCTGGTCTGTACTAGTCCTGGAAGTCTTTTCACAATTGTGAAATTTTAGAAAATGACTTAAGAGCTCGGCAATGGAGGGGGGGGGCGGGGGGGGGGCACCAAAGGAAAACTGCAGTTCAGGCACTCAGTGGACGATTCCAAAGCCACCAAAGATGATGCTAGGTCACATGTCGGAAAAGCTACGATCCAGCGCTAAGTGAAAAAAGGGCGGGTACTAAATGATCCCTCTGCTCGGATTACAAACATGACAGAAGGAAAAACAGACGCAGAGACAGAAGAGCAACAGACCCCAAAACGCTAACAGTCGGCTGATGAGGACGGCGCCAGAGGGCGCTGTCCGCGCTCAGCAAAGCGCCAACCACGGTCACGGGTCCTCGGAGGCACTGGGGATAAAAGAGACACCTGACCAGTTCCACACTGGACGTACACCAAGCCTGGGCGGCGGATGGGGTGGAGAGAGAGCAAAAGAGGGGCAGGCTGGGAGAGAAAGAGGAAGTGCCTGGTACCGCCTTAGAGGGCGGATTTTAAGGAAGGATCACGAATATTCCGGAGGCAATGAATGATCTGGCTTGCTGCCCTGTAAACCCTGCCCTTTAGGCCCCACACCTCCACCGGCTCCGCCCACCAAGTCCTGTGGGAGGGGCCTCGGGCACCAGGAGGAGGGCACTAGAGACGGGGAAACAATTTAGGATGCGACCTAAATACGAACGCAGCAAGTGGAGCCTGACCAAGAGAAACCAAGTACTGAAACTCACAAGCCGCAGAGGGAAACAGCCAGAAATCCAGAGGAAGCACATGGGGTGACGGCTCCTGGAGGAGCCCCGCTGACACCTGAGCTCCATCAGACGCGAGCACGGCACGCTCCGGGCATGTTTCTAAGGGTGCTCCTCCAGCCCCAGGATCCTAATGGGCCCTCAGAGGCCGGCACTGGGGACAAAGGCTCTACTCCTGGAAAAATGCATCTTTTATATATTTTACATATCTTTTATATAATCAGCTTCAGCTGAAAAAAAGGGAGGAGGGATTTCTGTTGCCAAAAAAAGGCTAAATTTTTGAAAAACACATACTATTGGGCTTTTACTGGGAAAGGTCTATCTGCTCTGGTCTGTACTAGTCCTGGAAGTCATGAACAGTAAGTCCTATCCCACACCCAGCAAGAGGTACCAAGACTACAACCACAGAAGGGGTAAGGGGAGCTCAGGAGTGGAGGGGGCAGGGAGGCTTGTTCTGCCAGCCGAGTGCATGGCTCCTGGGTGAGACAGGACAAGGGGCTGACCCAAAAAGCCAAAGGTCAAACTAGAGAGAAACAAAGCAGAATTCAGAAGTCTCCGAACAGGAAATGAAGTACTCTTGGGCCCCTGTACAGTTCGAAGCGAGGGTCTTCAAAGTGACACGGCCTTAGGAAGAGCTTGAAAGAAAACAACAGGAAGTTGACCAGACGGTGAACTGATCCACAACCCCAGCGTTTTCCAACCTGCCACTGCCAGATGAGCAAGGAAACAGCAAGTCATAAACGAGTCATCATTAAAAAATAAAAACAGGGGCTTCCCTGTTGGTCCAGTGGGTAAGGACACTGCCTTGCAGTGCAAGGGGCGCCAGTTCCATCCCTGGCCTGGGAAGATCCCACGTGCCCCTGAGCGGCTGGACCAATGTGTCCAATTACCGAGCCAGAGCTCTGGAGCGCATGCACCCAGAGCCAAGGCTCTGTGACAACAGAGGCCACCGTGATGGGAGGCCCACACGGGCCAGAGAACAAGGATGGATGAAAACAGATAAATTAAAGACCAATAGAAGTGGCCCACCCGCCCCACTTCCTCCCTAAACCGCTCCCCCCCAAAAAAATAAAAAAATAAAAACAGGGCTTCCCTGGTGGTCCGGTGGGTAAAGAGTCTGCCTTGCAGTGCAAGGGGCACTGGTTCGATCCCTGGCCCGGAAAGATCCCACCTGCTGTAGAGCAGCTGGACCGCTGTGTCCAATTACGAGCCAGCACTCTGGAGCACATGCGCCCAGAGCTGGTGCTCTGCAACAATAGAGGCCACTGCAATGGGAGGCCCACACAGGTCAAAGAATAAAGATGGATGAGAATAAATGAATAGAACACCAATAAAAGAAGCCCCCCAAAAATGTTAAAATATTAAAAAAAAAAAAATAGAAACGATTTTTCCCTAGTCTCCAGCACTTTCAATAACCATAGGCTTCCCCAGTGATAAATGATATCTGAATGACTGGCACAGGCCCTCCCAGCATCTGCTCTCATCCAGTAACCATTCAACGCTGCTACTCTCTCCTCCAGTACAAAGGCAAGATGGCAAGTTAGCATTCAAACCAGAAGTCTTGGCTAGGTTCACGACGCTTGGTAGGGCGTGGCTTACCTTGAAAAAAGTTGGTCGCCAGGACAGACGTCTTCTCCGTGTCGCTGTCTTGCTTCTGGTCTCGTGAGAAGCCAGACTTCTCAGACATCTCACAGTCAGACAGCACATGGGAGACCGAGGGCGCACGGGACTCGGGGAGAACGTGCTGGTAGGTTAAGGTGTCTTCCTCAATCCTTGACCACCGGGATGGAAAGAGAAATCGTTTTCTATACGAAGATCCCAAACCAGGATAAGAACACTTAGGATAACTGGCCCTTTATAATCTACCTATATTTGCAATGCTGGTCTGGAGTCTTTTTATACCCTTAGAGCATTTTTTAGCAAAGACATTCCAAAAACAAACAAAAAGGGCTCGGTGGACTTAACTTGGAGCCGGTGAAGGAGGGGGAGCCGCTGGCTGGCTGGTATTGGAGGGACCCTGTGCGAGGGCGCGCGGGACCAGGCATTCTACCCACACTCTCCGCACCGGTCCACAGAGAACCCTCTGAGGGCGAGAGGACCTTCCTCGTGCAGAGCTGGGAGTCGGAGGTGCATCAGAACCTCGTTCGCTGTCCCACAGGTTGCACGTGGCAGAGCACCCATCTGAAGCCAGCCATGTCTGGCTCCCAGCCCCCAAGACAGTGTGGGGGTCCAACCCGAACCCAGAGGTGGACTTAGAGGTCCAAATCTCAAATCCCTCGTGGTCCCTAACCTGGTTCCAATATCACCATTCAGACAGTCATCTGGTTATGAACCTGTATTTCCCAAGGGTTACCTAAGCCAGGAGGAAAAACACCCTGAACTCCGTGAACAGCCCACGTGAATCCGCATTATAGATAAGCGCCTTACTTTAAGCTCTCTTTTCCTCCCACTTTTTCCTGTTACTTTCTTGTCTCATTATTCATGAGCTCAGACAGGAGCAAAGGACTCCAAAGCTGCAACGCATTCATTAACAGGTAAACACCAGATGCAACTTTGCTCAGACAGCGTGATGGATGCTCGGGCTCGCTGCCGCCGTGCAGAGGGAGGAAGGGGCCAAGGGCACCCGTTTAATTAGCTTAGGAGTGACCCGTTCGAGTGCTAAGCCTACAGTTGAAAACGGGAGAACAGAGCAACAGAAACAAGCCTGTCAGAAATGGGGAGGGTGACACGCGGCAGAGGAGGGATGAAAGAGGCCCCTGCCTTCTTCCAGCCTACTCGCCACACATCCACAGTCGCTTTCCAAAACGGCAAATCTGCTCTCGTCTAGTCGCAGCTTCCCGCTTTCAGAGACTCCCTCTTCCCTGTAGAACAGGATCTGGTCTCTTCATACAGGATGTGAGGACCAGGCCAAGGCAGCCCTGCCCGATACCGTGAAGTCCCTTTATAATCTACCTATATTTGCAATGCTGGTCTGGAGTCTTTTTATACCCTTAGAGCATTTTTTAGCAAAGACATTCCAAAAACAAACAAAAAGGGCTCGGTGGACTTAACTTGGAGCCGGTGAAGGAGGGGGAGCCGCTGGCTGGCTGGTATTGGAGGGACCCTGTGCGAGGGCGCGCGGGACCAGGCATTCTACCCACACTCTCCGCACCGGTCCACAGAGAACCCTCTGAGGGCGAGAGGACCTTCCTCGTGCAGAGCTGGGAGTCGGAGGTGCATCAGAACCTCGTTCGCTGTCCCACAGGTTGCACGTGGCAGAGCACCCATCTGAAGCCAGCCATGTCTGGCTCCCAGCCCCCAAGACAGTGTGGGGGTCCAACCCGAACCCAGAGGTGGACTTAGAGGTCCAAATCTCAAATCCCTCGTGGTCCCTAACCTGGTTCCAATATCACCATTCAGACAGTCATCTGGTTATGAACCTGTATTTCCCAAGGGTTACCTAAGCCAGGAGGAAAAACACCCTGAACTCCGTGAACAGCCCACGTGAATCCGCATTATAGATAAGCGCCTTACTTTAAGCTCTCTTTTCCTCCCACTTTTTCCTGTTACTTTCTTGTCTCATTATTCATGAGCTCAGACAGGAGCAAAGGACTCCAAAGCTGCAACGCATTCATTAACAGGTAAACACCAGATGCAACTTTGCTCAGACAGCGTGATGGATGCTCGGGCTCGCTGCCGCCGTGCAGAGGGAGGAAGGGGCCAAGGGCACCCGTTTAATTAGCTTAGGAGTGACCCGTTCGAGTGCTAAGCCTACAGTTGAAAACGGGAGAACAGAGCAACAGAAACAAGCCTGTCAGAAATGGGGAGGGTGACACGCGGCAGAGGAGGGATGAAAGAGGCCCCTGCCTTCTTCCAGCCTACTCGCCACACATCCACAGTCGCTTTCCAAAACGGCAAATCTGCTCTCGTCTAGTCGCAGCTTCCCCGCTTTCAGAGACTCCCCTCTTCCCTGTAGAACAGGATCTGGTCTCTTCATACAGGATGTGAGGACCAGGCCAAGGCAGCCCTGCCCGCCTCGCCAGCCTCACGCTCTGCCCAGCAGCCACGCGGCTCAAAGGGGCGAAGCCTCCCTCACCTCGACTGTGGACACTCTCCCAGCAAGCCGCACCCTAAGCCTCACGCTTCAGATCTCAGCTGAGACCCCTCCACCAGGGAAGCCCTCACCGCTCCCTCGGCAGCCTACCGATGGGACGAGACCTGTCATTACTGGGTGGAAGTGAAGGGTTGGACTGGGAGGGACCCTTGAGCATCCTCCAGTGGGAGTGTTTCTTCTGAACTCACAGAAGCCCTGATTAAAATGTGCTCCAGGGCTCCCGGCCTGCTCACTCTAGTAATGCTGGTGGCCTTCAAGACGCCCATAAAATCTAAAACTCTGCATCCCAGACTGGTCTCTGTTTCTTTATTTGCCTACAGAGGTCCAAAAGGTTGCAGTCCCAAAGAGGAGCGAAACATCGACAGCATTAACAACAGTCCGAATACTGAACAAGTCAAGAGAGGAGGTCATGACCTTGACAGCTCCATTTGGCCAAAGAGGCAAGCCAAGAGTGTCAACCGTCCATTGACACCACAAACGTATTTTAAAAGTCCCACCACCTGCCAGAGAGCTGGGCTGGAGTAGGTGTACAGATATTTAAAACAGTCTTTGCCCTCAAGAGACCACGGAGAACAACAGAAAGTGTTCAGGTGTTGGAGTACAGCAGATTCAAGTTCAAATCCCAGTGCAGCCTCTTCATGGCAAGTATGCAACTCTGACCCCAGGCTCCTCATTCGAAACTGGGAACAAGAATGCTGACCTTGCAGAGTCAAAAATAATGATGCAAATGCCAAGAGTGGCAGTGGGCACACTCTAACACCTCGCTAATGCTGCCTCCTCACCTCTTTCAAGGAATCCTGGGCATGGAATGGTAAATGGAGAAGACATTATGGCACCACGTGGTGAGTGCTGTAGGGTAATGGTGCCACAAGTGCTCCAAGAAGGATCACACAAACCGACTCTGAAGACGCGTTTTTAAATCACAAGAGGTGGAGTCCATGATGGAAAGGCAAGACAGGTCAGGCTTGAGTCTGGAACTCACGCTGCAGGTACTCAGGAGCCAGGAGAAGGCCCGGGTCATCTGGGTCAAAGGGCCCGGCGGAAATGCCAGGAGCACCCTCACGCACGTGAATAAAGGCTGTGGGACACCCAGTGTGAACGCCCGGTGTCGTGTGACCCGTGTCAGCTTCACGGGTGCTCAGGCTTTGTTCTCAAGATGCAGTAACTAACAGAACAGGGGGAGAGCCCAGAGTACAAAAGGCTGGCAGCCAAAGCCAACCCGCTACGTCTTCTTACCCAGTGCTACACACTCACCTCTCTCTCAGTTCTTTCTGGGTGTTCGTTTCCACCTCAACTGCATTTCCTGGAAGCAGAAATAACATCAAGAAGGAGAACATTAAAAAAGAACGTGCTCCCTAATCACATCTTGCTCACCCATTCGCAGAGGCACTGTGCCACGTGTTTAAACACTCTTTGTAACAGCCCCGGATGTCTGAAGCTGGATTACCAAGAGTACCCCTCTGACTCGGACACCTCCTTTACCACTGCTCCGGCGCAGGTTCCGGGAGGAAGGGGACGCCGCCGAAGCGCAGAGGCAGCCACACAGGCGCTGCTTCCTGCTTGCAACCCGGATGCCCACAGAAGACGGGCTCGCTACAGGAAACGGCTAACAGGATCGAGGAAAAGAAGCGCGCCACCTCCAGGGCCCCACCACGGACGCGCTCCTGGCTTTCTTCCCTTCTCTCTTCCATGCATTCTGACATGGGTGATACTGTACTGTGACTTAATTTCCCACTTTGGCCTTTATTTTTTTAGGACACTGAAGGTGGGCTTTTTTTTAACTGTTTAATTTGGGGCCGTGCTGGGTCTGTGTGGCTGCCCGGGCTTTCCTCTAGCTGCAGGCGGGCTACGCTCCACCTGCAGAACGTGGGCTTCTCGTGGCGGCAGCTTCTCCAGTGAAGCGCAGGCTCGAGGGCGCTCGGGCTCCAGCAGCTGCCGCCCGTGAATTCTGCAGCTGTGGTCACCCAGCTCTAGAGCACACGCTCACGAGCTGCGGTGCCAGGCCTAGCTGCTCCATGGCATGTGGGATCTTCCCCGATCACGGATCGAACACGTGCCTCCTGCACCGGCAGATGGATTCTTAACCACTGAGCAACCAGGGACACCCCTCAGTTTGGCCTTTATTATGAGCACTTCGCTAACCAAGTTTGCTTTAGAAACACCCTGTTTTAACAAGTACAGAAATACTCCCTTGGAAGCAGAGCTGGACCAGTTTCCACCAGCTTCCTAGCCAACGTCGGGGCCCTCTTCAGTTTCTTCACCTGAATAAAAGAAACATCTTTGTGCACGTCACACCATGTGCACTGAAATGATCTCCTCCAGAAAGGCTCTGAGAAGTGGGATTCCCAGGACAAGGAGGCTGAGTGCAGCTGAAAAAGCCGGTGTCTGCCACACGGGGACGGCTAGAAGAAATGACAAAGGAAAACAAAACAAGGCTCGGGACACAGCTGGGGACAGTGCTCTGCTCCGCTGAGGGTCACCAGATGCTATGAAAGGAGCAGGTGAGCCCAGGCTTCAGAGATGCACAACTTTTTTTAAAAAGTATTTCCGAACTCTGGAAACTGCAGGCTGGGAGGCACTGGTAAAGAAATGAATGGGTGGCTACAGGAAAAACAGCCGTCTGTAGCTGGGCTGGAAAACCGAGACTATAATTACACGGTGCCCACATGCTGCATTAGCAAGGCTACTCCTAAAAGAAGATGTTCTCGAACACCACAGCGCGGAGGAGAAGCTCGTGGGACACACACGCTGGCTTTGTGCCTGTGGCCCCCTCTATTCCGCAGGCAGGCCCTGGGCGCCAGCGCCACAAAGGCCGGGGCGGGGTGCTCGGGCTCCGGGAATGGGCCCTGAGGGTGGTGCCTTGTGGTTCCCTCAGGCCTCACGCCAGCCCCACGGGCCAGTGTCAGGAGCTCCGTTTTAAGGTAATGACGAGAAATCCAGGAGGTTGAATGTTGCCACACTCCATTTACATCGCTGCACGGTCAGGTAAGCGAGGAGATGGAGACGCTCCCGCGGCTGCCCAACCAGAAGCCGACCCCTCCATCCTCGTGGCTTCCTCCTGACTGACACAGCCGTGCTGACTCGGGCTCCCCAGGGGCAGGGAGAGGCTGACAGGCCCCGTCCACAGGGGATGCTCTCCAGGGCCTCCCTCTCTGACCTCTGCAGGCCCTTCCAGGGGGAGTCTGCAGCAAATACACCTGACTGCTCAGACACCAAGCCCTGACTGAAGACCCTCCACGAATGGGCAGGGATGACGGCACCTTAAAAGGAGAACTGAGTCAGCATTTCCTCTCACACCTGCACCGGGCTGCTCACTAACGTTCAGTCAGTGATAGAATTTTGGCCCTTGTGACCCTAAGGATGGGCTGCCTGGCCCAGTCTAGCCCCACAAAGAGCTCAGGGACCCCACAGGTACTAACCAGCCAGACAAACAATGTCTCGACATGTGCTTCACATGTACCATTGTTCTCCAGAAGCAGGGTAGGCCTGGTCCAGGGCAGGCTTCAAGCATTCTGGGTCGCCTGACCATAAATTCACCTCAAAACCAGCAAAAAAAAAAACAAAAACAAAAACCAAAAAAACTCTCTTGGATTCCTAACCAAGTTCAGGACCACAGAAAGAGCCCATGACCTGGATGTCATCAGCAACCCTGGGCTTCCTTCTGATCAGAGACCTTTGGGGAGCATGTAACAACTTAACAACTGTATTCTACTCACTTCCCTTCCACCACCGAGTTCTTTAAAACCAAATGACAGACTGTTTCTGTGCGACTCACGGGGAGACGGTCAGTACACCGGGTGCACTGGATTCTTGTGGAATCTGCTTTCACGCAAGTGACAGGCTACCATCTGTCAGGCTCTTCCGGAAGTTTAGGAAGCACGTCATGGAAACACTGCTCCCAACTCTCAAGCAAATCTCACTGCTTCACCTAAAAAGCTGAAGAGTATGTGGCAATGGGAGGGGTCGCTCTTTCGACATGAAGAGACATCCAGTTATCTGGTCAAGGATGAGAACCACGGTGCAGGACCGGCTTGTACCGAGAGGACCCGCCTGCAGCCTCCTCCTTGCACTGACCTATCTGTAGGTGGTCACCGGTCACCTTGCCAGAAGTCCCTTGGGAAATGGTACTCCCTAGCTCCAAACCCATCGATCGTACAAGTTTAAGTTCAAATACCAGAGCCTGGAATCTCCTACGTGACTCAAACAGTTCTTTCTTTCCCTCTCACTGGAAAGAACTACTACAGTCCTCCTCCCAGGTGCCTGAGCCCGACACTGAGGATTCAGAGATGAATGAGGGGCCTGCCCCCAGCGAGCTCCCAGCCAAGCGGGGACCGCGGACACGAGAGGATTGCACGGCAGCGCCATGACAGGGGCCACACAGGATGCTGTGGCAGGGAACGCGCGTGACCCAGCCTGGACCATCCGACAGTTCAGAGGAGGCAACAACTGCTCTAGATCTCTGAGGCAGGAGCGAGCTGGTTTATAAAGCGAAGGAGAACCTCAGGGGCCAGGCGAGGGCAGATCCCAGGGCTACCCAGGCGTGTTCCACGGATACTGCACTTTATCGGACAGCCTGGCTCACGGAGCTGACGGGAGCTTGCACGCCCCCTCACCACTCGTGCAATACCCTGCCCCACCAGCCTCGACTCCTCCCAACATGACAGACGGAGTGCCAGCGTCCGTTCCTCCGGAAGCCTCCCCTTCAGAGGCCACAGGAGCCCCTTTCAAGCTCAAGCACACATGCCGGAGAGAGACAGGGCCTTTCATCCCTGGGCAACCAGGATCAGGTCTGGCTCACACAGGCCTCCAGCAGAGCATCCTTAGATCCTGACCGGGCACTACACGTGTGGCCTCTCCCTAGGTTGGAAGGCCAGGACAAGGCCCACTCCGCCCCAACCTTCCAGGCCCTCATGCTCTGAAGAAATAAAATGAGTCCACCAGAAATCATGGTTGTCACTCGCCAAGCTCCCTCTGCTGGCCACAGGGACACCAGAGGCTTCCATGATCTCATTTAAGCCTCCCCGAGCTCTAAGAAAGCACACGATCACCCTACTTCTTGGGTCCTACCAATTAAATATCATAAAAGAAACAGCAAGGATGCGCACAAAGATTCCAATGCACTGGTCCTTTATAGACCCCCAAACTGGCAACAACCTAAGTGTCCGTCTAACGAGGAGTGATTAATTATGGTGCATTCACACAGCACAATGCTCTGCAGCCCCTAAAACTTACCTCATAGATGAACATTTACGGTCCGTAACTGAACAAAGGGGGAGGCTGCAAATCGTCCTACCTCCACGCAACACACACACATGTACAAAAAAGGTCTGGAAAGCGTACACTCCAGGGTGCTCGTGTTTTGCTGTGTAAATGATGCAATTACAGGAGTATCTGCTTATCTGTTATTCCACAATGAATGCATACTGCTTTGTATTAATAAAAAAGGCTGTCTTTAAATTTTTTAAGAACTCACGCTATGCAACTACCTCAACTATAAAATTACTTTATGGTGGGCCCGTTTCATAATTCAGGAGCCAGACTCTTCAGACAGCAGCCCAGAAAAAGACCCACCTCTGCTACACATGATTCTCTAAGAAAAAGAGCTGAGAGGTTCCTGAGACGCTGACGCCTTTTGTGGAAGAGAATTAAGCTCTGTGTTTGTGTTGTCTGTTAAGCTGGAAACGCTTCTGCTTCCAGAACCCATAGGAACAAGAAGTGAGCTCTCCTTGGGCTTGTCGAGGTAAATAACTAAAAAATAAATCAAGGGGAGGTGGATGGATGAGGGAGGGCTGGAAGCTTCTGTGCCCGTTCCTCCCGGAAGCCTCCTTCAGAGGCCACAGGACCCCTTTCATCCCTGGGCAACCCAGGATCAGGTCTGGCTCACACAGGCCTCCAGCAGAGCATCCTTAGATCCTGACCGGGCACTACACGTGTGGCCTCTCCCTAGGTTGGAAGGCCAGGACAAGGCCCACTCCGCCCCAACCTTCCAGGCCCTCATGCTCTGAAGAAATAAAATGAGTCCACCAGAAATCATGGTTGTCACTGCCAAGCTCCCTCTGCTGGCCACAGGGACACCAGAGGCTTCCATGATCTCATTTAAGCCTCCCCGAGCTCTAAGAAAGCACACGATCACCCTACTTCTTGGGTCCTACCAATTAAATATCATAAAAGAAACAGCAAGGATGCGCACAAAGATTCCAATGCACTGGTCCTTTATAGACCCCCAAACTGGCAACAACCTAAGTGTCCGTCTAACGAGGAGTGATTAATTATGGTGCATTCACACAGCACAATGCTCTGCAGCCCCTAAAACTTACCTCATAGATGAACATTTACGGTCCGTAACTGAACAAAGGGGGAGGCTGCAAATCGTCCTACCTCCACGCAACACACACACATGTACAAAAAAGGTCTGGAAAGCGTACACTCCAGGGTGCTCGTGTTTTGCTGTGTAAATGATGCAATTACAGGAGTATCTGCTTATCTGTTATTCCACAATGAATGCATACTGCTTTGTATTAATAAAAAAGGCTGTCTTTAAATTTTTTAAGAACTCACGCTATGCAACTACCTCAACTATAAAATTACTTTATGGTGGGCCCGTTTCATAATTCAGGAGCCAGACTCTTCAGACAGCAGCCCAGAAAAAGACCCACCTCTGCTACACATGATTCTCTAAGAAAAAGAGCTGAGAGGTTCCTGAGACGCTGACGCCTTTTGTGGAAGAGAATTAAGCTCTGTGTTTGTGTTGTCTGTTAAGCTGGAAACGCTTCTGCTTCCAGAACCCATAGGAACAAGAAGTGAGCTCTCCTTGGGCTTGTCGAGGTAAATAACTAAAAAATAAATCAAGGGGAGGTGGATGGATGAGGGAGGGCGGGCATCTGGTGCCAGAGGCAGTCTCTCTCAGCCTCCCACTCCCACGCTGCGGGCTGGGAGGAAGAAAAGAGACAGATGGAAAATGCCTCAGGCTGGAAAGACACGGCTCTATCTGGAGGACCCACTGATCCCTTCCATAATAAAACGGAAACAAGCTTATTTGCAAAACCTTAGCCAGAAGAAAAGGGATTTCCTAAGACTGGGAAAAGTCAAGTGCTCTGTGTCAAGGCCCTTAGAGAGCCCGGGAGCTGGGACTCGACACCTGGCCTGTGACGTGCCTAAGTTGTTAGACACTTTTTAAAAAGGGAAGAAAAAAACATTTCCTGGCTCCAGAAGACCCAACTTGCCCACCTTCGATCTCGGCATCACACTGAACACACACGGATCCTCCTGAGCCATCCGAGAGCCTGTGTGCAGGCACAGAGCCAGGGCAAACAGACCCAGACGGCGCCAAGGCAGCCGTGACTCTGAGCAGCGGACCTCCCTCTGTTAAGGCTAAGTTCCTCACGTAAAACCAGCTGTTTGGAGGAGAAAGCTCCCAGCGCCCAGCAAACACAGGTACGAGTAAGTGCTCAGGACCCCAGGGTGAGGCACCACGTGCTGGGGAAGGCCCTCCCAGTCAGGGTTTAACTTAACCCTGAGGACTCACAGAGGAAAGCCTCTGATTTCAAGCAGAGAGCAGTCAGGACCTGACCGGGTCTTCATGCTTTGGAAAGACCATTCTGCTCACAGTGGACATGGAAATGGACCGCTGTGGGCCAAAGGCGGATGCACAGGGGCCAGGGAAGAGAGGACCACACCCACCCCAAAGAGCAGAAGGCCGGCGGGAGCCACGGTGGCAGTGAGGAGGTGGAACCAGCTTAGATGCGCTGAAGGCAGGGTTTCAGAGGAGCAGCCGGGGGGTGGACGGGAGAATCGACTCTAACTGGTGCCCGCCTAGGAGCCGAGGGCGAAAGAGAGCTCCCCAAGGCGGACGGACCAACCGCCTCCACTCGCTCTCAGGATTATCAATAATGTGTGCGCACATGTTTATATGTATGTCTGTCTCTGCCCACCTAGAGAGAACGACAGAGCAAACATGGCGAGACAGAGGAAGCTGAATAAAGACACATGGGAGATCCTTCCTAGAGTCTCAAAGAATGCGAATTATTATTTTGGAATTATAAGACAAGAATATCTATTCAAGTACTTAGCATATAGCAAAGGCTTAGCAAAGGTCTTCTTTCATCCCTCCCCAGACCATCTCTGATGCTTAAATATTGGTTTTGAAGCAATGAAAGTTTGGGTTTTCTTATTTGCTTGCTTTGTTTGTTGCTGCCAGTATTTAAAATCTGTGAGTCTTTTACCTGCCAAACTGGGGTTCCCATCTTGTCTTAAAAATTTGAAGGAACTGGCAGCCCCATGGCCACGCTTCCCTAGCCTGGCCCCTGAGGGGCCTCCACGGGACCCCGGGTTTGGAACAGGGCAGAATGCCAACCGCGTGGAGCGGTCACCAGGAGGAAGCAAGCCGGTGGGGCTCTGCTGTCACCTCATCGGGGCAGAGGGCAGAAGGTGAGACCAAGAGGTCAGCTCCTCCCGGGCCCTCCAGGAGACCTGGGCCAATGCCGGACGCGCCTGAGGACTCGCAGTCCCTCGCTCCACTTACCCTGGAGAAACAGCTGCTCCAGCTGCTCCAGCAGCTCCGCGCCCTGCCGCAGCTGCTCCCGGAAACCCTCGGCCACGCAGTCGTCCACGTCGCTGGCCTGCAGCAGCTCTTCAAACGCCCTGATCACGGTGTCCACGTGCCGACGACAGACGACACAGAGGCTGTGGCTGTCCTTAAGCTGCTGTCGTTGGAGGGAGAGCTCCCTGGCTTGGGCCTGAACCAAGGAATCGTACCTGACCAAGGAGGGAAAAGACAACGCTTGGACCATTTTAGAACCGACATGCCTGTGACTTCAACACTAATCGGAAAAGTGACAGCACAGGACTCTGAACAGCCTGCAGCTGGACAAGTGTCTGCACTTTTAGAAAAACTGCAGCTGTACAAGGTCGCTCCTCCTTCGATTTCAAAACAGCCAACAGGCGCTGGAACAAAGGTTCTTCTGCAGCACTGTTAATCTTCAGGAAGCCCCCAGTTAAGGTACAGATTGGCAAGGACTCGGGAGAACCGTTAGTCTCGACTCTAAAACTACTACTCTAGGGCTTCCCAGGTGGTCCAGTGGGTAAGGACACCGCCTTGCAGTGCAAGGGGCGCCAGTTCGACCCTGGCCTGGGAAGATCCCACGTGCCGCGGAGCAGCTGGACCGATGGGTCCAATTACTGAGCCGGAGCTCTGGGGCGCATGCGCCCAGAGCCAGTGCTCTGCAACAACAGAGGCCACTGCAATGGGAGGCCCACATGGGCCAAAGAACAAAGACGGATGAAAATAGAGAAATGAAAGACCAATAGAAGTGGCCCACCCACCCCCTCTCCCTCCCCAACCCGCCCCACCCCGCAAAAAAAAAAAAGAAATAGGAAAAAAAAAAAAAAACTACTACTCTGAACTGTAGGAATGAGTGCTCCATGGGGCAGGACCCCCAGCACAAATTCTCACAAAGAACAAAAAGGAAACTGAAGGCGGGAAAACAAAAACTAGGACTTTCTCAAGAGAAGGCTCAGAGGATAATCATAATCCTGGCTACCATTCACAGAGGCCCTGTGACCCCCAGCCACAGAATTAGGTGTTTTTTACAAGTTACCTGTTCTTCTAAATCTCCCAACAAATGCACGAATGTCTCCCTTTACAGGGATGAAAACTGCCTCTTGGAGATGGCAAAGCCGGATAAACGGTGACAATTTCTGACTCAAATACAGCTCAGCCCTCAAAGCCCAACTCTACACAACACCGCCTCCCAACGCCACATGTCTTTTCCTACACGAGCCCACAAGCCCACAAGTAGTGGTCAGCACTGAGAAAAGCACAAGGGAGGAAAGCGAGGCTCTGTCTTCCTTACCAACTGCGGCCACAGGAAGCCGGCCCCAGAGTGGCTTGGCAGAGACCCTGACCCTTCGGTTCACTGCGCTCCCCACTCCCGGAAAGGAGGAGCAGGGACCACCTTCGAGCCCTGGGAAGCACAGAGAGGTCACGTGACGGCGATGGGCCGGGTGAATGAATGAGGAAGAACTCGAGCATCCCTGCAGGACATGGGGCGAGGGGGCTGGACCCACCGTCTCAGTCAGGGCAGCCTCTGTGAGGCTCATTTCCTCCTCTACAAACACAGAACACCGCCTTCCCAGGGGACTCAGAGGGGTAAGTAAGAACAGTGCCTAGCCCAGGGTCGGATACGGCCGCCTTCCAGTAAACACCAGCGGTCTGCCATCACACTGTATGGGAAACCTTGAAAATGCACTCGGGCTCCTGACAATTTCAGAACAATGTGTTGGTCTCAAATTAGCGATGAATGAAGGTCAGCTTTACAAATGGCCCCATGTTTGTCATATCTCATGAGGCAAAACTATATCTCTATGCCCATAAAACATATCGTCACAACAAGAAAGACCAATAGAAGTGGCCCACCCACCCCCCTCCCTCCCCAACCCCAGCCCCACCCGCAAAAAATAAAAGAACAAGGAAAAAAAAAAAAAAACTACTACTCTGAACTGTAGGAATGAGTGCTCCATGGGGCAGGACCCCCAGCACAAATTCTCACAAAGAACAAAAAGGAAACTGAAGGCGGGAAAACAAAAACTAGGACTTTCTCAAGAGAAGGCTCAGAGGATAATCATAATCCTGGCTACCATTCACAGAGGCCCTGTGACCCCCAGCCACAGAATTAGGTGTTTTTTACAAGTTACCTGTTCTTCTAAATCTCCCAACAAATGCACGAATGTCTCCCTTTACAGGGATGAAAACTGCCTCTTGGAGATGGCAAAGCCGGATAAACGGTGACAATTTCTGACTCAAATACAGCTCAGCCCTCAAAGCCCAACTCTACACAACACCGCCTCCCAACGCCACATGTCTTTTCCTACACGAGCCCACAAGCCCACAAGTAGTGGTCAGCACTGAGAAAAGCACAAGGGAGGAAAGCGAGGCTCTGTCTTCCTTACCAACTGCGGCCACAGGAAGCCGGCCCCAGAGTGGCTTGGCAGAGACCCTGACCCTTCGGTTCACTGCGCTCCCCACTCCCGGAAAGGAGGAGCAGGGACCACCTTCGAGCCCTGGGAAGCACAGAGAGGTCACGTGACGGCGATGGGCCGGGTGAATGAATGAGGAAGAACTCGAGCATCCCTGCAGGACATGGGGCGAGGGGGCTGGACCCACCGTCTCAGTCAGGGCAGCCTCTGTGAGGCTCATTTCCTCCTCTACAAACACAGAACACCGCCTTCCCAGGGGACTCAGAGGGGTAAGTAAGAACAGTGCCTAGCCCAGGGTCGGATACGGCCGCCTTCCAGTAAACACCAGCGGTCTGCCATCACACTGTATGGGAAACCTTGAAAAATGCACTCGGGCTCCTGACAATTTCAGAACAATGTGTTGGTCTCAAATTAGCGATGAATGAAGGTCAGCTTTACAAATGGCCCCATGTTTGTCATATCTCATGAGGCAAAACTATATCTCTATGCCCATAAAACATATCGTCACAACCGAAGAATTCTTCTCTTTCAACACAGGATAATTTCTCTAAGATGACCTTAACAGGTAAAGATATGGAAAACATTTACATTCTTCCCACCCTGCCTAGGACATCAGTTTCGGTGCCAGCCTCCCCCTCCGCCGACCTCCTCCAGGACAGTAAAAGCCATTCGCAGGGTCAGGGGTAAACCTGCCATTGAGCAAACAGACCATAACTCACCAAGTGACTGGTCTAAAACCTTCGCTCTGCGTCCCTACCCTGAGGAGGGCGAGACCTGCAGGTCAGTTTCCGGGGCCACAGGGCTCGTCCGCACGCACCCTCTGTTCCTGAGGCCGCACGTGGCTCCTCCCTGCAGGCCCACCGTTACTGCTGTTGTAAGTCACTAAGTCACGTCGGACTCTCTGAGGCCCCACGGACTGCAGCACGCCAGGCTCCCTCCTCCTCCACTATCCCCTGGAGCTTGCTCAAAACTCACGTCCACTGAATCGATGAGGCCATCCAGCCATCTGATCCTCGCCCACCCTCTTTTCCTTTTGCCTTCAGTCTTTCCCAGCATCAGGGTCTTTTCCAGGGACATGGAAAAGACCCTGTCTTAACCGCGAAGGCTTCCCCAGCACACGCCCAACAGCATGGCCCGGCGGCCTCCCGTTTCAGCTCACGGGCGCCGACCTAGTGGCAACGTGCAGGAAACGCAGGCTTAGCCATGGGCGAAGGCAGGGGTGGGACACACCTGCAGGGTGAGAGATCTCTGGACTTATTCTGCAGGTGATGAACTCTGCCGAAAAGCTCCGTGTTCAAATCCTGCTCCTTCTGCAGCTCACACGCCTGGCCCACCAGTTGCTGTCTAAGGCTCTCCAGCGTCCTGCCGTCCAGCATCTCTGGGGCCAGCAGGTGAAGGATGTTCATGTGCTTCACAAAACGGACCTGGCGTAAACTCGAAAAGGTCATTTCTTCCTCGTCCGTACCGCCCTTGGGCTTGCTCAGGCTGTCCTGGGCCCCCTCCATCCCACACAGAACGGTGACGATGGCCTTGCTGAACCACGACTGCTTCTGGAGCTGCAGGAGGAAGCTCCGGTAGCCCTCGAGCTCAGCCTCCAGCTCACAGAGACGCTGTGTTAAGTCTTCTTTACTGTCTGAGGCATCGATGTTCTCCGGCTGGTCGGTCTCAACCACACTGACTTTAGTGGAAAACTGACTACTGGAACTCAAGCATGTCGCGGTTGAAGTGGGGCCTGGGAAATCGTCTGTGGGATTCTCTTCATCTGGTGGCAAGACGGCAGGGTCACCTGGCTGGTAAACGTCAGAGTCTGAAAATCAACACACTGATGTCAGTATCTCCACTGCTGAAATCCAGCCCCTCCGTCCTGGCTCACAGGCCCCGCCAAGCACAGCCTGCAGGAGCCTCCTACCAAAGCACTCGGGCTCAAACCCTTCCCTCTTTCCTCTCAATCCAGCCTCTTTCTCAGAGCAACCGTGCTAAAAAATGAATTCAACCATGCTAACCCCCACTGAAAACTCACCCATCTCCCCGCCGTCTTGAGGATTAAATCCAGACTTCTCCCAGCATCTGCGACCCCTCACACCCTGGAACCACCTACGGAGGGTCCCTACTAAAGTAACCATCATTCCCCGCACACAGCAGGCTCCTCCTGCCGTTCCCCCTGCCGGGAACACGCTGGGCCGCCTACTCGACTCCTCCTCAACAAGCTCCTACTCATCCTGCAACACCTAGAACTAACTGTCCGTCGTCTGCGTGCACGTGGTTAAACGACAGGACAAAACAGTGGCTCCCCTGAGTTCCCATGGCCCCTTACATGTAACACCCACGGCAGACAGGTCACGTGCCGGGTGCCAGCACAGGACCGACATCCGGCTTATTCCTTTATTTACAGGCCGTCAGCTGCTTGGACTCCTCTCCCTCACTGGACGGCAAGGTCCTCCCCAGCAGGGCCCGGCCTTCCGTCGGCACGTTCCCAGCGCCTCGTCCAGCACCCAAACAGACCAGACGTGGACAAAGGGCCGAGAGACCCTGGAGGGTGAGTGAAGCAGCGTCAAAGACAAGCAATTCTAAACTCCACGGAGGACGGGAGTCTTCGCCTCACTGCCACGTCTCCGGGCTGCCGGGAGAGGCACGAGGTCTCCGGCAGCAAGGAGCTACTCCGCTGAATCACAGGCCTGCCTCGAGCTCACCAGACGACGCTGTGTTAAGTCTTCTTTACTGTCTGAGGCATCGATGTTCTCCGGCTGGTCGGTCTCAACCACACTGACTTTAGTGGAAAACTGACTACTGGAACTCAAGCATGTCGCGGTTGAAGTGGGGCCTGGGAAATCGTCTGTGGGATTCTCTTCATCTGGTGGCAAGACGGCAGGGTCACCTGGCTGGTAAACGTCAGAGTCTGAAAATCAACACACTGATGTCAGTATCTCCACTGCTGAAATCCAGCCCCTCCGTCCTGGCTCACAGGCCCCGCCAAGCACAGCCTGCAGGAGCCTCCTACCAAAGCACTCGGGCTCAAACCCTTCCCTCTTTCCTCTCAATCCAGCCTCTTTCTCAGAGCAACCGTGCTAAAAAATGAATTCAACCATGCTAACCCCCACTGAAAACTCACCCATCTCCCCGCCGTCTTGAGGATTAAATCCAGACTTCTCCCAGCATCTGCGACCCCTCACACCCTGGAACCACCTACGGAGGGTCCCTACTAAAGTAACCATCATTCCCCGCACACAGCAGGCTCCTCCTGCCGTTCCCCCTGCCGGGAACACGCTGGGCCGCCTACTCGACTCCTCCTCAACAAGCTCCTACTCATCCTGCAACACCTAGAACTAACTGTCCGTCGTCTGCGTGCACGTGGTTAAACGACAGGACAAAACAGTGGCTCCCCTGAGTTCCCATGGCCCCTTACATGTAACACCCACGGCAGACAGGTCACGTGCCGGGTGCCAGCACAGGACCGACATCCGGCTTATTCCTTTATTTACAGGCCGTCAGCTGCTTGGACTCCTCTCCCTCACTGGACGGCAAGGTCCTCCCCAGCAGGGCCCGGCCTTCCGTCGGCACGTTCCCAGCGCCTCGTCCAGCACCCAAACAGACCAGACGTGGACAAAGGGCCGAGAGACCCTGGAGGGTGAGTGAAGCAGCGTCAAAGACAAGCAATTCTAAACTCCACGGAGGACGGGAGTCTTCGCCTCACTGCCACGTCTCCGGGCTGCCGGGAGAGGCACGAGGTCTCCGGCAGCAAGGAGCTACTCCGCTGAATCACAGGCCTGCCGGGAAATACCTCCTCGCGGCTGGTTTAAATCCCCACGTGTGTGGCCGAACTCCTGCGGGAGGCAGAGTGGGGCTGCAGAAAGAACACACGGCCTCGAAGCCAAAGAGAAGAGGGCTCACGCCCAGCTGGGCTACTTGCTGACTGCAGAGACGTAGGGAAGAACTCACTGCCCAGCACCTCCCAAAAAGACGTCATGTGTCTGTTGTGTGGCTTCAAGCTCAGACCAGAATCTAGAGCTTTGGTCCTTAACCACATGTCACACTGCCTGCCATCCAAGGGAGAGCTCAGCTCAGTACAAGGAGCTGTCTGCATGCTTGAGAGGCGGCAGAATACAGTAGAAAACCCCATCCTTGGAACCCAGCAGATCTGGTTTCAGACTCAGGCTCTGCCACGTACTGGCCGTGTGATCTTAGGCAAGTGCCTTGGCCTCTCTGAGCCTCAGGAGCTTCGTGTGCAACATGCAGAGAGCACCGTGCATTCTGGTTTTGTTTTCAGCATCCAAAGGGATAGTATCTGCAAAAAGACTAACAATGTCTGGCACACAGCAGTAAAGGAGACCAACCAGCACGAAGATGCTTCGCTTCCCTGAAAGCGTTCAAGGATGGGAGAGGACGCCTGTCCCGGGAGACACGCAGGCAAAGGCTCGTGGACTTGGGGAACAGGCCGAGGCACCCGTGCGGGCTGGATGAGCAGTGACTGGGGAGACTTCTCCGAAGGAAAGCACACGCACATCCCTGTCAGACTGTCTACTCCAGTTTCTGAGGTCTGCAGCTGCTCGGCATGGCTTTAAGCCTATTCTCGTCTCTACTCACGATGCAAATACCGTAAAATAAACTTTCTGATTTCAGGAAGTCGCTGGTACGTGACCTCAAGGAAGCATTCCTAACAGTGCATTTTTACTGGACAAAATGGGTCACAGTCACTAGGCTCTGAGGTCCAGCAGGGTAGAGGCCAAGGCATTCCCCTCTGCTTCCCCAGGTCTGGCCCGGGGTCTGCAGCCGACAAGGCACCCAGCGAGCCCTGCCGGCCAAACGCACATGAGAGAGAGAGACGGAGACATCTCAACAAGTTTTTGTCCTGTAAGTCACATTCCAAGACAAGGAAATATCTTTACTATAACAACCGCATGATAATGGAATTTCATGGCAGGAAGCAACGTCCACCCATGGGACTAAAGATCGGTTCGGATGACTTTCGTGAAGTAAATCGTGAGGCGAAGACAAACAGAAGGCCTGTACAGACTACAGCCGGACCTGGTGTTTAACTCTTATTTCCTTTCTTTTTTTTAATTTTGTCCTCTTCTATTGTTTTTTTTATTTATTTATATTCATCCATCCTCATTCTTTGGCCTGTGTGGGCCTTCCATTGCAGCGACCTCTCCCGTTGCAGAGCACCGGCTCTGGGCACATGCGCTCCAGAGCGCCGGCTCGTAACTGGACACACCGGTCCAGCCGCTCCGCAGCATGTGGGATCTTTCTGGGCCAGGTATCAAACCAGTGCCCCTTGCACTGCAAGGCGGACTCTACCCACTGGACCACCAGGGAAGCCTGGCTCTGGTGTTTAGACACGCCCGTGTACACACAAACACACCCTCACTGCAGCCAGGAGGTGCCATCCTCACGTTTGCACTTACACCCCTCCTCTTTAAACTCTGCTCCTTATAACACACTCAGACCTTGACACTCAAAAGCTCGACTTCAACAGTATAGATTCCTCAGAAGATTAAGAACAGAAGCATCATGAGCAGAGGGAACTGGGGAGACCTTCGGGGGGTCCGAACAGGCCGAGGCACCCGTGCGGCTGGATGAGCAGTGACTGGGGAGACTTCTCGAAGGAAAGCACAGCACATCCCTGTCAGACTGTCTACTCCAGTTTCTGAGGTCTGCAGCTGCTCGGCATGGCTTTAAGCCTATTCTCGTCTCTACTCACGATGCAAATACCGTAAAATAAACTTTCTGATTTCAGGAAGTCGCTGATCGTGACCTCAAGGAAGCATTCCTAACAGTGCATTTTTACTGGACAAAATGGGTCACAGTCACTAGGCTCTGAGGTCCAGCAGGGTAGAGGCCAAGGCATTCCCCTCTGCTTCCCCAGGTCTGGCCCGGGGTCTGCAGCCGACAAGGCACCCAGCGAGCCCTGCCGGCCAAACGCACATGAGAGAGAGAGACGGAGACATCTCAACAAGTTTTTGTCCTGTAAGTCACATTCCAAGACAAGGAAATATCTTTACTATAACAACCGCATGATAATGGAATTTCATGGCAGGAAGCAACGTCCACCCATGGGACTAAAGATCGGTTCGGATGACTTTCGTGAAGTAAATCGTGAGGCGAAGACAAACAGAAGGCCTGTACAGACTACAGCCGGACCTGGTGTTTAACTCTTATTTCCTTTCTTTTTTTTAATTTTGTCCTCTTCTATTGTTTTTTTTATTTATTTATATTCATCCATCCTCATTCTTTGGCCTGTGTGGGCCTTCCATTGCAGCGACCTCTCCCGTTGCAGAGCACCGGCTCTGGGCACATGCGCTCCAGAGCGCCGGCTCGTAACTGGACACACCGGTCCAGCCGCTCCGCAGCATGTGGGATCTTTCTGGGCCAGGTATCAAACCAGTGCCCCTTGCACTGCAAGGCGGACTCTACCCACTGGACCACCAGGGAAGCCTGGCTCTGGTGTTTAGACACGCCCGTGTACACACAAACACACCCTCACTGCAGCCAGGAGGTGCCATCCTCACGTTTGCACTTACACCCCTCCTCTTTAAACTCTGCTCCTTATAACACACTCAGACCTTGACACTCAAAAGCTCGACTTCAACAGTATAGATTCCTCAGAAGATTAAGAACAGAAGCATCATTTGACCCAAGCAATCTCACTATTAGGCTTATACCCTGATGAAATCAAAGTTGAAAGAGACACCTGTACCTCAATGTTCATTCCAGCACTTGAAACAATAGCTAGATCATGGAAGCAACCTATGTCCATTGACAAATGAATGGATAAAGAAGCTCTGGTACATATATACACACATATGCAATGGAATATTCCTCAGCCGCTGAAAGAAATGCAGAAGATTCAGTCCTAATGAGATGGATGAGTTTAGAACCTATTATACACAGTGAAGTAAATCAAAAAGAGGACAGATATAGTATACTAACACATATATACGGAATCTAGTTAAGTCTGTACCGATAAATACACACATCGATGTAAACAGTCATAGAGAACAGACTTATGGACACTGGGGAGAGGGAAGCGTGGGTGAGACACATGGAAAGAGCAACACGGAGCCCTACACTGTCGTATGGAAAAGAGAGAACTATGGTCAGTGCGCTGGCGATCGTACATGGGGGTATGTGATGGCCTAGAGGGGTGGGGTGAGGCGGAATGGGGTATACACATGACTAATATGGAATTACATATCTATAAACAACAAAACTGTAAAATCAAAAAAGAAAAATGAAAAAACTTGTGATTATAGGGAGGAGGGGGAAAGAAGCTTGACTTCAGAAATGTCCCTAATCTATAGCAGTTTGTGACTTCAGAGGCAAGGCGTGACTTCTAGGCTACTGGGCCAGGACATAGCAGGTCTCATACCTCAGCGTCGGCACGGCCACAGTGCTTTGCAGCCTCTGCTCCGCAGCCGTCAAAAAAGGGCCAAAGCAGGATCACTTTCTTTTTTAAATCACAGGATCGCACTACTCACAATAGCCAAAACACTGAAACCACCTAAATGTCCATCAATAGATGGACAAAGAAGATGTGATACAGACATATATACAATGGAATACTGCTCAGCCATAAAGAAGAACTAAATAACGCCACTTGCAACATGGATACAACCAGAAATGATCATCCTAAATGAAGCGAGCCAGAAAGAGAAGGACAAGCACCATATGATATCACTCGTATGTGGAATCTAAAGTGTGACACAGATGAACATGGCTGTGAAACAAAAACAGACTTGGCGACATACAGAACAGATCTTGAGGGGCCACGGAGGAGGTCGAGCGGGAGAGGGATGGACTGGGCGTCCGGCTGGTAGACGTGAACTATGCACGTAGAATGCATCAACAACAAGGTCCAGCACAGGGAACTATATCCAGTTTTCTGGGATAAGCCACAGTGGAAAAGAATATAAAAAAACAATGTCTACCTGTGCATAACTGAGTCTCTCTGCTGTCGAGAGAGGTCCCCAGGGCCATTTATTCACATTTCAGGAGACACCGCAGCTCCGGACCTCCCTACGATTCGGCTAAGGGGCACTCGACTACCCGGGAGGGCGGCCTTCTCGAAGCCCAGGGCACGCGGGAGGGAGTCTGTGAGCGTGCAGCCGGGGCACGGGCTGGAGGCCCCAGGAGCACACACCACTGGGCACAGGGCCCACGGCTCAGCCCTTCCCCAGAGGCCGGTGGCCTTGACGGCCACCCCGTGACACACTGAGGATCCTGAAGACAATGATTTCTTATAGAGTGAATCAGGGCCACATTAATAGTGATCCTTTTTTTTTTTAATTAAGGGAGGGTGAAAAAGATCTAAGGTAAAAGCAAAACTGTAGACCTCTGCTCATGGTTGAATGGGACCGTGAACGTTGTCTAATCCTTCATGCTATCTGCATGCTTGCAATGCCGCATATTCTAGGCAGGATACCGCTGGCCTTGGCCCTCGCTCGTGTCTCTGCACCTTTCCCACTAACCCACCTGACAAACCCCCAACCAGGTGCTCACCCCTCACCCTCCCACCCTCACCCCACGGTAGCAGGGGACCAACCACCCACACCTAACACACAGCTCGGTACAGACGCAGAGGACAGCTGGCTGAGGTGAGACCCTCAAGGGAAGGCGCTGAGACCCCCAAGGACAGGCACGGAGACCCCTGAGGACAGGCACTGAGTCCCTTGAGGCTGAATTGCCAGAGCTGAGCCCACTGCCTGGTAGAAAATGTCAGACAAACAGACTGTCAACCGGGACAGACTACGGTGCCTTGACCCTGCTTACCAGCTGGGTGATCAGGGACCAATTTTCTTTAAAACCTCTGCCTCCTTTTATGTGTTACATGGGCACAGAGATGACGTGCTCAGATGACTACTGTGGGGCTTAGGGACGATTTTCACATGAAACCCCCAAATGCTGACTGGCACACAGCAGCAGGTCAGTGGGCACAGGGGGTGAATGCTGACCAGTCTTGTAGCCGGTCTGTGGATCGCTGTCCCTCTCCTCGTCTCTCCAGAGGCGCGGCGAGGCTCCACGTCCTTCCTGCTTTCCTGGGCTGTCCTGGTAGGCTGCTCCCACAAGGGGCTGGGCTACAGGCATCCACAGAGAGAGAGAGCAAATGAAAGAAAACCCTAGGCTTGAAACTTAGCCAAGCAACGAAGAAGAACACAAAGATACAACAGGGAAAATAAAAACACTGGGGAGGCAAAATGCAATTTATAAGATAAAATTAATCTATCAAGCTGCCATAACAGGACATAAAAAGCATAAATACACTGCAGCTTGTCTGAAATGGTTTAAGTCCAGGCTCTCGAAAAACCATGAGTGAGAAAATGAATTCTATAGACTCAGGCCCGCTCTTCCCAAGAAGCGAGGCCCCAGGGCCTTTCGGGCGGCTGCAGAAGTAGCACCTGGTCGAGGCACCTCCCGGCCTCAGTGAGAAATCAAAACACTGGTAAGTGCAAATGGCAAGCCCTGGGCAAGGTGCCAGGGCCTCTATGTGACTGAGTCACCTCCGCCGCGTCTCCTTCCTCCTTCCTCTCCTGAGCGGCCCTGCTCCCGCTGCCCTGATGTGCTTAATTATCTGTTCCCGCTCCACTGGCCAGAGAGCCTTCAGAAGCCAGAGACCGCGCCTCCCACACCCTGTGCCCGGCGCCAGGAGCACCGCAGGCTCAGACCCACGCGCACCGAGTCGGTGCCGCCTTCCAGCCATCTCCATCCTTGCCACCCCTTCTCCGCCTGCCCTCCATCTTTCCCAGCATCAGGATCTTTCCCAGTGAGCTCTCTCTCTGCATCACGTGGCCAAAGTATTGGAGCTTCAGCATCAGTCCTTCCAAGAAATATTCAGGGTGGATTTCCTTTAGGACGGACTGGCTGGATCTCCTCGCTGTCCAGGGGACTCTCAAGAGTCCTCTCCAGCACCACCGCTCGAAGGCATCACTTCCGCGGTGCTCAGCCTTCGTTATGGTCCAGCTCTCATATCCTTACATGACTACTGGGAAAACCACATCTTTGACGGTATGGACTTGTGGGCAAAGTGACGTCTCTGCGTTTTACCACGCCAGGTTTGTCATAGCTTTCCTTCCAAGGAGCATGCACTGCTCATGGATTACTGTCTTGCTCCCCCCGTGATATACAAGCTGGGCACAGACGTGGTCTCTTCTGTCCACTATCTCTGCAGAGTCCAGCACACGGGAGGATCGGGCAGGTCTTTCCTGAATAAGTACGTAAAAGATCACTGTGGCTCTTGCTACTGGGCGCGGCTGTCACCCGCTCACAGCAGAAGTTCCGAATCGGGAGCCAATAGCAGCGCTCCGGAGGATTCACGTGCGCCTGCATCTGCTCTGAACAGGGCGGCCGCTGCGTCACACGCGCTCATCCGCTCGTTGTGTGAGAGGCCCCCAGCTTTCCTCGGACTCTCAAAGGGGCAACATCTCCAAGCACCACGGTCTCGGGCTGGGGACCTCACTGGGGTCTCCCTCCAAGTCGAGCAGGCTCACCCCGAGACTCTGTACCCTGAGGGCTTCCACCTGGGAGCTCCGGGCAGAGCCGAGACGGCGGGTTCCAAGGCAGTCAGGGAGGCAGGTCCCTTCTAAACGCCATACCGTCAGTGGGTCTGCAGTTAGCCCTGAGGAATCCAAACCACCGTATCCTGGCCATCCAGAGACCCCTGCAAAGAGGACGGAGGCCTCCACAGATGACGATTCAAGTCACGCCACGACTGGAGGCCCCGAGACAATCCAAGTGAAGGGAGTGTGACCTCGCAAGGCCTGGGAGCACGGCCCGGCCCCTCCACCCCCTCCAGGACAAAATGAAAACAACAGATGTGCTTTCCTTACGGTGTTCCCTCAATTGTGTGTTTGTCAGGTCAAAAGATTAGTCACTGCAATTCATGAAATTTATACTCAAACGTATTGCAAGTCCAAACATTTCGGGCCGTCCATCTTCCCGTGGAGGACACGTTTTCCTTGATGCTTACCTTTCGGAAGCGCCTCCTCTGGCGATGGCCTCCCCTCCATCACAGCTTCCGCCAGGATTAACTTCTGGTGAAGTTGCTTGTTGCGGACTTTAAACTCCTTCAGCTCCCCCTGCAGCTCCAGGATCTGGCCCTGCAGCTGGGCAACCACTTCCGGGGAGGCAGGGAGCCGGCACGCACTTCCCAGTGCCTGCGACGGTTTCTCCAGGATGGGCAGGCGGGACTTCTTCACATCCTGAAAGCAGAGCCCGGTAAACGACGGCAACACTGCCTCCACGCGCCATCAACCCACTCGGGCCAACCCTCCTCGATGGGATTCCAAGCGGCTGTCAGGTGATGCCCTCTGCCTACCCCCGGCCTCCGGAGCTCATGTCTTGGCAGGTCCCTCCCTGGCCTGACAAGGGCCCAGCCCTGCCTCCTCAATGCCCTCTGACCCTGGCCCACCAACTCTCGGCATGTTCCAGACGCTCTCTGTACGGCAATGTTTTCTCAACGTAATCTTCTGGGATTCCCAGCTCCTATGTACTTCCTCATTTCCCATCCTTTCCTCAACCTAAGCCAATCTGCCTTCCCTGCGAGGCCACCTGAACCACCCCTTACTAAGGTTTTCAGGCGCAACTGGGTCCCTAGTCCCATAGCTATTTCTCAGGTCCCGCACTCCCAATCTGCCCACCCTACGCATGTCTGATGGTCCACCATTGTTTGGCTATAATCGAAAAGACACTAATGACTGCTGGTGGGGATGTAGAGGCATCAGACCCCCCATGCTGGTGAAGACTTCTGTAAACTGGCTACAGCCCCTTTAGAAAAGGCCCTGGCAGATCCTTGAATCGTTAAACAAAGTCACAACATGACCTAGCCATTCCACTCTAGACACATACCCAGGAGGAATAAAAATACATGTATACCCAAAGATTTGCATACGAATGTCCACGGCAATGTTATTCATGATGCCTAAAAGCCCATAAACTAATGCATGGATAAACAAGATGTGGTATCTACACACAGGGGACTATGGTTAGGCCATAAAGACAAATGCAGCACTGATCCCGCCAGAGCATGAATGAGCCTTGAAAAAGTTACGCTAAAGGGATATGCATCTGATTGATCTGGGAACATACATGTACAAAAATAAATTAATTAATTAATTAATTAATTAAAAAAAAAAAAAGTTACGCTAAGTGGAAGGAGCCAGTCACCAAAGATCACAGACCACGTGATCCCATTGACATGAACTATCCACAACAGGCACACCACGTATGAAATCAGAAGAAAGCTTACTGGTTGCCTACAGCTAAGAGTGGGCGCGCAGGGAGAGGAAACAGAAAGTGACTGCTAAGGCGCTCAGGGTTTCCCCCTGTAATAAGGACATGGTCTAAACTTGACTCCGGTCAGTAATGGTTGGGACCCTGGGAAGGAGACAATCAGCCAAGTCTCTCAGGAAGGAAAGGAGCCCTTCTTGCACATTCGAGGACGTCTGATGCTTTCCAGCATGCTCTCCTGTAATCCGCAGGTGAACTCTGCACCCCCAGAGCTCACAGGACAGTAGACGTTATCATGGCTATTTTCTGGATGGAGAACTGAGACATCAAACAAACCATCCGTTATCGTACAAGAAGAAGGTCGGAGAGCAGAACCTCATACAAGCTCTTCCGATGTGACTGCCTGGTTAAGAAAAGCGAGACCCTTTCTACCTTGCGATTCCAGGCAAGAGGAGAGACAAGGTTCAAGGATAAGAACAGTCTGCGGTGGTGGCGGGGACCCCTCGGGAGGAGGTGGCGCCTCATCATAAAGGGCTGGAAAATGACCGTCACTTGCCTGGCCCTCGGTCTCCACCATTGTTTGGCTATAATCGAAAAGACACTAATGACTGCTGGTGGGGATGTAGAGGCATCAGACCCCCCATGCTGGTGAAGACTTCTGTAAACTGGCTACAGCCCCTTTAGAAAAGGCCCTGGCAGATCCTTGAATCGTTAAACAAAGTCACAACATGACCTAGCCATTCCACTCTAGACACATACCCAGGAGGAATAAAAATACATGTATACCCAAAGATTTGCATACGAATGTCCACGGCAATGTTATTCATGATGCCTAAAAGCCCATAAACTAATGCATGGATAAACAAGATGTGGTATCTACACACAGGGGACTATGGTTAGGCCATAAAGACAAATGCAGCACTGACCCCGCCAGAGGATGAATGAGCCTTGAAAAAGTTACGCTAAAGGGATATGCATCTGATTGATCTGGGAACATACATGTACAAAAATAAATTAATTAATTAATTAATTAATTAAAAAAAAAAAAAGTTACGCTAAGTGGAAGGAGCCAGTCACCAAAGATCACAGACCACGTGATCCCATTGACATGAACTATCCACAACAGGCACACCACGTATGAAATCAGAAGAAAGCTTACTGGTTGCCTACAGCTAAGAGTGGGCGCGCAGGGAGAGGAAACAGAAAGTGACTGCTAAGGCGCTCAGGGTTTCCCCCTGTAATAAGGACATGGTCTAAACTTGACTCCGGTCAGTAATGGTTGGGACCCTGGGAAGGAGACAATCAGCCAAGTCTCTCAGGAAGGAAAGGAGCCCTTCTTGCACATTCGAGGACGTCTGATGCTTTCCAGCATGCTCTCCTGTAATCCGCAGGTGAACTCTGCACCCCCAGAGCTCACAGGACAGTAGACGTTATCATGGCTATTTTCTGGATGGAGAACTGAGACATCAAACAAACCATCCGTTATCGTACAAGAAGAAGGTCGGAGAGCAGAACCTCATACAAGCTCTTCCGATGTGACTGCCTGGTTAAGAAAAGCGAGACCCTTTCTACCTTGCGATTCCAGGCAAGAGGAGAGACAAGGTTCAAGGATAAGAACAGTCTGCGGTGGTGGCGGGGACCCCTCGGGAGGAGGTGGACGCCTCATCATAAAGGGCTGGAAAATGACCGTCACTTGCCTGGCCCTCGGTCTCCACCAGTCTTTATTCCTGGATCCAAATCTGTGTGCCACGCGGCAGCTGAGAAGACAGCCTCAAGGGCACAGGTGCCAAGGCCACTCTCAGGCTGGAGGGCAGCCGTCAGTCACCCTAACGTCGCTTCCAAATACCACCACACCGACTGCCGCCTTATGGATGCCACACGGAGTCCCACCCGTCACCTCCTTAAAGGAGCCACCCTGGACCTCTCACTTGGGGAGGGAAGGGGACAGGGACACACCTACCCTGAGCTCCCACCACGGATGGGGCACGAGGCACTCGCCCCCCACTGACGCCTCACTGAGCCAGCTCTCCGGCTCCGCGTGTCAGGTCACGTGATCCCCTTAGTGCCCCCAAAAAGGCAGGTGACTGCCCCAAGGACTCACAGCTGGAGGGGAGCCAGGCCCAACGCAATCACGGGTGCATCCGTAGAGCCCAGCGTCTCGTCTCTGTAACTAACCCAGAAGCATGCCCCAGCTCCCTGGCTTGCCCCTGGGCTGTTTTTAATAGGATGCCAGAGTTTTAGCCTAAATTCAAGGATTACTAACTCCTTGACTAACCAATACCACAACAAAAATCGTTAAATGTTCTTCTACTCTGCACAGACGGGAGGTCACACTGGTGATATGAAGTACCTCCCTCCCTGAGAAAGGTGGGGCTATGACATCCCTGTCTGTCTCCAAAGCCAGACTCCATGGGACACCCCGGCTGCGCCTCTCAACGGCCGAGTCCCTCTGGACAGTTTTCTGATCCTTGCAGTTTGTATTTCTTCATACGCAAAAATGGAGGTAAAGCCTACCTAACGCATGAGCTTGGTGAGAAAACCAAATGTGATGCTACACAGAAATCTTGTACTCCAGGCATATAAAGCAGATGCAGGAAAATAAACACAGTAGCCTTCCTTTTGAAGACACCAGCAAGAAGGTAATTCCAAATGGAACATATTTTTTTTTCAGTATATTTGGGGAAATTAAGTTCATTTGATAATCCAATTTTCCTGAATATACGACACTATCTCCCACATAAAGAGCGGGGAAAAACACCCCCACACACAAACGAAATCTATACGTGCACACACCAAATTCCCTGATACACAGGTACGAATGAAACTAGCTGGGGCAGATAAGAGCATTTCTATTCCAGCCAAATTGCCCACATTTGCATCTCGAGGCCCGTTAATATAATGGCAGCGTCTCTTTTTTTGGTCTCTACTGATATCTTTAGAAAACCCTTTTTGAGAAATTATAGTTTTGGTGCATAATTTAAAACAATCAAAAGCAATTTTGCTAATGATATATCTAACTCTCTTTGGTAGGCACAAAAGCAGTAATTTAGTGGTCAGAAAATAAACTTAATTCTCCATTCCGATGCTATGAAGCAGTGTGCATAGTTGATTCCTCAGATACAAAACACCACTCGGAAACAAGGAGACCAGCCACAGTCCCTGGAGTCCCCGGAACCCCATCCCGACACGATCTCCCGCCTCCTCTACCAGGCCACTCCCACCACCCTGCCAGGGGGCTCCCCAAGACCCAACCCATCCTCCCCAGGAGGATTTCAGTAAAAGGTCCAATTCAACACTGCCAGGAGAGTCTGGCTTTGAAACACCTGGGCTATTCGATGGGGAGGGAGAAGACACGTGGAGAAAGCATCCTGAGTGAAACAAAAGGCAGACATGTAGCCACCCAAAGCCGGAGCCTACCACGCAGGCCAGCACGGGCCGGGGAGGAGGGTGACCCCGGGCAAGCACACAGCTGTGCAGCCAGGCGGTGAGGGGCCCAGCTCAGCCCCAAGAGCTGCCTCTGACCATGGGCACTGGGACCTGGTTTCCTCAGCTCTGACAGGTGGTGTAAGCAGAAGAAAATGGAGACCAAGACGACAGAACATCTCTCTCAGACACAAAGTCCATACGAAATAAAACCTTGGTTCTCGTCCCTACCTCTCAAGTCAGGTTATTACCGTTCTACTGCAACCTACAAAACTAAGTCCATCAACAGAGGAAAATTATGTACATTTTGGCATATTTCCCACCATTCCTACTGATCCAGAACATATATTTGGGGAAATTAAGTTCATTTGATAATCCAATTTTCCTGAATATCGACACTATCTCCCACATAAAGAGCGGGAAAAACACCCCACACACAAACGAAATCTATACGTGCACACACCAAATTCTGATACACAGGTACAGAATGAAACTAGCTGGGGCAGATAAGAGCATTTCTATTCCAGCCAAATTGCCCACATTTGCATCTCGAGGCCCGTTAATATAATGGCAGCGTCTCTTTTTTTGGTCTCTACTGATATCTTTAGAAAACCCTTTTTGAGAAATTATAGTTTTGGTGCATAATTTAAAACAATCAAAAGCAATTTTGCTAATGATATATCTAACTCTCTTTGGTAGGCACAAAAGCAGTAATTTAGTGGTCAGAAAATAAACTTAATTCTCCATTCCGATGCTATGAAGCAGTGTGCATAGTTGATTCCTCAGATACAAAACACCACTCGGAAACAAGGAGACCAGCCACAGTCCCTGGAGTCCCCGGAACCCCATCCCGACACGATCTCCCGCCTCCTCTACCAGGCCACTCCCACCACCCTGCCAGGGGGCTCCCCAAGACCCAACCCATCCTCCCCAGGAGGATTTCAGTAAAAGGTCCAATTCAACACTGCCAGGAGAGTCTGGCTTTGAAACACCTGGGCTATTCGATGGGGAGGGAGAAGACACGTGGAGAAAGCATCCTGAGTGAAACAAAAGGCAGACATGTAGCCACCCAAAGCCGGAGCCTACCACGCAGGCCAGCACGGGCCGGGGAGGAGGGTGACCCCGGGCAAGCACACAGCTGTGCAGCCAGGCGGTGAGGGGCCCAGCTCAGCCCCAAGAGCTGCCTCTGACCATGGGCACTGGGACCTGGTTTCCTCAGCTCTGACAGGTGGTGTAAGCAGAAGAAAATGGAGACCAAGACGACAGAACATCTCTCTCAGACACAAAGTCCATACGAAATAAAACCTTGGTTCTCGTCCCTACCTCTCAAGTCAGGTTATTACCGTTCTACTGCAACCTACAAAACTAAGTCCATCAACAGAGGAAAATTATGTACATTTTGGCATATTTCCCACAACGGAATCTTAGCAGCCATTACAAGGAAAGAAGTTCCTGATCCAGAACATGAAAGAGAAAGCTACAGGCGGATGTATAAATAGGACTCTGTTTTCATAATGAAAACACACACATATCATGAAAGTGAGCTAGTCACTTAGTCGTGTCTGACCCTACGACCCCATGGACTGCGGCCGACTGGGCTCCTCTGACCATGGGATTCTCCAGGCAAGAAGACTGCAGTGGGTTGCCATTCTCTTCGCCAGGGGATCGTTCCCACCCCGGGATCAAGCCCAGGTCGCCCGCGCTGCAAGTGGACTCCTTCCTGTCTGAGCCACCGCCAGGCCCCCCCCCCACACCATGACCTACACATACACAGGAGAGGGCTGGGGTCAGGGAGGAGAGAGGGGCGTGGAAAGAGGTGTTGGTAACACTTTGGGGCTTGTTAGGACGGCCACCACCTCTAGGTAGAGGCCAAGATGAGTGCCAGCAGAGAGAGACACCAGACTATGTAAGTTTTTAAACAGCAATGGGATTTGCAGGTGATTTTTAAATGTCTTACCTGTATTTAATAAGTAACTAAGTAAGTGATATATGGGAAAACTTACTTTCTTGGTCTCCCTGGCGAAGGCGTGGGCAGCAGCCTGCCACCCTGGCAGCCCGCATGAGCTCCCTGGCGGATGCTCGGTGCTGAATGCGGCGTCTGCTGGTTTCTCCCCCCAGGCCTCTCTCGGGCCCTCATGTCTGGATCTGAGTGTTTCGCCCTCCGTGGCTGAGGTCTGCACAGAGGCGTCTTTCTGCTCCACCTTGGACCCCTTGGCCTCCTTCGCCAGCTGGACTCCCCGAGGCCCCTGCGGTTCATCAGGCGGCGTGGGAGACGAGCTGGCCTGGATGAAATGCCTGAGTTCACCTCTTAGCTGAAGGGCCATCTGCCTCAGCGTCCTCTCCGTCTTGCCATCAAGGCGTCCTCCCGCAGTCTCCTGCTCCACCGAGCACGTCTGTTCCAGAGGCAGGTCACGGAGCACTTTCAGAAGGTCTGGCCTGTTTTCCCAAAAGGGAAGGAAGTGGAAGGACTGAGCTTTCTGCTGCTCAGTTGGCCTCCACCCAGTTTCCGAAGTTCTCCCCACTGATTCTTCCCAGACTCTGCTGAATCTAAACACAGCGAACACTTGCCACGCGCAAGGACCTCTGCCAAGCATGCGACCCACGTCACCTCCAAACAACCACACCAGGGAGCTACCACGTCTGCTGCATGGATAAGAGGAGAACTGAGTGAGACAGGTGCCCAGCAAGTGAGGGGCCACACGAGGACCTGGATTCAGGCTGGGCTGAGGACGAGCACATGGGACAACTGCAAGGTCCACCCATTCCTGCATCTAGCGGCAAATACAGCTTTGCATGAATGTAGCCAGCCTGGCAGATCCGGGAGCAACCTGGTTCATCGGGGCGTGTGGTCGGTGTTCAGTAAAGGTGCTGACTGAAGGGATGCTGGGAGCCACTCTGGGCAGAAAGAGCAGTGGTTTCGAAATCAGACAAAATGGCTTCGATTCTAACTCTGCAATTCTTAGAAAGGACACAAAGTCTCTAGCCACCTGACGTGAAGAGCCGACTCACTGGAAAAGACCCTGATGCTGGGCAAGATGGAGGGCAAAAGGAAACAGGGACAACAGAGGATGAGATAGTTAGACAACGTTACCGACTCAATGCACGTGAGTTTGAGCAAACTCCTGGAGATGGTCAAGGACGGGAAAGCTGCAGTCCACGGGGCTGCAAAGAGGCAGACACGACTGAGCAACTCAACACATGAAAATGACAGCAAAACAGACGAGACAAAAAGTGTTCAAGGTGCACCGCAGGACTCAAATTCAACTAAGACGTACCCAAAGGTCAGAAACAGAGGAGGAGACCCAGAGGAAAGGCAGCCACAGAAAACACACATCTAACTCCCGTGGTCCAAAGAAGCATCATGCAAATTTCACAGCCCAAAAGTAAAACCTAGAGAGACAAGTCAAGGCAACTGCAAAACCTGGGCACATGGAGGAGCCGGGGGAGGGAGGGACGCGGGGCGGCGAGGGGAGCTGCAGAGCAGGACCGCGGACACAGACAAACCACCCCTCCAAACACAGTCCATTGGACCACGAGAGACAGCGATCCAAGCCACTTCTCCAAACAAAGTCTACTCTAATGAAAGAGTGATCCAAACCACTCCTCCAAAAAGATCCATTATGAGAGACAGCAATCCAAACCACTCCTCCAAAAAGATCCACTATATTATGAGAGACAGCAATCCAAACCACTCCTCCAAAAAAAAAAAAAATACACTATATTATGAGAGACAATGATCCAATCCACTCTGCCAAACAAAACCCACTCTCATGAAAGACAGTGATCAGACAGAGGAGACATTTCATGCTCAAGGAAATACAAATAATAAAGTCTGAAGAACTCTGAAAAATAAAGGGAGAAAAAGTGATTCATAAAAATGAAAGGAAGTCGAAACTGAGGCAGAAAATTATGAAAAACAGAAAAAGATAGGGAAGAGGGGAAGCCCTGAGGGCGGGCTCAGCGGGCAAGCTGCTGCTTTCTTCGGGAGGAGGAGGATGCAGTCAGGACGAGGTGGTGGAGTCAGGAGACAGAAGAGGCCTCATGAGGCCAGATCCTTCTCCTCTCTGCGGTGGCTCCTCATTTCAAAACACCTGGCGAGGCAGCCAGAACCACCAACCCCTTTAACACACCCTGGCCACCTCTTCCTCTGCATTTTAGCTACCACCGAAAGTTACAGGCTCCCTGTGCGATCTTCCCATCGGTCCTCTAACAGCAGAAGTGACAACCAGCTCATATCTGGATGCCTAACATCCAGCTCTGGGGCAGAGTAAATTCAATTCAAATTAAACTGCTACAGCAACGCTGAACACAAGGCAACAGCTAAAAGGAAAGAAAGTGGGTGGTACATTTTTCACTTCTAACATGGCGTCATCTAGACGACACCCCCCATCTTAAAATTCAGGAAACAAAAAGGCAACGCCAAATTCAACTAAGACGTACCCAAAGGTCAGAAACAGAGGAGGAGACCCAGAGGAAAGGCAGCCACAGAAAACACACATCTAACTCCCGTGGTCCAAAGAAGCATCATGCAAATTTCACAGCCCAAAAGTAAAACCTAGAGAGACAAGTCAAGGCAACTGCAAAACCTGGGCACATGGAGGAGCCGGGGGAGGGAGGGACGCGGGGCGGCGAGGGGAGCTGCAGAGCAGGACCGCGGACACAGACAAACCACCCCTCCAAACACAGTCCATTGGACCACGAGAGACAGCGATCCAAGCCACTTCTCCAAACAAAGTCTACTCTAATGAAAGAGTGATCCAAGCCACTCCTCCAAAAAGATCCACTATATTATGAGAGACAGCAATCCAAACCACTCCTCCAAAAAGATCCATTATGAGAGACAGCAATCCAAACCACTCCTCCAAAAAAAAAAAAAATACACTATATTATGAGAGACAATGATCCAATCCACTCTGCCAAACAAAACCCACTCTCATGAAAGACAGTGATCAGACAGAGGAGACATTTCATGCTCAAGGAAATACAAATAATAAAGTCTGAAGAACTCTGAAAAATAAAGGGAGAAAAAGTGATTCATAAAAATGAAAGGAAGTCGAAACTGAGGCAGAAAATTATGAAAAACAGAAAAAGATAGGGAAGAGGGGAAGCCCTGAGGGCGGGCTCAGCGGGCAAGCTGCTGCTTTCTTCGGGAGGAGGAGGATGCAGTCAGGACGAGGTGGTGGAGTCAGGAGACAGAAGAGGCCTCATGAGGCCAGATCCTTCTCCTCTCTGCGGTGGCTCCTCATTTCAAAACACCTGGCGAGGCAGCCAGAACCACCAACCCCTTTAACACACCCTGGCCACCTCTTCCTCTGCATTTTAGCTACCACCGAAAGTTACAGGCTCCCTGTGCGATCTTCCCATCGGTCCTCTAACAGCAGAAGTGACAACCAGCTCATATCTGGATGCCTAACATCCAGCTCTGGGGCAGAGTAAATTCAATTCAAATTAAACTGCTACAGCAACGCTGAACACAAGGCAACAGCTAAAAGGAAAGAAAGTGGGTGGTACATTTTTCACTTCTAACATGGCGTCATCTAGACGACACCCACCATCTTAAAATTCAGCGAACCCAGACTTCAAAAATAATTCTGGTATTTCAAGCCTGTTAAAACTACATTTTCCTTTCCTCTCCTTCCCTTAATATGGATTAAAAATAATGACAATTGCTATTGAGCTAGCCAGAGGAGGACCATTACTCACTACTACACAACACACAATAAAATCCAGGAAAAAAAAAAAAAAAACGACTTACAAATGGGTAGTAAAAGGTGGTGAAAAAGGCCATTATAATATACTCAAGTGAGAGTGCTATTAAATAAAACATTTCAAGTGTTACTCGGCTAGAAATCCGAACAGCAGATTCATTAAGCCGTCACCACCACCAGGGCCTTTCTAATGGCTTAGTCCGAGGGTCTTGTCAGAGGCCCCCACGCGGTTTGCTCACCCTGAGCCTCTCTGCCACACGGAAGGCGGAAGAGGGGGGGGGCTGACGCTCACTCAGCACTTGCAGGGAGCCAGATCCTTTAAATACGCTCCATCCCTTTAGCCCCACAGTGAGATGACAATGGAGACTGTTATTAACCCCATTTTACAGATGAGGAGAAAAGGCTCATGAAGATTCAATATCTCCAAGAAAAGGGGCAGAGCAAAGAGTGTAGACACCGGCCTTTCTGACTCAAAGAGGCATTTTCTAAACATAAACCTTCTGCTTGGACGCTGAGCTTCCAGCTGTCGGCGAATACTGTCAGTGAAAGTGGCTCAGTCGTGTCCGACTCTTTGAGACTCAAGGCTGAGCCGTGGGAGTCTCTGGGCAAGAACACTGGAGTGGGCGGCCCTTCTCTTCTCCAGGCGATCTTCCCAACCCAGGGACAGAATCCAGGTCTCCCACATTGCAAGCAGATGCTTTACCATCTGAGCCACCAGGGAAGCCCAAGAATATTGAAGTGGGTCACCTATCCCTTCTCCAGGGATCTTCCTGATCCAGCAGAAGTGACAACCAGCTCATATCTGGATGCCTAACATCCAGCTCTGGGGCAGAGTAAATTCAATTCAAATTAAACTGCTACAGCAACGCTGAACACAAGGCAACAGCTAAAAGGAAAGAAAGTGGGTGGTACATTTTTCACTTCTAACATGGCGTCATCTAGACGACACCCACCATCTTAAAATTCAGCGAACCCAGACTTCAAAAATAATTCTGGTATTTCAAGCCTGTTAAAACTACATTTTCCTTTCCTCTCCTTCCCTTAATATGGATTAAAAATAATGACAATTGCTATTGAGCTAGCCAGAGGAGGACCATTACTCACTACTACACAACACACAATAAAATCCAGGAAAAAAAAAAAAAAAACGACTTACAAATGGGTAGTAAAAGGTGGTGAAAAAGGCCATTATAATATACTCAAGTGAGAGTGCTATTAAATAAAACATTTCAAGTGTTACTCGGCTAGAAATCCGAACAGCAGATTCATTAAGCCGTCACCACCACCAGGGCCTTTCTAATGGCTTAGTCCGAGGGTCTTGTCAGGGGCCCCCCACGCGGTTTGCTCACCCTGAGCCTCTCTGCCACACGGAAGGCGGAAGAGGGGGGGGGCTGACGCTCACTCAGCACTTGCAGGGAGCCAGATCCTTTAAATACGCTCCATCCCTTTAGCCCCACAGTGAGATGACAATGGAGACTGTTATTAACCCCATTTTACAGATGAGGAGAAAAGGCTCATGAAGATTCAATATCTCCAAGAAAAGGGGCAGAGCAAAGAGTGTAGACACCGGCCTTTCTGACTCAAAGAGGCATTTTCTAAACATAAACCTTCTGCTTGGACGCTGAGCTTCCAGCTGTCGGCGAATACTGTCAGTGAAAGTGGCTCAGTCGTGTCCGACTCTTTGAGACTCAAGGCTGAGCCGTGGGAGTCTCTGGGCAAGAACACTGGAGTGGGCGGCCCTTCTCTTCTCCAGGCGATCTTCCCAACCCAGGGACAGAATCCAGGTCTCCCACATTGCAAGCAGATGCTTTACCATCTGAGCCACCAGGGAAGCCCAAGAATATTGAAGTGGGTCACCTATCCCTTCTCCAGGGGATCTTCCTGATCCAGGAATCGAATCGGGCCCTCCTGCATTGCAGACGGATTCTTTACCAGTGAGCTACAACGTTCATTCAAATATTCGTTACGTCCCTCCCATCTGTCACGTAAGGCAGTGGAAATGTATGGTGAAAAAGAAGCATGGAGCTGGGACGTCCCTGGTGCTCCAGTGCTAAAGAATCCACCTGCCAACGCTGGGGACATGGGTCCGATCCTTGATCCAGGAACTAAGAGACCACATGCCGCGGGGCAGCTAAGTCCATGAGCTGTACTAGTGTAGCCCGCACACACCAGTGCCCGTGCTCTGCAACAACAGAAGCCACCACAATGAGAAGCCCGCGCACCACAAGAGGGTAGCCCCCACTCGCCACAATTAGACACAGCCTGTGTGCAGCAGCGAAGGCCCAATGCAGCCAAAAGTAGATTTAAAAAAAAAAGAATCCTGACGCTCACATTTCACTAGAGACAGACATTCACACAGACACTGACAACTAAATAAGACACAGGAAAGCACGGAGCAGTACAAGAAAGGACAGGAAGGGGACGGCTCAGAGGGTGTCAGCCCTGAGATGAAGTCAGAAGCAGGGATTCTCGGTGGACAGAAGGGCCAGGAGAGGCCTCTGTGCGGAGCTGAGACACCACCACAGCCTGGAAAAGAGCACTGCAGGCGGAGGAAGAGCGATGCTGAGGTCAGAAAGGTCACTATGAACAAGAGAGGGAGCGGATGACGACCCAGAAACAGGTCAAGGCCCAGCCAAGAAGCTCTAAAGGCAAGAGAGACCCACAGAGGGTTTTCAGCACATCTAAGAGGGTTTTTTAATCTCATCTAAGTTTTTTTTTTAAGTTGGCCCATAGAGCACCTTCTCTAAAAATGAAGTCTAAATTTTCAAAAATCAGGAGATGGAGAACACACCTGTGGGTCTTTTATTGATGGAAGCTGAGCCCACATGCCTGCATGACAAGGACTTGAGGTGGAAAAGCTCCTATGTGCCAGGAGGGAGCCCGCAGGCCCTAATTCCCGGCACCCCCTCACCGTCTGCCGTCCTTTCCCAGCTCACAGCACCCAAGTACACTCCCAGGTGGTCCTCAGGGAGAGCAAGGTGCCCCTTTTGACACAGGTGCCCCTGAGGCTGAGGGAACCCTCCATGTCCTCACGTGTCATTTATGGTCTCCTAACTCCCTGAAGGACTAATTTTGAAAATACACGTGTGCTGAAGCCTTCTCCTTTTTTGTTTTCAGGAAAACACCCTGTCGTGTTTCCTCACACAGGAACGTCTCCCAGCAGTCATGACGAGAAGGGAACTGTGGTTCAAGCTCAACAGAAAACAGCAGCGTCGCAACTGCAATGGCAGGGTAAAGCTGCTGGAGGAACTGGGAGGGATTTCGGTTCCCGGGCTCCCAGGAACGACTCTGAAGGAAGCATTCTCCCAGCAGTTTCTGCTGGGCTTGCACGTGGCTTTGCTGAATGCAGTCCCCTCCCAGCCACGCGCACGCAGCCGAACCACTTCACGTGACCGGCAGGGCTCCTTCCAAGCCACGTGAGGAGCGCTCTCAGGTGAGCTGCACGACACCACCGTCTCACGCCCTGTAGCACCGGGACCCTGCTCTCCCTGCAGATTGGAGACAGCGCAATGCTGGGCCCCGTCTACCTGGATTCCAGGAACCACGCGGCTTTCTTGCTCACGAGCTCGCCTTCTTGCAGACTCTGGTCGCCAGGGCCGCTGGACGTGTGCGCTCCATCGTACTCTAACAGAGTGCAGTCTGCGTGCCTTAAATACCCATTTTTGCAGCCCCCTTTGGAACCGTCCTCCACCATCTGCAAATCAAAGCATTCGGTCAGATGATGGGCCACAGAGGAGGGGAAGGGCATGGACAGAGGAAGGATGGGGGCAGACGGCGACGAGCGAGGACAAATGACCCTGGAGAAAACAAAGGCAGGGGGCGCGGGCACGTGGGCCACCCTTGCTCTGCTCACAGCACGCAGACGTCTGCGGCACGTCTCCACGTCCTCGCTTTCCTCACCGACAAGGGGGCGCAGTGACACCATCTCCCAAGGTGGCAACGAGAACAAATCGTAATGGCGGCCCACTTAGGCTCAGGGCCTGGCCGGTGTCTTACTCACTGCAGCCGTGCTCCCCCATCAAACGGCCGACTTGCTGTACGCTCCTTCCAAGGAGGATCGGGAACGTTGTTAACTGTCACTGACAGTGCTTTGAACACGTATGATATAATTCTTGCAATGTATCCTCCTCATTATATATCAAAAAGCCAGCCTCCGCACAGATATGTCCTAATTATTGTGACTTTGATTCGTCTCATCAGGACTGTGAAGAGCTCCTAATTCCCACGGAGTTGTGTTATTTACAGACTCATCTTCTTGGGTCATGAAGGGTCCCCAAGGAGTGGTACCAAGGAAACATCCAGTGAAAGCCTGCACTGGGCATGTCTTGAGGTGTTGCAATTAGCATTCTTTCTCCCTCTTTCCAGAGCTGTAAATTTCTTCTACCCATCTATAAATAACTCCCCTTGGCTTCATTACTGCTGGTAATATACTCGTTGGCCACACCACCTCTCTCTTCACATGTGTAAAATGATTAAGGTTTTAAGACGAGACCCACGCAAATGAGCTGTTATTTATAGGGTCTTGTTTGCTACCAATCTCGTTATTAAATCCATCTCAACAAGCAACCTCCACGGTAGAAAGTCTAAAATATAATAGTAAAAAGAGCAGTTGCTATCCATCACTGAACAATTAGTATACACCTTCTATTTAAATATCACAACAATTCTAACAAGGGAGTATTAAATGTTATCTTCATTAGTGAGGAAACTTGGGCTCAGGGGCTAAAAGTCACAGATATAGTGACCAAGATTCAAAGTCACAGCTGATTCCAGAGCCCTGACTTTTAATCACCTCACTCTCCAAAACTCTTGTGAGAATGAGCTCTCCTTCATGACTCCATGAACCTGAACACCTTGAAAGCCACAAATGTCAAAACTGCATCTTCCTGTCTCCCACCACATGCCAGTCTACGGTTCTTTCAACCTTGGGGTGTATCTGATCCAGATGTCCAGTCTCGATGTGCCTGGAACGAAATTCTCCACAATGTTCAGGAGGCACTCAGGCTGCGCTTCAGACCAGGAGATTGCAGATGGACCCAGAGAAGGTAAGTCTGGTCCTATCAGTGGCTCCTTACACAGCAAGCGAGGGATCTGGGAGTTACAGGCATCCAGACACCTGGGTGCTGGTCCCAACTGTGTCGCTGACCTTCCCTGAGCCCCAGAGAAACCATCTTCCCTCCCAGGCCTCTGTTTCCATTGCATAAAATGAATGGGTGGGGTCAGAGCTCCAAAGAGCAGCGCAGGACCAGTGTCCAAGGCCTGTGACTCTCCTGTAACAGCCCCACTTTTATTTGCAACTAAATATGCAACTATATGTTTGTTATCCTGTTTTGTGAGTGGCTCTACCACCCATCTACAGCTTCCAAAAAGGAAGGGACCTCTTCTCTTTGCTCCCCACGGGCACAGGGCAGGCACTCCACACGGGCAGAAGGAACAGAAAACCCATGAGACTCATTCCAGACTGGAGACAGGTTTGGCCACAGAGAGGGGCAGGTATTCCTACCTTGCGACTTTGCTCCAGGGCCCCGTCACTCAGCCAGTTACTCTCATCCTCCTCTCCAGTTCTGGTCGAGGCCTCGTCCTCCTTAATAGCCAGACGCTACATGGAGCATGGAATGGTGTGAAAACGCAACCCAAAAATGTGTGCAGCATGAATATGTATGAGTAAGCTGGTGATGTCTTTTTTTTTTAAAGATGCAGAACCAAAAAAAAAAAAAAAAAACCAAACCGAAAAAAGAGGCAGAGACAAATGCCAAAGCCATGAAATAAAAATTAGTCAAAGTCAGACTTGCTAGTTCTGGCAAATCAAAACACAGCTGCCTGGAATAGGCATAATTTAAGGCCAAATTCCCTGAGAAATAAGGAGAGCCATTTCCCCCCTGCCCTCGCGCGGCCTCCCTGGGCGGCTGGAAATTGAATGTGCTGCCCGCCGGTGCTGCTCCAGGCCCTGCCATTGCTGAATTTGCTTTCAGAATATATCAGAATAACAAGATTTGGGGAAATAGCTATTGATGGAACTGAAAGTATTAAACAGCGATAAAGCAGTAAATGAAATTTATGGTGTCCCTGATTTAGGCGTCCCTTCTCCTATTTAGCACAGGGGAAAAACCTCTTTCTGGATGGTCACACATCTCAGATGGACAGTCCCAGCCACTCTGTCGTTTTGCTGACAACAAAAGTCCTCATGGCCAATGAGCGGGATATCAAGCCAGCCCGACAGTAACTTTCTCCTTTTGAAAACGAAGAGTTTTTTTATGAAGACTGAATAAATCCCTAATGCTCTAAAGCAGTGTAAACCCCAAAGCTTTGCAGTCTGCTTTCTACAGAAGGGAGAGCACAGGGCCAGATCCCAGCTCACTAGAAGAGCTAAAATTCTCTTCGTGAGACACCCGGATCATCCCAATAAAAAAGTGAGAGGGGAGGTGGCCAACACTATCTCAAAAACTGCATGAAACCTCATCTCGCCCTCCTGAAGGAGAAGGCTCTATACCATGGCGTTCAAACCGTGAGCTGAGCCTCAGCCACCTGCTGGCACACTGTACACAGGACGTGTCTACGGTTCTGTCTCCCATATTGTGATTTCATGAATTCCTACACTGAGTCCCTCACCCTGTAATTTTTCCAGTCCAATTCAAAAACTTCTCTGATCTTCCTTCTAAAGGAAACTCTTGTTTTGGATGAAGAAAAACAAAACAAAGCAAAGTGACCTCTGAAGTCTTTTGTAGCAAACTTCCCAAGGTCAGAATCTGGCCCAGTGTTGTAGATGCTTAAGCCAAGGAATGAGAAAGAAGAGAAGAAGCATACAAGGTTAAAAAGGATGCTGCTGGCCCCACTCTGGGGATTAAGAAGGGTACAGGCAATGATATCAAGCTATGTCAGTCCTAACACAGGGTGTTTTCAATCATCCATTCACATCCATACGCGGTGATTCACAAGTCACAGAGGGCTTCCCAGGTGGTGCTAAAGAACCCGCCTGCCAATGCAGGAAACGTAAGAAACATGGGTTCAATCCCTGGGTCAGGAAGGTCCCCTGGAGGAGAGCATGGCGACCCACTCCAGTCTTCCTGCCTGGAGAATTCCATGGACCGGAGCCTGGTGGGCTACCATCCATGAGGTCGCAAAGAGTCAGACACGACTGAGTGACTAACACTTTCACTTTCCCAGGATCAAAATACATTCCACCCAACCATCCGAATCAGGATCAAAGAGAACTGATGAGCTTGGCAATCTTACTACAGCACTCACTGGCTAAATGTGTGTAAATGTTTTTAAGTCAGAAGAATTTTTAAATAAGGAAGCAGAACTTTTCTTCCTCTGTTGGCTTCTTCCTTCATTGTTAAAACATTCTCAAGTTACTAACTTAGGACAGTCCAATTTGTTGGTGGGAGTATAAAATGTTAAACTATTTTGAAAGAAGTCCTGGCAATTTTTAATAAAACTAAGAATCCTAGGACCTAGGAATTCCGCTCCTAGGTATTAAGAGAAATGAAAACATATGTCCACATAAAGATTTGTAGTTGAATATTCCTCCCAGCTTTTACCATAAGACAGAGAAACTGGAATAATCCTCATGAGGATCAACAGCAGAATGAATGAAGACACTGGTATACAACCATGCAACAGAATGTGGCGTCCTATGTTTAATCACTCAGTCGCGTCCAACTCTTTGGGACCCCATGGACTGTAGCCCCCCAGGCTCCTCTGTCCATGGGGATTCTCCAGGCAAGAACCCTGGAGTGGGTTGCCATGCCCTCATACGACTTAGTAATAAAAGTGGACCAGATAAGTCTGGGCCAAAATGACCTCTGAAGTCTTTTGTAGCAAACTTCCCAAGGTCAGAATCTGGCCCAGTGTTGTAGATGCTTAAGCCAAGGAATGAGAAAGAAGAGAAGAAGCATACAAGGTTAAAAAGGATGCTGCTGGCCCCACTCTGGGGATTAAGAAGGGTACAGGCAATGATATCAAGCTATGTCAGTCCTAACACAGGGTGTTTTCAATCATCCATTCACATCCATACGCGGTGATTCACAAGTCACAGAGGGCTTCCCAGGTGGTGCTAAAGAACCCGCCTGCCAATGCAGGAAACGTAAGAAACATGGGTTCAATCCCTGGGTCAGGAAGGTCCCCTGGAGGAGAGCATGGCGACCCACTCCAGTCTTCCTGCCTGGAGAATTCCATGGACCGGAGCCTGGTGGGCTACCATCCATGAGGTCGCAAAGAGTCAGACACGACTGAGTGACTAACACTTTCACTTTCCCAGGATCAAAATACATTCCACCCAACCATCCGAATCAGGATCAAAGAGAACTGATGAGCTTGGCAATCTTACTACAGCACTCACTGGCTAAATGTGTGTAAATGTTTTTAAGTCAGAAGAATTTTTAAATAAGGAAGCAGAACTTTTCTTCCTCTGTTGGCTTCTTCCTTCATTGTTAAAACATTCTCAAGTTACTAACTTAGGACAGTCCAATTTGTTGGTGGGAGTATAAAATGTTAAACTATTTTGAAAGAAGTCCTGGCAATTTTTAATAAAACTAAGAATCCTAGGACCTAGGAATTCCGCTCCTAGGTATTAAGAGAAATGAAAACATATGTCCACATAAAGATTTGTAGTTGAATATTCCTCCCAGCTTTTACCATAAGACAGAGAAACTGGAATAATCCTCATGAGGATCAACAGCAGAATGAATGAAGACACTGGTATACAACCATGCAACAGAATGTGGCGTCCTATGTTTAATCACTCAGTCGCGTCCAACTCTTTGGGACCCCATGGACTGTAGCCCCCCAGGCTCCTCTGTCCATGGGGATTCTCCAGGCAAGAACCCTGGAGTGGGTTGCCATGCCCTCATACGACTTAGTAATAAAAAGGGACAGAGTGTTGATTCGCAGAACAACATGGACACATCTCAAAAACATGCAGGGTGAAAGAAACCTGACACAGAAGAGAAGCTGCTTTAGGATTCCATTTCTAGGGAGGTCCAGCACAGGCAAAACCAACAGTGGAAAAAAACAAGAGGAGCTGGCGGAAAGGTGGAAATCGACTAGAAGGCACACGAGGGACCTTGACAGAAGTCTGGGGTACACAGGTACATATATTTGTAACACTTATTAGCAAATGTAGACCTAACAGTTTCTGTTTAACTGTGTGTAAATTTAAACTTAGAAGAAAAAATAACTATAAACATATGTTGAAGGTAAAAATAGACATGATGAAGTATGAGGAGGGAAGTATGAGGAGGAAGTGATTTACATTAAAATTTATCAGAAAGAGGGGCTTCCCTGGTGGTCCAATGGGTAAAGAATCTGCCTCGCAGCACAAGGGGCACCGGTTCGATCCCTGGCCCAGGAAGATCCCACGTGCCACGGAGCGGCTGGACCGGTGTGTCCAATTACGAGCCAACACTCTGGAGCGCATGTGCCTAGAGCCAGTGGTGCTCTGCAACAAGAGGCCACTGTGATGGGAGGCCCACATGGGCCAAAAGAATAAAGATGGATGAAAATAAATAAGTAAAAAAACAATAAAAGAGGCCAATATCAAAATATATATATATATTAAAAAGATAAGGTGGAGGGATGACGGCCGGTGGAAAAGGTTAACAGCTGGTATCCAGCGGGGAGCATATGGGTATCGACCGTGAAGTTTTCACTTTGCTTTGTTTGAATTTTTTCATAATAAAACACTGCGGGGAAGCCTCTCATCTTAAAGAAAGCAAAGTAATGCTGTTCTCCCCTCTGGTCTGCCAACAGCTCTGGTCGCTAGTGCCGCCTGCCTCTCACCAAGCTTCCCGAAAGGACTTTCCACCCTCACCTTCTGCAACGTGGCTTTTGCTGCCAACACCCTCCAGAAAGCGCCTGGCAAAGGGCCCCAAGACCCTCGATTACAGGAGCTCAAACCCTCCTGGGCACAGGAAGGAGGCAGAGAGGCGCTGCTCCCCACACCTGTGGATCACAGTCTCCCTCGCGTTTGGCCTGCTTCTACCCCCATCTCTGGGGCTAGTCCTTCTCGAGTCTCTCCAGGCTCCCCTTCTCCTTCCAGGAGGAACCTCTCCTGACCCCAGAAGAGGAAGCGGGGCCCATCCGCTGGCGTGTGCCCCTCCAGGCCCTCGCCAGGCTCCGCTCCTCTGCATCGTGTACGCCACGGGGCAGGGGCTGCTGTCTGTGGCCAGTGTTAGCACCCTCACTCAGGAAAACACTGCCAAAAGGGCAAACAAATGAACAGAGTTTTTCTTTGTTTTGAAAATCAGAGCTGGAATTTCAAAGTATTTGGGGGACTACCTCTCATCTTGCTTCTCCAGTGTACCCTGCAGAGCAACAGGGGCTCGTGAGAAAGGCAGACTCTCGGACCCCATGCCAAGCTCACTGGATCAGAACCCGCAGGCTGACAAGATCCCCAGGAAACCACACACACGGTCAACTTTAGCAGCACCACCTGATGGCAAAACAATGCTGCAGAGAGTCAGGAAGGGGTTGGAGTTCCAGCTCCACCACCAGTTGACTAAAAAAAGGTAAAATTAAAAATAGCTGTGCCTCACATATTGAGTGCCTATTACACACCAGGCACTGTGCCAAGGGCTTGGTAAGCCGGCTACAACTCATAACAACCTAGGAAGCCAAACTGGTAGACACTTCCTCCTTTCAATGAAATTCAATCTGCTTCTGACAAACCAAATTTTATTCTGTTACTAATAACAGATGTTACCAAGTGCCTTCTACTTCTGAGCGCCGCTTCTGTCCTCTGGAGTCACGCGAGGTCTATTTCTTATTCAAGATGACAGCCCTACACGACGAGTTCAATTAAATTATGCCCTACTTTGAAAAAAAATTTTTGACAGCGGCCAACAGCTCTGGTCGCTAGTGCCGCCTGCCTCTCACCAAGCTTCCCGAAAGGACTTTCCACCCTCACCTTCTGCAACGTGGCTTTTGCTGCCAACACCCTCCAGAAAGCGCCTGGCAAAGGGCCCCAAGACCCTCGATTACAGGAGCTCAAACCTCCTGGGCACAGGAAGGAGGCAGAGAGCGCTGCTCCCCACACCTATGGATCACAGTCTCCCTCGCGTTTGGCCTGCTTCTACCCCCATCTCTGGGGCTAGTCCTTCTCGAGTCTCTCCAGGCTCCCCTTCTCCTTCCAGGAGGAACCTCTCCTGACCCCAGAAGAGGAAGCGGGGCCCATCCGCTGGCGTGTGCCCCTCCAGGCCCTCGCCAGGCTCCGCTCCTCTGCATCGTGTACGCCACGGGGCAGGGGCTGCTGTCTGTGGCCAGTGTTAGCACCCTCACTCAGGAAAACACTGCCAAAAGGGCAAACAAATGAACAGAGTTTTTCTTTGTTTTGAAAATCAGAGCTGGAATTTCAAAGTATTTGGGGGACTACCTCTCATCTTGCTTCTCCAGTGTACCCTGCAGAGCAACAGGGGCTCGTGAGAAAGGCAGACTCTCGGACCCCATGCCAAGCTCACTGGATCAGAACCCGCAGGCTGACAAGATCCCCAGGAAACCACACACACGGTCAACTTTAGCAGCACCACCTGATGGCAAAACAATGCTGCAGAGAGTCAGGAAGGGGTTGGAGTTCCAGCTCCACCACCAGTTGACTAAAAAAAGGTAAAATTAAAAATAGCTGTGCCTCACATATTGAGTGCCTATTACACACCAGGCACTGTGCCAAGGGCTTGGTAAGCCGGCTACAACTCATAACAACCTAGGAAGCCAAACTGGTAGACACTTCCTCCTTTCAATGAAATTCAATCTGCTTCTGACAAACCAAATTTTATTCTGTTACTAATAACAGATGTTACCAAGTGCCTTCTACTTCTGAGCGCCGCTTCTGTCCTCTGGAGTCACGCGAGGTCTATTTCTTATTCAAGATGACAGCCCTACACGTACGAGTTCAATTAAATTATGCCCCTTAATCCATGTTTCCTCACCACGTTAAAAAAGCCATTTCTAACCATCCCTAGAAAGTGACAACATGAGTAAACCGTGACAGCGGCCAGCCCTTCCTGAGCACTCACACGTGTCCTCTGTCCCCGAGAGGCGGCAGCTGCTCGTCATGCAGCCCGTGGCTGGTGCTGCTCACCGCCCTGTCTGCAGTCCGCTCGCATCACTCCCACCAGGTCTTTCTATAACACAGAAACTACAGCCTGCAAATAAATATAAGGATACCGGGGCAACCCTGTTAGAAATGTTTTTGTGTGCTTTAAAACCCAAGGATGTCTGTTCTTGGCCTTTGTTGGTTTGGCTAGTCTTTCAGTGACCTGTCCAGATGCAGGAATAAGCACTGTGCGTGCCCAGCTGGAGGGAATCCAGCCCCAAGCCGCCGGTCTGAAGACAAACCTGGGAACCTGAATCAAGGACCTCCTACTCTTCATCGCCTTTGTCAAGCTGAACGTTGTGTGCGGACATGTAATACGAAAATAAATTATTTGCCTATTTTATACATATATCTATCTGTATCTGTACTTTTAACCTAGTAATTACTCATCTGGGAACACAGTCTAAGGGGAAAATACAAACCTAAACCCAGAAAATGATTCGTGTCCAAAGACATTCATCAGATAATTCAAAACAGTAAGTCACTGGAAATAACCTCCATGTCCGGTAACGGCGAGGCCGGGAGTTAAATTCAGGGCGGTCCTAGATGGAGTAAGACGTGATAGTATCTGGGACTTCCCTGGTGCTCCAGGGACTAAGACGCCACACCCCCAACGCGAGGGGCTCGCGTTCGTTCCATGCTCAGGGACCTAGATCCCACAGGCTGCAGCAAACGATCCTGCAGGTCACAACTAAGATCCAGCACGGCCAAATAAATAAAAATAAATATTAAAAATATTTTTTTAAGATATGATAATATAGGGGCCACTGGAAGGCCACAGGAAGCAGGACCTTGCTCGCACGGCGCGCACATGCCTACACAGATAGAGGCGGCAGCGCCAGAATGTTCATTTAACAGCTAGAGCTGTAAAACGCCAGGATCAGGGGTCATTTCTGTATTTTCCAAATTTAGGTGATGCTGTGGGCTAATTAAATACTGTTAATTAAATACTGGAGGAGAAAAACACTGAGTTATAAAAATACACAACAGACTTGCTGTCTTTTTTTCTCCTTTCCTGATTTGCGGGCTCCCGGAGCGCTGGAGCAGCGCCAGCCCCGCCACGCGAGCGCTGCTGCCCAGACGAGGCTGTGGACCACACGGGCATCTCCCGTCTGTCTCTGCCTCGTTGCTCATCAAAAAAGAGCCACACCCCCTCCCAGGGAAGGGCAGCCTCCCCTCGCCCCTCGCCACCGCTCCTCCCTCAGCTCAGGAGGGTCGTGGGAACTCCGTCCTTCCCTTGCAGATCTTCCCCTCACGTTCCAGGAGAAGACGGGGCTTGTGCGGCAAAGGACACGGCATTCACAGGCAACATGCCGTCTGTGCGACCTGACAAATGACTCCGGGCGGGGCCGGAGCTGTTAAGACCCCAGAGGGGGAAGAGGAAAAACTCCCTGCCTTCCAGAAAACGTAACAGGGCATGTAACAGATTTCTTTCAAAGAGCAAATGAACACACACACTCTCACCAACTGGAACTCACAAGAAGCAGGTGAAGCATGGGCTGCTTATTGAAAATGCCGCCTTGGAGAAAACAAACCAAGAGACCTGTGTCTCCCTCAATGGACTGCAAATATTCTTGCTTCTCAAAATTATCTGGAGCCCTGAGAAACTAAGATCAATAACCTCCATGTCCGGTAACGGCGAGGCCGGGAGTTAAATTCAGGGCGGTCCTAGATGGAGTAAGACGTGATAGTATCTGGGACTTCCCTGGTGCTCCAGGGACTAAGACGCCACACCCCCAACGCGAGGGGCTCGCGTTCGTTCCATGCTCAGGGACCTAGATCCCACAGGCTGCAGCAAACGATCCTGCAGGTCACAACTAAGATCCAGCACGGCCAAATAAATAAAAATAAATATTAAAAATATTTTTTTAAGATATGATAATATAGGGGCCACTGGAAGGCCACAGGAAGCAGGACCTTGCTCGCACGGCGCGCACATGCCTACACAGATAGAGGCGGCAGCGCCAGAATGTTCATTTAACAGCTAGAGCTGTAAAACGCCAGGATCAGGGGTCATTTCTGTATTTTCCAAATTTAGGTGATGCTGTGGGCTAATTAAATACTGTTAATTAAATACTGGAGGAGAAAAACACTGAGTTATAAAAATACACAACAGACTTGCTGTCTTTTTTTCTCCTTTCCTGATTTGCGGGCTCCCGGAGCGCTGGAGCAGCGCCAGCCCCGCCACGCGAGCGCTGCTGCCCAGACGAGGCTGTGGACCACACGGGCATCTCCCGTCTGTCTCTGCCTCGTTGCTCATCAAAAAAGAGCCACACCCCCTCCCAGGGAAGGGCAGCCTCCCCTCGCCCCTCGCCACCGCTCCTCCCTCAGCTCAGGAGGGTCGTGGGAACTCCGTCCTTCCCTTGCAGATCTTCCCCTCACGTTCCAGGAGAAGACGGGGCTTGTGCGGCAAAGGACACGGCATTCACAGGCAACATGCCGTCTGTGCGACCTGACAAATGACTCCGGGCGGGGCCGGAGCTGTTAAGACCCCAGAGGGGGAAGAGGAAAAACTCCCTGCCTTCCAGAAAACGTAACAGGGCATGTAACAGATTTCTTTCAAAGAGCAAATGAACACACACACTCTCACCAACTGGAACTCACAAGAAGCAGGTGAAGCATGGGCTGCTTATTGAAAATGCCGCCTTGGAGAAAACAAACCAAGAGACCTGTGTCTCCCTCAATGGACTGCAAATATTCTTGCTTCTCAAAATTATCTGGAGCCCTGGAGACTAAGATCAATACTATCCGTCTCTCCAAGGGAGCAGATGGCCAGAGCGTAGCATAACCACCTGAGTGTTTCCCACTTTGAAGGTGGGAGGAGACAGTTTAAGGCTGACAAAATGGTGTGGCAACCAGCTCTCCATTTACCTGGCGTGCCAGGCTAAGCTCAAGACAACTCAGAAGAGCGCAGGGGATCCGAGGACAAGAGGCTCTAGTGCATGAAATGGAGAGAACAGGTCCAACTGCTGTAACTGACGAGCCTCACACAGGCCCAGTGCAAGGCACTTCTGGGGCAGCCTCGGGGCCAGGCAGGGGCTCAGGACATGGCAAGCTCCTCCTCAATGTCACAGCAGCAGGGCCCCTCGCTGTGTGGCCAGGCCAAGAACAGAGAAAAGCGGACACAACACACCACAAAGACAGGCAGAGAGCCGGAGTCACCAGGGTGAAGGCTGGAGTGGGTGAGCGGAATGGGCCCGCACCCTCGGTGGACACACGAGCCCAGGAACCACACGCTCTGCAGTGGGGACGCCAGGACTTAACCTTCCGTGGCCCTTTCAGACTCTCAAATGCCACCCGCAGAAAACTCCCAGAGTCAAGAAGCTGGACTTGTGGGCGCACGGGACACTGACTATTCCCTCTTGGGGTTCTCCGTACCTGGCAGGGTGCTGGGGTCCTGGGTAAAGTGTGGGAAGAAAGAACACACATCCAAAGCTGGAAGAAGATGCCGCAGGAGTGCAAAGTGCCGCATTTAGAGGATTAATACAAGCAGGAAATGGAAAGGGTGTTTGCTCACCTGTTTTCCATGATAATGGGTTCGTTAAGGTGCATCTACACTACCAAGTCACTGGGTGATGGGGCAACTCTCTGGACCCCTGAGACCACACCAAGCATCTAGAGGTGTCGCCTGCACCCCAGGGCTGGACGTGGAGTCCACTGCACAGCAAAACACCAAGTACGTCCACCCAGAAATGACCCAACCTGCGGAAGCCTAAGGACAGACCTGCCGACCTACGAGGCCCCCAAACCCCATCTTCAGTAAAGGGAATTTCAAGAGACCCCCAGAACAGATGCAGCCTTGAGCTGTGGGTGCCAGCGGAGAGGCGAGAGGGTTGCTCCTCTGTGTAATTAGCACACGATGGCAAGAATGTTCCTTCTCACCTCCGTTTCATCTACTGGCTCAGGCTTGTTGTCTCCTGGGAAACCCATGCAGGAGAGATCAAAAAGGGTTTTCTTCAGGTGCTGGTTGTCCACGTACAGCTCCTTCACCAGCTGGATGAGGTCGCCAACCTGGAAGATTAGAAAAGGAGAGGCCTGGCTACTCATAGGCACATTTCCACCTCCTGGGGCCACAGCTACTGAGCAGATTTTCCAGGATCAAAAAGAGAACCCAGGCAGCCTGAATCCAGGCTTCAGGTTGTCCCGGGTATAGTAAGAAAATCACCAGCATTTCTGTATTCTGGTCTAAGACTCCACTTCCGCATCTGTGGAATGGGTTACCATGAAAACTGAACGTGATCATGGTCACAGCGCACTAAAGCCCTCAGCTCAGTGTAAGTACTCCATCCAAGACAGAGACGACGACCTCTGCCTGGTACTTGGGAGCCTCTGGAGGAAAGTCCCCAAGCCTGGCACCTGTGAGGCCATGCCAGCCGCTGTTGTACAGCCTCCACCTTCCTCTTCTGTGCCTCTTTAGCCCTGTCCACAATAACAACAGCCTTCAGTTACAAAGCAATCCATGGCAACTAAAACACTCCCACGAGCTTTAGTCAACCATTCCTTACAAAAATCCCGAGGAGGTGGACAGGCTGGGATGACTGGCCCTGGTTGACAAGGAGAAGTCCAAGATACAAAGGAGTTCACTGGAAAATTCAGTGACATACAACACCGGCCGGAAGTGCCAGGTCAAGGGGGCGAGGGCAGCTGCCCCCAGAGGCAGAGCCAGGCCTGGACTCCTGTTCCAGGCTCCTCCTGAAGGCCCAGGTCTCGCGAGGCCAGGGACATAAGCAACGGAGCCGACACCACCTTCACGCCCTGCAAGCCTCACGTCCATCCCGGTGGCCAGTGGACTTCCAAACCCTTCTTTAGGGGGTGATCATTCGTCTCTGAAATCAGCAGGAATCCCTACCCTGACCACACACAGAGCAGGTGTCCACTGCACCCAGACATACTACCAATGAGTCCCAACCCTAAAGGAGGTTATAGAGGAAAGAACAGAAAAGTCTGACCCTAAAAACACGCACTAAGTGTCAACCAAGGGCACTAGCTCCTGCCCTTGACACGGCCAAGGTAGGGGCCAGCCGTGGCCTCTAGTTTCTCCATCCTTAAGACACTAACGGCTGCCTCTGTGCGTCTGGATCCATTCCTCCCAACGTGCCAAACTTTCTATAGCTCTCCTTTTTATTTCTTCTGTACCTTATACATGCTAGGTTTTTCCTCCCTCTCTTCTAACTAGATGAACTAGATAAACTAACTAGATAAACTCCTATCCATCCTCCAAAACCCACTTTAGATCTTATTTCTGTTGAGAAGCTTCCTGTGACCCAGAGAGTGCCTCCCATCCTCCACAATCCCCCCTTCCCCGCCCCACCGCCCACTAGACAGCTAACCTCTCCTCCTCTGCTACCCCTGAACTCGGCATCTCTGCCTGTTACAGCCTCTCGTGCACTCCACGCTGCCACAGCTCGTTCCCATATCTGTTTGCTCTACCAGAAAGTGACTTGTTCCAAGAAAGAAACTGAACCTGTCATACGTGGATGATAATCTTATAGTAAACCACAGTGTTCTGAGTTCACACTTCCTGTTCATATCTATGGCTCTTAGAACCTTGAAATAGTCAACCACTCAAACCACACCAATGATCACCAGACTGAAAAAACCTCTCCAGTTTTAGAATTCTATATATTGATCAAACCTGAACTTTTATTCTTTCAAAAAGCATCTATTAACTCCCACTATAGGTGGCAAGCAGGCACTGGGAAACCAGAAATAAATAAGATACACTCACTCCCTTTAAGGTGTTCCTGGCCTAGTGGGGATATAAAAGAGTAATCAGATAATTATAGATCAGTTCAGCAAGGACACTGATGCAATCAGGTGCAAGAAGAGAGGAGGATGGCCGGAGGGAAGGGGGGTTAATTCCAAGGGAGGATGGAGTGCTTCCTAGAGGAGATGTGCCTGAGCGGGGTCCTCAAGCCTGAGAAAGAGTGAGTCAGACACAGGAGGGGCTCCAGGGAACAGACCTCGAGAGAAGAAAGGCAGGCAGGGAGACAGGCAAGAGAGGAGAGAGAAGGGCTTTCAGAATCTTATACCTCTGATCAGGAACCCAAGAGACAACAAATAACCAACAAAGCACGGGGAGTTAATAGGTCAATACCTTTTCCTTAAGCTCTTCTTGAGAAAAAAGTTACACTTGAAGCCGATTGTGTTCTTCAAGGCAAATACTCAGGTAGGATGTTTGATCACTATAAAATGAAAATGTTTCTTCTGCACCAAAAAAAAAAATGAGAAGGAAAAAGAGAACATGAGAAGATGCTTCCCAGGCTAGTCCCTGTGCAGTCCATCTGAGGCACTCTGAACTGGGTGGGCGGGAGAGAGACGGAGCAGGCACGGGCACTCGTAGGGCGTTTAGGGCACCAGCTCCGGAGCAGGGGCCAGGCACATACAGGCAGCTGGGGCACGGCCCCTCCACAATCCCTTCCGCCCACCGCCCACTAGACAGCTAACCTCTCCTCCTCTGCTACCCCTGAACTCGGCATCTCTGCCTGTTACAGCCTCTCGTGCACTCCACGCTGCCACAGCTCGTTCCCATATCTGTTTGCTCTACCAGAAAGTGACTTGTTCCAAGAAAGAAACTGAACCTGTCATACGTGGATGATAATCTTATAGTAAACCACAGTGTTCTGAGTTCACACTTCCTGTTCATATCTATGGCTCTTAGAACCTTGAAATAGTCAACCACTCAAACCACACCAATGATCACCAGACTGAAAAAACCTCTCCAGTTTTAGAATTCTATATATTGATCAAACCTGAACTTTTATTCTTTCAAAAAGCATCTATTAACTCCCACTATAGGTGGCAAGCAGGCACTGGGAAACCAGAAATAAATAAGATACACTCACTCCCTTTAAGGTGTTCCTGGCCTAGTGGGGATATAAAAGAGTAATCAGATAATTATAGATCAGTTCAGCAAGGACACTGATGCAATCAGGTGCAAGAAGAGAGGAGGATGGCCGGAGGGAAGGGGGGTTAATTCCAAGGGAGGATGGAGTGCTTCCTAGAGGAGATGTGCCTGAGCGGGGTCCTCAAGCCTGAGAAAGAGTGAGTCAGACACAGGAGGGGCTCCAGGGAACAGACCTCGAGAGAAGAAAGGCAGGCAGGGAGACAGGCAAGAGAGGAGAGAGAAGGGCTTTCAGAATCTTATACCTCTGATCAGGAACCCAAGAGACAACAAATAACCAACAAAGCACGGGGAGTTAATAGGTCAATACCTTTTCCTTAAGCTCTTCTTGAGAAAAATGTTCCACTTGAAGCCGATTGTGTTCTTCAAGGCAAATACTCAGGTAGGATGTTTGATCACTATAAAATGAAAATGTTTCTTCTGCACCAAAAAAAAAAATGAGAAGGAAAAAGAGAACATGAGAAGATGCTTCCCAGGCTAGTCCCTGTGCAGTCCATCTGAGGCACTCTGAACTGGGTGGGCGGGAGAGAGACGGAGCAGGCACGGGCACTCGTAGGGCGTTTAGGGCACCAGCTCCGGAGCAGGGGCCAGGCACATACAGGCAGCTGGGGGCACGGCACCACCTCTGGAGCGGGGGTCACTTTCTTCTGTCTCTACAGGCTGGTGTCTCAATGCATAGTTTCATCAGGAGCTGTAGCCCTTCCCTGTGGCCAATTCTGAATTATAATTTGTGTATCAAGTGCTGTGCCTGGAGACGATTGAGTGGCACAAGCAGACGAGAAATTTTCAGTTTAAATGAGAGAGTGATTCTGTCTAGGTGACAGTACGTAAGATCAGGTATGACCCTCAAGGGTAGAACTCAAGGGAAATTTAAGTGCCTGATGTGTTTTTTCTGTGGGCCCCAGAGCCCGCCAGGGCAGCGAGCACACGGAGAGGAGAGACCGCCTAGGAGATCTACGATGAGCGAGCCCCGGGTCACCCACGGAAAGGATCTGTTTCCTCTGCAGCAAAGCTCAGTCTCACAGGGAGCACAGGCGCAGAGAAGGGCCAGGCTGCTCGCTGAGCGGAGCACATCCACAAGCAAGATCTCACTTAGCCAAGTGGGTAAGAGCCGATATGCTTCATACGCTAGGAAGAGACAGACTCCAAAGGAAGACGTCCTGACACCCATCTGGGTGAATCCACCCCCACTCCCATCTCAGTTCCTTCATCTGTGATGTGACTTCAGTGCCTACTCCACCCAATGGGATGATGGTCAGGATAAGGGGTGAGGAGTTATGGGCCCACCACCATGCCTCGTACATAGGAGGTGCTCAAGACGTGTCAAACCCACCAATGCTATTACTGATTTTAAGCATATACACCAGCACTAGGCTAGAGATACGAAAAGGAAAAGGATACCAACCCAGAGTCTACAGGGCTCAGGTTCTAGCCAGCGCATGCATGCTCAGTCACTTCAATCGTGTCTGAATCTTTGCAAGCCCATGTTCTGTACTCACCAGGCCCCTCTGTCCATGAGATTCTCCAGGCAAGAATACTGGAGTGGGTTGCCATTCCCCTCTCCAGGGGATCTTCCCGACCCAGGGACAAACCTGGGTCTCCTGCACTGCAGGTAGACTCCCCTGTCTGAACCACAGGGAAGTCTGGTTTTCGCCAGGGAGGCGGGTCAAATACTGCTGTCCTGAGCACAGGAGTGCAGGTACTTTAGAACCTCCCCTAACCACAATCACTTGCAGTCACGACAACGGGGAAAAACAGTTTTCAGCAGGAAACAGCAGTTTCACTCCCATACATGCAAGCAGTGGGTGCCGGGGTACACTGAGGCCTGACGTTTGGGGCAACGAGGACTGTTGAGTAGAGAAAGGGGATGGCAAGGCCCTGAGGCCTATCTGGAGCCAGAAGAGTCAAATGATGCAGAACACAGCAGCAGCAGTGAGGAAGCAGACCTGCAGAATTAACGCAACATGCTGGGCCCTCGACTCTGCAGGCCAAAGCCGCCCAGGTCCAGACTAGGAGAGCAACATACTGTCCCCACCAAAAAGACTCCCCGGACAAAAACACAAGGGTGTTTCATCTTCTGCTGCAGTCTCAGGACTCCTGCCAAGCTCAGCCATGGCCCTCCACGTGCAAAAACCACAGGGGAAGCAAAGCTCAGTCCAAGGAGCCAGCCCCTGCTCGCTGAGCGGAGCACATCCACAAGCAAGATCTCACTTAGCCAAGTGGGTAAGAGCCGATATGCTTCATACGCTAGGAAGAGACAGACTCCAAAGGAAGACGTCCTGACACCCATCTGGGTGAATCCACCCCCACTCCCATCTCAGTTCCTTCATCTGTGATGTGACTTCAGTGCCTACTCCACCCAATGGGATGATGGTCAGGATAAGGGGTGAGGAGTTATGGGCCCACCACCATGCCTCGTACATAGGAGGTGCTCAAGACGTGTCAAACCCACCAATGCTATTACTGATTTTAAGCATATACACCAGCACTAGGCTAGAGATACGAAAAGGAAAAGGATACCAACCCAGAGTCTACAGGGCTCAGGTTCTAGCCAGCGCATGCATGCTCAGTCACTTCAATCGTGTCTGAATCTTTGCAAGCCCATGTTCTGTACTCACCAGGCCCCTCTGTCCATGAGATTCTCCAGGCAAGAATACTGGAGTGGGTTGCCATTCCCCTCTCCAGGGGATCTTCCCGACCCAGGGACAAACCTGGGTCTCCTGCACTGCAGGTAGACTCCCCTGTCTGAACCACAGGGAAGTCTGGTTTTCGCCAGGGAGGCGGGTCAAATACTGCTGTCCTGAGCACAGGAGTGCAGGTACTTTAGAACCTCCCCTAACCACAATCACTTGCAGTCACGACAACGGGAAAAGCAGTTTTTCAGCAGGAAACAGCAGTTTCACTCCCATACATGCAAGCAGTGGGTGCCGGGGTACACTGAGGCCTGACGTTTGGGGCAACGAGGACTGTTGAGTAGAGAAAGGGGATGGCAAGGCCCTGAGGCCTATCTGGAGCCAGAAGAGTCAAATGATGCAGAACACAGCAGCAGCAGTGAGGAAGCAGACCTGCAGAATTAACGCAACATGCTGGGCCCTCGACTCTGCAGGCCAAAGCCGCCCAGGTCCAGACTAGGAGAGCAACATACTGTCCCCACCAAAAAGACTCCCCGGACAAAAACACAAGGGTGTTTCATCTTCTGCTGCAGTCTCAGGACTCCTGCCAAGCTCAGCCATGGCCCTCCACGTGCAAAAACCACAGGGGAACGCACCCAAGAGAGCCTATACCTTCCCGCCGCCGGATCTCGCCGATCTGCTCCTCCAGGGCCTTCCGCAGGTGCTGGTAGGACAGCACATCCCACTCCAGCCGCTTCCGCAGGGCGAAGACGCTGCTCAGCTCCGCCTGCAGGCTGCGGACGCTGGGGCGAAACAAGACGCCAGAATTTACAACAGACCTGCCTGTGCTCTAAGATGCAAAACCCAGCGAGCCTTCCTTTGATTTTTACGTGAGGTTTCATTTACGAGATTTTTATTTTCTGGTAATAAAAGTACATGCATGTTTACTGAATACCTAAAATACAAAAGTATAAAAATTTAAAATAAAAAAAAATCTAAATATAAAAGTATAAAAAAAAGGACTCCACTACCAAAGAACACACACGGCAGACTGTATTCCCTCCAATCTTTTCCCTGAGTATTTTTATAAGTTGGAAACAACACTGGACAAATACTACTACATTGTCCATTGTTCATTTAAATATTTCCCTCCATTTTCAGGAACGATTTTCAAGTATCATTTTCAATGATGATATAATGTTAAATCACGTAAAATCCCAGCATTTATTGCAACTTATCTGAAGAATCCGTCTATAATGTGGGTGGCCTGGGCTGGATCCCCGCGTTGGGAAGAACCCCTGGAAGCAGCGCGGCGGCCCCTCCAGCGCTCCTGCTGGAGAGCCCCTGTGGACAGAGGACCCCTGCAGGCCGCAGTGCACGGGGTCGCAAAGAGCTGGACACGACCGAGCAACTACGCACAGCACACACCCCTATCAGTGGACATTTGGGTCCTTTTCCAAGTTTCTGCTCCAGACGTAGCTAGGAATAAATCATTTAATTCCCCAGAATTGGAATACTGTCTTGCACGGGCTTGGGGTACGGAAGGAAAACTGTGTCACCCTGAAAAGAGGTAGTACTGGAGGTAAGGGTGAGGGGCAGGAGGGACAAGAGAGAGAAAAGAAGAACGAGAGCTGGCAAAAGGAGGGAGAGAAGGGTCATTTTAAGAGTCAACGGGGGGCTTCCCTGGTGGTCCAGTGGGTAGAGAGTCCACCTTGCAGTGCAAAGGGCGCCAGTTCAATCCCTGGCCCGGGAAGATCCCACGTGCCTCGGAGCGGCTGGACCAGTGTGTCCAATTACAAGCCGGCTCTCTGGAGTGCATGTGCCCAGAACAAAGATGGATGAAAATAAATAAATGAAAGACCAATAAAAGTAGCCAAAAATTAAAAAAAGAAAAAAAAAAAAGAGTCAGCAGGGCTTCCCTAGTGGTCCGGTGGGTAAGGACACTGCCTTGCAGTGCAAGGGGTGCTGGTTCCATCCCTGGCCTGGGAAGATCCCACGTGCCGCGGAGCGACTGGACCGATGTGTCCAATCACCGAGCCGGAGCTGGGGAGCGCATGCGCCCAGAGCCAGTGCTCTGCAACGAGAGAGGCCACCGCGATGGGAGGCCCACACAGGCCAGAGAACAAAGATGGATGAAAACAGATAAATGAAAGACCAAAAGAAGTGGCCAAAAAAATTTAAAAAGGGTCAACAAAAGACTATAGTGATGGGTTAGCTACTCACAAACGCAGTCAAATGGATTTTTATTTGGGGGGTGGGACAGTGCAATTCGGTTCACCAACACTCGCCAATGTCCTGTCTGCGCTCACGGACACGGTACCTGCCAGCAGACCGTGCCTGCTGAGCATCTGAAAGGCGTCTACACACGCAGGGCCTGCATGCCGAGCTAGCGGTGTGATGTCAACGTAGCCACGCTGCTAGAGGCTCCCGAACGGGGCGGTGCGGATCCAGGGCGGGCTCTGTGGAGGTGCACGTGGCCGGGATCTGAACCGATTCCACCAGCTCTCGGAGGAGCACAGACTCCAGCAGATACTGAGTAATGTTCCCACGGCGTCACTCAACATCTCTGCACCTAGAGCCTGTGTCTCACTCAGGTGAGCTGCTGAAGCTGGGTTCCCAGCAGTGCAGTTACTGGGTCAAAGTCGATGAACATGTTTTGGGGTTTTTTTAACCAAAAGAAACTTGTTTATTTCATTTAAATTCTTAAAAATATTTTTTTTTTGGCAGTGGTCACATAACAACACATTTTGAGACTACCAAAACGCCTGACCAAGTCAGAAAGCCAGTTTTAAATACCAAGAAATATGTCACTCTGTCTAGTTGTTCCCTGAGAAGATCTGTCAACATTTTGTAGGGAAGAATTTATCAATGTGTGGCTGTTTTTTAGGGAGAGGCCCATAAGCTTTCATCGGACTGTTCAAGAGGGGTCCACGGCCCCCAAAAGGCTTAGGAGCCGTTGCTCTGAGACACGTGTGCCACGGACTCACGCCCCACTCCTCCTCCAGCGAGTTCTTCCTGCTCCATCCATCCAACTGCACAGCAACGTCTACTTGAAGGAAAATAAGCCATTATGTCTAACAGTGCAAGGTGCTGGTTCCATCCCTGGCCCGGGAAGATCCCACGTGCCTCGGAGCGACTGGACCGATGTGTCCAATCACCGAGCCGGAGCTGGGGAGCGCATGCGCCCAGAGCCAGTGCTCTGCAACGAGAGAGGCCACCGCGATGGGAGGCCCACACAGGCCAGAGAACAAAGATGGATGAAAACAGATAAATGAAAGACCAAAAGAAGTGGCCAAAAAAATTTAAAAAGGGTCAACAAAAGACTATAGTGATGGGTTAGCTACTCACAAACGCAGTCAAATGGATTTTTATTTGGGGGGTGGGACAGTGCAATTCGGTTCACCAACACTCGCCAATGTCCTGTCTGCGCTCACGGACACGGTACCTGCCAGCAGACCGTGCCTGCTGAGCATCTGAAAGGCGTCTACACACGCAGGGCCTGCATGCCGAGCTAGCGGTGTGATGTCAACGTAGCCACGCTGCTAGAGGCTCCCGAACGGGGCGGTGCGGATCCAGGGCGGGCTCTGTGGAGGTGCACGTGGCCGGGATCTGAACCGATTCCACCAGCTCTCGGAGGAGCACAGACTCCAGCAGATACTGAGTAATGTTCCCACGGCGTCACTCAACATCTCTGCACCTAGAGCCTGTGTCTCACTCAGGTGAGCTGCTGAAGCTGGGTTCCCAGCAGTGCAGTTACTGGGTCAAAGTCGATGAACATGTTTTGGGGTTTTTTTAACCAAAAGAAACTTGTTTATTTCATTTAAATTCTTAAAAATATTTTTTTTTTGGCAGTGGTCACATAACAACACATTTTGAGACTACCAAAACGCCTGACCAAGTCAGAAAGCCAGTTTTAAATACCAAGAAATATGTCACTCTGTCTAGTTGTTCCCTGAGAAGATCTGTCAACATTTTGTAGGGAAGAATTTATCAATGTGTGGCTGTTTTTTAGGGAGAGGCCCATAAGCTTTCATCGGACTGTTCAAGAGGGGTCCACGGCCCCCAAAAGGCTTAGGAGCCGTTGCTCTGAGACACGTGTGCCACGGACTCACGCCCCACTCCTCCTCCAGCGAGTTCTTCCTGCTCCATCCATCCAACTGCACACAGAAATCAACGTCTACTTGAAGGAAAATAAGCCATTATGTCTAATCTTCTGCGCTCGCTGCTTTGACGATGGCTCATTGTGAAGCAGCCCGCTTGCCGGGTAAGGGGCCCTCCCTGCAATGTGCACCTAGTTCCATCCCGAGACAATCCTAATGATCAATCTGTAAGGCTGACGGAAAGCCTCAGACGTGTCACAGCACGGCAGTCCCGCGGATGCGGTCGCGCTGCAGACACACTTAACCAGGGGGAAGAAAAGGAGATCGTCTCTGCGAAGCTGCGATGAGAGTTGAGGAAAGCTGCCTGCTTCGCTCCCTCTTCCCCTCTGACAGGGTGAAAAGGACACAGCTGCTGCTCCGGCAACTGTCATTTCTGTTTCCCCAACTCCAGGATCCCTGCAAGGCGTGAGGCGTCGGCGGAACAAAAGGAGCTTCACTCAGAGAGAAAGGACAGCCCTCCCTCCTGGAGTGGAGCAGGGCAGGAGCCGGAGGACGCCCACCCGCACGGCTCCAGCAACCCCCAGCTCCTCGACACTGGCGGTCAGCCACTCCACCCGAGCCCTGCTGGCCTCATCCGTGCGGTGGGGACAATGCCTTTCCGTCAAGTGTTTTGAGGATTCAATGAGATGTTACAAGGGCAGCAGCTTAGCACCGTGCCTGACACACACGAGGAGCTCGACAAACAGCACTTCCTTTCTCGGCGCAACTTGATGACTCCCAGGCAGCCGATACATACAAGCCCAGCTTTCTCTGACCCGAGTCACAGCCACGATTTTTATCTGGAGACGATTTAAGCCCCTCAGGGCACACGTGGTCGTATCAGGAGACACTGCTGGTTGTCACACTTGGGGCACAGAGGGGTGCCACTGCCATGGAGTGGCTAGAGAGACAGCCCCCCGTGACAAAAAGTTGTCATCGTTTCGTTGCTAAGTTGTTTCCGATTCTTTTGTGACCCCACAGACTGTAGCCCACTAGACTCCTCTGGCCATGGAGTCTCCCAGACAAGAATACTGGAGTGGGTTACCCTTTCTTTCTCCGGGGGATCCTCCTGACCCAGACATCAAACCCGTGTCTCCTGCATTGCAGGTAGATTCTTTTTTTGTTGTTTTGTTTTTGTTTTTTTTTTGCAGGTAGATTCTTGACCTGGGAAGCAGCCCTTGACAAAAATGTATCTAGCCCAAATCCCAACAATGCCAGGGATGTGAAAGTCTGAGTCACAGACAAATACAAACTGTCCCTTGTCCTCAAGATGAGGGTTGTGCACTAAGGGGCTGGGCTCAGAATCCAGGGAGAGCTGAGCTCTGAGAATCCTAAGTGCGGGAGCCTGAGAAATTTCCTCAAGACTCCGACAGCAGATTTCCATTTCTGTGTCCCGGTGCTGAAGTGTGGCTGTGAGGAGGTGATTGTAAAGCTGCCCGTGGTCAGCTCAGCCGCTTGAGTGACAAGTACATCACCTGTCCCCAGTCGCCCGCCTTTCACTGACCAGTTTCCAGAGAGTGAGCAGTGCTAGTGACCCCAGGGCGCGGGCCCGGCCCGGGCCCACAGTTCTGTCCTCCGGCTACCGCAGGGTCTGCGGACTCAAAACTCCCCACAAGCTAAGCGTATGGACACAGGAATACTGTGAGGTCTGGGAGGCTTCTCCAATTGCTGTTTAGTCTTACTAACTGGTACCATTGACTGAATGTTCACTAAGTGTCAGGAAGAATTAGGACTTTGCGCATTACCATCTTCTTTCAAACAGTCCTCTAAGGTGGGGAGGAAGGCAGGTAAACAGGCAGGTGCCGAGGCAGGCCAGTCTCAATTGTGCAAATACTAACAACGCCCTGAAGCCCAGGATCAACAGTGACCTACCCAGGAGCTCAGAACTACTGAACGTATTTCGACTCTGAAGATGGACAGGAAACCTTTTAAGCATTAGACACGGTCCTGGACCGCCTTGGTCGCACATTTTTCTTCACTGAGAAAGAACCTATGGAACTTAGAACCGCCGTCTGTGAGGCTGAGGAGGACCGACAGCAGCCATTTCTACGCACGGGGCCTTTAGGCGCCCAGCGTCAGGGCCGGCTCCGGTCCGGAGAAGCTACAGATTAATCCCACTCCACCTGCTTCTGCTCTGAGGTCCCCACACGACCCTCCCCTCCCCATGAGGAGCAGGGAGGCTTCTTGAAAAGGCTCACTTTCAGAGGGATGCTAACTCTAGAATTTTATCCGCATGTTTTCATTTCCTTAAGCTCGCTTCAGATTAAAAATCCTGAAAATTATCTCACCTCAGCAGAGTTGGGGGCGGGGGCAAGAGTCGAGGAATTCATCCAGCGACTATCTCCCAAGGGCCTCCTCCACGGCAGCCGCTGGGGCAGGCCCCGGGACAAGCGGGCAGCAAGACAGGACCCCGGCCCTGAGGGCGCTGATGGCCAGGCCAGGGGGCAGGCCACACCAGACAAGCGACAAAGGGGGGCGAGGGCTGTCGTGAGAACAGAAAAGCAGAGGGGCACCTGTCCTGGGAGCTCGCGCAGGCCTCCTGACAAAGAGAAACCTCGCGATGAATTCTCAAGGACAAGCCGCAGACCGAGCAGGGTGGAGGAGCCCACTGAAGGCAGAGACAGGAAACAGCCCCGGGCACAGCAAGGACTCTGCCAGGGCCAGAGGGAAGCGAAGAAGAAAGGGAGTGTGACGGGTGAGTTGTCTTAACTTTTCATGATGGAAAACTTTAAAATAAAAAAAAAAACCCTCGTGTTGAGGGCTGACGTCCGACAGATCGCAGTGAGGGATCTGCTCTGCTATGTACAAAACCCTGACCCAGAAGCAGGTCGGGTGCTCCAATTGTGCAAATACTAATCAAGCGCCCTTTTTTGAAGGTGGGAGGAAGGCAGGTAAACAGGCAGGTGCCGAGGCAGGCCAGTCTCAATTGTGCAAATACTAACAACGCCTGAAGCCCAGGATCAACAGTGACCTACCCAGGAGCTCAGAACTACTGAACGTATTTCGACTCTGAAGATGGACAGGAAACCTTTTAAGCATTAGACACGGTCCTGGACCGCCTTGGTCGCACATTTTTCTTCACTGAGAAAGAACCTATGGAACTTAGAACCGCCGTCTGTGAGGCTGAGGAGGACCGACAGCAGCCATTTCTACGCACGGGGCCTTTAGGCGCCCAGCGTCAGGGCCGGCTCCGGTCCGGAGAAGCTACAGATTAATCCCACTCCACCTGCTTCTGCTCTGAGGTCCCCACACGACCCTCCCCTCCCCATGAGGAGCAGGGAGGCTTCTTGAAAAGGCTCACTTTCAGAGGGATGCTAACTCTAGAATTTTATCCGCATGTTTTCATTTCCTTAAGCTCGCTTCAGATTAAAAATCCTGAAAATTATCTCACCTCAGCAGAGTTGGGGGCGGGGGCAAGAGTCGAGGAATTCATCCAGCGACTATCTCCCAAGGGCCTCCTCCACGGCAGCCGCTGGGGCAGGCCCCGGGACAAGCGGGCAGCAAGACAGGACCCCGGCCCTGAGGGCGCTGATGGCCAGGCCAGGGGGCAGGCCACACCAGACAAGCGACAAAGGGGGGCGAGGGCTGTCGTGAGAACAGAAAAGCAGAGGGGCACCTGTCCTGGGAGCTCGCGCAGGCCTCCTGACAAAGAGAAACCTCGCGATGAATTCTCAAGGACAAGCCGCAGACCGAGCAGGGTGGAGGAGCCCACTGAAGGCAGAGACAGGAAACAGCCCCGGGCACAGCAAGGACTCTGCCAGGGCCAGAGGGAAGCGAAGAAGAAAGGGAGTGTGACGGGTGAGTTGTCTTAACTTTTCATGATGGAAAACTTTAAAATAAAAAAAAAAACCCTCGTGTTGAGGGCTGACGTCCGACAGATCGCAGTGAGGGATCTGCTCTGCTATGTACAAAACCCTGACCCAGAAGCAGGTCGTCTACGACTGGCTGAGAACCAGGTTCCCCACGATCGTGTGGTGCCTGACGGGCGAGGGGGCGGCCACCTCTCCGGCCGCGCCCCGTGATGGGAAACTTCTGACATAAACAAATGAAGACAAATCAATGTCATGAGCCCCCCACCTCCCTGCCATACCCCGCCCCAGTGAGCGGGGAGCCGCGGCCAGGGCTCTTCTGTCCACCCCCTGCCTCTGTGCGGCTGTGAAATGAACCCCGGACATCACAGCCTCTTCCACCTGTCACCATCCCAGTGGGCGGAGAGACGACATCTCCCTGGGAGAAGTCACCGCGGCCAGCCCAAGAGGGACCCAGATGTGCTGCCTCCCCGTGGGTCCATCCAGGACTAAAGCCAGACCTCTGGCCTATAAGCAGCGTCCCTGGCCACACCGCACAGCACCGCCTCGGCCACGGGTGAAGACGCAGGCCACTCGGGACACAGACTCATGCTTCTGTCACTCAGTACCTGGGTGACTTCAGAAAAGTCACTTAGCCGCTCCGACTCCCAGGGCCTTACTTAGGGTAAATAGAAACAAGAACGTGGCTTGGCTCACAGAGAAGCAGCGAGCGGGACAAGAGATAATACACCTGGAGGCACTTCTAAATCTATGATAAGGTCTCCTAAAAACTGGAGTAATTTGTATGAATAATATTTTTATCCTATATTTGGTGCCCCCCCAAACGAGACCACTCTTGCTAGGAAATAGGAATATCTAATTTAAAGAAGGCAATCTGAAGATTCCTAAGCAAAGCAGGAGGGCTTTGCTGCCTCAAAAACTGCCAGCATTTGTCCAGAACCTGTGTGTGGTACGTACACACGTGACGTCCAAACAGAAGCCCTTACCTGTCTGAGTCCTGCAGAGACTGGACCAGATGGTTGTAGATGTCCCGTTCTTTCTTTACGACCTGAACCAGCTCTTCATAGCCTGACTGCTGCTTCTCCTGAAAACGACAAGGGGCATCTGACATTAAGAGAAGAACTCTGAAGGAACCCGTCCTTATATGAGGCAGACATACATGGACAGTGGTGGTTATAGATCCAAACAAAGGAGACCCCAGCGCCAGGCTCTGGATCGGGCCACGGTCAGAGAGCACCACCTGCAGGCGGAGTGGGGAATGACCGCTCGCCGCAGAGGAAAGCTAGCACGGGGCTCCTAGGCAGCCGCCGTGGAGGAAGCATCTTGTTCCCTGATCGCCCTTCCTGAAACTGCGACCCGTCAGAGCTGCTGGTCACCGTTCTCACAGCACTACAAAGGAGCAGTGTTCCACACTTGGCCTTGCTCCCAAGAAAAGACATGCATCAATCAAATCCTGACGTGTTAGGGACAATGGACTTACATGAAAATAAAAGAGGTCGGGTGAGCCACGCTTTCAAGGCACTGGGTCACGATAGAGGGATGATAAAGAGACATGAGGTGGACCTCTCCCACTTACAGCTATGTGACCTCAGCCAACCAGCTCAACAGACCTCTAGAGGCTCAGGCTCCACCTTCATGAAGGCAGATGTTACTTTGTGATCTGCCCCCTTGAAGCTGTTTTTATACATCAAATCTTGGCTCCGGCACTCATCAGTTCTGGGACCTCTAGAAGTCACTTACTAGAGCCGCCTGAAACATGGTGAAGATTCACCACCTGACGGAGTTACAGAGCAGGGAAACATTTAGTGGCGTGCTGGAAGAACCAAGGATCCCAGGGTAAAAGGCCACTTCCAGTACCGATGCCCGAAAACATCAAAAACTATCCAAGTCTACAGCATTGTGTCACACCAGAAGACACAAAAGCGCCTAAATGATGGAGCATTGTCAAAGGAACACAGAAGCCAATGTGAAAAGGTCAAGCCTGGGACAACGTGAGCAACAAAACGATGAGAGGAACAGACAGAATTCACTGAGTAAGACAGACGGACGTGTCCACACGACCACGAGTAAATTAATTCATAAGAAGAGCCAGCTTTTCCTCATGAGAAACAACTAATACATGTAAAAGGAGTAAGAGACGAATCACCCTTTGCTAACCATCATGGTAATAAATAACTCAGCCTCCATAAAAGGAAGCTAAACCTAATGGTAAAAGTTTGAAGATCATTTACATAACTCAAAATACCTCTCTGCAAATACTAACTAACTGCAAAGGAAAACAAGAGTACCCACAGTCGAGACCCAGACAGACACAGCCTCCCAGAGCCGACCCAGTCAGCATGGCCGGCAGTGGGACAAATCTAAGCCACGTCCCGTCGGAGAGGACACGCTGAGAACACAGCCCCGCCCCGGGACGTTATGAGCTGTGTGACCTTGAACGAGCCCCTCAACCTCTCTGCACGCTAATATCCCCACCTATGAAGAGAAGCAGCCATTCTACGCCTTTCGTTTCTGTTGTTGTTCAGTCGCTAAGTCCTGTCAGAATCTTCGCGACCCCGTGGACTGCACACGCCAGGCTCCCCTGTCCTTCAGCACCTCCCGGTGCTGGCTCAAGCTCACATCCACTGGGTGGGTGATGCCATCCAGCCATCTCGTCCTGTCGCCCCCTTCTCCTCCTGCCCTCAGTCTTTCTCAGCATCAGAGAAGCCCTCACAGTCAATAAGAGAGTCTAAAATGCAGAACTTGGGTGTAATCTCAAAAATGACATACTTCTAGGGTTGTGAAAGGGATCAACTGAGCTAATTTATACAAAATTCTCATCACACTGACGCCCAGCATGGAGGAAACACTTGATCGTCTGCCGTAATCATCATTCCTACACTTCAGTGCTGGGCTGGGTCCTTTACACAGCTCGTCTCTAATCACAACCATCTTCCCGCTTTCCAGATGAATGAACTGGTTCTCCGAGAGGACATGTGATGTGTTTGAGTCCATTCGGCTAATAAGGGGCTAAAGTTAGAATTTGTGCTTAGGTACATAACTAACCAAGAAGGACTTCCCTGCTAGCTCAGACGGTAAAGAATCTGCCTACAATGCAGAAGACCGGGGTTTAATCTCTGGGTCAGGAAGATCTCCTGGAGGAGACGATGGCAACCCACTCCACTATTCTTGCCTGGAAAACTCCATGGACAGAAGAGCCTGGAGGGCTACCATCTATGAGGTCGTAAAGAGTCAGACATGACTGAGCAACTAACACTTCTGCTTTCTTTCACGTAACTTAACAAGAAGGACTAGGAAGGAAGATGACTAAATATGGACCTTGGGTGGATGGGCAGATCCCAGTTACAGGATGTCCTCACCAGGTGAAATAATCCCGTCCCTGGGGACCTTGACGGGACTGTCACGGGCCTGGCGGGAAGCCCTGGAAGACCACCCGCTGTGGGGCAGGGACTGGGTGCCCAGCTCGGCTCCCCTTCCCGCCCTCCCTCCAGGCAGCCTTTCCAAACCTTCACCAGGTTCCCCAGGTCACTGCTCACCTGGCGGCACCCTCCGCCCGCCGGCCGGCCACACTGGGCTCACGCGCCTGCCCCCCGTCTCCTTGGAATCAGGAGCTCCACGGGAAACCACTCCATCCCCTCGGAGCCCACGCTCCACCAGTCACGCTCTCCACGGACACCCTCCGCGGCACCTCACGCGGATCCTCCCCCAGCCCCACGGTGCCTGATTCACCGTCCCCCGGAGCGCGTGCACCAGCCACGCGTTCACTGGCCTGCAGACCCCTCGAGGGCAGCAGCATCCCGGGCCAGGCACGGCGCCTGGCAGAGGTCGAGTGCTGCCACAGACGCGGAAACGCTGACCCCAGAGGGGAGAGGGGGACACGGGGCCCAGTGTGCGTCTAAAGAGCAGAGACGCCTGTGGAGATTTTGCATAATGGGAGGAAGAGGGAGTCACCGTCTTCCTAGAAGCCAACGGCTCGCCCCTGTTAAATACATGAACTCGTTGGAGCCATTGGGGTTCCATGTCATCCATCACCCAGGCCCCAGCGTGGAAGAAGGCCCCACTAGGATGGAGTCCGGCTCCGTCGGCAGAGCTGGCACACGCGTGGGTCTCCGTGGCGCAGGGCGGGCGGCCAGGCGGCCCAGAGGAGGAGCACGAGCCGCCCCTCTAACGCCCCCGCCCGCGCCCCGCCCCTCCAGGGAAGACGGAGCCCTAGCGTCTACGACCCTTGGTACCTGTGAGACCCCAGTGCGTTCCCAATAAACACTCCCTTCATTGGTGTTCTGCTCAAACTCCTCGGCGTCGGATCCTACAGCCTGCAATCAGAAGAAGCCTAACGAATACGCTCACGTTATTTCTGTGTCAGGAGGTAGGCATGTGCCTCCCCACGTGGCAGATGAGGAAAGGGAGTTTCAGAGATGAGGTGACTCGCCCAAGGTCACAGCGTAATAAACACCAGAGCGGAGGCGCTGCCTTTTCCACCAGAGTTTCCTCAGTGACTGGAAGGAAATGCATGTACTGCCAGACCACACTCTGAAGAGGCAGCGGACATGAAATGAGAAAGTATAACGCCTCACTTCTTGGTAATCAGGGCCATTCAGGGGCCTGGTAGATAGAGGGGGTCGATTTCAGAGGCTATGTCGGAGCTGTGAAACAAAGACATTTATTTTAATACTCAGGAAATGGAGCAGTGATGTCCTGACCATGTCAATAACCAACCTATAAATCTGGATGCAGTAAGTTAAATATGGTCAGTGTCTTTCATTCTCCGTTCTTCAATTCTCTGATCACCCAGCGTTAATTCTCAGGATCACACATGATTAGAAGGAAAACAGACAGCCCCGAGTTAGTGGAGACACCCTGGCAGCCTCGCGTTCTTCATAAAATGGGCAGAGAATAAATCTGAAATCAACACACAACAGCCAAGGGCAGAACAGAAAACAAAAGCCATGTTTTCTACAAAGAAAGAACACCTTTCTCAGGGGGAAAAAGTCCTATGGGATGCAACAGTTGGGCTTTCTTAAATTAACACCTAGAAATTTTCAATACTGAAATGATCAAATTTATAATTTGCAATTATTCTTGCAGAACAGAATTAAAACCTTTGCTAATAATACGGCTCGTGTTATACATGAACTCGTTGGAGCCATTGGGGTTCCATGTCATCCATCACCCAGGCCCCAGCGTGGAAGAAGGCCCCACTAGGATGGAGTCCGGCTCCGTCGGCAGAGCTGGCACACGCGTGGGTCTCCGTGGCGCAGGGCGGGCGGCCAGGCGGCCCAGAGGAGGAGCACGAGCCGCCCCTCTAACGCCCCCGCCCGCGCCCCGCCCCTCCAGGGAAGACGGAGCCCTAGCGTCTACGACCCTTGGTACCTGTGAGACCCCAGTGCGTTCCCAATAAACACTCCCTTCATTGGTGTTCTGCTCAAACTCCTCGGCGTCGGATCCTACAGCCTGCAATCAGAAGAAGCCTAACGAATACGCTCACGTTATTTCTGTGTCAGGAGGTAGGCATGTGCCTCCCCACGTGGCAGATGAGGAAAGGGAGTTTCAGAGGTGAGGTGACTCGCCCAAGGTCACAGCGTAATAAACACCAGAGCGGAGGCGCTGCCTTTTCCACCAGAGTTTCCTCAGTGACTGGAAGGAAATGCATGTACTGCCAGACCACACTCTGAAGAGGCAGCGGACATGAAATGAGAAAGTATAACGCCTCACTTCTTGGTAATCAGGGCCATTCAGGGGCCTGGTAGATAGAGGGGGTCGATTTCAGAGGCTATGTCGGAGCTGTGAAACAAAGACATTTATTTTAATACTCAGGAAATGGAGCAGTGATGTCCTGACCATGTCAATAACCAACCTATAAATCTGGATGCAGTAAGTTAAATATGGTCAGTGTCTTTCATTCTCCGTTCTTCAATTCTCTGATCACCCAGCGTTAATTCTCAGGATCACACATGATTAGAAGGAAAACAGACAGCCCCGAGTTAGTGGAGACACCCTGGCAGCCTCGCGTTCTTCATAAAATGGGCAGAGAATAAATCTGAAATCAACACACAACAGCCAAGGGCAGAACAGAAAACAAAAGCCATGTTTTCTACAAAGAAAGAACACCTTTCTCAGGGGGAAAAAGTCCTATGGGATGCAACAGTTGGGCTTTCTTAAATTAACACCTAGAAATTTTCAATACTGAAATGATCATTTATAATCTTTTATCCTCAATTTGCAATTATTCTTGCAGAACAGAATTAAAACCTTTGCTAAAATACGTATTTTGCACAGTCACTGAAACATCCCCAGGACCTAACATATAACTGAAATGCCCACAGGAGGACGTTCCCACTTGTGGTTCTCAGTACAGACATCAGCGCACGAGACCTAAACAGTGCGGTGCAGAGGATCAAACCACGTGAAATTTGAAAACCCTCAGCCTGTTCAATGAGTTTAGGAACATTTTGTTCAATATTGAGGCCACCTTTTACATGTCTAAAACATGACTCAAAATAGTAAAGTTTACCAAAATATATTCAAATTAGTGATGATCTGTCCATCTAAAAAATCTGATGGGCTGCTATCTTGTTTCAAAAATGCCTCATAAAAAGATGCTCAATGCTGCTAATTGTTAAAGAAATGCAAATCAAAACGACAATGAGGTATCACCTCAAACCAGTCAGAATGGCCACCATTAAAAAGTCTACAGATAGGCCTTCCCTGGTGGTCCAGTGGGTGAAGAGTCCACCTTGCAGTGCAAGGAGCACTGGTTCGATCCCTGGCCCGGGAAGATTCCACATGCTGCGGAGGGGCTGGACCGGTGTGTCCAGTTATGAGCCAGCACTCTGGAGCGCATGCGCCCAAAGCCAGTGCTCTGCAACGGGAGAGGCCACTGTGACGGGAGGCCCACACAGGCCAGAGAGCAAGGATGGATGAAAATAAATAAATGAAAGACCAGTAAAAGTGGCCAAACAAACAAACAAACAAACGTCTACTGATAATACATGCTGGAGAGGGTGTAGAGAAAAAGGAACCTTTCTGCACCGCTGGTGGGGATATAAACTGGTATAGCCACTACAGAGAAAGGTATGGAGGCCTCTTACAAAACTAAAATCACAGCTGCCACAGGGTCCAGCAATCCCACTCCTGGGCACATGTCAGAGAAAGCTCTTAACGGGAAAGGATACATGCACCCCCGTGGTTCAAGGCAGCACTCGTCACAACAGTCAAGACAAGAAAGCAACCTAAATGTCTGTCAACAGCTGAATGAATGAAAAAGATGTGGCATATATACAATGGAATATTACTCAGCCATAAAAAAGAATGAAATAATACCATTTCTAGCAACGTGGATGCCTAGAAATTATCATGCTGTGAAGTAAGTCAGACAGAGACAAATGTCACAGGACAGCACTTAACATGGGGAATCTAAAAAAAATGTACAGATGAACTTATTTACAAGACATAAGTAGACTGACAGAAAACAAACACTATTACCAAAGGGTAATGAAAAAGAATCTACAAAAGAAAATACAGGGACTTCCCTAGCAGTCCAGTGGTTAAGAATCTGCCTGCCAATGGAGAGGACATGGGGTTGATCCCTGGTCTGGGAAGATCCCACATGCCTCAGAGCTACTCAGCCCATGTGCCACAACTACTGAGCCTGCACTCCAGAGTCCACAAGCCACAATAAGAGAAGCCACTGCAATGAGAAGCCTACGATCAGCAACAAAGACCCAGCACAGTCAAAAATACATAAAGAAAGAAAGAATATGCACATATGTACATCCACACACATAACTAATCACTTTGCTGGACACCTAAAACTAACACAACATTATAAATTCACTATACTTCAGTATTTTTTTTTTAAAGATTTATTTATTTATTTATTTTGGTGGGGGTGGGGTGGGGAGAGAGGGGAGCAGGCGGGTCACTTCTATTGGTCTTTCATTTGTCCATTTTCATCCATCTTTGTTCTTTGGCCTGTGTGGGCCTCCCATCGCGGTGGCGTCTGTCACTGCAGAGCGCCGGCTCTGGGCGCATGCGCTCCAGAGCTTCGGCTCGGTAATTGGACACATCGGTCCAGCCGCTCCGTGGCACGTGGGATCTTCCCAGGCCAGGGATCGAACCGGCGCCCCTTGCACTGCAAGGCGGTGTCCTTACCCACTGGACCACCAGGGACGCCCCAGTATTTTTTTAAGATTAGACAAAACAGACTGTGCCTGATTCTGGGTTAATGTGCAACTTAATATCCAACTAACTTTGGTCAAAATCAAGTAACTCTGAGTCAGACTCACAAAACATTAGCCCTCTGAGATTTAGCTGTCAGGCCTGCCTGTGGTCACTCAAGTGGAGCGACGGCGCCAAGCGAGGAAGCCAGACCTCCAGACCTCTGGCCCCACACGAGGGCCACGTCTACGCTGACGCTCTCATTCAAGAGAAATGGCGGAATGCAAATCCACGAGAGGTCAGACTGGAGGGGGAGCCCCACGACCCGGGCAACAGTGCCCTCCAGGACCAGGGCTGACCCTGAGCAGACACGAAGAGCAATGGCCAGAACCGACGCTGAGATACTGACGCACTTCTCCACCAGCTGTAAAACAAGCCCTGACCTATGCACCCCAACCAGCCCAGCCCGCTCAGGACCCAGTGACCACAGGGTGGGTGCCGGGCCCCGGAGGAGGCTGCCAGGACCCGGCTCCGGCCCAAGCGCCCAACTCCATCCTGACGGCGTGCCTGGGCTGCCCTGGTGGTGAATTATTTTGAGAATCATCCTTCACAAAAGCCACAAGTCATGATCAGAGTCATTCAACAGAAAACTAATTTGTGTAGAAACTCTCTGTTTTCTAAATGTCTGAACATAATCAAAGGCAAGTTTAAATAACAAAACAAATCGGGCCTATAATAAACTCCTTTCCTGTCCCATCTGTGACTGCCTAGCTGCATTCCAGACAAGCTGCGGGTCCGAACCCTCTGTATGCGTCTCCACAAACCAGTCTCATCCGTCATTCACTCAACAAACGTCCACCGGGCCAGGCACGGGCAGGCGCTGGGATGCAGACATGGACGCTAGCTCCCCGTCTCTGAGGGGCCTGCTCAAGGGCGGGGAGGGAGGCAGCAAGGACAAGCCTCTCACGTCAACCTGAGGCCTAAGTGCTCGTGGACGGGAGGACGGAGGCGGCCCGGCTCGCAGCGCGCCAGGGAAGGAGCCCCGGCGCTGGCGCCACTCGGGCGGCAGCCTGAGGGTGTGCGGGAGCCGCCGGGCAGGGAAGGACCAGGCATTCCAGGCGAGGGGCGGCACGTGCAAAGGCACAGAGACGTACACACACGGGGTTTTCTCGAGTGTGCGAGAAGTGAGCTGCTGTTAGAGACGATGAAGGATGCGAGAAAGAGAGCGGAGAGCCAGCCTGCGGCCAGATCAGGAAGGGCCAGCTGGGCCACTGTCTGTGTTCGTGTCAACTGGAAAATGTTCTTACCTCGAGATCACATAGTTCTTGAGAGGAGGACCCTAGGAGGCAAATATGAGGCTCTCCTTCTAACGAGCTGTGCTGTCTAGGTTTCCTGTACAGGGCAGAGGCTAATAATACGCGGCTGAAGGATACAGCCTGTAAGGAGGCGAGACGGAGAAGCCCTCCTCCTACCTGCCGTCAGCGCAATGATCAGCAAGAAGGCCTTGGAGGACCTTCAGACCAGAGGAGGCATCAAACAAGTGTCGCGAAAGAATATGAATTCGCATGTGACTGTGCAATTTCAGTCGAGCTTACCTCAGAGGAGACACTCTTGCTGCCTGGGGACTGAGAAGAGCACTTTTCTGTTAGGAGGTCTTCACTCGTGAACTCCAGAGCCTCCGCCGTCAGTAAGCCCCGGTTCTGCTGTACGGCTTCCAAATCTCCTGCATTGAATTTCTAGGGAAACAGTTCGTACAGAAGTTCTCATCAAGACAAACATATTACTCGTCTGGGAACATACATGTCTGTGAACAACAAAACTGTAAAAAATTTTAAAAAATAAAATTAAATAATTAAAAAAATACATCTATTAAAAGATGGTCCACATTCCCTAAGGGAAGATTTACCTTTTGCACAATAGCTAAAGACTCTCTAAACAATTTCCATCATCCCCCAGCAACAGGCGGTTACAAAAGGTAATAGAACCCGTTTGCGTGGCCCTACAATCGAGGCCACGGCGCCAGCCTGGCAGGGGCAGGGACAGTGGCGGGCATCACACAACTCCCCTCTGGCCGGCGCTGGGGCACCTCCAGCGGGCGTGGCAGACACCACAGCCCAGGTCCTCCTTGGCTGGCAAGTGATTCCTGAGTCTGTTTCCCGGGCTATCCAGTTAGGGCAGTGATAAGAGGGACGTGTATCACAGCCCAACAAGTGTAGGCTTTCCTGAAACGTGACAAACGTGACAACACTTGAACCGTCCATGTGGACAAAGAGATCTGACTTCCAGGAACAAAAACACTAGACGGCAACTATGGCCTCGCGTCGGGGCGCGTGTGGAAGCTGCCCCTTGACGCCCGCAGCAGCTCCCTCTGAAGAGCTGACGTCCAACCAACACCACCACAGGCCTGGAGGGCCCTCCTCGGGTCCTTCGGGCAAATTCAGGCAGAGTCCATGCCTAACTCGTCAAAATCTGGTATCTCCTGAGCTCAGTTCCCGTCCACTCTCTGTGGAAGTTAAGGGTGGGAACCACATCCTATTCCTTAGGACCCATGAGAATTAATGCATCATGTCAAACATTTCTAATAGAGCTGAACACAAACAAGAAAAAAGCAGAAGCATTTTTTTGTTTGCAAAAACCCATTGAACTGTAACAGGAAGCACTGGGAATCAAATAACCAAAAGAGAAATTCCAGAACTACCATAATACAGTTGTGCTCGAGTTATACTTTTCATTTTTATTTCACAGAAGTCCAACTATACACACACATTCACAACCAGGACCGGAAGGCCTCAAAGGGGAGAGCAGCAGGTCTCCACTCCTCACCTCGGGCTCTCACTCCCAGATAAAAACAGCCTTCGACTCTACTGACTTCTGTTATTTACTTCCAGGTTTCTAGTTCTGTTCCTGTGCTCACATTTCTTGATTTCCAAGGGTTAGATTTTTATCGGTTGGCTCCTGTCACAGGAGTTGAAGGGTGTCGTTCTCACAGCTTCTGCCTCCCAACGCTCTTCCTAACAGCTACACCCCAGTCTGCATCTGCATCGCCATGGCCACGCTCATGCTGGCCACAGCCCGCCCTCACGGTGTCCACAATGACATTTCCGCTCATGTTCCGTTCCCTGCTTTTCTTGGAATTAGCAACCACGGATTTGTTCTGTTTATTTAGTTCATAAAACTAAATTATGTATTGATATTTAGTGTTCATTTATCTCCAAGCTTATAAATTCTTCTAGATGGAGTCAAGAGCTTTTCTTGTTAAAGTCCCCACAGAGTAAGCCTCTCATATACCGCTGCTGACAATAAGGTCATCTAACTGCCCAGCATCCCAGCCACATCTCCTGCCGACATAGGTTGCCCCATTGTCCACAGAGCCTTTCTGGGTTCTATAGATTAATCAGCTTCTTTATTTATTTGGCTGCGCTGGATCTTAGTTGTGGCATGTGGGATCTGGTTCCCTGACCAGGGATCGAACCTGGGCCCCCTGCATTGGGAACACAGAGCCTTAACCACTGTCCCTCTAATAGAAAAGCTGAATCAGGCAGATCACAATGTCAAAATCTGGTATCTCCTGAGCTCAGTTCCGTCCACTCTCTGTGGAAGTTAAGGTGGGAACCACATCCTATTCCTTAGGACCCATGAGAATTAATGCATCATGTCAAACATTTCTAATAGAGCTGAACACAAACAAGAAAAAAGCAGAAGCATTTTTGTTTGCAAAACCCATTGAACTGTAACAGGAAGCACTGGGAATCAAATAACCAAAAGAGAAATTCCAGAACTACCATAATACAGTTGTGCTCGAGTTATACTTTTCATTTTTATTTCACAGAAGTCCAACTATACACACACATTCACAACCAGGACCGGAAGGCCTCAAAGGGGAGAGCAGCAGGTCTCCACTCCTCACCTCGGGCTCTCACTCCCAGATAAAAACAGCCTTCGACTCTACTGACTTCTGTTATTTACTTCCAGGTTTCTAGTTCTGTTCCTGTGCTCACATTTCTTGATTTCCAAGGGTTAGATTTTTATCGGTTGGCTCCTGTCACAGGAGTTGAAGGGTGTCGTTCTCACAGCTTCTGCCTCCCAACGCTCTTCCTAACAGCTACACCCCAGTCTGCATCTGCATCGCCATGGCCACGCTCATGCTGGCCACAGCCCGCCCTCACGGTGTCCACAATGACATTTCCGCTCATGTTCCGTTCCCTGCTTTTCTTGGAATTAGCAACCACGGATTTGTTCTGTTTATTTAGTTCATAAAACTAAATTATGTATTGATATTTAGTGTTCATTTATCTCCAAGCTTATAAATTCTTCTAGATGGAGTCAAGAGCTTTTCTTGTTAAAGTCCCCACAGAGTAAGCCTCTCATATACCGCTGCTGACAATAAGGTCATCTAACTGCCCAGCATCCCAGCCACATCTCCTGCCGACATAGGTTGCCCCATTGTCCACAGAGCCTTTCTGGGTTCTATAGATTAATCAGCTTCTTTATTTATTTGGCTGCGCTGGATCTTAGTTGTGGCATGTGGGATCTGGTTCCCTGACCAGGGATCGAACCTGGGCCCCCTGCATTGGGAACACAGAGTCTTAACCACTGGGCCACCAGGGAAGCCCCTTGCTTCTTCTTGCTGGCTTTTCAACCCCAAGGCATGAAGTAAAGGTAAGAAAGCTGTGGAGAAACTCAAGCAAACATTCTGGCAGACCAACAGTTACCATTTGTCCATCCACTCATCCACATAGCAACCTGCCCTTCCATCGTTCCCGTTCTCCTGGTCCTGAGATTTACACCTCCTCACCTCTTCACGGTCATGATAACGAGGCTTTGGAGGAAGCAGTGTTAAACACCCATGTTCACTCCTTCATGGTCACCTGTGATTCTGAGCTGAACCAAAAATTCACTATACCATCAGATGAGAAGGGTATATTCCAAGACAAAAATGGCCCCGCCATTTATTGGGTTGGCCAAAAAGTCCATTCGAGTTTTTCCAAAGGAAGTTATGGAAAAACCCAAAAGAATTTCTTTTTTTAATGTTTTTCCTCCCATCATGCCTCTTTTTTTATATATATTATTTATTTTCATCCATCTTTTATTCTTTGTGGGCCTCCCAGCGCAGTGGCCTCTCTCGTTGCAGAGCGCCGGCTCCGGGTGCACACGCTCCAGAGCGCTGGCTCGTGATTGGACACACCGGTCCAGCCGCTCCGCGGCACGTGGGATCTTCCCGGGCCAGGGATCGAACCGGCGCCCTCTACACTCACAGCAGACTCTTTACCCACTGGATCACCAGGAAAACCCCCCAATGAATTTTTAATACGAGTCATGTGACCTAGGGTAAGTCCCTTCTCTCCCTGGAGCTTTCCTTTCTCCAGACTTACCTTCATGGTGGCTGGGGTCCAAATGGCGTTAAGAAAGCTCTGAAGTGTTCCAATATAGACCAGTGAAGACCACTTTTTTCTTTTTTTTTTGCCAGACTTATCTTTTTATAAGTCTTCTTGTAAAAGAGCTTTTAAAAAACAACAACAACAAAAACTATCCCAACATCAAAAGATTTAAATACAAAAGAAAATAAGCTGTGGTACCTGAAGCAAGGAGCCCTTCAGACGGGCACTTTCTGTTAGACTGCTGATCACTTGCTCTTGACTCTGCAATTTTTCATTGCTTTCCCTCAACAGGCTCTCATAACGATTCTCCACCTCTTTCTCTCTTTGATTCACTTCATTGCGTAACTTCTCAACTTCATTTCTAAGGTCCTACCAGAAGAAACAGAAAAAAAATGGAAGCTGCTTGAAATTTCAAGGTAACAACCTTTCACCTGTTTACCTGACTGCTATGCTGTAAGGCCGCAAGCTAAGTAGATATAATTAACACGACCTTCCTTCTCATTTAAGAAAAATCTGAAATTTGAGGAAGACGTCATGCACAGATATTTATCACAAAATTATTTACAATATTGAAACAACCAGAAAGAAACTAAATGCCTAACAACACAGAATTATGAAAAGCACATGGCAGTATGAAAACATAAACATTACTGTATGTAAAACAGAGAGCCAGTGAGAATTTGCTGCATGATGCAGGGAACCCAGCGGTGCTCTAGGACCACCTAGTGGGATGGGATGGGGAGGGAGGTGGGGGAGAGGGGGCTAAGAGGAAGGGGACACACGCATACCTATGGCTGATTCACGGTGATATACGCAGAAACTATCACAATATCATAAAGTAATTATCTTCCAATTAAAAATAAAATTTTTAAAAAATGGATGGTATTAAAAAATCACAATTAAGAATAAAATCAAAGCAGGATATTAGGCAATATGCTGACTGTCTTTTAAGTGCTCACATAAAATACTGTTAAGGCTCTGAGGGCACACATCAAAATAATAACAGTACTCCTAGGTACAAGAGTTATGGGTGACTTTGTATTGATTTTTATTTTTCTGAGTTTCTTAAAATCTCTAAATAAGTCTGTATTACTTTCACAATCAGAAAAATAATGACACTAAAATACATGAGAAATGCTCATGTTATAATGGTATGGAAAAAATACACAGAAAACAAACAGTATATAGTGTGATTTTAACTATCTCCAAATAGGTATTATTTGTCATACTGAAGCAGTGTTCCTAAGAGCAAAAGGCTGGAAACAACCCAAATGTCTACAACAGAGGAGTCAACGCTGGTGCATTCTCACAACAGAGCACGCTAAAGCTATAAAGGAAAAGGAATGAGGACACTCTATAGATTTCTCGCCCTCAAGTAATCTTCTGAGTACATTGCTCAGATCGGGGTGCGGAGTACAGGGTGGTGTGGACCCCAAGAGAAAAAAAAAGTGTGTACAGCACACTGCCATTTATCTAACAAATAACAGCTGCCTACAGGAACTAGAGAGAACAAGACAAAGGAAAGAGTAGGTTCATTTTATACATTATACCTGTAACGGTGAAACCATTTAGGATGATGTTTAGATAAGTATTTTAAAGTAAAATGATCATCTCCTAAAACTAAAAAGTACAAGACACAGAAAAATAACTGTGTATCAAGCTGATGAGTTAACCAATGAGAGAGGAATGATTTCAATAAAGAAAAAAAGCAGAGTAATTCGTACACCCCTAGTGGGATCTCTCTCCAATGACTGCTGCAAAAAACCTTAAGCTGTGCTGAGTGATCATGTTGCAGGAAATAATATTTGTATTGCTACTGTGAAACTGCATAGGTATCAATACATACATATTTATTAACCAAGTAATTATTGTTATCGTAAGAACCAAGCCTCAGAGAAAACAAATACACATATAAGTTAAAACCTATAACTCTAAATTTGAACTGGAAATAGCAATAGAAACTTATGTTACTTCTTTCCTTTCACTGAAAAAGCCTAGGATCAGGAACCTCCCTAGCATGCAGGCTCTCATCTCTAAATACCATCGCTCACCAAGGAAAAAAAAAAGACACCCCAAGGCATTCTAGAAAACAGTGGTTCTCAAAGTGTAGTCCCCAAAACAGCACGGTCTGCATCACCTGGGAACCACGAACGCGAATTACTGGGCACCAACCCACACTTGTTAAATCAGAAACTCTGGAGGGAGGGGGCCCACCAATCTGTGTTTTAATAAGCCCTCCATGCGTGCATGCTCACTCGCTCAGTCATGTCCAACTCTTTGTGACCCCATGGACTGTAGCCCACCAGGTGCCTCTGCCCGTGGGAATTTCCCAGGCAAGAATATCAGAGCGGTTGCCATTTCTTTCTCCAGGGGATCTTCCCAACCCAGGGACTGAACTTACATCTCCTGTGTCTCCTGAACTGGCAGGCGAATTCGTGACCACTGAGCCACCTGGGAAGCCACACTGATATAAACACTTGACTAATAAATAACTGCAGGAGAAGAGATGGTCCTTCCTTATAGGAGAATTACAGCTCATAACCGCAGGAGGAATGATGGAGAATCGCCACTAAGCGAACACCACAGCAGTAACTGTCATCAGTTAAGAAGCATCAGTAAGATTCTTAAAAGAATGATGAAAAACAAGACATTTACACAGTCTCAACGTATCTCCCCAAAAAAATACTGATCACAAATGGCGGACAGTGACTTCACTGTGGAGAAAGCCGGGAGACAGCCACCTTAGCCAAGCGGCCAACACGAACGTCACCAGAAGGAAGATAAAGTGACACCATGCACGTCCAGACTCGATGTAGCTCATCTGTGCTATTCTTCCCCAAAACGTGCAACGTTAATCTAATCATGAGGGGACCATCAGACAAGCCCAAATTGAAGGACGGTGACAAAATCAGTGCTCTTCAAAGGAGTCAAGGTCCCAAAGGACCACTACTGAGCCACAAAACTAGGGAGGCACGACCATTAAAGACAGAGCGGATCCTGGAGCAGAGAAGAGGCAGGAATGGGAGAAAGTGGTGTGCGGACGAAACAGTGCTGACCCCGCGTGATCGCCCAGACGCTCTCCAGTTGTGTAAACGGTGTTGTACCAGTGTGACCTCCCGGCTCTGACGAGCGCTCTACGGTCGTGTAAACGGTCCTGCTGGGGAAGGAGGACAAAGGGTGGATGGGAACTCTGTGATTAATACTATTTCGAACCTTTCCTCTATATCTAAAATGATCTTAAAATAAAACTTACCAATCAATGCAATGCCTCAATCGTGATTTGAACAAACTGTTTAAAACAATTTTTAAAGAAGACAAGGAAATCTGAACACTAATTGGTTCTTTGGTAATATTAAGATTCCTTTTTGAACAGTCATGTCCAACTCTTTGTGACCCCATGGACTGTAGCCCACCAGGTGCCTCTGCCCGTGGGAATTTCCCAGGCAAGAATATCAGAGCGGTTGCCATTTCTTTCTCCAGGGGATCTTCCCAACCCAGGGACTGAACTTACATCTCCTGTGTCTCCTGAACTGGCAGGCGGATTCTTGACCACTGAGCCACCTGGGAAGCCACACTGATATAAACACTTGACTAATAAATAACTGCAGGAGAAGAGATGGTCCTTCCTTATAGGAGAATTACAGCTCATAACCGCAGGAGGAATGATGGAGAATCGCCACTAAGCGAACACCACAGCAGTAACTGTCATCAGTTAAGAAGCATCAGTAAGATTCTTAAAAGAATGATGAAAAACAAGACATTTACACAGTCTCAACGTATCTCCCCAAAAAAATACTGATCACAAATGGCGGACAGTGACTTCACTGTGGAGAAAGCCGGGAGACAGCCACCTTAGCCAAGCGGCCAACACGAACGTCACCAGAAGGAAGATAAAGTGACACCATGCACGTCCAGACTCGATGTAGCTCATCTGTGCTATTCTTCCCCAAAACGTGCAACGTTAATCTAATCATGAGGGGACCATCAGACAAGCCCAAATTGAAGGACGGTGACAAAATCAGTGCTCTTCAAAGGAGTCAAGGTCCCAAAGGACCACTACTGAGCCACAAAACTAGGGAGGCACGACCATTAAAGACAGAGCGGATCCTGGAGCAGAGAAGAGGCAGGAATGGGAGAAAGTGGTGTGCGGACGAAACAGTGCTGACCCCGCGTGATCGCCCAGACGCTCTCCAGTTGTGTAAACGGTGTTGTACCAGTGTGACCTCCCGGCTCTGACGAGCGCTCTACGGTCGTGTAAACGGTCCTGCTGGGGAAGGAGGACAAAGGGTGGATGGGAACTCTGTGATTAATACTATTTCGAACCTTTCCTCTATATCTAAAATGATCTTAAAATAAAACTTACCAATCAATGCAATGCCTCAATCGTGATTTGAACAAACTGTTTAAAACAATTTTTAAAGAAGACAAGGAAATCTGAACACTAATTGGTTCTTTGGTAATATTAAGATTCCTTTTTGAAGTAAAAATCTTTCTTAAAAAATCATACTGAAAATACTCGAGTGCTGAGACAGGGAGGGGGAGGAAGGCACGAGGCTGTGAGTGCTGAGCTGGGGGACAAGGGCCAGAGGGTCAATGCATTATCCACTCTTCTTTTCTGTGTATCTGAGTTTTTCTTTAACAAGCACTTTTTTCTAATTAAAGCAACGATTAAAAATCTGAAAGAAATACCAAAATGCATGACTGTGGATGATTTTTTAAATATTTTTCTTGATTTTTAAAAAATATGTCTGTCTTAATACAGACTATATTCATACTGGGGGATAAAGTAAGTATTTTCAAAGTAACATTTTTTTACAAAAAGAAAGAAACCACTTTAAAAATTTGATGTTAATTTCTTCCTTGGGCAAACAGATGATCAGGTTGTCCTAAACCTTCAATCCAAAACAATCAGGCCAAGCACCTATCATGAATTATACATGTAAATAGAAATTCAGTTCCAGAAGGAGGAAAGATTCCTATTTCACAAATAATGCTAAAGCAACGGTAACAGAATTCCAAAGTTAAAGAAAAAAACATCTCCCACAAAACACCTGTGCCAACAGCAGACAATTCTGTTAGTCCTGGAGTCACAGCTTCTAATTTTGGTTGTGGGTTTGTTCGCATTTTGCTTTATTCCACAACACACGACCTACAAAGAGCACGTACCAATTAAACAAGGATGATACATGAAGAAAAAAAACTCAACAATTAGACTGTAAAACCCAGTACATATTTTTCTAAAAAAAAATTTAAAAACCAACAAGGTCCACAGCACTGCCACACCTGAGCTGAAGACTCAGCTCTGAAGCTCTGAATCCAGGACAAAAGCTAGCTGAGGTCACTGAGTGATGACTAGTGAATGTTTACCGTCTTCCTATTTATCCATTTAATGAGAGTATCTTAACACTCCTGTTTCCCACGGTGTCTGTTTTCTCTTATAGGCAGCACAGCAAAGAACAGGTCTGCACACAAAACAGGTTTTTTTCTAACTTCTGATTTTTTTCTCCTTAGGCTAAATCTCCAAGAGGGAATTACTTGGCCAAAGAGTAATAATCATAAGCATGCTTTAAGAATTCTTTCTACAAATTTTCTTCCAAAAAGACAGTGGCTGGGCTTCTCTGGTGGTCCAGTGGGTAAGGACACCGCCTTGTAGTGCAAGGGGCGCCGGTTCGATCGCTGGTCTGGGAAGATCCCACGTGCCGCGGAGCGGCTGGACTGATGTGTCCGATCACTGAGCCAGCGCTCTGGAGCGCATGCGCCCAGAGCCAGTGCTCTGCAGTGAGAGAGGCCACTACAATGGGAGGCCTACACGGTGGGCCAAAGAACAAAAATGGAAATAAATGAAAGACCAATAGAAGTGGTCAAAAAAAAAAGACAGTGGCTGAAGTGCCACTAACAAAGCCTAAGTTTCTTGTTTTACCCCCACCTCACCAGCACAGATGTGTTCTCAAATATTTGCTAATTTAATTGGTGTGAAATGGGTCTTCACAAGAGTTTGAATGCACACGTTTGACAGCCCCCACATTCTGATGTTTGACTATTTGAATTTTCCAAATTCTGTTAGGTACCATGAAAAAAATTCAGTTCCAGAAGGAGGAAAGATTCCTATTTCACAAATAATGCTAAAGCAACGGTAACAGAATTCCAAAGTTAAAGAAAAAAACATCTCCCACAAAACACCTGTGCCAACAGCAGACAATTCTGTTAGTCCTGGAGTCACAGCTTCTAATTTTGGTTGTGGGTTTGTTCGCATTTTGCTTTATTCCACAACACACGACCTACAAAGAGCACGTACCAATTAAACAAGGATGATACATGAAGAAAAAAAACTCAACAATTAGACTGTAAAACCCAGTACATATTTTTCTAAAAAAAAATTTAAAAACCAACAAGGTCCACAGCACTGCCACACCTGAGCTGAAGACTCAGCTCTGAAGCTCTGAATCCAGGACAAAAGCTAGCTGAGGTCACTGAGTGATGACTAGTGAATGTTTACCGTCTTCCTATTTATCCATTTAATGAGAGTATCTTAACACTCCTGTTTCCCACGGTGTCTGTTTTCTCTTATAGGCAGCACAGCAAAGAACAGGTCTGCACACAAAACAGGTTTTTTTCTAACTTCTGATTTTTTTCTCCTTAGGCTAAATCTCCAAGAGGGAATTACTTGGCCAAAGAGTAATAATCATAAGCATGCTTTAAGAATTCTTTCTACAAATTTTTTTCCCAAAAAAGACAGTGGCTGGGCTTCTCTGGTGGTCCAGTGGGTAAGGACACCGCCTTGTAGTGCAAGGCGCGGTTCGATCGCTGGTCTGGGAAGATCCCACGTGCCGCGGAGCGGCTGGACTGATGTGTCCGATCACTGAGCCAGCGCTCTGGAGCGCATGCGCCCAGAGCCAGTGCTCTGCAGTGAGAGAGGCCACTACAATGGGAGGCCTACACGGTGGGCCAAAGAACAAAAATGGAAATAAATGAAAGACCAATAGAAGTGGTCAAAAAAAAAGACAGTGGCTGAAGTGCCACTAACAAAGCCTAAGTTTCTTGTTTTACCCCCACCTCACCAGCACAGATGTGTTCTCAAATATTTGCTAATTTAATTGGTGTGAAATGGGTCTTCACAAGAGTTTGAATGCACACGTTTGACAGCCCCCACATTCTGATGTTTGACTATTTGAATTTCCCCTTATGCAAACTAGCTTTAGCCATTAATGAAAGTATTTTCAAGGACGGTTCTAATGGTCTCAAAAACGGCCCACGGGGCAGCTCAGTGCTCTGTGATGACCTAGCACAGCAGTCCTCAACTTTCGTGGCCCCAGGGACCAACGTTGTGGAAGACAATTTTTCCACGGACCGGAGGTGGGGGGCAGTGGTTTCAGGATGATTCCAGCACATTTACTGTGCACTTTATTTTGCATCTAATGCCACCACTGATCTGACAGGAGTCTGGGAACCCCAGACCTAGAGGGGTGGGATGGGGTGGGGCTGAGAAAAAGGCTCAAAAGGGAGGGGATATATGCCTACTTAGAGCTGATTCACGTCGTTGTGCAGCAGCAATCAACACAACCTCGTAAAGCAATTACCCTCCAACTAGAAATGAAGAAAAAGAATTCATTTAAAAGAATCACCCACAGTGTACACACACACACACACACACACACACACACACTCTTACACGCTCACTCACAGTCCCTTGACATCAGAAAGGCCACCAGGACAAAGTCCATCTGTCTTACTAACGTTACCAAAGAAAAGGCGGATGGTGAATGTTTTATGATCCTTTTGCCTTCCTTACCGCTAAGTAAATTGGCAGCTTCCAACCCGTGCCTCCTGGAATCATGAATCACCATTCAAAAAGACTACCCACATGCTGCCACACTGGAGAAGCCACACACAGGTGCTCCAGTCGACAACCCCAGCTGTGTCAGCTTTCCGGCCATCCTCCAAAAGGCAGCAGACATGCAAGTGAAGCGTCATGGACTCTCCGGTCCAGCCCGTCCACCAGCGGGATGCCATGTGACCCAGACCATGGAGAACAGAAAATCACCCAGCTGAGCCCTGACCAAACCCTCAACCCACAAACCATGAAATGTAATAAAAGGATAATGTCTTAAGACATCAAGCTTATGGGGAATTTGTTATGTAGCAACAGAAAACCAGAACAGCACTCATAAATACCTGTTGGATGACTGAATAAATGAATGAGGTAGACGGGATTCTTCCCATTTTATGAATGAACAAACACGTCCAGATAATTAAAGCAATTCACTCAAGACCAGGGTCACTAAGGACTGACTCCAAGTCTCTCAGTTCACTTCCATACGGTGACAAGGGTTTGGATTTCTTTGGTATTAGTCACTAATACAATGATCTCAATCCACTCAAATGGTCATCTGGCATTTGCTTTTAAAGAAACCTTCCCCTGAACATTGCTGAGAAAGGGACCACAAAATCTTCTGTTAAGCCACTTAGGTACATCTTTAAATTCACAATAAATTTGCCTGCCATCCTAGAAAGAACCTAAGTTTTTAATTTTAAAATATGTATGTATTATGCTAAGCAAAAAGTATTCACTGGTCGTGTGCACAGTCATTAAAGGTCCACTTACATCATTTCCCAGATTGAGCTCCCTCCCTCCTTTATAAATAAACACTTATCAGACCTGCATTTGGATGTCTGATCACGTTTTTGTGTATGTGCATGTGTTCGACAGTCATTTATTCCATTCTCCAGTTATTTTCTTTTTAATACAGCCACCTAGGTTAACAACTTCTTACATGTTTTAAGCAGTAAACATGATTAATGTTGTTGATTTTCTCCCTCATGAAAATGACACACCTATTCCAGAATCCCACAAGGGACACACAGTTCTGTCATTCCCCAGATTGGGGTGGGGGTTCTTAGCCTGAGTGCCCCTGAGTGAGGCCCCTAGGAGCCCATGGAAATTCATGCATGTGTACATTTTCTGGGGTACAGCACCCCCAGCATATATCAAGAGCTCAAAAAAGTCAGAACATCAGTCAGTACAAACCATCTCTCTTAGGAGCATTGGTAACAGAATTACTATTTACCAACGCATTTTTACATAAAACATCCCTAACCCTTAAGACGGCCTATACAGTAAGTATTATTAGTCCTGTGTTTACAGAGAGATTTGTGGAGATGAGGGGCTTCCACAAAGCCTTATAACGAGGAAGCGCAGGTGCCTGCTGAAATTCAAACCCAAGTCAGTCTGACTCCAAATGCTGGGCTCTTCCCACTCAACTGCACTACTGCTAAAGCTAAAGAAAGCAGAAAACCACCCTGGGCATGGGCTTTCATTGGTCAGTAATCCACTTCCTGGAGCTAACCTGATAGCTTCTCAAGGATGCAGGATGGATGGAATACACCAGCCTGAGCGAGGCCGCCCCTGCCCCGACTAATGAGCGAGGCAGGACCGAGGATCGTGGACCTCATATGAAGAGCCATCGGAGAAGGCCTGAAGTCAAAAGGGCCACTGCCGGGAGAGGGGCAAATGTGCACCGAGGTGGCCTTGAGGAGGAGCAGCTGCCATGGCAACACAGAGACAGCCGACGGGCTCGTGGGCTTGGCACCAGCGGAGCCATAATAGATGTTTAGGGGAGGCATGGAGACGGCATGTCTCGCCTGAGCAAAACAATCAGAACTGAAAATTGATAAACTTGGGTGGCTTCCCCAAACCTCCTTCAATATGCCTAGGCTGTGAAGACAGGCAGACCTAGCCTTGAATCCTGGCTCTACTGCTAACATGCTGGGCGGCCAGAGATAGAGAACATGCGAGGATGTCTGATCACGTTTTATGTGCATGTGTTCGACAGTCATTTATTCCATTCTCCAGTTATTTTCTTTTTAATACAGCCACCTAGGTTAACAACTTCTTACATGTTTTAAGCAGTAAACATGATTAATGTTGTTGATTTTCTCCCTCATGAAAATGACACACCTATTCCAGAATCCCACAAGGGACACACAGTTCTGTCATTCCCCAGATTGGGGTGGGGGTTCTTAGCCTGAGTGCCCCTGAGTGAGGCCCCTAGGAGCCCATGGAAATTCATGCATGTGTACATTTTCTGGGGTACAGCACCCCCAGCATATATCAAGAGCTCAAAAAAGTCAGAACATCAGTCAGTACAAACCATCTCTCTTAGGAGCATTGGTAACAGAATTACTATTTACCAACGCATTTTTACATAAAACATCCCTAACCCTTAAGACGGCCTATACAGTAAGTATTATTAGTCCTGTGTTTACAGAGAGATTTGTGGAGATGAGGGGCTTCCACAAAGCCTTATAACGAGGAAGCGCAGGTGCCTGCTGAAATTCAAACCCAAGTCAGTCTGACTCCAAATGCTGGGCTCTTCCCACTCAACTGCACTACTGCTAAAGCTAAAGAAAGCAGAAAACCACCCTGGGCATGGGCTTTCATTGGTCAGTAATCCACTTCCTGGAGCTAACCTGATAGCTTCTCAAGGATGCAGGATGGATGGAATACACCAGCCTGAGCGAGGGCCGCCCCCTGCCCCCGACTAATGAACGAGGCAGGACCGAGGATCGTGGACCTCATATGAAGAGCCATCGGAGAAGGCCTGAAGTCAAAGGACCACTGCCGGGAGAGGGGCAAATGTGCACCGAGGTGGCCTTGAGGAGGAGCAGCTGCCATGGCAACACAGAGACAGCCGACGGGCTCGTGGGCTTGGCACCAGCGGAGCCATAATAGATGTTTAGGGGAGGCATGGAGACGGCATGTCTCGCCTGAGCAAAACAATCAGAACTGAAAATTGATAAACTTGGGTGGCTTCCCCAAACCTCCTTCAATATGCCTAGGCTGTGAAGACAGGCAGACCTAGCCTTGAATCCTGGCTCTACTGCTAACATGCTGGGCGGCCAGAGATAGAGAACATGAATCTTTATGAGCGTTTTCTTTCCAGCAAGTGGAGGTTATGAATATAGATTCCTAGTATCCTTGATGGAGAGGTGGGCAGGACAGAAGCCGATACCCAGGAAAGGAGGGTCGCCTCTGCCTCGCCCCAGCCCAGCCCCTCAAGGCTGACCTCTCCTCCCAGGTCTCCCCGCGTGGTGGGCTCAGCATCACCCTCCACGGCTCGGCTCTCTCCGCTCCCTCCCCCACACACCTCCTCACCCAACAGGAAACCCGGCCCTGAAGGTCCAGCGCACCCTCCACGCAGACGCCCTGAGAGATGAAGATGTGGATCTGGTGCTTTACACAGCCAGGAGGGCCCAAGTCCTGCCCTGCCCTCCACTCCCACCCACCCCTATTCTCGAGTTCTCAAAGGTGCTGAACACAGGAAAGCATCGCAGACAGAATTGCAAAGTACAAGTCTGGACATTCTCATACCCAAACTAGGGCTTTCTAATAAAACTGAGGGCTTTTTTTTTTAGGGGGGTGCAGTGGGGAATAGGGAGGGGTTAAGGAAGCCATCTGAGTCCTCTTACTCAAGTAGTGGAAAAAGAAGGCCATTTAGCAAAGGAAGATGCCCGACTATCCAGCAAGGGCTAGGCCCAGCTTAATCTGCAACGGCAAAGCATCAGGAGCTAAAACCTGGGTTCTTAACAGTAACCCACCCATGAACAAGGGGAGGCCCTATGAATAATCTGGACTCTGATAAAAGGGAAGACTCCCTCCTCCTCCCTGGAGGAGGCATTAGAAAAGGACAGGACAAAGCTGAAGTACTTGGAGCAGAGAGAGAAGTACCACCCCTGCCCCTCTCTTCCCGGCTCAGCCCCTCCCTCCCCTCAGCCCTGCCCCCCAGCCCCCCGCCCTGCCTTCTTCAGCCCGGGGCTCCCATCTGGTCCACTACAGCCGCTGTCTAAGTGCTCTCCTGACTCCAGCTCACCCACCAAACCGCCGGCACTCCTGTGACCATTCCATCTCTGCCCAGAGCCCATCAGTGACTCGAGTAAACTGCAGGACTTAGCTACCCTAACAAGCAGTCGCTGCCGGGGCTGGGAGGAGGGGGTGCTCCCTCCTTGCTTTATCTCAACCAACTGCTCCATCAGCACTCCAGGCCCCCACCTGTCTCCACCCAATCCCCTCCATCGGGAAACAAAACAGTAAAAATCTCCCCAGTTCTCCCAGGAGACAGCACGCTTATCTTACACGGGGCCCAGCCCAGGGCCACCCCTTCCACGAAGCTCTCCCTGATTACTCTGGCGCTCCACAATCATCCTTCCGAAATACAACCCACCACTTTTGGCTACGAACCTCCACAGCACTTTGGAGAGCACTGGCCCGTTCCAGCCATTGCCCCTCATCCAACCCGCAGTGCAGCCGTACGAAGCAGAGATGCTGATGATACCCACTCCACCCGCCAGGAAACTGCAGTTCAGAGAGCTCGAGCAACTTTGCCAAAGGACAAAGTGGTGGAACCACGATTTCAGATCAGGTCTATCTGTGTCCTTCTTACTATACACGTGGCTTTTCAAACCAAGCTTGTGAAGTCCTCGGATTAGCAGCACCCAACCCTGGTTGGCTATCAGCATCTTCTAACGACATGTCCCCAGGTCTTCCTCCAGAAATTGAGTCAGTTGGCTGGGAAATTTATATCTCATTTTAATGCAGGAATCTGCAGATACATCTGCTTATCTGCTTCTGAACAAAGAGTCAAGGGGAAAGAGTTTGAAGACCCCTTTCTACACCAGATCACCACCCTGCTTTAGAACGAGCGGCCCCAGCAAGTCTGCAGGATCCCATTAAAGGAGCGGTCACATTTCCACCCAAATGGGTCACACTCCTTGACTTGAAGATTCCCAGGGACGCTCTTGGCCAGCACCTAGCTAAACGTTGCCTTTGCATATCAGAGCTCTCTTAGAGCAGTTTTTGCTTTTGTTTTGTTTCTAAAATAGATTATATGAAAAATAAAATCCCCATAATCTTAGAATCACATTAGAAATGAAAAGCACCAGGCCCTCACACTTCTTTCGCTAGGCAGCTAGTTTGTTTTATCTCCAGCCAGATGGAGAATGAGAAGGTTCTCATCCATCAAATTTCCATCTTATCAGACTTCACTGCAAGAAAGCTTGTCAGTGGTTACCTTTAAATACACAAAGGAAACGTCTCCAAAATCCTAATGAGGTACAGAAACTCAGTGATGTAAGAATTTCCAGAATGAGTAGAAGATCCTCCATGCTCTATGGAGTCTCGTGGCTCCTGGGACAGAGGCAGGAGCGGACGCGGTGGGGAGAGAGGCTGCCCGGCCTCTTCCCTCGCCTCACCCTGAGCAGCTCCACTTTTATGTTTTCTTTCTGGAAGAGGTCATTTGAACAAAGAATACATGTGCTCAAAAAATAAACGGAGACCACTGACAGGGGGCTGTCCATGCCACAGAGACCAACGGGCCCGGGAGCAGTGTGGTTCTGAGCAGGGAGCTGCGTGTCCATTTCCCCAGGAAGCCGGGGACAGGTGGACAGACAAAGGTGGGGAAGCCCAACCCGCTCAGGGGTCGGGCTCGCCCCTCCAGATGGCAGGCACCCGGCAAGGTGCCACCATCTCTAAACCTCACCTGAACGATGGAGCGGGACACACCTGCCCTCTCCTCCAGCCCTGCCCCTCCCCCTGTGCCGGGTTCATTCACGACACCCCCAGCTTTTACCCCAGCCTTCTCTCTCCCAGAACCACATTCCCACCTCGGGTGCCAGCACCAGCGCGCCTCCCGGCAAACAGTGGCTCACCTGCAGGTCTCGGCCCACACCCGCCTCTTCAGTGAAGCCTCTGTTTTCCATGCTCCCAAAGCCCTCGGGCCAGCCCTCCACGAACATTTATCAGGTTCTACTTTAATTAGCTCTTGTCTGTGTTTCTATTAGACCCTTTAAAGACATTCACCCAAATGGGTCACACCTTGACTTGAAGATCCCAGGACGCTCTTGGCCAGCACCTAGCTAAACGTTGCCTTTGCATATCAGAGCTCTCTTAGAGCAGTTTTTGCTTTTGTTTTGTTTCTAAAATAGATTATATGAAAAATAAAATCCCCATAATCTTAGAATCACATTAGAAATGAAAAGCACCAGGCCCTCACACTTCTTTCGCTAGGCAGCTAGTTTGTTTTATCTCCAGCCAGATGGAGAATGAGAAGGTTCTCATCCATCAAATTTCCATCTTATCAGACTTCACTGCAAGAAAGCTTGTCAGTGGTTACCTTTAAATACACAAAGGAAACGTCTCCAAAATCCTAATGAGGTACAGAAACTCAGTGATGTAAGAATTTCCAGAATGAGTAGAAGATCCTCCATGCTCTATGGAGTCTCGTGGCTCCTGGGACAGAGGCAGGAGCGGACGCGGTGGGGAGAGAGGCTGCCCGGCCTCTTCCCTCGCCTCACCCTGAGCAGCTCCACTTTTATGTTTTCTTTCTGGAAGAGGTCATTTGAACAAAGAATACATGTGCTCAAAAAATAAACGGAGACCACTGACAGGGGGCTGTCCATGCCACAGAGACCAACGGGCCCGGGAGCAGTGTGGTTCTGAGCAGGGAGCTGCGTGTCCATTTCCCCAGGAAGCCGGGGACAGGTGGACAGACAAAGGTGGGGAAGCCCAACCCGCTCAGGGGTCGGGCTCGCCCCTCCAGATGGCAGGCACCCGGCAAGGTGCCACCATCTCTAAACCTCACCTGAACGATGGAGCGGGACACACCTGCCCTCTCCTCCAGCCCTGCCCCTCCCCCTGTGCCGGGTTCATTCACGACACCCCCAGCTTTTACCCCAGCCTTCTCTCTCCCAGAACCACATTCCCACCTCCGGTGCCAGCACCAGCGCGCCTCCCGGCAAACAGTGGCTCACCTGCAGGTCTCGGCCCACACCCGCCTCTTCAGTGAAGCCTCTGTTTTCCATGCTCCCAAAGCCCTCGGGCCAGCCCTCCACGAACATTTATCAGGTTCTACTTTAATTAGCTCTTGTCTGTGTTTCTATTAGATGCCTCTACCAGGTTCCTTCAGAGACTGTGTATGACGTGATTCAGTCCAGGACCCAGACCCAGCCTGGCACAGAAATCATAAAGGAAGAGCCAGAGAAAAGGGAAAAGCCTCTCTATGTCGGCGCCGCAGACAGAGGAAAGCAATCCTCGATGAAAAGTGGTGGAAACAGCCCCTACCCCGGCAGCTCCCCTCACAAGCTACCCATATCCCAGGTCCGTCACTACTACAGCGTTCTGACGCCCCTTTCCCAGAGGATCAGTCGACTGGGGAGGAACACACAGGCTCTTTCTTCAGAGGAGAGGTGGGCGCTGATCGAGGAAAACATTTACAACGTTGTTGCCTTGACCGGTGAAAGGGCACACGGTGTTTATTAGTCAGAGGCATCTGTCAGAGCCTCGTGGGCTGGGCTTTTGTCACCCCACGTCTTGAGCCAGCACCTGCCACACAATCAGAGGCAGAAAAAGAGGAAGGGAGAGAAGGAATCTAAAGTACTGAGCATCACACTCTGTGCGCCGGGAAACACAGCTGGCAATTTTTCCTGCACTCAATTTTATTATCCATTATTTAATCCTAAATTAGACTGCCAACCTGATGCAAAGAGACGACTCACTGGAAAAAACCCTGATGCTGGGAAAAATAGAAAGCAGGAGAAGGAGACAACAGAGGACGAGATGACTGGATGGCATCACTGAGTCAATGGACGTGCGTTTGAGTGAGCTCCGGGAGACAGAGAAGGACAAGGAAGCCTGGCGTGCTAGTCAGAGTCCCTGGATATGACTGAGAGCTGACCCAACCTTTGATAGCTAAAGCAGAAGATGACACGGGCGGCCTGCCCTCCTCCAGCCCTGCCCCTCCCCTGTGCGGGTTCATTCACGACACCCCAGCTTTTACCCCAGCCTTCTCTCCCAGAACCACATTCCCACCTCCGGTGCCAGCACCAGCGCCTCCCGGCAAACAGTGGCTCACCTGCAGGTCTCGGCCCACACCCGCCTCTTCAGTGAAGCCTCTGTTTTCCATGCTCCCAAAGCCCTCGGGCCAGCCCTCCACGAACATTTATCAGGTTCTACTTTAATTAGCTCTTGTCTGTGTTTCTATTAGATGCCTCTACCAGGTTCCTTCAGAGACTGTGTATGACGTGATTCAGTCCAGGACCCAGACCCAGCCTGGCACAGAAATCATAAAGGAAGAGCCAGAGAAAAGGGAAAAGCCTCTCTATGTCGGCGCCGCAGACAGAGGAAAGCAATCCTCGATGAAAAGTGGTGGAAACAGCCCCTACCCCGGCAGCTCCCCTCACAAGCTACCCATATCCCAGGTCCGTCACTACTACAGCGTTCTGACGCCCTTCCTAGAGGGATCAGTCGACTGGGGAGGAACACACAGGCTCTTTCTTCAGAGGAGAGGTGGGCGCTGATCGAGGAAAACATTTACAACGTTGTTGCCTTGACCGGTGAAAGGGCACACGGTGTTTATTAGTCAGAGGCATCTGTCAGAGCCTCGTGGGCTGGGCTTTTGTCACCCCACGTCTTGAGCCAGCACCTGCCACACAATCAGAGGCAGAAAAAGAGGAAGGGAGAGAAGGAATCTAAAGTACTGAGCATCACACTCTGTGCGCCGGGAAACACAGCTGGCAATTTTTCCTGCACTCAATTTTATTATCCATTATTTAATCCTAAATTAGACTGCCAACCTGATGCAAAGAGACGACTCACTGGAAAAAACCCTGATGCTGGGAAAAATAGAAAGCAGGAGAAGGAGACAACAGAGGACGAGATGACTGGATGGCATCACTGAGTCAATGGACGTGCGTTTGAGTGAGCTCCGGGAGACAGAGAAGGACAAGGAAGCCTGGCGTGCTACAGTCCATGAGGTCGCAAACAGCTGGATATGACTGAGAGACTGACCTGAGCTGAACCCCGTTTTAGGGGACTAAACATGAGCTTAGAAGAATTAAGTAATTAGCTAAGAAGCTTAGAGTGAAGTACCTACTGATGCTGAAGATTCTAACCCAAGTTTGCCACCAGTTCCCCCGTGTCCCAGAGACACCCACAAAATCACTACATTTCTAGCACCCAAGACAGTGGCATCATCAACAACAAAACCATTATTATGTATTAATCACTTATGATGCAGAGACTGTGTATGACGTGATTCAGTCCAGGTGTTACGCTAAGTGCTGTGTCCTTTCTCATAGAGTCCTCACAACTAACGTCTCGCTCTCTGACAAGGAATGGGCGCCGCGGTCTGCAGCAGCAAAGGAGCCGGTTCCCAGTCCCACAGCTGGCAAGCGATCTTACCCCGAGCCTCTGCATTCCAACTACTAAACTTCTCCTGCACCGTCATTTAAACTGAACATCCGACAAGGATCCGAATTCAAATTGTTTACACCTGGGGCTTCCCCGCTGGCTCAGTGGTTAAGAACCTGCCTGCCAACGCAGGCGACACGGGCTCGATCCCTGGTCCAGGAGGTTCCGTATGTTGCAAGGCAACGAAGCCTATGCGCCACGACTCCTGAAGCCCCCCACACCCTAGAGCCTGGTGCTCTGCAACGAGAGACGCCACCGCGAGGAGAAGCTCACGCACTGTGACTAGAGAGTAGCCCCCACTTGCCGCAACTAGAGAAAAGCCTGCACAGCAACGAAGACACATAGCACAGCCAAAAATAAACAAAATAATAATAATTAGGAAAAGTCTTTACACCTGACCTTAAAAAAGGCTGGGGGGATGAGGAAGGCGAGCTGTGACCCGCAGTAAAAATCACTCTGGGAAACAGTGGCGGACAGAGAAGCCTGGCGTGCTGCCGTTCACGGGGTCCCAGAGTGATGCTGGGAAAATAGAAAGCAGGAGAAGGAGACAACAGAGGACGAGATGACTGGATGGCATCACTGAGTCAATGGACGTGCGTTTGAGTGAGCTCCGGGAGACAGAGAAGGACAAGGAAGCCTGGCGTGCTACAGTCCATGAGGTCGCAAACAGCTGGATATGACTGAGAGACTGACCTGAGCTGAACCCCGTTTTAGGGGACTAAACATGAGCTTAGAAGAATTAAGTAATTAGCTAAGAAGCTTAGAGTGAAGTACCTACTGATGCTGAAGATTCTAACCCAAGTTTGCCACCAGTTCCCCCGTGTCCCAGAGACACCCACAAAATCACTACATTTCTAGCACCCAAGACAGTGGCATCATCAACAACAAAACCATTATTATGTATTAATCACTTATGATGCAGAGACTGTGTATGACGTGATTCAGTCCAGGTGTTACGCTAAGTGCTGTGTCCTTTCTCATAGAGTCCTCACAACTAACGTCTCGCTCTCTGACAAGGAATGGGCGCCGCGGTCTGCAGCAGCAAAGGAGCCGGTTCCCAGTCCCACAGCTGGCAAGCGATCTTACCCCGAGCCTCTGCATTCCAACTACTAAACTTCTCCTGCACCGTCATTTAAACTGAACATCCGACAAGGATCCGAATTCAAATTGTTTACACCTGGGGCTTCCCCGCTGGCTCAGTGGTTAAGAACCTGCCTGCCAACGCAGGCGACACGGGCTCGATCCCTGGTCCAGGAGGTTCCGTATGTTGCAAGGCAACGAAGCCTATGCGCCACGACTCCTGAAGCCCCCCACACCCTAGAGCCTGGTGCTCTGCAACGAGAGACGCCACCGCGAGGAGAAGCTCACGCACTGTGACTAGAGAGTAGCCCCCACTTGCCGCAACTAGAGAAAAGCCTGCACAGCAACGAAGACACATAGCACAGCCAAAAATAAACAAAATAATAATAAAAAAAAGTCTTTACACCTGACCTTAAAAAAGGCTGGGGGGATGAGGAAGGCGAGCTGTGACCCGCAGTAAAAATCACTCTGGGAAACAGTGGCGGACAGAGAAGCCTGGCGTGCTGCCGTTCACGGGGTCCCAGAGTCAGACGTGACTCAGCGACTGAACACGTCACACAACCTCAGGCGTGCAGTCTGAGCCCTAACCAACCGGCCAGTGGCCGACGGACACTGCCCCCAAGAGCCCAGTCTGGACGTCCCACCCGCTGTCGCCACCTCATCCACCAGCAAACACACAGGAGGACCAGACAGGCTGAGGCGGACCCACCCCGAGACTAAACCCGCTCCTGGCAAAGCGCAGGGGATGAGTCAGCTGGGTGACGGGTACCACTGTAATGAGATCTGGGGGCTTGAGCCCGCAAAGGCATCCCCACAGAGCGGAGGGCCCAGGTTCTGACGTGCACACCTGTCAAAGGAGCAGGTGACAGATCCCATAACAAAAGAGAGCATGATGAGACCGTCTGGGGCACAGGCTAAAGCGGCGTCTAATAACGGTGTCAGAGAGAAGAAAGAGAAGACGGTGACTTGCTCCTCCCCCGCCCCACCCTCCCCAAGAAGCACAGAACGCCTGAACCAGCGACCGCAGACCTATAACCAAGGTCTGCCTCTATTGCCCCCCACCCCGGCCCCCCTACACACATACTTAGAGAAGCACCTTCAGTCTCCGGAGTCAAACAAGGTATCAGAGCCTGAGATGTGACAACAAAGATGAGAGAGACCAAGCAGCATTCCTGTTTGACCACCGGAAATGTGAACATGCCAGCCACTCAGTCGTGTCTGACTCTTGGAGACCCCACAGACTGCAGCCTGCCAGGCTCCTCTGTCCGTGGGATTCACCAGGCAAGACTACTAGAGTGGTTTGCCATGCCCTCCTCCAGGGGATCCTGCTGAGCCAGGGATCAAGCCCATGCCTCCGGCACTGCAGGCGGATTCTTTGCCACTGAGCCACCAGAGAAGCCCCTGAATCCCATACCTGAGTTCATAAAAAAAAAAAAAAAAAAAAAAAAACACTGGACTGGGTGGCCATTCCCTTCTTCAGGGGATCTTCCCAACCAGGGATCAAAATCCAGTCTCCCGCCTTGCAGGCAGATTCTCTACCATCTGAGCCACCAGGGAAGCCCTGTACCACAGAAGTTAGGACATTTTTAAACATCACAGTGAGAACAGCAACTTGGGAATGGGGGGCGGTTATTTGCTTTTCCAAAGGCCACCTGAATTTCTCTGAAGGCTATGGGTCCCTCTAGTGGCGAGGAGGTATAATACGGTGAAGGGGATCAACCTATGAGACCCTCACATTTTGACCTTTTTTGTGTAAATAAGGCTCCCAAGGTAGAGACCAGGTAGAGACCAGAGACTGGATGGATGCACCTGAGCCTACCAACAGTGCCCACACCACTGCAAATACTCAAGAACTGTCCCTTGAGCAAACAATGAGCAAACTGCCAGTGACAACACACGCTGAGGCGCCTGGCACTGGGTCACTCCAATTACAGGCAATTAAAACAAACAAATAATGAACGGACTCTCCTGGCCAAACGTCTCAAGGTTCACGCGCCATCAGACACTGTGAATTCAGCTGCCTCGGATCCAAGCTGCGTTTTCAGACAGGCATTGTTTCCCTCCAAAATGCTGAAGAGCGGGCACCATGAGGAGGCAATACGTGGTTCTGGCGTGAGCAAAAGACGGTCTGATCACGTCCAGGAGAGGCTGGCTTCGCCCGTACTGCTTGGCAGGGGACCACCACAACGGCTTCGTGTGGGAGCTCATCTCAGAACAGGGCCACAGTATTTCCCACTGATTTCCTAACTCTTGTCCAAGAAATGAGAATAATGGGAAAACAGCTAGACAGAGTCCAGGGGACTGAAAACCTAAGTACTCACAAGCGTAACTGACTTGGATGACATTGATCTGGCCCTGGGCAAAATTGCCTTCATTGAATAGGGTATTGTCGAGGGCTCTGCCTGCTGCTCAGAGAACTCTTTATAGAAACCCACCAGAGGCAGTACTTTCCTCAGGCCTCCGTGCCAGCAAAGGCTGTTCCTTTATCCTAACGTCTTCATCTTGCAGACACTGGAGACCCTGAAACTGAATGTCCCTTTTTACCGTCGCTGCCTGGAGCTACCAGCTGGATTTCACGTCCCTGCTCCAGCGCCTCGACCACCATCACGAAAAGCACGTCTCCTGAACCACCTGTTTCCATTTCCCTCGTCACCCTCAATTTTCTCAATTTTCTAATGCCTTTAATTTCATTTAATTTTACAACTTTCCTTAAACCTCTGCAAATGTTTCTGAAACACAGGAAGAAAGAAATCACACGTTTGAAAGCTTCAAATAACCAAGACAACTTCAAGTTGGGTGGTCTTGAAAACGGATCATTGTGGTCCCCTGAGAAGTTGAAATTTTATCAGCCTCCTTTTTGCCAAAAGCACAGTATTCTTAACATAAATATTGAGGGTCTGGCATGGGTGCAGCATAGTATCTTAGGCAAAGCCCTGAAACTCAATCTTCAAACCTGGGTCCATGCCACACTGTTGTATCCTTTTCTATGTGACCAAGGTCAAGCCATTTTAAATCTTTTCGTTTTAAGCCACTTAAATTCTGAGGCCCCGATTAATCTGTAAAATGGGAATAAGTTGTTCTGTGCCCAATCGCAGGATTGTGAGCACCAAGGGAAAGACAAGCAGTCCTTTGATTAACTGCAACGTATACCAAAGAAATACACACCTAAGAAACCGTATCTGCTTCATTTCTGTTACTCTGAACAATTTTCATTACCAAAGAGGGTGTTGAAGATTGAGTTGAACTGGACTGAGAAAAAGACCAGTGTTGGGAACATGTTTTCTTTCTTTTCACTGGAGCCTAACTGCTTTACAGTGCGGTGTTCGTTTCCACTAAACAGCAAAAGGAATCGGCTCTGCTGTGCTGCACTGAGTGGCTCCGTCACATCAGACTCCAGGTCTGCAGCCCGCCCGGCTCCTCTGTCCACGGGGATTCTCCAGGCCAGAGTGCTGGACAGGAGTGCCAGGCCTGCCTCCGGTGGAGCGCCCCAACCCAGGAGTTCAACCCGGTCTCCCACGTTACAGGTGGATTCTTTACCCTGTGAGCCACCAGGGAAACCCGAACCAGCTACATGTATACACATATCGCGTCCCTCTTGAGCCCCTCTCCCACCAGCCCCAGCCCCTCGCCCAGGGCATCACAGAGCACCGCGCGGAGCTCCCCGTGCACCACAGCCGCTTCCCACTAGCTGTCTCCTCCGGCATGTATTTTCTTGCCAGCACTTTTCAGTCCTGCCTGTGGGATGCACGGAACTTGGAGGAAATGCTGATTATTCAAGAGTCCTGGTACAGAGTCCTGTTCCTGGTACAGGAACAGAGTCCTTCTCTTTTCCCCTCTGGCCCTGACCTCTCACAGCCTGCCTCTCAGGTCACGTGCCTTGTCCCAACTTCTTGTCTCCTGGCTCTCCGCAGCCATTCCATTCTCCAGACACACATCAGACAAGTCTCTTTACACTGCAAACCTGATCTGCACAATCCTCTGCTTAAGTCCCCCTCAACAGGGGCCCCAATGCCTATAGGTCAGGTCCACACTCCCAATCTTTGAGTCCAAGGCCCTCTATAATTCAACGTCTTACCCCGGTTCAAGCCACCGCTCACTAGAGCCCCAAACTCTCCTCCCCCAAACACTATACTTTCTCACACCTGTGTGCCCTTCATCTCCTGTTCAAAACACCCCTCTCCCCTGACTACCCTGTAACCTTCAACTCAAACTCTGGAACCAGTTCAAAGGTTACTTCCCCCAGGAGCCTTCTCTGACCCGGCGCTGTGCTCCCGTGGGGACTTGGTTTTGGCTTCAGGGAACGGTCCCCAGGCCGCGCAGAAGGCCTGCGCCAAGTGCTCAGTGGGGCTGAGAGCATGAAGCAAGCCCCTTCCTTTGGCAGTCCAGACACAGTGGCCACCAAAGGCCTGGGTTTCTGTCTGTTTCAATCTGAAAGCAACGGCAATACCAGCTGGAGAGTGGGAGGCTCTAGTCACTTCAAGAGCTCAGTTAACAGAACCAGCTGACACACAAGGCCGGCGGGCTACACTCTACCTCTGCGTGCATTCTAGCACCATAAGGCAAAGTCACCCCGGCACATCTCCCTGGACCCCAAACAAGCCAGTGCTCCCAGAATCGGGCACAAAATGTGTTCATGAGACGGACACAGCCTATTCTTAGGATAAAGCCAGATGTTAAGTAGAGATACACTGTGATGCAACACATGTGCAAAAAAGAAATCACGGGGCTTCCCTGGTGGTCCAGTGGGTAAGGACACCACCTTGCAGTGCAAGGGGCACCGGTTCCATCCCTGGCCTGGGAAGATCCCACGTCGGCGCTGGAATGGTCCCTACGTGAAATTGCGGGTTTTTTTTCAAGGGGAGGTTCCTGGTACAGAGTCCTGTTCCTGGTACAGGAACAGAGTCCTTCTCTTTTCCCCTCTGGCCCTGACCTCTCACAGCCTGCCTCTCAGGTCACGTGCCTTGTCCCAACTTCTTGTCTCCTGGCTCTCCGCAGCCATTCCATTCTCCAGACACACATCAGACAAGTCTCTTTACACTGCAAACCTGATCTGCACAATCCTCTGCTTAAGTCCCCCTCAACAGGGGCCCCAATGCCTATAGGTCAGGTCCACACTCCCAATCTTTGAGTCCAAGGCCCTCTATAATTCAACGTCTTACCCCGGTTCAAGCCACCGCTCACTAGAGCCCCAAACTCTCCTCCCCCAAACACTATACTTTCTCACACCTGTGTGCCCTTCATCTCCTGTTCAAAACACCCCTCTCCCCTGACTACCCTGTAACCTTCAACTCAAACTCTGGAACCAGTTCAAAGGTTACTTCCCCCAGGAGCCTTCTCTGACCCGGCGCTGTGCTCCCGTGGGGACTTGGTTTTGGCTTCAGGGAACGGTCCCCAGGCCGCGCAGAAGGCCTGCGCCAAGTGCTCAGTGGGGCTGAGAGCATGAACGAAGCCCCTTCCTTTGGCAGTCCAGACACAGTGGCCACCAAAGGCCTGGGTTTCTGTCTGTTTCAATCTGAAAGCAACGGCAATACCAGCTGGAGAGTGGGAGGCTCTAGTCACTTCAAGAGCTCAGTTAACAGAACCAGCTGACACACAAGGCCGGCGGGCTACACTCTACCTCTGCGTGCATTCTAGCACCATAAGGCAAAGTCACCCCGGCACATCTCCCTGGACCCCAAACAAGCCAGTGCTCCCAGAATCGGGCACAAAATGTGTTCATGAGACGGACACAGCCTATTCTTAGGATAAAGCCAGATGTTAAGTAGAGATACACTGTGATGCAACACATGTGCAAAAAAGAAATCACGGGGCTTCCCTGGTGGTCCAGTGGGTAAGGACACCACCTTGCAGTGCAAGGGGCACCGGTTCCATCCCTGGCCTGGGAAGATCCCACGTGCCGCGGAGCGGCTGGACCGATGGGTCCAACTACCAAGCAGGAGCTCTGGAGCACACGTGCCCAGAGCCGGTGCTCTGCAACAACAGAGGCCACTGAGATGGGAGGCCCACAAGGGCCAAGGAACAATGATGGATGAAAATGGATAAACGAAAGACCAATAGAAGTGGCCCCAAAAAAAAGTTAAAAAAAAAAAAAAAAAAGAAACCACGGCCAGATCGTCTTGTCACAAAGGACTTGATGCAGAGAAGCAGCCGTGAAGAGACGCCAGGACGCCAGGTCACAGGCACCAACACCTGCAGTGAGCACAGAGGCGCCACTGGTGTTCTGGAGCCCAGCGCCCTGAAACAGCGCTGCGCTGTCTCAAGGAACAGCGGCTGCCCTCCCGACACGTGGACCGAGGGGAAGCTGCTGGAGGCGGAGCACGAGTTCACACATGCACCTGCACCCTTTGGACCAGGAATGAGCACCTGACCCAAGCTGGGCCTCTCGGCAGCTCACCCCTCAGTCTCCTCATGGGGGAGCAGGTGGGTGTGAGAGTCCTCCTTCCTCTCAGGTAATAACCTGGGGAGCAGTGATCCCAGCAGGCCTGGCTGCGGTGGGTCCGGCCACTGAGAGCTGGAGAAAGTAGATGTGAAAAAGAGAAGTCAGCTCTCGGACACAGGCTCGGTCCGGCAGAGCTCCTCCCCTCACCCCATCCTTCCAGCCATTCAGTTATTCAAGGTCATACACTCCCCTTCCTGCCGAACTTCTTCAAGGCACTGGGTGTCTGTCCCCGCAAAAAAATGAAATAAAAGAAACCCACCTCAGGCTTCCCTGGTAGTCCAGTAGGTAGGGACACTGCCTTGCAGTGCAAGGGGCATGGGTTCGACTCCTGACCTGGGAAGGTAGCACATGCCGCAGAGTGGCTGGACCAACTACCAAATACCAAGCTGGAGCTCTGGAGCACGTGCGCCCAGAGCCGATGCACTGCAGTGACAGAGGCCACTGCAGCGGGAGGCCTACATGGGCCAAAGAACAAAGATGGATGAAGATAAATAAATGAAAGACCAATAGAAGTGGCCCCCTCTAAAAAAACAAAAGAAACCCACCTCTTACCCAATAGTAAACTGTTTCCAACCATTCACTCTCCCTGTCATATGCCCCTTCCACTCCCTGCCAAGCATTCCTTCCCTCCTTATGAAGAGGTACGCCTATTATTTAGACATAAATCTCCTTGTCAACTGCAACCCAAAATTCTTTTAGGAAGCACCAGGGTTTCCATGAATAAATGAATTATGGAACCAACAATGTCTAACAATACAAAAATAGGTAAATACATTACACCACATCCCCTTCATGTAAAGTTACACAGCCATTTCAAATACTTACCGAGAAACAAATTACATATTTTATAGACCTGGGTTTGTGTGTGTGTGTATGTGTGTAGCCCCCAAATTCAATTTCTACTGAATAAACATTTTTATAATGATAGTGGGGGTCAGAAGGGATAAACTAACCTAAGGGGGAGAAAAGTTATCCAACAATGAAGGATCTAAGAACTGATTATGAAACTGACCTCTACACAAGGACCCTTTCTGGCCAGACTTTGCTTTACTGTGCGTGTGAAAGCTGCTTAATCGTGTCTCTTTTCAGCCCTATGGCTGAGCCATGGAATTCTCCAGGCAAGAATGCTGGAGTAGGCAGCCATTCCTTCTCGAGGGGATCTTCCCAACCCAGGGACTGAGCCCAGGTCTCCCTCATTGCAGGCGGATTCTTTACCGTCAGAGCCATCTACAAAGCCACACGATTGACACCTCCTACTGCTCGCTCAACCTGAGTGCCATCTCCTCCTACAGCACGGGTCCCCAACCTCTGGGATCTAAAGCCTGATAAGCTGAGGCACACCTGATATTATAATAATAGAAACAAAACATACAATAAATATAATGAGTTTGAATCATCCTGAAACCATCCCCTAGCTCCCAGTTCATACAAAACTGTCTTCCTTGAAATTGGTCCCTGATGCCAATTTATCGCTGTCCAAATTTTATAGTCCCACAAGGATCTTAAATACCAGGGGACTCTGGAGCACGTCGCCCAGAGCCGATGCACTGCAGTGACAGAGGCCACTGCAGCGGAGGCCTACATGGGCCAAAGAACAAAGATGGATGAAGATAAATAAATGAAAGACCAATAGAAGTGGCCCCCTCTAAAAAAACAAAAGAAACCCACCTCTTACCCAATAGTAAACTGTTTCCAACCATTCACTCTCCCTGTCATATGCCCCTTCCACTCCCTGCCAAGCATTCCTTCCCTCCTTATGAAGAGGTACGCCTATTATTTAGACATAAATCTCCTTGTCAACTGCAACCCAAAATTCTTTTAGGAAGCACCAGGGTTTCCATGAATAAATGAATTATGGAACCAACAATGTCTAACAATACAAAAATAGGTAAATACATTACACCACATCCCCTTCATGTAAAGTTACACAGCCATTTCAAATACTTACCGAGAAACAAATTACATATTTTATAGACCTGGGTTTGTGTGTGTGTGTATGTGTGTAGCCCCCAAATTCAATTTCTACTGAATAAACATTTTTATAATGATAGTGGGGGTCAGAAGGGATAAACTAACCTAAGGGGGAGAAAAGTTATCCAACAATGAAGGATCTAAGAACTGATTATGAAACTGACCTCTACACAAGGACCCTTTCTGGCCAGACTTTGCTTTACTGTGCGTGTGAAAGCTGCTTAATCGTGTCTCTTTTCAGCCCTATGGCTGAGCCATGGAATTCTCCAGGCAAGAATGCTGGAGTAGGCAGCCATTCCTTCTCGAGGGGATCTTCCCAACCCAGGGACTGAGCCCAGGTCTCCCTCATTGCAGGCGGATTCTTTACCGTCAGAGCCATCTACAAAGCCACACGATTGACACCTCCTACTGCTCGCTCAACCTGAGTGCCATCTCCTCCTACAGCACGGGTCCCCAACCTCTGGGATCTAAAGCCTGATAAGCTGAGGCACACCTGATATTATAATAATAGAAACAAAACATACAATAAATATAATGAGTTTGAATCATCCTGAAACCATCCCCCCTAGCTCCCAGTTCATACAAAAACTGTCTTCCTTGAAATTGGTCCCTGATGCCAAATGTTTGGAGATCGCTGTCCGAGGAAGTTCTCCTGACTACTCTGTCCCACAAGGATCTTCTGCACTGAATACATAAGCTGCGTGAATTAGCTCTGGGTTTCACACTGCTTTGCATTTTGCCACGTACAACATTTTCATCTCCCTTAAGAAAAAAATAAAACATTCAGAGGGCATGCCACAGTATTTCCATCAGCACATAACCCAGATACACTTGTTGTTCGATAACACTGAATAAACATGCGAAATGGGTCTTTTAACAACATGCCATAAACTGGTAGACTCCAATACTGCTGATGGCAGCATAAATTAATCCGACCCTTTGGACAAACAACTCGGCAGCATGATTCACTAGTGTAAAATGTCTGTATCATCTGGCTCAGTGATCCTACTCCTCAGATTCGTGGGATTTCAAGAAAATAATGCCTTCATGCCCAAAGACGCACATTCTGGTATTCTTTAAACAGCCAAGCTGCCTAAGAGAACAGGACACTACCCAGTAAGTCACGTGAAATCCACTTGATGAAGCGCAGGCATCCTTCAGCAGGACTGCTCTGGAGCCTACATGTCGGGGGAAGTGGCCGTGAGAGAGAAAGGCACGCGAGGAGATGACCGCGAGAAAGCAGGTGACCAAAGGACTCAGAGTCCGACAGGACTAGGCCCCACATGCACCAGGGCTGAAGGGTGATCCTGAAATTCAGAGCTACTTTAGGAGGGTGGTGGAACTTTAGGTGACATTTTCTTATTTTCCTACGTTTCCATTATTGCTCTCCTGCTGTTCACTGAAAGTTCTGTTAAAAGAGACAAATACTGGTATTTCGGTCCTCTTATCAGTATCAGCATTAGGATTTCAAACTACGGATCCTGGCGTCTCATCCCTGCCAACAGCAGTTGCCAGAGAACTGACCTCGGCACCTGCGGGCTCTCCCTGGGGGCCTCCTGTGCCTCCCCCAGCCCCAGGATTCGGTGCCGGGATTCACTTAACCTCAGGGTCAATGATCACCCCGCCTCAGACCCCACCCCACCTGCACTGAGGCTCTGGATCTGGATGTGACTCTCGGGGTGCTGAATATAAGATGTGTGCGTGCTCAGTCGTGTCCGACTCTTGGTGACCCCATGGTTCCTCTGGCCATGGGATTCTCCAGGCAAGAATCCTGGAGAGGGCTGCCATTTCCTACTGAAATGAATGCTGAATACTGAAGTTCAACTATGACAGAAATCACAATAGAAAATACACTTGCGTGCATCAATAGGCTGTCAGTTACAATGGCTAAACACAAGGTCCAGCCCAAACTGCCATCAACAGTAAATGGATAAATAACCAAAAAACTCACACACGAGAGCAGTACACAGCAGTGAAAACAAACAAAACATGGCTGTGTAACACCATGTGAGTAAAGCTCTCAAAAAAAAATAAATAAATACACTAGAAATCGTAAAAGATCATTTTTTGTCTACCAAATTCAGAGAGAATTTTTTCAATATGAACACTCAATGCCACATAGAGTAGTCTTTTTTCAAATTTTGGCCTCTTTTACTAGTTTCTTATTTTTGTTTATTTTCATCCATCTTTATTCTTTGGCCTGTGTGGGCCTCCCATTGCAGTGGCCTCTCTTGTTGCAGAGCTCTAGCTCTGGGCGCATGCGCTCCAGAGCGCCGACTCATAATTGGACACACCAGTCCAGCCACTCTAGCATGTGGGATCTTCCCAGGCCAGGGATCGAACCAGCGCCTCCTGCACTGCAAGGCAGTATCCTTACCCACTGGACCACCAGGGAAGCCCCTAAATAGAGTATTCTTTTAAAAAGATCACTCTTATCTAAGGGAGCGTGGTATAATCTTTCTGGAGAATAAGTTGGGAGCATCTATAAAACAGGGTTAAAAATATTCGTAGTCTTTGACCAAGGAATTATATACCTCTATTGGGAAATAATCAGGGGATAAATATTTACATACAACAATGCTTGCTGCAGCATTTGTTAGAAAACAAAGAAAGTATGATGAACTAAATAAATATCCCACAGTAAGGACTAGTTAAATAAGCTGTAGTGGATTCATGTGATAAACTATTATGTTCACACATAAAAAAACACGTTTCTGAAGCACACTCATAATGGCTACATACTAAAACAATAAAAGACAAAACAAAACAGAATACAAAAACGCATGGGAACTTGCCACGGTGGTTCAGTGGTGAGGACTCCATGCTTCCAATGCAGAGGGCACGGGTTCAAGCTCTAGTCATGGAATTAAGATCCTACACACTGCTGGGCTGCCATTTCCTACTGAAATGAATGCTGAATACTGAAGTTCAACTATGACAGAAATCACAATAGAAAATACACTTGCGTGCATCAATAGGCTGTCAGTTACAATGGCTAAACACAAGGTCCAGCCCAAACTGCCATCAACAGTAAATGGATAAATAACCAAAAAACTCACACACGAGAGCAGTACACAGCAGTGAAAACAAACAAAACATGGCTGTGTAACACCATGTGAGTAAAGCTCTCAAAAAAAAATAAATAAATACACTAGAAATCGTAAAAGATCATTTTTTGTCTACCAAATTCAGAGAGAATTTTTTCAATATGAACACTCAATGCCACATAGAGTAGTCTTTTTTCAAATTTTGGCCTCTTTTACTAGTTTCTTATTTTTGTTTATTTTCATCCATCTTTATTCTTTGGCCTGTGTGGGCCTCCCATTGCAGTGGCCTCTCTTGTTGCAGAGCTCTAGCTCTGGGCGCATGCGCTCCAGAGCGCCGACTCATAATTGGACACACCAGTCCAGCCACTCTAGCATGTGGGATCTTCCCAGGCCAGGGATCGAACCAGCGCCTCCTGCACTGCAAGGCAGTATCCTTACCCACTGGACCACCAGGGAAGCCCCTAAATAGAGTATTCTTTTAAAAAGATCACTCTTATCTAAGGGAGCGTGGTATAATCTTTCTGGAGAATAAGTTGGGAGCATCTATAAAACAGGGTTAAAAATATTCGTAGTCTTTGACCAAGGAATTATATACCTCTATTGGGAAATAATCAGGGGATAAATATTTACATACAACAATGCTTGCTGCAGCATTTGTTAGAAAACAAAGAAAGTATGATGAACTAAATAAATATCCCACAGTAAGGACTAGTTAAATAAGCTGTAGTGGATTCATGTGATAAACTATTATGTTCACACATAAAAAAACACGTTTCTGAAGCACACTCATAATGGCTACATACTAAAACAATAAAAGACAAAACAAAACAGAATACAAAAACGCATGGGAACTTGCCACGGTGGTTCAGTGGTGAGGACTCCATGCTTCCAATGCAGAGGGCACGGGTTCAAGCTCTAGTCATGGAATTAAGATCCTACACACTGCTGGGCCAATTTTTTTAATTAAAACTTTTTAAAAAATGTATTTTCAGCTTGATAACAATAACGTGCACCTGCATGAATCTGTGTATGTGTACCTTTGTAAGAGAGAGTGAGAAAGAGAGAACAAACAGGGCTAGAACATCAAATAGTTAAGACTGGTTATTCCCAAGTGATGAGATGATGAGTGACAGGTTTTCTGGTTTTCAGGCTTTCCTAAGTTTTCAGCAATGAATATCCATCTCCCAAGAACCAGCAGCAGCCACCCAGCCCCCGGCCAGCCCAAGCTCCCTGCCGGCGATTCCCGGGGCCTGGCGGCGGCGCTCACCTGAATGGCGTGCTCCCCTCTGCTCCTCTCCTGGCGGGCCGCCTCCAGCGCCTTCTCCAGCCCCTCCCGCTCCCGCTGCAGGCTCTGCAGCTCCTGGGTGACCTTCTTCATGCTCCTACGCAGTCTGTGGTTCTCTGTGCTCTTGGTGAGGTTTTCTGAGCGCAGCTCAGCCAGGAGGGTCGTCTTTTCTAACAGAGCAGCCTCGTAATCTTTGGACTCCTAGAAGAGAAAAGGAGGGGAGCAGAGCTGACTGTCACAGTTCAGGGACCAAACCAAGAAACAGACGCTCCTTGTGCACCTTGGAGAGGAGGAGGGGGTGGAAATTAACCTAAATACTCAGGACCTAAAGAAAAAATCATATGAAGGTTTTGAAGTAACACAGGCTATTCTTTATATTACTATGTTGATATTTAGAGGGGGCAAGGCTACATTATTGGGTAGAAGAACTTTGTTTTTTAAAATGAGAAACAAAAGCACAAAACATTAAGAGTAACTAACTCCCTTTAGGAGGGTGAGATTACAGGTGACTTTTTCCCTCATTTTTCCTTTACTTCTCTGTATTTTCAAATGTAGGGTTAGTGAGCATGCTATTTGTATAATAGCTTAAAAACTTAAATGAAGAATTTTGAAAGGCGAGACAGACTCAAGCACGAGCAAAGTCCATCTCTGCTAGGATGGCTTCAATCCAGAGTTACCTACAAAAAACTGACGGCCACCAAAAGCAGGGAATGGGTGTTATTAACCTTTGGGGTTAAGCAGCAAAAAGTCTGCTGGGCCAATTTTTTAATTAAAACTTTAAAAAATGTATTTTCAGCTTGATAACAATAACGTGCACCTGCATGAATCTGTGTATGTGTACCTTTGTAAGAGAGAGTGAGAAAGAGAGAACAAACAGGGCTAGAACATCAAATAGTTAAGACTGGTTATTCCCAAGTGATGAGATGATGAGTGACAGGTTTTCTGGTTTTCAGGCTTTCCTAAGTTTTCAGCAATGAATATCCATCTCCCAAGAACCAGCAGCAGCCACCCAGCCCCCGGCCAGCCCAAGCTCCCTGCCGGCGATTCCCGGGGCCTGGCGGCGGCGCTCACCTGAATGGCGTGCTCCCCTCTGCTCCTCTCCTGGCGGGCCGCCTCCAGCGCCTTCTCCAGCCCCTCCCGCTCCCGCTGCAGGCTCTGCAGCTCCTGGGTGACCTTCTTCATGCTCCTACGCAGTCTGTGGTTCTCTGTGCTCTTGGTGAGGTTTTCTGAGCGCAGCTCAGCCAGGAGGGTCGTCTTTTCTAACAGAGCAGCCTCGTAATCTTTGGACTCCTAGAAGAGAAAAGGAGGGGAGCAGAGCTGACTGTCACAGTTCAGGGACCAAACCAAGAAACAGACGCTCCTTGTGCACCTTGGAGAGGAGGAGGGGGTGGAAATTAACCTAAATACTCAGGACCTAAAGAAAAAATCATATGAAGGTTTTGAAGTAACACAGGCTATTCTTTATATTACTATGTTGATATTTAGAGGGGGCAAGGCTACATTATTGGGTAGAAGAACTTTGTTTTTTAAAATGAGAAACAAAAGCACAAAACATTAAGAGTAACTAACTCCCTTTAGGAGGGTGAGATTACAGGTGACTTTTTCCCTCATTTTTCCTTTACTTCTCTGTATTTTCAAATGTAGGGTTAGTGAGCATGCTATTTGTATAATAGCTTAAAAACTTAAATGAAGAATTTTGAAAGGGCGAGACAGACTCAAGCACGAGCAAAGTCCATCTCTGCTAGGATGGCTTCAATCCAGAGTTACCTACAGAGAAAGCCATCTTCACTGACGGCCACCTCAGGAGGCTCTAAGTGCAGCAGATTAGTGTCCACACATGTCAAGAACATGCTTAGTTCATTAATATGAGTTTATTAGAGAAAACACATATGTAACTATCGAGCATATGAAAAATGCTGTAACTCACCCATGATCAAAGAGAGCAAATGAAAATGAGCTTTCATATAACTGGTGAGGAGCTTTTTTTTTTTTAAAAAAAGATTTATTTATTTATTTTGGTGGGGGTGGGGTGGGGAGGTGGGGGAGCAGGCGGACCACTTCTATTGGTCTTTCATATGTTCATTTTCAACCTCTTTGTTCCTTGGCCCGTGTGGGCCTCCCATCACAGTGGCGTCTGTTGGCGCAGAGCACCGGCTCTGGGCGCATGCGCTCCAGAGCTCCGGCTCAGTAATTGGACACATCAGTCCAGCCACTCCGCAGCACGTGGGATCTTCCCAGGCCAGGGACTGAACTGACACTCCTTGCACTGCAAGGCGGTGTCCTTACCCACTGGACCACCAGGGAAGCCCTGGTGAGGAGCTTTTAATGAGCACACCCAGTGCTGGCAAGCTCACCATGAAATGACACAATTAACTTCAGCTCTGGAGAACTGACAGCAAGCTTCTAGAAGCTGAGACACACACTGGCAGGAATACACATTGACAGAACTCCCTGTGAACAGATTATATACATCAAGTGCACGTATGCGTACAAAGATGCTCCCAAGCATCCCAATAATTCCATTCCTAGGATTCAATCTCAGAAGAAGAATTCAAAATATAATTCAAAAGTCATTCATCACAGAATTACTCAGAACAGTAAAACTAAGAAACAACCTAAATGTGTACAAAGAATATGAAACCAAATATTACAAAGTACATTATTGGGTAGAAGAACTTGTTTTTAAAATGAGAAACAAAAGCACAAAACATTAAGAGTAACTAACTCCCTTTAGGAGGGTGAGATTACAGGTGACTTTTTCCCTCATTTTTCCTTTACTTCTCTGTATTTTCAAATGTAGGGTTAGTGAGCATGCTATTTGTATAATAGCTTAAAAACTTAAATGAAGAATTTTGAAAGGGCGAGACAGACTCAAGCACGAGCAAAGTCCATCTCTGCTAGGATGGCTTCAATCCAGAGTTACCTACAGAGAAAGCCATCTTCACTGACGGCCACCTCAGGAGGCTCTAAGTGCAGCAGATTAGTGTCCACACATGTCAAGAACATGCTTAGTTCATTAATATGAGTTTATTAGAGAAAACACATATGTAACTATCGAGCATATGAAAAATGCTGTAACTCACCCATGATCAAAGAGAGCAAATGAAAATGAGCTTTCATATAACTGGTGAGGAGCTTTTTTTTTTTTAAAAAAAGATTTATTTATTTATTTTGGTGGGGGTGGGGTGGGGAGGTGGGGGAGCAGGCGGACCACTTCTATTGGTCTTTCATATGTTCATTTTCAACCTCTTTGTTCCTTGGCCCGTGTGGGCCTCCCATCACAGTGGCGTCTGTTGGCGCAGAGCACCGGCTCTGGGCGCATGCGCTCCAGAGCTCCGGCTCAGTAATTGGACACATCAGTCCAGCCACTCCGCAGCACGTGGGATCTTCCCAGGCCAGGGACTGAACTGACACTCCTTGCACTGCAAGGCGGTGTCCTTACCCACTGGACCACCAGGGAAGCCCTGGTGAGGAGCTTTTAATGAGCACACCCAGTGCTGGCAAGCTCACCATGAAATGACACAATTAACTTCAGCTCTGGAGAACTGACAGCAAGCTTCTAGAAGCTGAGACACACACTGGCAGGAATACACATTGACAGAACTCCCTGTGAACAGATTATATACATCAAGTGCACGTATGCCGTACAAAGATGCTCCCAAGCATCCCAATAATTCCATTCCTAGGATTCAATCTCAGAAGAAGAATTCAAAATATAATTCAAAAGTCATTCATCACAGAATTACTCAGAACAGTAAAAACTAAGAAACAACCTAAATGTGTACAAGAATATGAAAACAAAGTATGACAAAGCCACACTAAAACCTTCAAGCCATATTTACAGAGAGTCAGTAATATGTGAATATTCCTAAGTCATGATGGTACATAAAAGAGAAAAATAGGGCTTCCCTGGCGGTCCAGTGGGTAAGGAAACCGCCTTGCAGTGCCCTGGCCTGGGAAGATCCCACGTGCTGCGGAGCAGCTGGACCGATGTGTCCAACTACTGAGCCAGAGCTCTGGAGCGCATGCGCCCAGAGCCGGTGCTCTACAGTGAGAGAGGCCACTGCGATGGGAGGCCCACACAGGCCAAAGAACAAAGATGGATGAAAATAAATAAATGAAAGACCGAAAGAAATGGCCAAAAGAGAAAAATAGAAAATCTAACTATAAATGAGCTAAAAAGTAAAAGTTACGCGGAGAAGAAAATCAAGAAGGAGAAACATCAAAGTATTAATAGTGACTGGGTGATTACCTGATTTCCCTTCTTTCTTTCTAATCTTCAAAAAAATTATATACTACTTAAAGTCAGAAGGAAATAAACTGCTTTTTTAAATCTGTCTTTCGAAATGGATTGAGGACAAGAGTAAAAATTTCAGAGCAAGGGACACTTGAGCTGTCAAGGCCCCCAACTCAGACTGTGGAATAAAGGGACGGGCCCCAGCTTCTAGGCCTTCCCGAGAAATCCGTCTCTGCCTCCACGCACAGTGACGTCCCGGGATTCAGCAGAGGCGGGCACCGCCACAGTTACCCTGGAGGTGCAGGGGCTCTGCTGCTCCCGGGCATCTACCCCCCGGCCATCTGGCCCACCTGTTCCCCAACTACACGGACAACAGACTGAGGGGGACACCATCCAAACTTCCAAGGGGGCTTTACAGAAGCTTCTGTTTTAAGTTTCCTTTAAAACTGAAATAAAGAAAAAGAAATGCGAAAATCCAGGTCACATTCCACTCCCCTCCCCTCAAAAAAGTAATTGGGGCAATGCTTATTTAAATAAACTCAAAAAAAAAAGAAAAAAAGATAAACAATAATTTAGGAAAATGCTCACCTTGAAAATTTTCAGAGGTACCTTTTATTACACTCTGATTATACATGAAGGGCTAAACCAGGCGCTTCTACAAGTCTTGTATCTCTGTCTCTCTTACCAGTGCTACAAAGTACACACTATTGTCCCTCTTCAAGTTACTGAGGCTCAGAACGAGGAAATGACTGGCCTGTCGTCAGACCACAAGGGATCAAATCTGGGATTCAAGTGACTCCAGAGCCTGTGTTCTTTCCAGGGCACTTTCCGCCCCGCCCATTCCAGGGAAGATTCCAATTAACACCAATAAAGTACAAAAAATTAAAACAAGAAAACAGTTCAATGAGGGAAGGCTGGAGACAAGAACACCAGCTGGGAACTTGTTAAATACAGGGCAGCAATGGCTGTTCTTCAAATAATAGAAATTAGTAAAGCATTCAAAGTTGTGTGGGATTATCATGTAAATAATAACAAAGCCTTTAAAAATGTAAGTTCAGAGAATTCAAATTCACACATGTGATCCGCTTCCTAAGAATACTTTCCATGCTTATGTTCCCCTGGATGGTCCTTAGAAAGTTTCTTTGGAGTGTTTTTCGGTTTTTGGGTTTCTTTTTACCTTTTCCAACGTAACACCCTGACCTTTGGATTCAATTCATCTGTCAAGTGCATAATAAACAGGAGGCAAACATTTGGTCAGCAGACTGACCAACATCCTGATCATGACACTGACCAACAGTCACACAAGATTCTAACTCGGGATCAAATGAGTGCTCTCCAACAGCAAACACGCCACGTAGAACCTGAGGAGTTTCAAGAGTTTCTGATTGTCACACTTCACCAGATGAGAAACCTGGCCAACACTGTAAACTACAAGACCGTGAAAATCACTCTGATGGTCTTTAGAAATGAGAGTTATGAAATTAATAAGTATATGTAATAAGTCAGGGTAACATTTAAATGTATAAGACTCTTTTCTTTCCTTCAAGGGCCAACAGCAAGTAAAATATCACAGCACTATAAGGGTATATGGTCTCTGCATATATTTTCTTCCCCCAAAGAATGGGAAATATGGACGGTTTTCCTGAGAATTCAGCTTTTAAAGCATGTTAATTTCTAAACAAAGAAAAAAACACCTCAGTGTAAAGTGTAATCTTGGCTCCTTTTCATCAATCTTGAGGAAGGCCAGGCTGAAAATCCCAAACCAGAGATTTATCTGTGCATGCAGCAGGATTTAAACCAAATTATTTCAGTCACTCTTATTGTGAACCGAAGCTCTGAAAAGATAAGGCATGGGACATGAATCTTAGGAACCAGTCTTAAATTAGATTTAACTTCTAACTTCTACTTGATAACCAAACAACCAGAGTGGAAGAAGTGGGAGGAAAGGGCTTTAAGGCAGTATGGGCCTCATCAAAATCAATCCATTAGTTATTAGTAACAGGTAAACGCTATACAGGGAACCTAGAAACACAGGAAGAAAATGTTCATTTGAAACACAGAACTATAATTAGCAAGAGATAGGGAAGATCAGGGAATGACAAGCGGGAGTCCTGGAAGTCCAGTGTTGGAAGGGGATAAAGAAGGGAACGGGCAGGTTCACTAACCAAGACTTGGAAGAGATACGTCTCAGGGAGCAAGAAGCCGGGAGCAGCCAGGTGAGGGGAGGCAGGACAGGGAGAAGCGCGGGCTGTGGAGTGAGACTGACCTGGCCACACCCTAGCTCTTTCCACTTACCTCTTCTGTGACCCTGAGCAAGCTACTGGAACCTCTGAACCCAGATTTCCTCTGCAGTGAACTAGAATATGAACAGTGCCCACTTCACGGGGCTGATGTACAGACTTGTGGAGCTAATCCACTTGGCACAGGACTGAGCACACAGTACGTGTTCAGTAAAGGTCTGCTTTTATGATTATTAACAATTACTACAGGGGAATCCTGGCCCCATCATGTGCAAAGCTATGTGACAGGGAGTAAGCTGTGTACCCTCGCTGAAACTTCAAAAACCCCTCAAACACAAGGCGGGTGAAAATGAGCTTCCCTCAGGGCTGTGAAGGCTACGAGACAATCCACATAGTCTACTGCAGCTCCGCAGCCAGGCACGCAGCATGAAGCTCGGCTCTCCTAGCTCTGGGCACACTTGTCACCCGCAACACTGCCACACTGCGGAAGGAGCTGGAGACCCCCCACGGCTGCGGGAGAAGCTCCGTGAAGGAGGCTGAGCAACGCTATTACTCAAGACCAGCCCGAGCTCCTGGTTCCTTTCAGCCCAGCCCTGACCTCGCGGGGGTAAGGACCACAGGAAGGGCCACTTCCCCAACGAAGCCCAACGCTTAGCCCCCTTTTGGAATTTCTGGACCTCTATTAGTTAAGGCGTGGGACATGAATCTTAGGAACCAGTCTTAAATTAGATTTAACTTCTAACTTCTACTTGATAACCAAACAACCAGAGTGGAAGAAGTGGGAGGAAAGGGCTTTAAGGCAGTATGGGCCTCATCAAAATCAATCCATTAGTTATTAGTAACAGGTAAACGCTATACAGGGAACCTAGAAACACAGGAAGAAAATGTTCATTTGAAACACAGAACTATAATTAGCAAGAGATAGGGAAGATCAGGGAATGACAAGCGGGAGTCCTGGAAGTCCAGTGTTGGAAGGGGATAAAGAAGGGAACGGGCAGGTCCACTAACCAAGACTTGGAAGAGATACGTCTCAGGGAGCAAGAAGCCGGGAGCAGCCAGGTGAGGGGAGGCAGGACAGGGAGAAGCGCGGGCTGTGGAGTGAGACTGACCTGGCCACACCCTAGCTCTTTCCACTTACCTCTTCTGTGACCCTGAGCAAGCTACTGGAACCTCTGAACCCAGATTTCCTCTGCAGTGAACTAGAATATGAACAGTGCCCACTTCACGGGGCTGATGTACAGACTTGTGGAGCTAATCCACTTGGCACAGGACTGAGCACACAGTACGTGTTCAGTAAAGGTCTGCTTTTATGATTATTAACAATTACTACAGGGGAATCCTGGCCCCATCATGTGCAAAGCTATGTGACAGGGAGTAAGCTGTGTACCCTCGCTGAAACTTCAAAAACCCCTCAAACACAAGGCGGGTGAAAATGAGCTTCCCCTCAGGGCTGTGAAGGCTACACGAGACAATCCACATAGTCTACTGCAGCTCCGCAGCCAGGCACGCAGCATGAAGCTCGGCTCTCCTAGCTCTGGGCACACTTGTCACCCGCAACACTGCCACACTGCGGAAGGAGCTGGAGACCCCCCACGGCTGCGGGAGAAGCTCCGTGAAGGAGGCTGAGCAACGCTATTACTCAAGACCAGCCCGAGCTCCTGGTTCCTTTCAGCCCAGCCCTGACCTCGCGGGGGTAAGGACCACAGGAAGGGCCACTTCAAACGAAGCCAACGCTTACCTGGAATTTCTGGGAGGCCTCTTTGGTTTTAGCAAAGGCAGCATTGAGCTCTCCGATTTCAGAGTTAAGTGCTTCAATCTGGGTAAAAACAAGGAAGAACAGCCACGTATGCACTGGGCTCTCCTCTCCGTGCACGGCCCAAATGCCCTTCCTGCTGAACTGGGAGCCCTGATCACGGACGCCCCACAGTCAGAACAGCGGACTTCTCGTCTGGCTCTCTGCTAGTTGGACGTCAGGGCAGGCACTTCACCTCTTCGACACTTTAGTCCCTCGACTGTAAGACGAGGATATGACCCCTCACCCCACCCCAGCACTGGTAGGCCTCAACAATATAACGTGTGCAGGTGCTAACTTAACATCCCGCTCACACTGAGGTTACTATTGGGTCAGCCAAAATGTTCGTTCAGGTTTTCTAACCATCTTACAGAAAACCCAAACAAACTTTTTGGCCAATCCAATACCACTATTCATAGAGGTGACCCAGCCCCTCAACCCAGCCTGGTTCTTCCCAGAACTCCTCCCTCCCCTGTGGCCTTCTCCTGTGGCCAGAGTCAGCCAGGAGTCTGCTGGCCACGCCCTGGAGCAACCCCAACACTGCCCCACCCCCCAAGCACCACACAGCAGAGGGTCCCAAACTCCCAACACACGAGACAAGCACACTGACGATGATTATGAACCAGGCCTCCGCTGCGGCTGACGCCGGTGTTTACGCATCCTCCTGCCTCTCTGGCTTCCTCAGCCCCAGCCTCCTGGTGAGCGTCCTGCTCCTGCAGCACTGCTCCCTCCCTAGGTGCCTTGCTCTCCCTATTCCTGAAATCGCCGACCCCTGTGGCCCAGTGCTCAGCCTCCTTTCCCACCCCACGCTCTCCCTGGATAAAGAGGTCAGCTCTCGAACCTATGTGCCCTGACTCCCAGATCCACACCTTCAGCCTTGCTCTCCCTATTCCTGACCCCACACTTGTCACCCGCAACACTGCCACACTGCGGAAGGAGCTGGAGACCCCCACGGCTGGAGAAGCTCCGTGAAGGAGGCTGAGCAACGCTATTACTCAAGACCAGCCCGAGCTCCTGGTTCCTTTCAGCCCAGCCCTGACCTCGCGGGGGTAAGGACCACAGGAAGGGCCACTTCAAACGAAGCCAACGCTTACCTGGAATTTCTGGGAGGCCTCTTTGGTTTTAGCAAAGGCAGCATTGAGCTCTCCGATTTCAGAGTTAAGTGCTTCAATCTGGGTAAAAACAAGGAAGAACAGCCACGTATGCACTGGGCTCTCCTCTCCGTGCACGGCCCAAATGCCCTTCCTGCTGAACTGGGAGCCCTGATCACGGACGCCCCACAGTCAGAACAGCGGACTTCTCGTCTGGCTCTCTGCTAGTTGGACGTCAGGGCAGGCACTTCACCTCTTCGACACTTTAGTCCCTCGACTGTAAGACGAGGATATGACCCCTCACCCCACCCCAGCACTGGTAGGCCTCAACAATATAACGTGTGCAGGTGCTAACTTAACATCCCGCTCACACTGAGGTTACTATTGGGTCAGCCAAAATGTTCGTTCAGGTTTTCTAACCATCTTACAGAAAACCCAAACAAACTTTTTGGCCAATCCAATACCACTATTCATAGAGGTGACCCAGCCCCTCAACCCAGCCTGGTTCTTCCCAGAACTCCTCCCTCCCCTGTGGCCTTCTCCTGTGGCCAGAGTCAGCCAGGAGTCTGCTGGCCACGCCCTGGAGCAACCCCAACACTGCCCCACCCCCCAAGCACCACACAGCAGAGGGTCCCAAACTCCCAACACACGAGACAAGCACACTGACGACGATTATGAACCAGGCCTCCGCTGCGGCTGACGCCGGTGTTTACGCATCCTCCTGCCTCTCTGGCTTCCTCAGCCCCAGCCTCCTGGTGAGCGTCCTGCTCCTGCAGCACTGCTCCCTCCCTAGGTGCCTTGCTCTCCCTATTCCTGAAATCGCCGACCCCTGTGGCCCAGTGCTCAGCCTCCTTTCCCACCCCACGCTCTCCCTGGATAAAGAGGTCAGCTCTCAGAATTTCACTCGCATGTGCCCTGACTCCCAGATCCACACCTTCAGGCCTGAGTCTTCCCCAGGCTTCGGACATGCCTATCTACCTGTCTCCTGGACTTCGCACCGAGCGGTCCATGGGCTCCCCAAAGCGGGCACTTTCTAAGCAGACCGCTGTCATCTCCCCACGATCCTCCACGATCCACGCTTCCAAGGGAGCTGGTGGCTCCTCCGCGCCCGTCACACAGCCGGAAGTCACCCTGAACTGCTCCTTCTCTCAAGTCCTACATTTAAGCATCAAGTTCTTCCAGATGTACTTCTAATTTGTCGCTAGTTCCAATTTTACCCTCGAATAAGCCCCACCCCTCCTCCCCTACTTGCCGTGACCACTGCTCCAATTCAAGCTTTCTCAGTCGGGGGGCACTCACCTCAGCACCTGGCCCCTGCCTCCCCTCCTCTCCCCCCTGCCAGCCCCGCTCCAGATACAGTCGCTGGCCGGCCTCTCTCAGAGAAAGACGATCACACCCCTCCTGCTTCAGATCCCGCAGGAACGCTGCAACCCGCTCAGCTGAACTCAGCGTTCCGCCGCCACTGCCGCCCCGAGCCGCGGCTCCAGCGCCTCCGCTCACCTCCCTGAAGCTCCGCACCTGACACTCTGACGAGCTCTGACTGTTTTGCATCCACAAACACACAAGGGGAGCTTTCCTAACTTAACACTCTGACCAATGTTCTCTCGTCCGCGCAAGACAGCCTCCGAGTCTCCGCCCCACTTCCAGCTAACTCCTAAGTCTCAGCTCAGATGCCTGCTGCCAGAAGCACCCCCCGAAACGCGCACTCCCTAACCTGGACTAGGCCCCCCTGCCTCCGCTTCCACGGCCCCATTCACCTCCCTCGGTCACACCACCTTCACGCTGCCTTTTGTCTCCACTAGACGCGCAAGCAGAGCTGTGTTTTCTTCTCTGTATCGGTCGGTGCCAGGCAGCAGAAGTCAAGGGCAACTTTCGGCTGGCGTGACTGGGGATGTGGTGATGCCACCAACTCAGACAAAAGCAGAGAAAATGGAGCCTGATGGAGAGACGGGGCTGCAGCGATGGCGGTGCTGAGCCTGGCTAGAAAGTGGCCGACAGTGCTCAGCCCCTTTCCCACGGATGGCAGCTCTCAGAATTTCACTCGCATGTGCCCTGACTCCCAGATCCACACCTTCAGGCCTGAGTCTTCCCCAGGCTTCGGACATGCCTATCTACCTGTCTCCTGGACTTCGCACCGAGCGGTCCATGGGCTCCCCAAAGCGGGCACTTTCTAAGCAGACCGCTGTCATCTCCCCACGATCCTCCACGATCCACGCTTCCAAGGGAGCTGGTGGCTCCTCCGCGCCCGTCACACAGCCGGAAGTCACCCTGAACTGCTCCTTCTCTCAAGTCCTACATTTAAGCATCAAGTTCTTCCAGATGTACTTCTAATTTGTCGCTAGTTCCAATTTTACCCTCGAATAAGCCCCACCCCTCCTCCCCTACTTGCCGTGACCACTGCTCCAATTCAAGCTTTCTCAGTCGGGGGGCACTCACCTCAGCACCTGGCCCCTGCCTCCCCTCCTCTCCCCCCTGCCAGCCCCGCTCCAGATACAGTCGCTGGCCGGCCTCTCTCAGAGAAAGACGATCACACCCCTCCTGCTTCAGATCCCGCAGGAACGCTGCAACCCGCTCAGCTGAACTCAGCGTTCCGCCGCCACTGCCGCCCCGAGCCGCGGCTCCAGCGCCTCCGCTCACCTCCCTGAAGCTCCGCACCTGACACTCTGACGAGCTCTGACTGTTTTGCATCCACAAACACACAAGGGGAGCTTTCCTAACTTAACACTCTGACCAATGTTCTCTCGTCCGCGCAAGACAGCCTCCGAGTCTCCGCCCCACTTCCAGCTAACTCCTAAGTCTCAGCTCAGATGCCTGCTGCCAGAAGCACCCCCCGAAACGCGCACTCCCTAACCTGGACTAGGCCCCCCTGCCTCCGCTTCCACGGCCCCATTCACCTCCCTCGGTCACACCACCTTCACGCTGCCTTTTGTCTCCACTAGACGCGCAAGCAGAGCTGTGTTTTCTTCTCTGTATCGGTCGGTGCCAGGCAGCAGAAGTCAAGGGCAACTTTCGGCTGGCGTGACTGGGGATGTGGTGATGCCACCAACTCAGACAAAAGCAGAGAAAATGGAGCCTGATGGAGAGACGGGGCTGCAGCGATGGCGGTGCTGAGCCTGGCTAGAAAGTGCCGACTCGGAGATCAGCCAGGTGAGAGCTCACAGTCATGGCCTTGTCTCCTGAAACACCTTTACCTCACTTTTCTTTTGTCTTTCAAAAGATTAGACCTACACTCTCCACTATGGCAGCCACAAGCTCCCGGGGCTCCTAAGCACTTAAATGTGGTCTGCCTGAGTTGAGATGGGCTGTAAGCTTCAAAGACAGAAGTCCGAGTTAAGAAATGGTAAACACTTCATTATTATTTTCGTTTTCTAGATTACACAGTGAAATGACAACATTCAGTGTAGGTACAAAAGTTAACTTCACTTGCTTATTTTTAGTTCTTTTAATGTGGCTACTAGAAAATGTTAAATTCCATCTGTAACTCAAATTACATTCATACTCGACATCCCTGGACTAGACTTTACAGAACACCTAACTGACAATAGCATCCTTCTCCCATTTCCCGTACTCATCTCAGCTCTCTATAGACTTTCCACCTACAGCTAAAAACACAGGGGAAGAGAGGCCAGTTACAGAAGCTAAGAAAGAACATTCTCACTTGGGGTGTACCCAACATACCTCTTTTTCTTTCGACTTTAATGCCATGGTTAGTCCCTGAATGGCTTTGTCCCTCTTTAAACTATTTTTTTTTTCCGTAGCAATTTCTCTTTCCTTCTCTCTCAGGTCTTCCTGAAGTGCCTAAATTAGATTAGAAACAGATTCACTAAGCTTATGCGTTCTAACCAAAACGCACTGTAAATATATCTTGTGGAGCACACTCAAACGCAGTTAGTCCATCTTCCTCCTGCCCACCAGTGATTAATGTCTCGGAGCAGAGCCGAACGTCGCGGCGTCGACTCCCAGCTACCGCTCCCGGCAATGGCGCTGGGTGGAGGAAGGGGATCAGATCAGTTAGGACGATGACAGCTCCTCCCACGGGAAGGACTCCAGTGCCTTCCGGAATCTGAATACAGTCACAGCAGAGCCTCTGAGACCACACCACGTTATTTGGGGGAAATAACAGATCATTAATTTCACTCCTTAATGCTACAAAAGCTGGCAGAGACTCTGGTTTGATGGAGACTGAATATATGCATTTAGAGCCGGAGCTCACTCCTAATGATGATCGCGGCTGCCTCCCCCTAGGGCTGTGGGGAGGATCAAATCAGACGACGGACGGGAAAGCGCTTTCTCCGCTGGCACGGGTGCCGCAGGGGGCAGCTGCCGTGACCGGGGGACCCTGGAACAGGGGCTGGGCAATCAGGCGGGCAGGGCGAATCCTTGCTACACCTCTTCCTACTCTGTGACCCCGGGGACAGGACCTCGCCTCTCTGAGCCTCGTGTGTTACGCTTGCAAAATGGGAATGCCCACTCCAGAGAGTCATCGCCAAGGTCACGAACCCTTCTCGGAGGCATGACTGGCAGACAGTGGCACTCGGTGACTGACAGCTATTGTCGCACAGAATTAGCTGCTGCACTCGGAAGAAAGCCAAAGGCAAGGAAGGATACATCCTCAAGACATTTTTAAAACTGTATCACCATACCTGGATCCTCGCTTCAAGGCGATGTCTCTCCTCCTCCCGCTCCATCTGTGAGGCCTAAGAAAAGGCATTCATTGGTGCCCGGAAGGAACCCACAAACCAGGAGCTCCCCAGAAAGGTTAGAATGAGTGTATCATTTACCTTCTGTTCCCCGTCACTGAGGATCTCATGAAAATAGGCACCCACTCCTCTGTCTCAACTGAAGCCCACCAGAGGGAAGGATATAAAGACAAGCAACCCACACGGGCAGACCACCAGCCCCCAGGAGTGTGCACCAAGGGGCTGCGGGCCGTGCAGAAGCCACTGCAGCGCGGCGCCCCGGGACTCAGAGCGAGAAACAGACGCAGGCCAGTCGCAGCCAGAACCTAACCAGTGAGGCCGAAGGCTCACGGCGGGGTCGGGACAGAGAAGACCCGGCTCTACAGAAAGATCGAGACATTCCACGAACATCGAAACGTCCCCAGGCATGGAAGGACCCCATGCAGCAGCCACCCGGGGTCGAATCAGAGCCAGAAGATCTCCACCAGGCCTGCCTGCGCCTCTGGGCCCGCCCGCTTGCTTCAAAACAGCTGGGCGCCACCAAACACGGGGCCGGGGTCCCGGGGCCTCTGGGGTCTATAGCAGGGAGCCACCCCTTGGAGCCTGGAAAACTAGAACAACTCTCCTGAGTGTGTTCTCACACTCGACGAGGGGACTGTTCCCTCCACCTCGCAAGGTGCCAGGATTCATTAAGTGGAACCCTGACCCTCTTTTGAATGCCGCCAGGCCCAATACAAGTTACTTCCGTTCCCCACCCCCTCTGAAGTTCCACAGCTGACCTCAAGCCCACCTCTAACCACAGAGGCAAAACAGGTAAGTACCATGACGTCATTCTACAAAAAACCCCAATAGATAAAAATAAAGTTCCCGGGCTATAGCTTATTAATACACAGTAAAACAAAGACGTGCAGGTATGGACTGCATTTTTTTTTCTTCTCCCTATCCTACCGTTTTTTGTTTATATTTATTTTCATTCATCTTTTTTTCCTTGGCATGTGTGGGCCTCCCATTCATTTTTAAAACTGTATCACCATACCTGGATCCTCGCTTAAAATGTCTCCTCCTCCGCTCCATCTGTGAGGCCTAAGAAAAGGCATTCATTGGTGCCCGGAAGGAACCCACAAACCAGGAGCTCCCCAGAAAGGTTAGAATGAGTGTATCATTTACCTTCTGTTCCCCGTCACTGAGGATCTCATGAAAATAGGCACCCACTCCTCTGTCTCAACTGAAGCCCACCAGAGGGAAGGATATAAAGACAAGCAACCCACACGGGCAGACCACCAGCCCCCAGGAGTGTGCACCAAGGGGCTGCGGGCCGTGCAGAAGCCACTGCAGCGCGGCGCCCCGGGACTCAGAGCGAGAAACAGACGCAGGCCAGTCGCAGCCAGAACCTAACCAGTGAGGCCGAAGGCTCACGGCGGGGTCGGGACAGAGAAGACCCGGCTCTACAGAAAGATCGAGACATTCCACGAACATCGAAACGTCCCCAGGCATGGAAGGACCCCATGCAGCAGCCACCCGGGGTCGAATCAGAGCCAGAAGATCTCCACCAGGCCTGCCTGCGCCTCTGGGCCCGCCCGCTTGCTTCAAAACAGCTGGGCGCCACCAAACACGGGGCCGGGGTCCCGGGGCCTCTGGGGTCTATAGCAGGGAGCCACCCCTTGGAGCCTGGAAAACTAGAACAACTCTCCTGAGTGTGTTCTCACACTCGACGAGGGGACTGTTCCCTCCACCTCGCAAGGTGCCAGGATTCATTAAGTGGAACCCTGACCCTCTTTTGAATGCCGCCAGGCCCAATACAAGTTACTTCCGTTCCCCACCCCCTCTGAAGTTCCACAGCTGACCTCAAGCCCACCTCTAACCACAGAGGCAAAACAGGTAAGTACCATGACGTCATTCTACAAAAAACCCCAATAGATAAAAATAAAGTTCCCGGGCTATAGCTTATTAATACACAGTAAAACAAAGACGTGCAGGTATGGACTGCATTTTTTTTTCTTCTCCCTATCCTACCGTTTTTTGTTTATATTTATTTTCATTCATCTTTTTTTCCTTGGCATGTGTGGGCCTCCCATTGCAGTGGCCTCACTCACTTCAGAGTATCAGCAACGGGCACATGCGCCCCAGAGCGCTGACTTGTAACTGCACACACCAGCTCAGCCGCTCCATTGGATCTTCCCAGGCCAGGGATCAAACCGGTGCCCCTTGCAGTGCAAGGTGGACTCTTTATCCACTGGACAACCAGGGAAGTCCTGGACTGCATTTTTAACCAACTCTATAATAATACAAGGCTCGAAGGAAAAAGAAAAAACCTGTCAGGACCCCCGACAAAGGAGGTTTCTGTTAATTGCTCAGCTGACAACAGGACTTGATATTTTGAGGCCACTCTGAGCAAACTGTGGGGCCTGAAGGTGCGTCTATTTCCTGCAGAGGCGCCTGGCTGGCTGATGCGGCCCCCTCCTCCGGGTCCCGCAGCCTCACCGCACTCTCTCTCCCCTGGTCTCCCCTCGGAGCAGCACAACGTCCTCGGAGCTCTCCAGACAACACGGTTTCATCAGAAGATGCCATCTGAGATTTCTCCTCTTTAAGGCACTGAATTAAAGCGTCTTTGCTCTTCAAAGACAGTTTCAGCTCCTCAATCAGTCTGAAAGAGAACAAAATTTAAATATTAATTCTAAGCTCTTAGCTCAGTGGAACAGGAGGAGGTAGAAAACGGGGCCAGACATCTTCAAAGTAGGCGCGTCCAACGACTGAAGAGCAACGTTGTGCAGGTGGGGGAGTGAGGGCCAGAATTCACGCGGCGCGCGCGTCCCCTCGCCTCCAGCCCAGCCGCGGTCAGGCCACCCTCCGAGCAGCCAGACCATGATCGAGTCACACCCCTGTTCAGACTTCCATCAGCCCGCACCAGCAGCGGCCATGGATTACGCACTTGAGGGTGCTGGGAAACCTTCTCTCCCAAGGCAATTTGGCAGTGAGACTTGAACAAACACGACTGACAGAGCAGGACTGCTCCAGCGAGCGCCAAAGCACAGAGTGTGTCTCTCCAAGCCTTCTGAGGGCAAAGTGTGGAACACGCTGGCTTCCAAGATCAAGCCAAACTCCTCGGCCGGGCCCTCGCGGCCTGGAGGGCTGAGGAGGTCAGAGGCCCCACGGACGGCTGCTGTCTCCTCTCTCACGGGAAGTGGCCACCCTGTCCGTCGCCGGGGAGAGCGCGCCATGCCTTCCCCCGGGCCTCTCCAGGAGCCAGCTGTTCCGCGCCTCCAGCCCCCTGCCCACTCCACTCCCTAGACTGCCCTTCACATCGCTCCCACCTCCACCTGACCAACACCCACCCGCTCAGCCGCCATCGTGAGTCAGCCGTGCCCTCCCTTCTGCGCCCCGGAGGTCCCCTCAGGTACAGCTGAGCACCTCCTTCTCTGGGTCATCAAATTACCCCACACCAATGGCTCCCTGACCTCCGCCAAGCTACTTAATTTCTCTGAGCCTGCATTCTCCCCGCTATAAAGTAGGGGCAACTCGCTTATGTGGAATGAAGACAAGCTACTTAAAATGCTGCAGGACTCCAGGCATACGGCAGAACTCAACGAATACCTGTGGCTAGAATTACTTTTTTTTTTAACATTTGGCCATTTTGTCAGAGGACCCTCAGAAGAATCTTTCTAGCTAAATCTAGAAAGCACCTGTGGCATAGAAAGAGCAACAGCTGCAAGCTGAATGCTTCAGTGCCGGAGCGAATCAGTCTGAAAGAGAACAAAATTTAAATATTAATTCTAAGCTCTTAGCTCAGTGGAACAGGAGGAGGTAGAAAACGGGCCAGACATCTTCAAAGTAGGCGCGTCCAACGACTGAAGAGCAACGTTGTGCAGGTGGGGGAGTGAGGGCCAGAATTCACGCGGCGCGCGCGTCCCCTCGCCTCCAGCCCAGCCGCGGTCAGGCCACCCTCCGAGCAGCCAGACCATGATCGAGTCACACCCCTGTTCAGACTTCCATCAGCCCGCACCAGCAGCGGCCATGGATTACGCACTTGAGGGTGCTGGGAAACCTTCTCTCCCAAGGCAATTTGGCAGTGAGACTTGAACAAACACGACTGACAGAGCAGGACTGCTCCAGCGAGCGCCAAAGCACAGAGTGTGTCTCTCCAAGCCTTCTGAGGGCAAAGTGTGGAACACGCTGGCTTCCAAGATCAAGCCAAACTCCTCGGCCGGGCCCTCGCGGCCTGGAGGGCTGAGGAGGTCAGAGGCCCCACGGACGGCTGCTGTCTCCTCTCTCACGGGAAGTGGCCACCCTGTCCGTCGCCGGGGAGAGCGCGCCATGCCTTCCCCAGGGCCTCTCCAGGAGCCAGCTGTTCCGCGCCTCCAGCCCCCTGCCCACTCCACTCCCTAGACTGCCCTTCACATCGCTCCCACCTCCACCTGACCAACACCCACCCGCTCAGCCGCCATCGTGAGTCAGCCGTGCCCTCCCTTCTGCGCCCCGGAGGTCCCCTCAGGTACAGCTGAGCACCTCCTTCTCTGGGTCATCAAATTACCCCACACCAATGGCTCCCTGACCTCCGCCAAGCTACTTAATTTCTCTGAGCCTGCATTCTCCCCGCTATAAAGTAGGGGCAACTCGCTTATGTGGAATGAAGACAAGCTACTTAAAATGCTGCAGGACTCCAGGCATACGGCAGAACTCAACGAATACCTGTGGCTAGAATTACTTTTTTTTTTAACATTTGGCCATTTTGTCAGAGGACCCTCAGAAGAATCTTTCTAGCTAAATCTAGAAAGCACCTCAGTGGCATAGAAAGAGCAACAGCTCGCAAGCTGAATGCTTCCCGAGTGCCGGAGCGAAGGTGGTGACGGAGCTTAAAGCAGCTGAAGGGCCGAGCACTGCGGCCGGGCACATCTGAAAATGCACGTCCGCTCCAAACGCCTGTTTTGAAATCCTAACCTCCAAAGGGGCGGGGGTTAAGAGGTGGGGTCTTTGGGCAGATACAAAGTCATGATGGCAGCATGAATGGAGTTCCAAAAAGACCCTGAACCCCTCCCGCCAGGCTGGGACACAAGGAAAAGCCCAAGACCCAGAAGCGGGCCTTCATCCAACCATGATGGCACCCGATTTCAGACTTCTAGCCTTCAGAATGCAAGCAGTAAGTTTCTACTGTTCGTAAGCTGCCCAATCTGTGATGTTCTGTTAAGGCACCATAAAAGGACCAAAATAAATGACTACGGAGGGAACCAGGCAGCACAGGGACAAAGCCCCCCAAAATTCTGGAAAGAGGAGCAAGACTGCCCTCTAGGGGCTCAACTCTGAAATCAACACACAGTCAACTGGAGAGGTAAAAAAGTCATCAAGCTGTACACTTCCAATGGATTTGTTGTGCTGCATGTAATTTATACTTCAATCAAATTGATTTGTTCTAGTTACTCTAGACGGGGACAGGAAAGGAGCAGGGCAGCCCTGTGGGGGCCGTGGCTGACCTGGAGCACCAGCCCCGTCTAAGGGCGCGGCCGCAGTCCAGCAAGACCCTGGCCCAGTCCTGCTGACAGAACAGAACAGGATAATGACACAGGAAGTGGTGGAAGCCCCAGTAGGGACTGACAGGGAGAAAACCTATGGCCTTTGGGAGGCCACTGTTAGCTCAGAGAAAGCTGCTGAGACCCTGTGGAATGAAAACAGGCCCGCTTAACTACCAAGCCATAAACAAAAGCACGAGCTATGCCCCAGGTCAATAAAGTCAAAGATAAAAACGTCACCACCCTTCAGCTGATTTGAATAAACTCAATGACAGTCCTCTTTTGACCTCTAAGGGTCAGACACTCCCCTGCCCAATACAAAGGAGGAGCCAGTGATACAGGCCTAACGTCCAGGTGAAGAATGAGGAAGAAGGAGATCTTTTCCCCTCCAACTTTCTTTTGATTCTAACAGTGTAGCCCACTTAATCCTCAGGACAGAGCCTCCAGGCCTGGCCACTTGGATCTCTCACAAGTGTCCTATATTAACAAATCGACTTCCTGCCTGTCACCGCGCCGCTCACCAAATCCCTTCTGAGCTGAGACACAAGGAACCTGAACTTCAGCAAGTCCAGACACCAGGTGAGTGATTCTGATTAAAAGACCGTGGGTTTGGGACTTCCCTGGCAGTCCAGTGGGTAAAGTCTGCCTTGCAGTACAAGGGGCACCAGTTTGATCCCTAGCCCGGGAAGATCCCACGTGCTGCAGAGCGGGCTGGACCGGTGTGTCCGTCCAGGACGGGTGCTCTACAACGAGAGAGACCATTGCAGTGGGAGGCTCACACAGGCCAAAGAAAAAAAATGGATAAAAGTGGGCTTCCCTGGTGGTCCAGTGGGTAAGGATACCGCCTTGCAGTGCAAGGGGCGCCGGTTCGAGCCCTGGCCTGGGAAGATCCCACGTGCCGCGGAGCGGCTGGACAGATGTGTCCAATTACCGAGCCGGAGCTCTGGAGCGCATGCGCCCAGAACCGGCGCTCTGCGACCAGAGGCCACCATGATGGGAGGCCCACAGAAGCCAAAGAACAAAGATAGACGAAAATAGATAAATGAAAGACCACTATAAGTGGCCCACCTGCCCCCTCCCACCGCCCCTCCCCTCCCCACATTCAAAAATAAATAAATAAATAAATCTTTTTTAAAAAAATAGATAAAAGTAAATACATAAAAACCCAATAAAACAGGCCAAAATTTTTTTTAAAAAGTCCCAACCTAGGCTTTGGCTGGGTTCGAGTCCTGGCACATAGGTTCAAGTTCCAAAAAGAAGTGTGTGGTTTCATTGCCAGGTTTTCAAGAAAAGCTGGAAATCTACACTTTCACCTGAAATGAGCTTTTTTTTTTTCCTAACGTTAACAACAAATTCAAAGTTTTCAAAGCACTATGTGGGCCAAATACAACATGCCTGTGGGCTGTATCGACTCCTCCGGGCCTACTGCCTTGGAGACACAGACTAGCTGTAAGGTCAGACGGAAGGAAATCAGGCAGCTAGAGCAGGTACCTTTGAAGAGGGTGGTGGCAGCCCAGGAGGACACAGGCAGGGCCTGTCCCAGTGTGGGCCCTGCTGAGCGGCGGTCAGTCGTGTGACGAATCTGGATGCATCTCAACAGGGCGTGACCATGGACCCCTGTTCCATCCAGTTCTATGCTTTGTAACTCACCTCTGAACTCAGCTTAGCTTCCTGGGCAAGCCCCGGGAAGGCCCTCCTTCAGGGAGGGAACACAAAGCTCGCAGTCCCAGGAGAATTCCTCCACAGGGAGGGCCACACCCAAGCAAGGGAGCAAGCAGAAATCCAGAGCTGGTTCAGGGAGCATGGCTGCGGCCCTAGACCCGAGAGACAGCTGCACTTTCAGGCTTCTGTCAAGTTACCAGCTTGTTTTGTCTCGTGAGCAATGTGAATCCACGTCCTCCAAGACTGTTTTCCCCTTTTTCCTCTGGCTACCAGGAAGGTTACAGCCAAAACCTAAATGCTGAATTTAATAGCAGAACTTTCAGCATTAATTTCTCTCTACTAATTCTATCTTCAGTGTCACAGTCCACGGGGTCACGAAGAGTTGGACATGACCGATAGACTAAACTGAACTGAATTCTGTCTCTGGCCTCATTTCACTATCCTGTTCCTTTTCCTTTCACCCCGATTTTATCCCTAGTTTTCTCACCACGGGGACCAAGTAGAAAAAGAAGGGAACAAAGGTAAGAAGGGAGACTCTGCCCCTTGTTTTGGATCATGCAGTGCTGGGCTAGGATGCTGCAGGCACGTCCGACTCTTTGCAACCCCACGGACTGCAGCCCACCAGGCTCCTCTGTCCACGGGATTCTCCAGGCAATCCTGGAGTGGGCTGCCATGCCTCCCCACGGGATCTTGCCGACCCAGGGATGGAACCCAGGTCTCCTATGTCTCCGGCACTGGCAGGTGGGCTCTTTACCCCTAGCGCCACCTGGGAAGCCCTTTTGTGGATTCCGCTGTCAGGAATATGGACGTCAGAGCCTCCCAGGGTGAGAGCCCACCTGTCCTTCGCCTCCAGGACCAGAGCCGCCTCCAGGTCCCCCTCGTGCATCTTCTTCATCTCTGAAAGCTTGTTCTCCAAGCTCAACCGCAGAGCCTTCTCCGCTTCTGTCCCCGCGTAGGCCTTTTCCAGTTCTGCCTGGGCGGCTTTCACATCCTAGAGTTAAATTAAATGTATTTGATGCAATTTTTCAATACAATTGGGAACATTTTGAAAGGAAATTGGATTAAAATATAAATATTTATGACTTTTCTCCGGCACATTTCCCCTCCCTGAATTGTACGACACAGGGAGAGAGTCAGTAATAAATACGTTCACCAGCCACTTCCCCCTCTTGTATCCTGAAGAGTAACAGGCATTTCCAATGGGAAAGACTAGACAAGCACCGTATTTGGGGTTTTGAAAAATCGGATCAGTATTTACAGCTTCAGTGAGAACGAGGAGAAACGTGTCTCTCAGGAGCTAAACACACACCAACTCCTGGGAGTCACCACCGTCTCCACACACGCTCGTCCCACACACCACCTCCTCACTTTCTTTTTCAAATGTTAACTGTACAACTCTGAAGTGTATCTTTTAAGTTTCCAAGGTGATGTGGGTGGTGAGAAATTCTACGTTCTTCCTGAGAGCTCAGAGAAGCCAACAGGGAAATTATCTAGATTACGCAGGCGGCGTCTGCGGGAGGGAAAAGGTCCTGGCGCTCAGGAGAGTGACCTGACGGGGGACCTGAATCTCCGAGCCGTCATGCCAACTGCCTCTGACCACTCCACAAAAATGAACGTCAAATCAAACCAGGCTCAAAGCCCGGCTCTCCCAGTGACCTGTGGAGGAACTCGAGCAGCCCCTTCACCGCCCCGAGCCCCAGTGTCCCAACCTACAGAACTGGGACAGGGACGTCCCTGGCGCTCCAGTGGCTACGACGCCCAGGTCCCAATGCAGGGGGCTGGGGTTCAACGCCTAGTCAGGGAACTACGTCTCAGACACCACAACTAAAGATCCCACGTGCCTCAGCTAGGACTTGGAGCAGCCAAATAAATAATTTTAAAAAAACAAAATCACCACCACCTCTGTCAAATGCCTGCTACACCACAGGAAGCTCCAAAACTGCTGACTTCCTCTTCCCTGCAAGCCCCCTCCATGGTGCCGCCTCCAGCACCGTCTCCCACGAGGGCGCGAGCCTGGCAAGCTCACTGACAGCTGGGGAAAACTTTCCAATATTCAGGGACCAAAAAAAAAAAAAAAACAGCAAAATCTACTATTTCCTGAGTGCCTACGGATGCCAGGCTTTGAGCAAGGAGCTTTATTTATATTATCTTTGATCCTCACTCGACTCTAGAAAGTTACATACTGAGAGACAGACTAGGAAAGTTCAGGACAGAGGCTCTGCAGCCAGACGCCCTGGCATTCACTGCCTGGGTGACTCTATGCAAGGGATGTGGCCACTCTGTGCCGGCGTCAGGGTTCAATTTCTGGGTCAGGAAGATTCCCTGGAGTGGCAATGGCAACCCACTCCAGTATTCTTGCCTGGAGAATTCCATGGACAGAGGAACCTGGCAGGCTACAGGCCATGGGGTCACCAACAGTCAGACACGATGCAGGGACTAAACAACAAAATTTAAACAGGACTAGTGAGTGTTTCTCTGTGTACTTCCGAGTCCTCATCCAAAGAACGGAGACAGTAAAAGCCAGTGTGCAAGGTGTAAAGATATGAATTCCTTACGCAAAGTGCCCAGAATGGGGCTGGAGCCCAAGAGGTGCTCAATAAAGGGGTCTTGTTTCTGCTGATACTCTGACAGGTTATGAAAAAAGGAACAAAATCCTGTCCCCTCTGTTATGAACCCACTGAGAAAAACACAGCCTCCTCGGGGCTTCCAGACTTGCCTCTTCCAGGAGGAGGATTCTCTTGGTTAGGAGATCCTCGACCTGCCGCACCTTCTTCTTAGCGTCTTCCTTCACCCGCTGAACTTCAGAGCCGCCCCCTCCGGCAAGGCTCTCGACTGCTTTGCTGTGAAAAGAGGCAAAGACGTAAAATGCACGAGAGCAACGGTCAGATGGGGATTCCAGTTGCTCCAAAGAGACAACCAGTATTTGCTGGTCCCTTCGCCCACAGACCTGTGCTGAAGTTTTTTATTTCATTGATATTTGTACTTCAAAACCATACATGATGCAATATATACATATACGAAACCAACCATACACCTTCAACCTACACAATGTTATATTTTAATTATATTTCAATTAAAACACATCTAGGGGCTTCCCTGGTGGTCCAGTGGGCAAAGAGCCCGCCTTGCAGTGCAAGGGGCACCGGGTCAATCCCTGGCCCGGGAAGATCCCACGTGCCACAGACAGGCTGGACGGGTGCGCCCAATCACGAGCCAGCTCTCTGGAGCGCGTGCGCCCAGAGCCGGCACTCTGCAACAAGAGAGGCCACTGCGATGGGAGGCCCACACAGGCCAAAGAATAAAGACGGATGAAAATAAAAAATGTAAGTGGCCAAAATTGAAAAAAAAACCCACAGCTATGTGATATGTGTATATGTGTGCATATATATACACATATATATAGTGTGTGTGGATACACACAGACACTATCCAGTGACTTTCTTAGGATCAATTCCTAGAAAGGGAATTACTAAGTCAAAGGATAAGCACACTTTTTTTTTTTTGCTGTGCTGGGTCTTTGTTTCTCAGAGGGGATTCTTCTCTACTTGCAGCAAGCAGGGGCCACTCTCCAGCTGCGGTACTTGGGCTTCTCACTGTCGGGGCCTCTCCCGTGGCAGAGCGTGGACTCTGGGGCACGTGGACTCGGTAGCTGTGGCTCCCAGGCTCTGGAACAGAGGCTCAGTCGTCGCGGCGCACGGGCCCAGTCGCTCTGGGGCATGTGGGACCCTCCCAACCAGCGCTCGAACCCATGTCTCCTGCACTGGCAGGCGGACTCTTTCACCAGCGAACCACCAGAAACGCCCCAGGATAAGCACACTTTTAAGACGTTTGACAATGACTGCCCCATTTCCCCACTGTGAAAGTGCTGAGAAGAGCTGGTGTGACAATCCAGCGTGCAAGCAGCAGGAGGCAGGGGACTTTCCTGGAGGTCCAGGGGTTAAGATACCGCATACCCACAGCAGGGGTTCAAAAGTAACGTCTGTCAGATGGCGCAGCCACAAAAAAAGAAAGAAAGAGGATCAGGAAGTACTGAAAATAAACGTTAAGGAGAAAGACCTTCTGCCACTGGAGGGAAAGCACCTCAAGCCCAGCACAACCGCTCCGCGAGCACCAGCAGCGACGGAGCAAAGGGGGTGATCTGTTCTCTGCCTCCTGCCACCATCTCTGATGTAAAAGGCACAGTTCACATCGCCAGGCGTCTTGGGACAAACCAAAATCTAGGGGCTTCCTGGTGGTCCAGTGGGCAAAGAGCCCGCCTTGCAGTGCAAGGCACGGGTCAATCCTGGCCCGGGAAGATCCCACGTGCCACAGACAGGCTGGACGGGTGCGCCCAATCACGAGCCAGCTCTCTGGAGCGCGTGCGCCCAGAGCCGGCACTCTGCAACAAGAGAGGCCACTGCGATGGGAGGCCCACACAGGCCAAAGAATAAAGACGGATGAAAATAAAAAATGTAAGTGGCCAAAATTGAAAAAAAAACCCACAGCTATGTGATATGTGTATATGTGTGCATATATATACACATATATATAGTGTGTGTGGATACACACAGACACTATCCAGTGACTTTCTTAGGATCAATTCCTAGAAAGGGAATTACTAAGTCAAAGGATAAGCACACTTTTTTTTTTTTGCTGTGCTGGGTCTTTGTTTCTCAGAGGGGATTCTTCTCTACTTGCAGCAAGCAGGGGCCACTCTCCAGCTGCGGTACTTGGGCTTCTCACTGTCGGGGCCTCTCCCGTGGCAGAGCGTGGACTCTGGGGCACGTGGACTCGGTAGCTGTGGCTCCCAGGCTCTGGAACAGAGGCTCAGTCGTCGCGGCGCACGGGCCCAGTCGCTCTGGGGCATGTGGGACCCTCCCAACCAGCGCTCGAACCCATGTCTCCTGCACTGGCAGGCGGACTCTTTCACCAGCGAACCACCAGAAACGCCCCAGGATAAGCACACTTTTAAGACGTTTGACAATGACTGCCCCATTTCCCCACTGTGAAAGTGCTGAGAAGAGCTGGTGTGACAATCCAGCGTGCAAGCAGCAGGAGGCAGGGGACTTTCCTGGAGGTCCAGGGGTTAAGATACCGCATACCCACAGCAGGGGTTCAAAAGTAACGTCTGTCAGATGGCGCAGCCACAAAAAAAGAAAGAAAGAGGATCAGGAAGTACTGAAAATAAACGTTAAGGAGAAAGACCTTCTGCCACTGGAGGGAAAGCACCTCAAGCCCAGCACAACCGCTCCGCGAGCACCAGCAGCGACGGAGCAAAGGGGGTGATCTGTTCTCTGCCTCCTGCCACCATCTCTGATGTAAAAGGCACAGTTCACATCGCCAGGCGTCTTGGGACATCCGCTCTGCCTGACCAGCAGTGGTGGGGCTGGCACCCCCAAACCAGACACGGGGCCACCACCACGGACGCCCTTCATGTCAGTTCCCAGAAAAGAAAAACAAGGTCAGATGTGCATTTGTGAGACTCAGAGCAGTTCTCATCAGATTTCTAAAGTGACTGCGGGTTTCCAAAAGGCAGAATAATAAAGGAAATGGCTCCACCTAAAGCTGGTTTTTCAGAAAAAAATGGTAAAAGAATAAATCTATTCATCGCCAGCCTCCCATGCCCTACTTTAAGGGTCTATGACATTTTTCCAACCAGGAGCCACGTGACCAGCCACTCACATGTACAGGCCATGTGCGTTTCTGACTGAGAACAATGCAAAGTCAAGAGGCCCATCCTTGCCGTCCCAAGGCTCAGACATGAGTCGCCTACGAATAAAAGATTTTATTCATATCTCGTTCCTTTCACCAATAGGCCTTCAGAAGCACACACCCCCCACCCGCCGCCCGCCATGTCATGATACCATTTTAATGGAATTCAGTGTGAACAACTGGAAGAAACAGGGGCTCTGGGACTGAACAGACCTGTTTCCAAATTTTGGCTCTATCGTGTGCTCAGTGTGACTCTGGGTAAATTAACTGTTACACCACCATTTCCTCCTTTAAAAAAGGAGACAATAACCTCTTAGAACTTTAACACGCTAACATGTGGGACATTCCTCTCTGATCTGAGTGCTGGCTGCTAGCCTGTTGTCCCCGAGGCCACCGCCATGCTTGCCCTGGCTCAGAAGCTGGCAGAGGCCTCATTGCCAACCTCAATGGGCATCTGAGCTGAGAACAGATTCTCAGGCCAGAACTAAGGCCACCACAGCCACCTCCTGTCGTGAAATGGCCTTGGCCCCCACCCCCAACTCCCATCCCCTCACTCCCAATCAGGACTGTCTGGAATTCACGATGATTCTCCATCCTTTCTTATCGCTCCTCAAGAGGCATTCTATTCTGTATGGCTGAAAGGTCTCTGTATTAGCAGCTTTCCCCTCCTGAGCCCTGGACACAGGATTTCCCCAGCCCTGAATGTCCACTGGCCAAGTGGTTTAGCCCTTGGGCTTTGTAGAGACTTCACTAGAAAATGGCCCGCTCCAGTACCCCACCCTCCCCCTCATCCAGCAAGTGCAAACACACTGGCTCCTCCTCCCAGCCCTGATCAAACGCTTGTGTTCTGCAGTCTGAATCATATACATTGTCAAGAGGCTGACTACAATTTTTAACAAGTATTGGTATTATTCAGTTTGGGTACATTTTAGTTATACCAATAAAATACATTCCCAATAATAAATGTTCCAACTTTTCATTTATCATCTTTGTACTTTACAGTTACTGTAGCAATAAAATTTATACTCAGCAGTATGGTGCAATTTTCCCCTACTAACGGAATTATTTTTGTTTGTGTTTTAAAGCTGCAGAGATAAAATTTACTCCCAACAATATGTCTGCTTTTGTTCTTAACATCCCGTTATTGTAACAGAGAAATATACTAATAGGAAGCCAGTGAACATACATGTTTACTCCACGGCAAGGTGGAGAGAACTCCAGAGGCGACCAAGCCCAGTTTTGAGACCACAGGAACTGGGCAAGTCCTTCCATCAGCTGAGCCTCAGTTTTCTCTTCACTCAAATGGGAATATAGGCTGCCTCAACCAGTTGTAAAATTAGATGTGATAAAGCATGTCAATTGCCAGGCACAGGGTCGAGGGCAAAGCAGGACCTCAATAAATGTTAGTTCTCAGGGGGCTGGGAGGGAAGCTCACGAGGGAGGTGATAAACGTAAACTTAGAGCTGACTCACAGAGCTGTACTGCAGAAACCAACACAACATTGTAAAGCAATCATCTTGCAATTAAGAATGGAATTTTTTTAAAAGTTTGTTCCCGCCTTCTTTCTTTATAGAATCTGGGACAACAGGTAAGAGACTGCAAGACAGAAGGAGAGGAAGGGTTTAGAGAAGCTGGTCTAATCCAGCTTTCCACCCAATGAAAGAAAGAACTTTCTGTGAACACCCCCTTTGCTACCTTGTAACATTTCCTCTTGACTCTATCCTAATTACAGCTCTTTAGGAAAATCAGGAGCTTCTGCTGTGACAGATGCTGAGCAGTTCAAGGGACGAGAGAGGCGTCATCAGCAGGTAAGCAGTGAACACGGCTCGGGGCCGGTGCCAGGCCATCCACACAAAGGCCTCAGGCATTAGGAACAGCGGAGAAGTCAAGACTCAGAAGCCAAACCCCCAGCCACGGGCTGAGCCCACCCGGAGCCCCTGTCCTCTGCACCGGCCTCTCCTCAAGGAGGGGAAAAGGCTCTCCACCACACAGCATGTGCAGTCGTGCCAGAGAAAGGACAATCACACACAGGAAAATACATAAAGTACATGAAACCTAGGGCTGGGCCGCAAGTCAGGCGCTTGAGCTCGAATCCCAGTTCTGGTCTTTCCAAGTGGTTTTGCTGTGGTTTTTCCCTTCTCCAGGTCAGAATGCCCCCTCTACAAAAGGTGGTTTTCCAAAAAAGTTGCCTCGTTCCCAGGAGAATGAGGGAAGGTAAGTGGACTTGAAAGCAGTTTACAAACTGTAGTAAAGTGTTCCATACATATGGGATCACTGTTCTATGCCAGAGGAGTCCGTGAAGAGGCTGAGGTGCGGACCAGCCAGCCACGGGACTGTGCACGAGCCTCTAGGCAGGGAGACCACAGGAGAGGCAGGAGTGTTTTTTACTAACTAATAGGAAGCCTAACATACTTTACTCCACGGCAAGGTGGAGAGAACTCCAGAGGCGACCAAGCCCAGTTTTGAGACCACAGGAACTGGGCAAGTCCTTCCATCAGCTGAGCCTCAGTTTTCTCTTCACTCAAATGGGAATATAGGCTGCCTCAACCAGTTGTAAAATTAGATGTGATAAAGCATGTCAATTGCCAGGCACAGGGTCGAGGGCAAAGCAGGACCTCAATAAATGTTAGTTCTCAGGGGGCTGGGAGGGAAGCTCACGAGGGAGGTGATAAACGTAAACTTAGAGCTGACTCACAGAGCTGTACTGCAGAAACCAACACAACATTGTAAAGCAATCATCTTGCAATTAAGAATGGAATTTTTTTAAAAGTTTGTTCCCGCCTTCTTTCTTTATAGAATCTGGGACAACAGGTAAGAGACTGCAAGACAGAAGGAGAGGAAGGGTTTAGAGAAGCTGGTCTAATCCAGCTTTCCACCCAATGAAAGAAAGAACTTTCTGTGAACACCCCCTTTGCTACCTTGTAACATTTCCTCTTGACTCTATCCTAATTACAGCTCTTTAGGAAAATCAGGAGCTTCTGCTGTGACAGATGCTGAGCAGTTCAAGGGACGAGAGAGGCGTCATCAGCAGGTAAGCAGTGAACACGGCTCGGGGCGGTGCCAGGCCATCCACACAAAGGCCTCAGGCATTAGGAACAGCGGAGAAGTCAAGACTCAGAAGCCAAACCCCCAGCCACGGGCTGAGCCCACCCGGAGCCCCTGTCCTCTGCACCGGCCTCTCCTCAAGGAGGGGAAAAGGCTCTCCACCACACAGCATGTGCAGTCGTGCCAGAGAAAGGACAATCACACACAGGAAAATACATAAAGTACATGAAACCTAGGGCTGGGCCGCAAGTCAGGCGCTTGAGCTCGAATCCCAGTTCTGGTCTTTCCAAGTGGTTTTGCTGTGGTTTTTCCCTTCTCCAGGTCAGAATGCCCCCTCTACAAAAGGTGGTTTTCCAAAAAAGTTGCCTCGTTCCCAGGAGAATGAGGGAAGGTAAGTGGACTTGAAAGCAGTTTACAAACTGTAGTAAAGTGTTCCATACATATGGGATCACTGTTCTATGCCAGAGGAGTCCGTGAAGAGGCTGAGGTGCGGACCAGCCAGCCACGGGACTGTGCACGAGCCTCTAGGCAGGGAGACCACAGGAGAGGGGTGCGGGCCGGAAGCGAAGGGGAAGCAAAGCCAGGGTGGCAGGGGCAGGACGTTTTCAACATCTGTGCATCGTGTGGGATGAGGCACTGGTGGAAAGCAAGCTGGAGCGGGGGAGTCACTGGGAACATCCCTGAGCAGAAGCCCTGCCCTGGGAGGCATCCTGACACCGCCCTTCCCACCCCGTACCCAGCCCGGCAGACTCTGCTTCCTCAACGTGCTCCCCTTCCTCCCCAACAGCTCATCAGACTCTCCCCTCAGCTACGGGACTAGCCTCCTAACCCGCCTCCCTGCTTCCACCCCTGCTCCCTTCACAGAACATTCCCCACTTGGCCTCCAGAGTGACCTTAAAAAAAATAAAAAAGCCCTGATTGTGTTAGTGGCTTAAAACTCGTGACCATTTTCCATCTGATCTCTGAACTCTTCAGCATAGTCTCAAGACCTTGCAAGACAAGACCAAGCCCCCAAGATCTGCCAGACAGCCTGGGACCTGCAGATTCCCTTCTCCTTCAAGACTCTCTCTCCACTCTTTGCCCTGGGTAAGGCTGCCTTACCCTCTGATCTCATCTCATCTCAAATGCTACCTTCCCTGCTACAGACCCATAGGTACAGACCTACTGCCACTGCTCTCTCATGGCGCCTTTCTTCTTCTCAGGGCTCTTTTCCCAGGGACTTTTATCCCTTCACTGCTTCCAGAATGTAAGCCCCACGTGCTATTTGGATCACTGCTCTATTCCCGGAACCTAGGCCAGTACTCATTAATCCTGTGCAGTCGTGCCAGAGAAAGGACAATCACACACAGGAAAATACATAAAGTACATGAAACCTAGGGCTGGGCCCAAGTCAGGCGCTTGAGCTCGAATCCCAGTTCTGGTCTTTCCAAGTGGTTTTGCTGTGGTTTTTCCCTTCTCCAGGTCAGAATGCCCCCTCTACAAAAGGTGGTTTTCCAAAAAAGTTGCCTCGTTCCCAGGAGAATGAGGGAAGGTAAGTGGACTTGAAAGCAGTTTACAAACTGTAGTAAAGTGTTCCATACATATGGGATCACTGTTCTATGCCAGAGGAGTCCGTGAAGAGGCTGAGGTGCGGACCAGCCAGCCACGGGACTGTGCACGAGCCTCTAGGCAGGGAGACCACAGGAGAGGGGTGCGGGCCGGAAGCGAAGGGGAAGCAAAGCCAGGGTGGCAGGGGCAGGACGTTTTCAACATCTGTGCATCGTGTGGGATGAGGCACTGGTGGAAAGCAAGCTGGAGCGGGGGAGTCACTGGGAACATCTCTGAGCAGAAGCCCTGCCCTGGGAGGCATCCTGACACCGCCCTTCCCACCCCGTACCCAGCCCGGCAGACTCTGCTTCCTCAACGTGCTCCCCTTCCTCCCCAACAGCTCATCAGACTCTCCCCTCAGCTACGGGACTAGCCTCCTAACCCGCCTCCCTGCTTCCACCCCTGCTCCCTTCACAGAACATTCCCCACTTGGCCTCCAGAGTGACCTTAAAAAAAATAAAAAAGCCCTGATTGTGTTAGTGGCTTAAAACTCGTGACCATTTTCCATCTGATCTCTGAACTCTTCAGCATAGTCTCAAGACCTTGCAAGACAAGACCAAGCCCCCAAGATCTGCCAGACAGCCTGGGACCTGCAGATTCCCTTCTCCTTCAAGACTCTCTCTCCACTCTTTGCCCTGGGTAAGGCTGCCTTACCCTCTGATCTCATCTCATCTCAAATGCTACCTTCCCTGCTACAGACCCATAGGTACAGACCTACTGCCACTGCTCTCTCATGGCGCCCTTTCTTCTTCTCAGGGCTCTTTTCCCAGGGACTTTTATCCCCTTCACTGCTTCCAGAATGTAAGCCCCACGTGCTATTTGGATCACTGCTCTATTCCCCGGAACCTAGGCCAGTACTACATAATAACAACTGCTTGATAGCTGCTGAGTACATTAACCAAGCTGATCAGACCAAAAGGGATCTGAACTTCAGTCCAGGCTCCTGGGCTATCTGTGTGTACAAACGTGGACATCAGCCCCCCCCCACACACAGCCCAGTGTGCTGGTATTGAGGTGTGCACACTGTGGCCTTTGAGAGTCTGGGTTTCCACGTACACACACCTGGCTAGACACAAGAGGCCCAGCCAAGATCTGCAGCACACAGGGTACCAAGTGCGAAATATACTGAATTCTACTGCTGGCTTCTAGGCTTGGTGAAGTCAAGTTGACTTCCTCCCCAGAGAAAGATGTGGCTTCCGAACAACAACAAAAGCAACCAACGAGAACAATGAGTGAAGGGAATTCCCTAGTGGCCCAGTGGTTAGGACTTGGCATGTTCACTGCTGTGGGCCCAGGTTCAATGGGAAACTAAGATCCCGCAAGTTGTTAGGCACAGAGAAAAGAAAAAAACAAATGAAAAACCACCTCTTAACCTAGTTTGTTCATTCATTTATTCATCACTTATTCACTCAGAAAATACCACGTGCCCAAAGTCAGTAACCCTGAGAAGCCTGGACCAGGGGACTCCAGTCTCCTCAAGTCCACAGCAGGCCACTTCAGCAGCTATGGCGCCCAGCCCCGTCCTGAACACCTGTGGTGATGGTGTAGTCGCTCGGTCATGCCCGAGACTTTGCGACCCCATGGGCTGTAGACCCGCCCCTCTGTCCGTGAGACTTCCCAGGCAAGAATACTGGAGCAGGTTGCCATTTCCAGCTCCAGAGGATCTTCGTGACCCAGGGATCGAACCCATGTCTCCTGCACTGCAGGCAGATTCTTTACCACTGAGCCACAGGGAGGCCCTCGCAACGCAGCTGTGCCCCAGGTCAAAGACTCGAGGGCCACCACGGAGTTCTGCTGCCAGGTCTGCCCACGTGAGCTCACTTCCACGTAAGCCTCAAGCCAGCTCCTTGGTGGGTCGGCTCTGGGAAGTCATACTCGTCTCTCAAATCAAGCGAAACTCGGCACACTTCGGTGTGAGCCCCCCACTCCGTACCCATAAACGCCCTTTGTCATTGCACCTCTAGCACACCCTACTAATAGGCTCACCCACTTCCCCTGAGCTCCTGAGTAAAGGCACGTCTCTTCTCACATCCTCACGTGACCCATTTAGGTAAGACATGTTTATGAATGAATAAATGAATAACCAACTGAGACAAAGACTGTCTGCTCTGAATTGTGCTTGTTGTTCAACAAACATTTAAATTAATGGATTGATAGATTAATCGTTTCCAAGATTTTTATTTTTTTGACCACGCCCATGGCATGCAGAGCTTCCCTGATCAGGGATCACACCTGAGGCCTCTGCAGTGGAAGATCAGAGTCTTAACCATGGACCACAAGGGAAATCCCAAGATTTTTAACGCAGTTGAAACCCTCTTTGAACAAAACACTACAAGGCACCCTAGTGCATAAAACACACACAGAAATGAGCTACTCTGATAGGAGCCTCACGCTCTGCTCTCCTGCCTCACCCACCTCAGGGGTTCCCCCAGAGCCCGAGGCCCAGGCCTTTCACAGCGATGAAAACGAACGAGCTGCTTCTGCAACCAACACTGTGGATGCACTGCAGACACATTCCTCAGGAAAGAGGCCTGTAGACACAGAAAGGAAGGGGCACCGCGGGGGAATCCTCTTCTCTAAAGTGCACAAAGAGGCAGGACGCAGCAACGAGGATGCAGTGGCGGGCACAGCGGTGATCTCTGAGCAGGGAAGCCCTGGGAGCACAACGGAACCGTCCGGAGGGCTGGGGGTCTTCTGGTTTCTGCTCTGGATGGTGGCCCCACAGATGTATCTGCTCCGTGAAAATCATCACGCTGTCCACTTACAATCAGTTCATTTTCCTGGGCTTCTCAGGTGGCACTAGTGGTAAAGAACACGCCTTCCCACACAGGAGGGGTGAGGAATGCGGGTTCGATCCCTGGGTTGGGAGGAGCCCCGGAGGAGGGCGTGGCAGCCCACTCCAGCATTCTCGCCTGGAAAATCCCACGGACAGAGGAGCCGGGCAGGCCAAAGGCCAGAGGGTCACACAGAGTCAGATATTACTGAAGCGCCTTAACACACAGCACTTGTTATATTTTATAAGTTTGTTGAGAAATAATTAACTAAAAATGAAAGCCTCCTCGGGCCACTGAGAGCCTCCTCGGGCCACTGAGAGCCTCCGGCTTAGAAACATAAGGTCCTCATTTATCAATGCGCCCAGCCATCGCCACCAGAACTCTGCGTGACCTGCAAGACCGTGCCCAGAGGACGGGTACTCACGAGGCTTTGACGAGCAGCCGCTCTTTCTCCTGGAGCTCCTGCTTCAGACTCTCTACTTCCACCTTGAGCTCGATGTTCTTCAGGACAACATTAGGAGAGAAAAAGAAGCAATGTGACACACAGGACATCCAAATGCCTGTACATGGGGAACCCGCCTTCAGCGTGAACTGGCTCCGCAAATCTCGCAACAGGCAGATGTTAGATTCAAACCCTCATTAGCCTCGGGGTGCAGGGAAAAGGGAATTATTAAAAACATGGGCAGCCTCCAAAGAAAGCCCTGGATTTCTCAAGGCTTGGAACAATTATGTAAATTCTCCAAACTTCTAACAGCCAGAGCATTTAAACATGGAGGCATAAATGTCATACAAGTGAGGCTGATTTAAAAATTGTTTGCCCTCCGCCAAGCAAATTTACAAGCAATTCTGCAGTCTGCTTTTCCCATTCCAAGGCAATTACTTCTGGTTGTTTACAATCATGCATGTGGTGGTGGGAGCAGTGGGAATGCGTTTCAGCTTCAAAAAATAAAATGCGTTTCAGCTTCAAAAAATAAAAAGAACCATGTGGACAGGAGGCCGTGTCCCTACCTGTCCCATTTCAGTGTAAGACTGCAGGGTACCCCCTTCACAGAGAGCCTCGACCTCACGGGGCCCGCTGCCTAGAGGGGACGCCACAGTGTTCTCCAGCCGGCTTCCTCTTAACCGGCAGGACCCAAGGGGGCCACACAGGGCGCGGGGCTTGGAACTCATGTGAGAGCCCAAAGACAGAGTCTTCAGCGCCTGGGTCACAGACAGAGTCTTGGCCCCCCGTTCGGACACATGGGGGGAGCCTTGGGGGCCGGGGCGTGGCAGCCCACTCCAGCATTCTCGCCTGGAAAATCCCACGGACAGAGGAGCCGGGCAGGCCAAAGGCCAGAGGGTCACACAGAGTCAGATATTACTGAAGCGCCTTAACACACAGCACTTGTTATATTTTATAAGTTTGTTGAGAAATAATTAACTAAAAATGAAAGCCTCCTCGGGCCACTGAGAGCCTCCTCGGGCCACTGAGAGCCTCCGGCTTAGAAACATAAGGTCCTCATTTATCAATGCGCCCAGCCATCGCCACCAGAACTCTGCGTGACCTGCAAGACCGTGCCCAGAGGACGGGTACTCACGAGGCTTTGACGAGCAGCCGCTCTTTCTCCTGGAGCTCCTGCTTCAGACTCTCTACTTCCACCTTGAGCTCGATGTTCTTCAGGACAACATTAGGAGAGAAAAAGAAGCAATGTGACACACAGGACATCCAAATGCCTGTACATGGGGAACCCGCCTTCAGCGTGAACTGGCTCCGCAAATCTCGCAACAGGCAGATGTTAGATTCAAACCCTCATTAGCCTCGGGGTGCAGGGAAAAGGGAATTATTAAAAACATGGGCAGCCTCCAAAGAAAGCCCTGGATTTCTCAAGGCTTGGAACAATTATGTAAATTCTCCAAACTTCTAACAGCCAGAGCATTTAAACATGGAGGCATAAATGTCATACAAGTGAGGCTGATTTAAAAATTGTTTGCCCTCCGCCAAGCAAATTTACAAGCAATTCTGCAGTCTGCTTTTCCCATTCCAAGGCAATTACTTCTGGTTGTTTACAATCATGCATGTGGTGGTGGGAGCAGTGGGAATGCGTTTCAGCTTCAAAAAATAAAATGCGTTTCAGCTTCAAAAAATAAAAAGAACCATGTGGACAGGAGGCCGTGTCCCTACCTGTCCCATTTCAGTGTAAGACTGCAGGGTACCCCCTTCACAGAGAGCCTCGACCTCACGGGGCCCGCTGCCTAGAGGGGACGCCACAGTGTTCTCCAGCCGGCTTCCTCTTAACCGGCAGGACCCAAGGGGGCCACACAGGGCGCGGGGCTTGGAACTCATGTGAGAGCCCAAAGACAGAGTCTTCAGCGCCTGGGTCACAGCCTGAGGCGGCGGGGCAGAGATGGGCTTCGAGAACCAGCCCACACCCGTTCTTCGGACAGAATATTAGATGAGCTCACCCAGGATGGGGGTGTCCGAGTGCATAATCTGCAGAGGACTGCTGTACACCCAAGATTTCTCTCATCTTTTGTGCCTGCTTTATGTTAAAAATGTACGCCAACTTTACATTGTATTGCATAACACATGCGTAATGTTTTAAATAAAAATAATACTTTCAGTACAATTTACCGTCTCAGAGGACACACTTCCGTCCTTTCAGCCAAGCAGCCCCGGAGGGAAGTGCTGATTGAAAAGTCAGAATGGAAAGGACTGGGGCTTCCCTGGTGGTCCAGTGGGTAAGGACACCGCCTTGCCGTGCAAGGGGCTCCAGTTCAATCCCGGGCCTGGGAAGATCCCACGTGCCATGGAACGGCTGGACCCATGTGTCCAGTTGCCGAGCTGGAGCTCTGGAGCGCATGCGCCCAGAGCCGGTGCTCTGTGACAACAGACGCCACTGTGATGGGGGGCCCACACGGGCCAAAGAACAAAGATGGATGAAAATAGATAAATGAAAAGAAGTGGCTCGCCCGCCCCCCTGCCTCCCCAACCCGCCTCTCCTCGCCCCCACCCCCAAAAAATGGAAAGACTTGCTTGGTAGACCTGGCTTCAAATTCTGCCTCCACTCTTTAGCAGGCAGAAACCGTGATGAGTCAGCAGATGCTCGTCCACTCACTCCCTCACTTCACAGACACACACTAACCTGTGGGACAGGCCGAGCGCAGGCCGAGCACCAAGGCCACTCTGATAAGCATGGTGGACACAGGTGCTGTCTTCCTGCTCACACCCAACATGAAGGCAGAAGTGGGAGCTTGTAATTGACCTTAGAAACACAAGACCAGGGGACTTCCCTGGTGGTCCAGTGGCTAAGATTCCTCACTCCCAATGCAGGGGGCCCAGGATCAATCCCTAGTCAGGGAACTAGATCTCACAAGCCAAAATGATAGATTCCATATGCCACAACTAAAAAGATCCCGCATGCAACAACAAAGATCTCACATGCTGCAAGACACAGCCCAATAAACATGTAAGTGGTAAAAGAAAAAAAGAATTCTCATCACAAGGGGGAAGAAAATATCTTTAAAAAGAAATAAAAGAAATACCAAGATACACCAAGAAATACCAGATTAGAAAGCAAGGTGTCGGGGCTGCCCTGGTGGCCCAGTGGGTAAGGACACTGCCTTGCAGTCCAAGGGGCGCCGGTTCGATCCCTGGCCTGGGAAGATCCCATGTGCCGCGGAGCGGCTGGACCCATGTGTCCAATTACCGAGCCGGAGCTCTGGAGCGCATGTGCCCAGAGCCGGTGCTCTGCGACAACAGAGGCCACTGCGATGGGAGGCCCACACGGGCCAAAGAACAAAGATGGATGAAAATAGATAAATGAAAGACCAATAGAAGTAGCCCGCCTGCTCCCCTCCCTCTCCACCCCACCCCACCCCACCCCAAATAAATAAATAAGTAAATCTTAAAAAAAAAAAAAAAAGAAAGGTGTCTCCTTTCAGATGCCTCAGGGTGCCACACGAAGCCCACCTGCCATGGTGGGTGTGAGAACTGCACGAACTAACCAATGGGAAGAGGCAAGGAGAGAGGGCTCAGCCACTGTCAAACAACAGGGACGACAGAAGTCATCTCTGAAGAACTTTTTCTAGGAAAAAACTGATCTCCGCATAAAGGACCCTGAAATGACAATGCACAGTGTCTTCAATTGAGGATTTTTTGAAACCAGCAGAAACTCCCTTCAAGGACACAATGCCTTTTCCAGCTCTCCAGAGGGCAGAGAGCTTCTACATAATAGCTGATATAATTATATGTCATGAACCATCCAGCAGCCCAGACTAGCAAATTTAAAACAATATGCAGGGCTTCCCCTGGTGGTCCAGTGGGTAAGGACACCGCCTTGCAGTGCAAGGGATGCCGGTTCATCCCTGGCCTAGGAGGATCCCACGTGCCGCGGAGCGGCTGGACTGATGTGTCCAATCACCGAGCCGGAGCTCTGGAGCGCATGCGCCCAGAGCTCTGCAGCGACAGATGCCACTGCGATGGGAGGCCCACAGGAGCCAAAGAACGAAGACGAATGAAAATAGAGAAATGAGAGACCAATAGAAGTGGCCCGCCCACTCCCCTCCCAAAGTAAATAAATAAATAAATCTAAAAAAAAAAAAAAAAAAAAACAATATGCAGCTAACATGTCCACTAGGCTACTTTTTGGAAGCCCAATACTTCAAGTTACAAACATATACATGATGACCGTATTCTCTACACCAAAAATTAAGACGCCGTATAAGCATCAAATGGGGTAGCATTATAAAATAGAATGAAGAACCTTTTAAACCACTATTAAAGAAAAGATATTCAAGCTCTGGTTAATACCATGCTCACATTAATGTAAAAAGAGTGTTTATACATAATATATACACATAATGCTTTCTTGTATATACATAAAATTTCTCTGTCTGAGAAGTTCGACCTAGGGAACCAGGAGGCACGGGTGGAAGAAAGTCCTTCCAGTGCTTTCTGATTCAGAACCATGTAGACTTATCCAAAAAATTAAATAAAAGTACAATCATTCCCTGGTGGTCCAGTGGATAAAGAGTCTGCCTTGCAGTGCAAGGGGGACTGATTGGATCCCTGGCCCAGGATCCTATGTGCCATGGAGCAGCTGGACCAGTGTGTCTGATTTCAAGCCGATGCTCTGGAGCACGTGTGCCCAGAGCTGGGGCTCTGCAACGTGAGAGACCACTGGCAATGGGAGGCCCATACAGGCCAAAGAATAAAGCTGGATGAAAATAAACAAATAATACGCCAAAAAAAGAGGCCAAAATAATCATTTTAAAAAAGTACAATCAAATAGTCATCTAGCCAAACAATGGAAAAAGGGGAGCTGAAACCACATAGTACAATGAGGCAGGCAGACCCAGGCAAAATCCATTTCATGGAGGAGCTATATGACATCGAGTAAGTTACTGATCTTCCCCGAGCTTCAGTTTCCTCACCTGCCAGATAAGGATCGTTTCCCCTACACAGGACTGTCTTGAGAACTGAGATGAGATGATGAACGTACAAAGGCCCAGCACAGGTGCCTGACCAAGAGCAAGCAATTAAACCTGTTCTGATTTCCTAACATCCATATTCATTCTGAGGTACATGCCAATCATACAGACATATTTTAGGTGACTGGTGAAATATTTTAGGTGACTGGTTCTTCTTCAAACTCTTGATTGCAACATCACTTGTCTTCCCAAAGGGGGAGATCCTCACTGTCTTTCTCTCCCACAATAAAGGAAAAGAAATTGGTGTCCTGAGGGAGAAGGGAGCTTTTTAATTCTTGAAAAGGCTCAGAAGTACAGTACCATCCCTTTTCAAGACAAATCCATTTAAGGAAGTCCACCAACTGAAACACTACGAAAGTTCTTTGTCCTCCTTCAAAAGTTTTCACTGATGCAGACTTAAGAGAAAAAAATGAATAATTCTCAGGCCAAGAGAAACTCAAGAGACGGTCACTAAAATATTGTTTGTACTCCTGTCTTTTCAAGAGAGACAAGTTCTTTTTTCAACTCTCAGAACCAAGGTTTGTTTTCAAGCAGAGGCCTCTAGGTCAAGACTTGGACAAAAATAGACTCTTTTCTGACAGTTATAAGCAAGCATTCAAGAATACAGAAGAGTCGTATCACAGACAAAATGCTAAGCCTAACTTTGGGCCGCCCACGGAAGCCTCAGTAAGACAATGATGACCACAGTCAGGCGCTATGTGCTGAGACTTTTCTTCTGCCGACTCACTTCAGTGCACACAAATGACCTCCGGACAGAGGGGTGATCACTAAGCTCTGCAAGCACGTCCAGAGAGCTGTGCTGACTTGCCTTCAGTTACACAAGTGCGTTAGGAACAACAGGATTCAATTTCAAAGACAGGCCACCATTTCACTGTCTGGGCCTCAATTATAAATAATGAGGAAAAGGCAATTGAGATACGGTAAGTCAGAATTCCCATTTTAAGAAGAGAGAAAGACTCCCTTAAAATTAATCTAGTATTGCTTTGCTTAGTATTAAGGTCATGCTATTATCTTTATGCTCCCTGTAATCACTTCAAGTGAAAGGAAAGCAGCACTATCTATTTATGCCAACTCTGAGAACAAACATTAATTGAATGTCTGCTTCAAATGACCAGGAGAAAAGACATAGGCAGTGAGAAGTGGGGCGCTCACAGTTTTGCAGATGTGTTCAGTCGGGCCATCAAACTCCTGCTGCATTCTTTCCTCGAGGAAATAGATGCGGAGCTTCAGGTTAAAGTTTTCTTTCTTCAGTTCAGTGATTTGCTAGAAAGTAAGCACAGATGGGTTAATAAAAGTAAGGTTGTAGGAGACGGTTATAATTCAACGGCCTTGCCTCCGCCCTTCCTGTATAGCAACAGCCTATTATGACACGACAAGTACCTTATCGCTAGCCTATCACTCGACGCCTTTAGGCCTGAACCTATAGTTGGTCGGCGGGCCAGCCAAGCAAGATCAGAGCCAATCCTCTGCGGGCTTGCCTCCCCTTCCGCCTGTGGATAGCATATAAACCTATATCAGGAAATAAAATTTCAGAGCTTGATCAGAATACCTGTCTTGCTCTCGTTCTTTCGCGCCTCCTGTCCCTCCCCACCCTGCTCTTCTTCCTCCAGGCGTCTCGCTGAATAGAGGACCCCGCGGCCGGGGCATAAGGTGACGGGCAAGACCTGCACGAAGCCCCAGGGCTTCCAAGGCTCCAAAGGGAGCAAGCGCTCGACTTGGCTACCGCTGTATGAACCCAAACTCAGGGCCAAATTCAGGACAATCTGAGCACTGCAATGAATAATGACTGAGTGGAGGGACATTCATGACTCCACATTGATGGTAAATAAGAAAGAAAAGGAAAGGAAGAAGGGAAGCTCTTCTCGATAAAAGAAATCCAGTTAATATACGGAGAATATGGGCTTCCCTGGTGGTCCAGTGGGTAAGGACACCGCCTTGCAGTGCAAGGGGTGCCGGTTCAATCCCTGGCCTGGGAAGATCCCACGTCCTGCGGAGCGGCTGGACCCATGTGTCCAATTACCGAGCTGGAGCTCTGGAGCGCATGCGCCCAGAGCCGGTGCTCTGCGACAACAGAGGCCACCGCAATGGGAGGCCCACACGGGCCAAAGAACAACGATGGATGAAAATAGACAAATGAAAGACCAATAGAAGTGGCCCGCCCGCCCCACTCCCAGCCTGCCCATCCCCCCCAAAAAAATATATATATACGAAGACGACGAACAGGAAGAGAAAACATCACCAGCATACAACTGCTATAGCAATAACTGGTTCAAGCGGGATCATCAGTGCGGAACACATCAGAAGAGTACTGGAGGACATGATATTCCCGCTGTCTCAAGACATCACCCCACAGATGGCTTCTCATTTACAAAAGGAGAGTAGCTTCACAGTTCAAAACCCAGCAGACAGCACCCTAATCACGAGAGTGTACTTAATACCACCTCTGGTGGTACAAACTCACGTCTTGTGCCTCCTAAACTAAATCACTGAAAGGAAGCAATTTCATTTAAAAATGTCAAAATACCTACAATCGGGCTTCCCTGGTGGTCCAGTGGGTAAGGACACCGCCTTGCAGTGCAAGGGGCGCCAGTTCGATCCCTGGCCTGGGAAGATCCCACGTGCCGCGGAGCGGCTGGACCAATGTGTCCAATTACCGAGCCGGAGCTCTGGAGCGCATGCGCCCAGAGCCGTGCTCTGCGACAACAGAGGCCACCGCGATGGGAGGCCCACACTGGCCAAAGAACAAAGATGGATGAAAAATAAAATAAATGAAAGACCAAGAGAAGTGGCCAGCCTGCCCCCTCCCTCCCCAACCTGCCCCTCCCTCCCCAACCTGCCCCTCCCCAAAATAAATAAATAAATAAATAAATAAAATCTTGAAAAAAAAAATACCTACAATCTTCTCTCTTTTTTTTTTTGCACCTCGTGACTTGTTGAGATCTTAGTTCCTTGACTAGGACCCGGCAGTGAAAGAGCACCAAGTCCTAACCACTGGACTGCCAGGGAATTCTGCAAAGGCCTACAACCTTTAACCTACATCTAAATCAAGAGTTGTTGGACTTCCCTGGTGGCGTAGTGGATAAGAATCCGTCTGCCAAGGCAGGAGACACAGGTTCAATCCCTGGTCCAGAAAGATTCCACATGCCACGGACCAACTAAGCCTGTATACCACCACTACTGAACCCAAAGAACAAAGACGGATGAAAATGGAGAAATGAAAGACCAATAGAAGTGGCCCGCCCGCCCCACTCCCAGCCTGCCCATCCCCCCCAAAAAAATATATATATACGAAGACGACGAACAGGAAGAGAAAACATCACCAGCATACAACTGCTATAGCAATAACTGGTTCAAGCGGGATCATCAGTGCGGAACACATCAGAAGAGTACTGGAGGACATGATATTCCCGCTGTCTCAAGACATCACCCCACAGATGGCTTCTCATTTACAAAAGGAGAGTAGCTTCACAGTTCAAAACCCAGCAGACAGCACCCTAATCACGAGAGTGTACTTAATACCACCTCTGGTGGTACAAACTCACGTCTTGTGCCTCCTAAACTAAATCACTGAAAGGAAGCAATTTCATTTAAAAATGTCAAAATACCTACAATCGGGCTTCCCTGGTGGTCCAGTGGGTAAGGACACCGCCTTGCAGTGCAAGGGGCGCCAGTTCGATCCCTGGCCTGGGAAGATCCCACGTGCCGCGGAGCGGCTGGACCAATGTGTCCAATTACCGAGCCGGAGCTCTGGAGCGCATGCGCCCAGAGCCGTGCTCTGCGACAACAGAGGCCACCGCGATGGGAGGCCCACACTGGCCAAAGAACAAAGATGGATGAAAAATAAAATAAATGAAAGACCAAGAGAAGTGGCCAGCCTGCCCCCTCCCTCCCCAACCTGCCCCTCCCTCCCCAACCTGCCCCTCCCCCAAAATAAATAAATAAATAAATAAATAAAATCTTGAAAAAAAAAATACCTACAATCTTCTCTCTTTTTTTTTTTGCACCTCGTGACTTGTTGAGATCTTAGTTCCTTGACTAGGACCCCGGCAGTGAAAGAGCACCAAGTCCTAACCACTGGACTGCCAGGGAATTCTGCAAAGGCCTACAACCTTTAACCTACATCTAAATCAAGAGTTGTTGGACTTCCCTGGTGGCGTAGTGGATAAGAATCCGTCTGCCAAGGCAGGAGACACAGGTTCAATCCCTGGTCCAGAAAGATTCCACATGCCACGGACCAACTAAGCCTGTATACCACCACTACTGAACCCAAAGGCTGCAACCACATGAGTGCACGAGCCTAGAGCCTGTGCTCCGCAACACAAGAAGTCCTCTCACCACGACAAAGAGCAGCCCCTGCCTGCCGAAACTAGAGAAAAAAGTCTGCACTCAGCAAGGAACCCAGTGTAGCCAAAAATAAAAACAAACAAATAAATAAATAATTTTTTAAAGGCTTAATTAAGAGTCATCAATCAGAGAAATATAAACTGAAGGGTATTCTACAAACAACAGACCTGGACTCTTCAAAAATCATAATGACAAACTCAAGACAAAAATAGATGGGGAGGGGCTTCCCTGGTGGTCCAGTGGGTAAGGACACCGCCTTGCAGTGCAAGGGGCTCCAGTTGGATCCCTGGCCTGGGAAGATCCCACGTGCCGTGGAGTGGCTGGACCGATGTGTCCCAACTACCGAGCCGGAGCTCTGGAGCATATGCCCCCAGAGCCAGTGCTCTGCAGTGAGAGAAGCCACTGCAATGCGAGGCCCACAGAGGCCAAAGAACAAAGATGGATGAAAATAGATAAATGAAAGACCAATACAAGTGGCCATAAAAAAACGATGGGGAACTCTTCTAAATAAATGGAAGTAACAGCGGCCTGACTACTAAGTACAATAAAATCATACAGTGAATCATGACATTTTTTAAGCTATATGAAGACAGCTGGGGGACTCTGGATAATAACTTTATACCAGGTAACTATTATGAGTGTGTAAGCGAATGTCCTAAGTAACGGATTCATGCTGGAGCTCTCAAGGGAGCTATCATATCTACAACTAGCTCTCTAAGGAATGGGGAGGTAAGGGAAGAAGAGATAAAAAGCACATGTTACAAAGTTAAAAGAACTGTATATACCCTGACCATTGTCCGGACCCGGGATTAACAGCCAAAGGGGGGTTTAAGGACAAGAGACACGAAACGGAAACCAGACAGGAGTCTGATCAAGGCCTACAACCTTTAACCTACATCTAAATCAAGAGTTGTTGGACTTCCCTGGTGGCGTAGTGGATAAGAATCCGTCTGCCAAGGCAGGAGACACAGGTTCAATCCCTGGTCCAGAAAGATTCCACATGCCACGGACCAACTAAGCCTGTATACCACCACTACTGAACCCAAAGGCTGCAACCACATGAGTGCACGAGCCTAGAGCATGTGCTCCAACACAAGAAGTCCTCTCACCACGACAAAGAGCAGCCCCTGCCTGCCGAAACTAGAGAAAAAAGTCTGCACTCAGCAAGGAACCCAGTGTAGCCAAAAATAAAAACAAACAAATAAATAAATAATTTTTTAAAGGCTTAATTAAGAGTCATCAATCAGAGAAATATAAACTGAAGGGTATTCTACAAACAACAGACCTGGACTCTTCAAAAATCATAATGACAAACTCAAGACAAAAATAGATGGGGAGGGGCTTCCCTGGTGGTCCAGTGGGTAAGGACACCGCCTTGCAGTGCAAGGGGCTCCAGTTGGATCCCTGGCCTGGGAAGATCCCACGTGCCGTGGAGTGGCTGGACCGATGTGTCCCAACTACCGAGCCGGAGCTCTGGAGCATATGCCCCCAGAGCCAGTGCTCTGCAGTGAGAGAAGCCACTGCAATGCGAGGCCCACAGAGGCCAAAGAACAAAGATGGATGAAAATAGATAAATGAAAGACCAATACAAGTGGCCATAAAAAAACGATGGGGAACTCTTCTAAATAAATGGAAGTAACAGCGGCCTGACTACTAAGTACAATAAAATCATACAGTGAATCATGACATTTTTTAAGCTATATGAAGACAGCTGGGGGACTCTGGATAATAACTTTATACCAGGTAACTATTATGAGTGTGTAAGCGAATGTCCTAAGTAACGGATTCATGCTGGAGCTCTCAAGGGAGCTATCATATCTACAACTAGCTCTCTAAGGAATGGGGAGGTAAGGGAAGAAGAGATAAAAAGCACATGTTACAAAGTTAAAAGAACTGTATATACCCTGACCATTGTCCGGACCCGCGGGATTCGTCAACGCAGACCTAAAGGTGGGGAGTGGGAATTTAAAGGACAAGAGACACGAGAAACGGAAACCAGACAGGAGTCTGATCAAGTCTCCTTTTATTCTGGAAAAGAAGCAGTATTTATAGTGTACAGAAGGCGGAAGAGCCCAGCGATAGACCAATCACGTAAAAGGTCAAGTAAGCACGTGTTTACATCATCATGAGAGCTTAGGGGGAGCATGTGCTGATCACAAGCACAGAAACTTCACTCAGCCAATCATGGCAACGAGCACACGTCTCAAGCCGCGCCTCCCCACATCCGTCAGGCGCCATCTTAGGAAGCATATGGCGCACTTTGCAGCATTCACGTCTTAAGAGGCTATAGGATGTGGCCGGGCCGACCCGCAGTCCCGGACATGTTATAGTATTACTTCTGTTTTTTGTGTTTTGGCCCCAAGGCATGAGGCATGTGGGATCATAGCTCCCCAACCAGGAATCAAACCTGCACCCCCTTGCACTAAAAGTCGAAGTCTTCACCACCGGACCACAGGGGAGGTTCCTCCATCCCTCTTCGAACAAAACTTCCTGGGCTCCTCCCGTGGCTCAGACAGTAAAGAATCAGCCTACAATGCAGGAGACACAGGTTTGATCTCTGGGTGGGGAAGATCCCCTGCAGAAGGAAATGGCAACCCACTCCAGTATTCCTGCCTGGAGAATTCCATGGACAGAGGAGCCTCGTGGGCTACAATCCATGGGATCGCAAAAACTAAAAATTTAGTGCCACGGTCACAGAGTTGTGTGACCTGGCTCTGCTCTCGGCCATACAGCGCCTTCTCTCTTGCTCCCAATACTCCAGTCTCCCCCGTCCTCACTAAGCCAGGTCCTCTCTGCAGGCACAGCTCTTCCTGCAGCCCTGGCCCTAGAGGTTCACTCTCAGGCTCTCCATCTCAGCTTAAGTGTCACAATCGCAGAAAAGCCCTTCCCAACTACCCACTCCAAAGTGGGCCATCTCCACCACCTCCACCAAGTCACTCTCACGCAGAACTCAGAAGCTGTCACAATCTGTATTCAACGTAGTTACTTATACATGTATTATTTACTATCATGCTTGTTATATGACCACAGTGCCCTCATGGAGGGCAGGAACCTATGCTCTGTCTGCTAGGGCCGTTTCCCCTGCGGGTTTAGCACAGTGCCCAGAACACAGCAGACACTCAATCGACATTTGTTGAATGAATGAATAAATTGATGAATGACTACAGCCGGTTCAGAATACCTTACTGGTTGTATGACTTTAGTCAAGTTCATTATTCTGCATGCCTCAGTTCCTTTTATCTATAAAAATGGGATTATAATAATGCATATTTCAGAGAGCTATTACGAGGATTAAAAGAAATTAATTAGGCTGTTTAGTACTGTGGCTGGCACAGCATAATAACTTAAGACATATTAATTTTTTTTCATTTGTACTTTTCATCTGTACTTGAAACAAGTTTAAGAAATAAAAAACCAAAAAGAGTGCAAATAGTGAAAAGAGCTTACCATATGGTAGGAATAAATACCTCAAAATAGAAAACCCATCAAATATGACTCAGAAACTCAGTGTTCAAAAGTAAGCAAACAAACACAAGGGCTGTACTTGCCACACTGCCCATCCTCCATCCCTCTTAAAAAGGTGGGAAAAGAATCAGCCTACAATGCAGGAGACACAGGTTTGATCTCTGGGTGGGGAAGATCCCCTGCAGAAGGAAATGGCAACCCACTCCAGTATTCCTGCCTGGAGAATTCCATGGACAGAGGAGCCTCGTGGGCTACAATCCATGGGATCGCAAAAACTAAAAATTTAGTGCCACGGTCACAGAGTTGTGTGACCTGGCTCTGCTCTCGGCCATACAGCGCCTTCTCTCTTGCTCCCAATACTCCAGTCTCCCCCGTCCTCACTAAGCCAGGTCCTCTCTGCAGGCACAGCTCTTCCTGCAGCCCTGGCCCTAGAGGTTCACTCTCAGGCTCTCCATCTCAGCTTAAGTGTCACAATCGCAGAAAAGCCCTTCCCAACTACCCACTCCAAAGTGGGCCATCTCCACCACCTCCACCAAGTCACTCTCACGCAGAACTCAGAAGCTGTCACAATCTGTATTCAACGTAGTTACTTATACATGTATTATTTACTATCATGCTTGTTATATGACCACAGTGCCCTCATGGAGGGCAGGAACCTATGCTCTGTCTGCTAGGGCCGTTTCCCCTGCGGGTTTAGCACAGTGCCCAGAACACAGCAGACACTCAATCGACATTTGTTGAATGAATGAATAAATTGATGAATGACTACAGCCGGTTCAGAATACCTTACTGGTTGTATGACTTTAGTCAAGTTCATTATTCTGCATGCCTCAGTTCCTTTTATCTATAAAAATGGGATTATAATAATGCATATTTCAGAGAGCTATTACGAGGATTAAAAGAAATTAATTAGGCTGTTTAGTACTGTGGCTGGCACAGCATAATAACTTAAGACATATTAATTTTTTTTCATTTGTACTTTTCATCTGTACTTGAAACAAGTTTAAGAAATAAAAAACCAAAAAGAGTGCAAATAGTGAAAAGAGCTTACCATATGGTAGGAATAAATACCTCAAAATAGAAAACCCATCAAATATGACTCAGAAACTCAGTGTTCAAAAGTAAGCAAACAAACACAAGGGCTGTACTTGCCACATTCCAGCCCTCACAACCCGAGCGTGACTATGGAGCTGCAGCACCTGAAGCAGGAAGCATCCCACCTGGATGCTCGAGAGGGGGAGCCGGAAGCCGGAGCAACCCGGCTCAGCCGCGGGACAGAATCCGGAGAAGCTACTTCTTGGTCATCCTGGCTTCCTCCCACATCCACCCCACCCCCAACCCCACCCCCACTCCCTGTCAAAGGCCTCCCTAGCCTGGAGCACCATCAGAAAAGGAAGAAAAACAGAAGCCAACAATGCACAAAAGAATCAGGGCAACTCCAACCAACTGAACTCTCAGCCAGGGGCTGAGTTTCTGGTGATCCAGGGATCAGTTTCATTGGCCTGAGAGGGCCTGGGCCTCCAAGGCTGAAGCTCACCCACCGGACCACCTTTGGACTGGAGGCAACAAGGATTAAGCACAAGAGCCCCAGGGTCAGCAGAACTGGAAAGGGACTGGACTCCCAAGGCTGTTACCTCGGAGCTCCACAGCATTGGGGAAAGCACTGAACATCTGAGTCACTGCTGGCTCGCCTGTAAAGAGAGGACAGGTGTCAATTACCTCGCGGGGCTGCTGTGACACCTGCTTGAGCTACAGCAGCTGGCAGAGCCGGCCCGGAACAAACAGAAAACACAGGATCACTTTCAAAGGGAACCTATTTCTCACTAAGGCCCTCAACATGCAGATCGTCACACCATCATTGATTTTTTATCCTCTTGAAAGTCCAAAAACTGTTAGACCTTTCACCTGGACATCACAAGAACCATGAAATCTTGCTGCCCAGAGTTCATTTCTGGTAAATAATACCGCATGCAAGGCAATTCTGCCAGCAGCAGCTAAGTGGGGTTAGTAAAAATACTGTGGCTGGCACAGCATAATAACTTAAGACATATTAATTTTTTTTCATTTGTACTTTTCATCTGTACTTGAAACAAGTTTAAGAAATAAAAAACCAAAAAGAGTGCAAATAGTGAAAAGAGCTTACCATATGGTAGGAATAAATACCTCAAAATAGAAAACCCATCAAATATGACTCAGAAACTCAGTGTTCAAAAGTAAGCAAACAAACACAAGGGCTGTACTTGCCACATTCCAGCCCTCACAACCCGAGCGTGACTATGGAGCTGCAGCACCTGAAGCAGGAAGCATCCCACCTGGATGCTAGAGAGGGGCAGCCGGAAGCCGGAGCAACCCCGGCTCAGCCGCGGGACAGAATCCGGAGAAGCTACTTCTTGGTCATCCTGGCTTCCTCCCACATCCACCCCACCCTCAACCCCACCCCCACTCCCTGTCAAAGGCCTCCCTAGCCTGGAGCACCATCAGAAAAGGAAGAAAAACAGAAGCCAACAATGCACAAAAGAATCAGGGCAACTCCAACCAACTGAACTCTCAGCCAGGGGCTGAGTTTCTGGTGATCCAGGGATCAGTTTCATTGGCCTGAGAGGGCCTGGGCCTCCAAGGCTGAAGCTCACCCACCGGACCACCTTTGGACTGGAGGCAACAAGGATTAAGCACAAGAGCCCCAGGGTCAGCAGAACTGGAAAGGGACTGGACTCCCAAGGCTGTTACCTCGGAGCTCCACAGCATTGGGGAAAGCACTGAACATCTGAGTCACTGCTGGCTCGCCTGTAAAGAGAGGACAGGTGTCAATTACCTCGCGGGGCTGCTGTGACACCTGCTTGAGCTACAGCAGCTGGCAGAGCCGGCCCGGAACAAACAGAAAACACAGGATCACTTTCAAAGGGAACCTATTTCTCACTAAGGCCCTCAACATGCAGATCGTCACACCATCATTGATTTTTTATCCTCTTGAAAGTCCAAAAACTGTTAGACCTTTCACCTGGACATCACAAGAACCATGAAATCTTGCTGCCCAGAGTTCATTTCTGGTAAATAATACCGCATGCAAGGCAATTCTGCCAGCAGCAGCTAAGTGGGGTTAGTAAAATGAGGAAGACACTTAGGAATGAGTCTCTGACTCCAATACTCTCCCAGTGTCCTCAAAACATCCAGAAAACCGTTACTAGTCAAACAGCTATTTATCAAGCAACAATCCTGGAGTGGTAACAGAATGCTAAAAGGGAACCCCAAATACCACTCTGAATGTTATTATCTTAGGAAAACAACTCTCTGTATGTTCTTTTCAGCCTTTGCTCATGAATACACATTTTTTTTTGTAAAATTATAACAAGTGAATCTGTATAATCCATTGCTTTACCCCTAAACATGTCTGAAATATTTTCATGTTGCTGCAGAATTTGCACTTAAAATGACTGCACTAAACTCCACTGAACGGATTCACAATCACTTAACCACTTCCCCACTGAGCATGCATGGATTCAGTGAGCCCTCGGAGAACGCCTATGGGTTTTACAATCAGAAAGGCCAGGTATGCACTCTGCCTTCTTTTCAACTCTTGATCACACTGGGCAGATCATTTAATCTCTCCAATCCCAACTGCCTCACCTGGGAAATACCTTCATCACAAACTTGTTGCGATAAACCAAGGAGATAACAAATATAAAATATAATTTCCCTTGTTCCTGATTTTTCATAGTCACACAAAACGTGGCAAGAAACACCTTCATGCTCAGAGCTTTTTCCCTTCACTGGGTTGTTTGCTCAGGATGAACTTCCCCAAAATTGATTATCGGGCTCAAGAGTAATATTATTTTATGACTATCAAAATCTCTTTACAAATGGCCTTCAAAAAGATTGTAAAAATGTACACGGTCCAGCCCGCCATCTGGCCAGGTCTGTGGAGGGCACGGCCTGGACACGCAGGAGACCAGCCCACTACACGGATGAGCCTCGGCACGGAACACTTAGCAGACGTGAATCCCAAGGCCATGACGGGCCCCGTCTCCCGCAGAGCCAGCGCCCAGAGCAGCAGGGACGACCACCCTCGAGCTCCAGAGGCCTCCACCACTTCAGCCAACCTGCACCCCACCTGACTCTTGCTCTTCCTCCAGAGTTCATTTCTGGTAAATAATACCGCATGCAAGGCAATTCTGCCAGCAGCAGCTAAGTGGGGTTAGTAAAATGAGGAAGACACTTAGGAATGAGTCTCTGACTCCAATACTCTCCCAGTGTCCTCAAAACATCCAGAAAACCGTTACTAGTCAAACAGCTATTTATCAAGCAACAATCCTGGAGTGGTAACAGAATGCTAAAAGGGAACCCCAAATACCACTCTGAATGTTATTATCTTAGGAAAACAACTCTCTGTATGTTCTTTTCAGCCTTTGCTCATGAATACACATTTTTTTTTGTAAAATTATAACAAGTGAATCTGTATAATCCATTGCTTTACCCCTAAACATGTCTGAAATATTTTCATGTTGCTGCAGAATTTGCACTTAAAATGACTGCACTAAACTCCACTGAACGGATTCACAATCACTTAACCACTTCCCCACTGAGCATGCATGGATTCAGTGAGCCCTCGGAGAACGCCTATGGGTTTTACAATCAGAAAGGCCAGGTATGCACTCTGCCTTCTTTTCAACTCTTGATCACACTGGGCAGATCATTTAATCTCTCCAATCCCAACTGCCTCACCTGGGAAATACCTTCATCACAAACTTGTTGCGATAAACCAAGGAGATAACAAATATAAAATATAATTTCCCTTGTTCCTGATTTTTCATAGTCACACAAAACGTGGCAAGAAACACCTTCATGCTCAGAGCTTTTTCCCTTCACTGGGTTGTTTGCTCAGGATGAACTTCCCCAAAATTGATTATCGGGCTCAAGAGTAATATTATTTTTATGACTATCAAAATCTCTTTACAAATGGCCTTCAAAAAGATTGTAAAAATGTACACGGTCCAGCCCGCCATCTGGCCAGGTCTGTGGAGGGCACGGCCTGGACACGCAGGAGACCAGCCCACTACACGGATGAGCCTCGGCACGGAACACTTAGCAGACGTGAATCCCAAGGCCATGACGGGCCCCGTCTCCCGCAGAGCCAGCGCCCCAGAGCAGCAGGGACGACCACCCTGCGAGCTCCAGAGGGGCCTCCACCACTTCAGCCAACCTGCACCCCACCTGACTCTTGCTCTTCCTCCTGGTTTGACAGGCGCCCCCGTTCTCACCACCCCTGTCCTCCTCACTGCCAGCTCTAAGACTCGGGGTTGGGGGGCCAGGGGTATCTGCGCGCCCCTCCCTCCTGCTACACCGCTCCAGTCACCTGACTCACAACACAGCGGCCACCCCCATGTGCTTACGACCTGGGACACTGGCCACTGTCCTGGCACAGGTTACTTACTCCTCACCACAAACCTAGGGGCTACGTATTCCTTTTCCCATTTCACAGGTAAGGCAACCAAAATTTACAGCTTTAATACCTTATATAAGGTAACATTTATTTTATCAACAAGAATTTCAGTGACTCACACGTTGTTCAGCTGGGTGCTGAGCTCAAGGGACATGGCAGAGGAGACAACAACGTTAAGCCATCACATCAATTAAACACATAATTGCAAAGAGTCCAAAGACTCACAGTGGAAAGACTGGGTCACAAGCGAGCTGGAGCAGGGAGTCAGGGATAGCCTCTCTAACAAGGTCACATAACGGCTGAGACATGACATCAAGGGGCCGGCCACTCAGGAGGGTCGTCCCAGCAGAGGGAGGAGCACGCTGAAGGCCCAACCGTGAGGCTGAGAAAGAGCCGCCCGATGCCGGAGAGCAATGAGTGACAGGAGACGGCGGCAGTTGACGGCACAAGGGCAGGGTCTCAGGGGCCGTGGCCAGAAGCTAGGCATTTTGTTCCAAGGTCAAAGAAACATCATAGAAGCGTCAGTGGAAACTGACAACGGACGGGGAGGAACTGAGGGCGCTGGCTGTGGCGAAGCCTCGGAGCAGAGTGCACCGAGCACCCACCAAGGGCCGGGCACGGTGCCAGGCACCCTCCACACCTGAACAATTCTGAATGAAAGACCGTATCAGTCTCCCTTGACAGGTGAGCTTCGAGAAGCACCCTTCACAAACCAGGTCAGAGGTCCATTAGTGACAGAGCTAGACCTAACACCCAGTTCTAGTCATTTCCAAGTACATGTCATATCCACATACCACGGTGCTTCAGAAACTTCAGGGCCGTACTAGCCTGGGTGGGAGGGCGGGGGGCCTCTTCTCGGCTAGTAAGGAGGCTGCAGGCCGAACCTGAAGATGCAAACCTCCCAGCCGTACCACCGACAAAGCATTCAAGTTGACCAACAGCCTCAGCGGAGACCAAGACTTTTCAACAAAAAGGAGTAAGGGCCTTGGCACGAGAACGCCAGCGCCTCAGCACAGCTGGGCTGGAGACAAGAGCGGCAGAACCTGTCCTGAGGAAATCACCACACAGCTGCACACAGACCCGTGACCAGGACACTCACCACCGCTTTGTTTAGAAGAGTAAGGAATTAGAAACGGTCTGAATGTCGCAGAGGAAGAGATTACATACACAATGCTTCAATCCAACTGTTTTAGTATAAGTCTTTACAAATTTAATATGGTTATTAAATAATACTATCCACCTGTATCAAGAGAGAGAAAGCTTACACACGTCACAGTAAAAGCCAGAATGTAGGGGCTTCCCTGGTGGTCCAGTGGGTAAGGACACCGCCTTGCAATGCAAGGGGTGCCGGTCTGATCCCCAGCTGGGAAGATCCCACGTGCTGTGGAGCGGCTGGACCCATGTGTCCAATTACCGAGCCGGAGCTCTGGAGCGCATGCGCCCTGAGCTGGTGCTCTGCAACAACAGAAGCCACTGTGATGGGAGGCCCACCCAGGCCAAAGAACAAAGATGGATGAAAATAGACAAATGAAAAGACCAACAGAAGTGGCCCACCTACCCCCCTCCCTCCCCAACCCGCTCCCCCCCACAAAAAAATAAAATTAAATAAAAAATAAAATTTTTAAAAAGCCAGAAGTAAATTCATCTACGGGGCTTCCCAGGTGACGCCAGCAGTAAAGAACCCACCTTCCAATCCAGTAGACCCAACAGACACAGGTTCCATCCCTGGGTCAGGAAGATCCCCTGGAGGAAGGCACGGCCACCCACTCCAGGATCCTTGCCTGGAGAATCCCATGGACAGAGTGGCCTGGTGGGCTACAGTCCTTAGGGTCACAAAGAGTCGGACACGACTGAAATGACTGAGCACTCACACAAATTATTCTATATAGGGATAAAGAACCGCTACTATCTGGACTGGACATGCTGACCCAGATTCTGTTCGCCCCACTCACTCAAAACATTTTGAGAAAGACAAAGGGATAGACAGAGAAAGAGCAAGAGACACTGTGGTCTCTGGAACAGGTCACACCAGAGAAGTACAGTCCTTTACAGAATGCTGCTCAGCAAGGCCTTGTGTGGTTCGAGTTTTCCACAACATCATCATCTAGGAAGGAAAAACAAGACAAGATTTTCACGGTAAGGGCCTTGGCACGACGCCAGCGCCTCAGCACAGCTGGGCTGGAGACAAGAGCGGCAGAACCTGTCCTGAGGAAATCACCACACAGCTGCACACAGACCCGTGACCAGGACACTCACCACCGCTTTGTTTAGAAGAGTAAGGAATTAGAAACGGTCTGAATGTCGCAGAGGAAGAGATTACATACACAATGCTTCAATCCAACTGTTTTAGTATAAGTCTTTACAAATTTAATATGGTTATTAAATAATACTATCCACCTGTATCAAGAGAGAGAAAGCTTACACACGTCACAGTAAAAGCCAGAATGTAGGGGCTTCCCTGGTGGTCCAGTGGGTAAGGACACCGCCTTGCAATGCAAGGGGTGCCGGTCTGATCCCCAGCTGGGAAGATCCCACGTGCTGTGGAGCGGCTGGACCCATGTGTCCAATTACCGAGCCGGAGCTCTGGAGCGCATGCGCCCTGAGCTGGTGCTCTGCAACAACAGAAGCCACTGTGATGGGAGGCCCACCCAGGCCAAAGAACAAAGATGGATGAAAATAGACAAATGAAAAGACCAACAGAAGTGGCCTGCCCGCCCCCTCCCTCCCCAACCCGCTCCCCCCCACAAAAAAATAAAATTAAATAAAAAATAAAATTTTTAAAAAGCCAGAAGTAAATTCATCTACGGGGCTTCCCAGGTGACGCCAGCAGTAAAGAACCCACCTTCCAATCCAGTAGACCCAACAGACACAGGTTCCATCCCTGGGTCAGGAAGATCCCCTGGAGGAAGGCACGGCCACCCACTCCAGGATCCTTGCCTGGAGAATCCCATGGACAGAGTGGCCTGGTGGGCTACAGTCCTTAGGGTCACAAAGAGTCGGACACGACTGAAATGACTGAGCACTCACACAAATTATTCTATATAGGGATAAAGAACCACTACTATCTGGACTGGACATGCTGACCCAGATTCTGTTCGCCCCACTCACTCAAAACATTTTGAGAAAGACAAAGGGATAGACAGAGAAAGAGCAAGAGACACTGTGGTCTCTGGAACAGGTCACACCAGAGAAGTACAGTCCTTTACAGAATGCTGCTCAGCAAGGCCTTGTGTGGTTCGAGGCGTTTTCCACAACATCATCATCTAGGAAGGACCAACAACAAGACAGGCTCTCACTGAAGGCCAAACTCATCTGCCACAGCCTCCTACAATAAGGCCTGTCATATAGATGACACCTCAGCGGATGGAGGGATTGGACAACGAATCACCAGTCTGAAGACTCACAAGAAGGCATGTGGTTTCCTCATGTCAAGAGAGGACTCGCACAGAACATAGAATGTAGTAGAAAGACAGAGGCCTGGGTTCAAATCAAAGCCCAAATAAGTCCCTCCCTCTCTCTGGGCTCTCTGGCCTATCTTTTTCTATACCCTTGTTAACAGACTCTGATGCTCAGATATCCATCATTCCAGACTAGAATAAAAGAAATCATGAGCTTCCTTAAATCAAAAGCATCATAGCCCTCTCTTTAACGTGTATGCAAACTTTAAAATCAGCATTAGATGCCAAGAGCATTTCCTATAGGCCACCCAACAATGAGATTCTGCATTTAGTAGCTCAGGCCAGATGAAAATTTTCAGTGACTCATAAAGACCTGAAAGAGAGACACTTAGAACCATGTGGTCATTTCAATTTCAACTGCAGAGTTTGTTCCTGAAAATGCTACAGTAATAAATATTAATGTCATAAAAAAAAAAAATAGCAACCAAAGGATCACAGACATAACGAAAAAACATAAATCCTAAAACACACTAGCATAGAAGGCTCTCCCTTCAAGAAAATCAGTTATCTGGGGGCTTCCCTGGTGGTCCAGTGGGTAAGGACACCGCCTTGCAGCGTAAGGGATGCCGGTTCGATCCCTGGCCTGGGAAGATCCCACATGCCGCGGAGCGGCCGGACCAATGTGTCCAATTACCGAGCCGGAGCTCTGGGGCGCATGCGCCCAGAGCCGGTGCTCTGTGACAACAGACACCACCGCGATGGGAGGCCCACACAGGCCAAAGAACAAACATAAATAAATGAAAGATCAACAGAAGTGTCAAAAAAGAAAAATCAGTATCTGGGTCATCAAGAACACGTCAGAGGGCTTTCCTGGTGGCTCAGTAGTAAAGAATCCTCCTGCCAGTGCAGGAGACAATGGGTTCGGTCCCTGATCTCAGAAGATCTCACAACTACTGAGCTTGTGCTTGAGAGCCTGGGAACTACAACTACTGAGGCCTGAGCATCCTGGAGCCCGTGCTCTGCAGCAAGAGAAGCCGGCCCACTGCAACTAGAGAGCAGCCCCCAGGTGCTACAACTAGAGAAAAGCCTGAGCAGCAACGAAGATCCAGCACAGCCAAAACTAGATTCATAAATAAAAATTCTTTTAAAAAATAATAAGAACAAGATATAACCTGAACAATAACAAGAAACAGGAAACAGAGAATGAGCTCTGTGCTAGGCACACGTGTTCCGCATACATTCACTCATTAACCTGGGAAAGGGCCCTATGAAGTCAAAATTAATAACATGCCCACATGAAAGACAAAGAAAGCCCGCAGAGGTGAAGTGGCCGGCCCAAGGTCACCCGGAAGAAGTGGAGGGGCGGGCGGTCTGGCTTCTGAGGCCATGGTCCTCAGCACAGACTGCGTCTAAGAACGGCCTAGCCACCGTGCACCCCGTGGCCTCCACTCCTCCTACATACAATAGAGAGAGCGGGATTCAATTCTAAGATCTCTCCCAGTTCAAAAGGCAGACGACAACATGTGAAGCCAAAATTCTAAGATTCTGTTAAATGTTTCCATCTAGAAACAAAAATCAAAACTGTGCCCTTCAAAAAATTAAATAACTCTGCATCTCGCAGCGCTGCTCTGATATTAAAGTAATATATATGAGAAGCTTAACACTTAAAGTTCCCAGCTCGGAGCAAGAGCTCAATAAACAGTAGCTATTATTACTCTTATGATAAAACACGAACAACCATTTAATAGTGGAGCACATTTTAATTATACACAATGTGGAATAATCAAATCTCATTTGTCTGAGGCCCCAGACCCTACAGCATAGATCATGTTGTACAGCTGAAATTATAACAACTCAACGCTCCGAAATTACTTGTTTCCATTAGAGATCTGACAAGCTGTTTCTTCAATTGGTCACTGGTGGTTTGCAGATAACTATTAGCAGTAATGAGTGCTCTAAATTAAATCCAGAGACGGTGCCGTTCTCTTCGGGAAAGACAACTGGGGAGAGAAACATGAGTGTGGAACACCCTTCCCTCTCTGGCCTCCATCTCCTCCCTGACAAATATCTCCCGTGTCTTGCACAGTATGGATTTCATTTGGTTGTAAATCAAGAAGGGTCTAATTCTTCCCATGACAAATGAGAGCGTTGAGCAGGTAACTTGTTAAGGAGAACTGGAATTGGGAAAATCACCTTCTTTGCCCATTACTTAACAACAGACCCCGTTCACGAACAAATGAAATGCACGCCGCAGAGAGTAGGCACTGAAGCCAAATCCATCACCACACAACCCATTCTCAGACAGTCACCATGCCGCCCTGGGAACAGGCCGCTCACGTTTCATTCGAAAAAGAGACGCAGCCTGCAACATGCAAAGAGGCTGCCCCACAAGGTAGAGAGAAGGAATGGCTTTGGAGTCAAAACCCGGAAATTCAATGGGGGAAGTGGCCCAAGGTCACCCGGAAGAAGTGGAGGGGCGGGCGGTCTGGCTTCTGAGGCCATGGTCCTCAGCACAGACTGCGTCTAAGAACGGCCTAGCCACCGTGCACCCCGTGGCCTCCACTCCTCCTACATACAATAGAGAGAGCGGGATTCAATTCTAAGATCTCTCCCAGTTCAAAAGGCAGACGACAACATGTGAAGCCAAAATTCTAAGATTCTGTTAAATGTTTCCATCTAGAAACAAAAATCAAAACTGTGCCCTTCAAAAAATTAAATAACTCTGCATCTCGCAGCGCTGCTCTGATATTAAAGTAATATATATGAGAAGCTTAACACTTAAAGTTCCCAGCTCGGAGCAAGAGCTCAATAAACAGTAGCTATTATTACTCTTATGATAAAACACGAACAACCATTTAATAGTGGAGCACATTTTAATTATACACAATGTGGAATAATCAAATCTCATTTGTCTGAGGCCCCAGACCCTACAGCATAGATCATGTTGTACAGCTGAAATTATAACAACTCAACGCTCCGAAATTACTTGTTTCCATTAGAGATCTGACAAGCTGTTTCTTCAATTGGTCACTGGTGGTTTGCAGATAACTATTAGCAGTAATGAGTGCTCTAAATTAAATCCAGAGACGGTGCCGTTCTCTTCGGGAAAGACAACTGGGGAGAGAAACATGAGTGTGGAACACCCTTCCCTCTCTGGCCTCCATCTCCTCCCTGACAAATATCTCCCGTGTCTTGCACAGTATGGATTTCATTTGGTTGTAAATCAAGAAGGGTCTAATTCTTCCCATGACAAATGAGAGCGTTGAGCAGGTAACTTGTTAAGGAGAACTGGAATTGGGAAAATCACCTTCTTTGCCCATTACTTAACAACAGACCCCGTTCACGAACAAATGAAATGCACGCTGTGCGCAGAGAGTAGGCACTGAAGCCAAATCCATCACCACACAACCCATTCTCAGACAGTCACCATGCCGCCCTGGGAACAGGCCGCTCACGTTTCATTCGAAAAAGAGACGCAGCCTGCAACATGCAAAGAGGCTGCCCCACAAGGTAGAGAGAAGGAATGGCTTTGGAGTCATTAAAAACCTGGATGCAGATTCCAGCTCTGTCACTCATGTATTAGGTGACCGTGAGTCTCTCCTAGCCTTAAGATTCCTCACCTGTAGAATGGGGATAGTACAACTGACAACAAGGATTCAATGTGGCCCATACATAGCCTTCCTGCCCTCCCCGGGAAACCCCTGACACACCTTAGCTCCTTGACTGCTCCAGGGTGACATTTTTACCTTCGGGACACCAGGATTACCACCACACTCGCCTTGGCTGGAAAGCGCTAATTCTCTCAGAACCCATAACTGGCCTGTGCGCAAAGGGCCGACCATGTAGAAACGTCACAGTCTCCCGGAGAGTGCCCACGAGCCCCGGCACTCCTCCCAACCCTGGCCTCCACTGGCATGGATGCTCCTCGAGAACCCCAGCCTCCTCCTGGGTCTGGCTGGACAGAGGCCACAGACGTGAGCAATCAGGGATGCTAATTCGGTATCTGCACTTACATTTTCAAAGTCCTTCATGTTCCGTGCTCTGGTGGGAGACATCTTCTCTTCTGACATGTCTGGGAGCACTATGAAAAGGCAAAACAGACACAGGAAAATGTCACAACACACAGACTGACCTGCATCCCTCTTAGGGAAGAAAAAAAAAAAAGTGTAGCTTCCACAATATATTCTGTCTTATGATTTGAGTCTGTAGAAAGCTCTAAGCTGTTATATTTCAAATATTTACAAATGACTTGAACTGACCCCAATGTAACCAAGTAAATGTCAGAAGACAGTGAAGGTGTTAGTCACTCAGTCGTGTCTCATTCTTTGCGACCTGGTGGACTGTAGCCTGCCAGGCTCCTCTGTCCATGGGATGGATTCTCCAGGCAAGAATACTAGAGTGGTTAGGTAGCCTCTCCCTTCTCCAGGGGATCTTCCCGACCCAGGAATCGCAACCAGGCTCCCACATGGCAGGCAGTCTTTACTGTCTGAGCTACCGGGGAAGTCTCCTGTGAATGGCAGAAGATGGACCCAAAGAATGCACATGGCAAGCAAAGCAGAACTACCCTGATACCTATTTCCCACTGCTTATCCTGAGTCTGTTTTGCTAGGTGGGAGGTCATCTCCACACGTCAGCCCCTTAAGGGATAGAAAACAACCTGTCACTCATGTATTAGGTGACCGTGAGTCTCTCCTAGCCTTAAGATTCCTCACCTGTAGAATGGGGATAGTACAACTGACAACAAGGATTCATGTGGCCCATACATAGCCTTCCTGCCCTCCCCGGGAAACCCCTGACACACCTTAGCTCCTTGACTGCTCCAGGGTGACATTTTTACCTTCGGGACACCAGGATTACCACCACACTCGCCTTGGCTGGAAAGCGCTAATTCTCTCAGAACCCATAACTGGCCTGTGCGCAAAGGGCCGACCATGTAGAAACGTCACAGTCTCCCGGAGAGTGCCCACGAGCCCCGCACTCCTCCCAACCCTGCCCTCCACTGGCATGGATGCTCCTCGAGAACCCCAGCCTCCTCCTGGGCCTGGCTGGACAGAGGCCACAGACGTGAGCAATCAGGGATGCTAATTCGGTATCTGCACTTACATTTTCAAAGTCCTTCATGTTCCGTGCTCTGGTGGGAGACATCTTCTCTTCTGACATGTCTGGGAGCACTATGAAAAGGCAAAACAGACACAGGAAAATGTCACAACACACAGACTGACCTGCATCCCTCTTAGGGAAGAAAAAAAAAAAAGTGTAGCTTCCACAATATATTCTGTCTTATGATTTGAGTCTGTAGAAAGCTCTAAGCTGTTATATTTCAAATATTTACAAATGACTTGAACTGACCCCAATGTAACCAAGTAAATGTCAGAAGACAGTGAAGGTGTTAGTCACTCAGTCGTGTCTCATTCTTTGCGACCTGGTGGACTGTAGCCTGCCAGGCTCCTCTGTCCATGGGATGGATTCTCCAGGCAAGAATACTAGAGTGGTTAGGTAGCCTCTCCCTTCTCCAGGGGATCTTCCCGACCCAGGAATCGCAACCAGGCTCCCACATGGCAGGCAGTCTTTACTGTCTGAGCTACCGGGGAAGTCTCCTGTGAATGGCAGAAGATGGACCCAAAGAATGCACATGGCAAGCAAAGCAGAACTACCCTGATACCTATTTCCCACTGCTTATCCTGAGTCTGTTTTGCTAGGTGGGAGGTCATCTCCACACGTCAGCGATTAAACCAAAGCCTGACTTGACACCAGGAGTCGGCACACTTTTCCTTTAAATGCAAGACAATAACTATTTTAGGCTCTGCTGGCCAGACCCAAAGCGTCAGATCTCTCACAACCACTCAACACACAACAGCCGTGGACGCTTCCCAAACCAAGAAGCTGGGTTCCAGTAAGTTTATTTCCCTTGGTTTGGAAACTGCTGACCCCCGTTTCAGACTGATCCAAGACTCTGCCAAAACCCACATCTTTCCACAGCTTCTTTAACTCGACAAACACGGGCTACACCCCGCTCTGTGCCGAGCGCCAGGTGAGGGGCTGGGAAGCGGTGAGAGATGCTGACTGCGCTCCCAAGAGGCGACACGGAGACGGGGAGGCAGACGGCTCCGCGGGGCACACGTGCCTGGCACTCGTCAGGGGCTGAGTGAATGAACGAATTCACTCTCCCCACAGGCATGCACTGCGGGCCTACTCTCTGCCCGGCGCCACTGTAGAAACAAAACCAACAGAAGGAGCCAACAGTCTAGAAGGAGGAGACAGGCAATAAACAAAGTAATAGGCGACTACAGAGTGTGTTCAAAGGTGGTAAATGCCATGGAGAACACCACAGTGCTCGGTGAGGACCAGAAGTGCCAACAGCAAGGGAGGGGTGAGGACTGCGGTTTCAAATAAGGTAGCTAAGGGCGTCCGTGGCAGACCAGTGCTTAAGACTCCACACTCCCAATAGAGGGGGCGCGATGGAGGGGACACAGGTTCAATCCCTGGTCAGGGAATTACGATCCCGCATGCTGCACCATGTGGAAAAAATGCAAACAATAAGCCGGTTAAATTGAGGAAGGCAAGAATACTAGAGTGGTTAGGTAGCCTCCCTTCTCCAGGGGATCTTCCCGACCCAGGAATCGCAACCAGGCCCCCACATGGCAGGCAGTCTTTACTGTCTGAGCTACCGGGGAAGTCTCCTGTGAATGGCAGAAGATGGACCCAAAGAATGCACATGGCAAGCAAAGCAGAACTACCCTGATACCTATTTCCCACTGCTTATCCTGAGTCTGTTTTGCTAGGTGGGAGGTCATCTCCACACGTCAGCGATTAAACCAAAGCCTGACTTGACACCAGGAGTCGGCACACTTTTCCTTTAAATGCAAGACAATAACTATTTTAGGCTCTGCTGGCCAGACCCAAAGCGTCAGATCTCTCACAACCACTCAACACACAACAGCCGTGGACGCTTCCCAAACCAAGAAGCTGGGTTCCAGTAAGTTTATTTCCCTTGGTTTGGAAACTGCTGACCCCCGTTTCAGACTGATCCAAGACTCTGCCAAAACCCACATCTTTCCACAGCTTCTTTAACTCGACAAACACGGGCTACACCCCGCTCTGTGCCGAGCGCCAGGTGAGGGGCTGGGAAGCGGTGAGAGATGCTGACTGCGCTCCCAAGAGGCGACACGGAGACGGGGAGGCAGACGGCTCCGCGGGGCACACGTGCCTGGCACTCGTCAGGGGCTGAGTGAATGAACGAATTCACTCTCCCCACAGGCATGCACTGCGGGCCTACTCTCTGCCCGGCGCCACTGTAGAAACAAAACCAACAGAAGGAGCCAACAGTCTAGAAGGAGGAGACAGGCAATAAACAAAGTAATAGGCGACTACAGAGTGTGTTCAAAGGTGGTAAATGCCATGGAGAACACCACAGTGCTCGGTGAGGACCAGAAGTGCCAACAGCAAGGGAGGGGTGAGGACTGCGGTTTCAAATAAGGTAGCTAAGGGCGTCCCTGGCAGACCAGTGCTTAAGACTCCACACTCCCAATAGAGGGGGCGCGATGGAGGGGACACAGGTTCAATCCCTGGTCAGGGAATTACGATCCCGCATGCTGCACCATGTGGAAAAAATGCAAACAATAAGCCGGTTAAATTGAGGAAGGGCTCACTGTAAAGGTGACCGCTGGGCAGACTCGGAGAAGGCACAGAGCGAGGCCTGTGGTGGGAGGTTCCGCGAGGATCTGAGGAGCAGCCAGGAGGCCGTGGACGGGAGAACACCAAAGTGGGACAGCAGACGGGGTGAGCAAGGTGCTGCGGGCCGGCTGTGCAGGGCCTGCCTGGCTCCTCTCAGGACACGAGGATTCTGAGCTCTGGAGTAGCGCGAGGGGGCTTAGGTTTCCCCAGGCTCCCTCTGTCTCGCTGAGAACAGATTTTCATAAAAGGCGCTTAGAGAGAACCAAGGAGACCAGATAGGAGAAAGCTGGAGGAAGTCAGGCCAGAGGTCACAGTGCTCAGACCAAGGGGCCAGGGTGAGAAGGGGTCTGATTCAGGAAACTTGTTAAGAGGCAAACAGGAAGAAATGAAACGCAGTGAAACATGTAAGGTTCAGACAGGAAAGCACACCAAAGGCAGCCTGGGGAGAGCCAAGGAGGTGCGGGCTTGAGCTGAGTCTTAAAGAGGCTGCAGGGGGGGAGCGGGCGTGGTGCTCAGCGGAAGAGAGACTCAGGAGGCAGCCGCTGTGGAGTGCAGAGCCCTGCGCGCCAGGCCGAGGGCACAAAGCCTACCTTCCTGCTTCTCAGATGGGCCGGGCTCTGCTACCTGTGTCCGTGGCCCCACCTGGGTCCCACTCATTCCCAAGCGTCCAGTCCAGCTCCCTGGAGAAGGGAATGGCAACCCACCCTAGTATTCTTGCCTAGAGAATTCCACAGACACTACAATCCATGAGGTCACAAAGAGTCAGACATGACTGAGCCAGGAACCCTTTCACACTTTCGCTTTCCAGCCCAATTCAGCCTCTTAGCGCAGCCTGGCTGCCCCAGCTCCCTCCTCTGAGGGTCACCCCCTCACGCCCTCTCACAGCTCCCTCACCGCCTCGCTGGTCACACTGACCGTGTCACCTACAGTGACCATTCTTCAACTGTCGGCCTTCTGCCCTGATCGGAGTCATGCTGGACGCTGAAGCCCAGCGCTGAGCCCAGAGCCTGGCATGAAGCAGATGTACAATACGGGCTGAACTGAGGAGGAGGCCTATCCGTTTTCTGCTCCTAACTGCCTGTGGGCAGAAGGCAGGGAAACCAGAACTGCTGGACTGTATGTTTAAAGTAAAAGCTGCCAGGTTCTAACGGAAAGCCTGAGGGTGATCTCTAACCTAACGTATTCTCCAGAAATAAGCCTTGTGAAACTTACGTTGTCTGCTCTAAAAACTTCTTCCTTTTGCACATAATCTCATCACTTTGGAAACAGGAAAAAAAAAAAAAAACCACAAGTCAAAATATCTCTAAGATCTTTCAACAAGGCAAATTATTAGCACTTCCCACAGATACTGAGGACAGCATCCGCTTTTTTCAGAAACAGAAATTATGAGGAAGGCTTAGCAAAACCCAAACTGCAGAACAGAAACTCTCCTCATGATCCAGCTTCAACTCAGCAGACTGCTTATTTGCTCAGCGCCGTCTCCTGTGGTCTACCCAACGATGTGCCTCTGAAGCGCAGGCCCACATAGGAATGCTGGGCCTCAGCCCGCCAACGGGATCCAGCAGCCTGCCAGGCAGGCCTTGGCACGCGCAAGCCTCGACAGCAGCCCTCTGGGGCCTCGTCACTCAGAAGCAGGAACCAACAGATCCTCCAAGCCTGACCAAGTCACTGATCCAGGATCCAGCCTCCCCGGATTGTTCAGCTCAGCAAACGCTGGCTGAACCCCCTTCACACATGGTGGGGAGAAATGAACCTCGTGAAACATGGCCCAAAGGACATCCATCCCCCTAGCCCAGTGTTTGTGAAAGGCGGTGAGTAGCAGGTCAGTGTGTACATAGAACACGGTGCCCCTCCTGGGAATACAAAGCCACACCAGGGGAGCTCCGGGCCCTGGAGCTCCCAAAGCTCTGGCCCAGGTTCACGGCCTTAAGACCCTCCTGGCCTAGCACCCACTTGCCTTGTTCCTACTCTGTGTACTTACCACCATTTCCCAAACCAGCCACGGGGTGGATGCCATCCGGCTCATCTGGTGCACGGAGAACCAGGCCACTAGAAGAGAACACGTGCGGCAAAAGAGGAATCAGCATTTGGTCAACCGTAGGACTCCCTGAACCACACAGGACGATCAGAGGCCACGGCCAGCGAGGGACACGCAGCGGAGCTTCCCGGAAGGCAAGCAGAGCAGAGGTTACCGACTCGGGCTCTGGGGCTGAGTGCCGGCTCTAACACTGACTAGCTGAGGACGGGGGGTGGCTGGGCAGCCACTCGTTCCTACGTCAGGGGATCTGCTGCCGTCAATGGGCTAGGTGCAGAGACACCATGCCAGACAGAAGCTTCTGGTGTTCCTGAGTCGCACTTTCTTAATTCATTACACGGGGATGCCACCCCCTACCTGGGAAGATGAAATGAGTTGGTGACTAGGAGCACGAAGCACAGAGTCAGGGATCCGTCAGTGGCATCCCTTGTTTTTGTCACTGCTAGTATTATCATTTGTCCCGACCCGCGGGATTCGTCAACGCAGACCTAGGATTCATCAACGCAGACCTAAACGGGGGGACTGGGAATTGAGAGGACGAGAGAGACGAGACTGGAACAAGACAGGAGTCTGATCAAGTGTCTCTTTACTGCGGAAAGGAAGCAGTATTTATAGTGTACAGAAGGCGGAATAGCCCAGCGACAGACCAATCATGTAAAAGGTCAACTGTGCACGCGGTTACATCATGGCAAGTGTCTACGAGAAGCATGCACTGGTCACGATCGCGGAAACTTTGAGTAGCCTATCACGTTAGCAGGCACACATCCCAGACCGCGCAAGACCGCACCTCCTGCTTCCGCTAGGCACCATTTTCGGCGAGCTGGCTGAACCCCCTTCACACATGGTGGGGAGAAATGAACCTCGTGAAACATGGCCCAAAGGACATCCATCCCCCTAGCCCAGTGTTTGTGAAAGGCGGTGAGTAGCAGGTCAGTGTGTACATAGAACACGGTGCCCCTCCTGGGAATACAAAGCCACACCAGGGGAGCTCCGGGCCCTGGAGCTCCCAAAGCTCTGGCCCAGGTTCACGGCCTTAAGACCCTCCTGGCCTAGCACCCACTTGCCTTGTTCCTACTCTGTGTACTTACCACCATTTCCCAAACCAGCCACGGGGTGGATGCCATCCGGCTCATCTGGTGCACGGAGAACCAGGCCACTAGAAGAGAACACGTGCGGCAAAAGAGGAATCAGCATTTGGTCAACCGTAGGACTCCCTGAACCACACAGGACGATCAGAGGCCACGGCCAGCGAGGGACACGCAGCGGAGCTTCCCGGAAGGCAAGCAGAGCAGAGGTTACCGACTCGGGCTCTGGGGCTGAGTGCCGGCTCTAACACTGACTAGCTGAGGACGGGGGGTGGCTGGGCAGCCACTCGTTCCTACGTCAGGGGATCTGCTGCCGTCAATGGGCTAGGTGCAGAGACACCATGCCAGACAGAAGCTTCTGGTGTTCCTGAGTCGCACTTTCTTAATTCATTACACGGGGATGCCACCCCCTACCTGGGAAGATGAAATGAGTTGGTGACTAGGAGCACGAAGCACAGAGTCAGGGATCCGTCAGTGGCATCCCTTGTTTTTGTCACTGCTAGTATTATCATTTGTCCCGACCCGCGGGATTCGTCAACGCAGACCTAGGATTCATCAACGCAGACCTAAACGGGGGGACTGGGAATTGAGAGGACGAGAGAGACGAGACTGGAACAAGACAGGAGTCTGATCAAGTGTCTCTTTACTGCGGAAAGGAAGCAGTATTTATAGTGTACAGAAGGCGGAATAGCCCAGCGACAGACCAATCATGTAAAAGGTCAACTGTGCACGCGGTTACATCATGGCAAGTGTCTACGAGAAGCATGCACTGGTCACGATCGCGGAAACTTTGAGTAGCCTATCACGTTAGCAGGCACACATCCCAGACCGCGCAAGACCGCACCCCTCCTGCTTCCGCTAGGCACCATCTTTGGGAGCTCGTGGCGATGTTCTTAAACTAGAGGCCGTAACGTATGGCCAAAGCTCTCACGGCCCCAGACAGGATGACGATGTTCTTATGCTGGAGGCTCTGCCAAGCGCCATCTTAAGTGGCGCACTGCAGCACTCATATGTGGGAAGCTATAGGATGTGTGTGGGAGGCTATAGGATGTGTGTGGGAGGCTATAGGATGTGTGTGGGAGGCTATAGGATGTGGCCGGGCCGACCCGCGGTCCCGGACAATCATTAGCCATATGCCTCGCATAACAAAAATTAAGTTCAGTTTCAGGCACCAATTCAGGTACTTTAAGAATATCAAACAGGGGCTTCCCTGGTGGTCCAGTGGGTAAGGACGCCGCCTTGCAGTGCAAGGGGCGCCGGTTCGATCCCTGGCCTGGGAAGATCCCACGTGCGGTGGAGCTGCTGGACCAATGTGTCCAATTAGGAGTCAGTGTTCTGGAGCGCATGCACCCAGAGCTGGTGCTCTGCGACAACAGAGGCCACCGCGATGGGAGGCCCACACGGGCCAAAGAACAAAGATAGATGAAAATAGACAAATGAAAGACCAATAGAAGTAGCCCGCCTGCTCCCCTCCCTCCCCACCCCACCCCCACCAAAATAAATAAATAAATAAATCTTTTTAAAAAAAAAGAATATCAAACAGGGCTTCCCTGGTGGTCCAGTGGGGAAAGAGTCCACCTTGCAGTGCAAGAGGCACCAGTTCAATACCTGGCCCGGGAAGATCCCAAGTGCCACAGAGCAGCTGGACCAATGCGTCCAATGACAAGTCAGCGTTCTGGAGCACATGCGCCCAGAGCCAGTGCTCTGCAACAAGAGAGACCACTGCCGTGGGAGGCCCACACAAGGCCAAAGAATAAAGGGATGAAAATAAATAAATAAATAAATAAACCCAAAAAAGAGGCAAAAAAAATAAGAATATCACACAAAAATGCAAAATTCACTGATGGAAGACGCTTCACTGACTGAATTATAAACACAGGACCCGCGAGGACCTGGAGACACTGACAGAAAACTGAACCAGAATAGGAGGTGTGGCTCTACTGTGACACAGCACACTTCCCTGAAATCCACTCTAAGCTCTGCCACATTCCTCTCCCGGCCTCGCGTCCTTCATCTGGAAAAGGACAACAGCAGCGACTTCACAGAGTAATTGGTGATTAAACAAGACACCTAGTGTCTGGCAAGGGCCCTGCATACCGTGAGGATTCCATAAGTGGGAGCAAAACACCCCTGTCACCGTGAAACTTACATTGCTCCATAGCTTGCAAAAGATTTACCACTGTGAGAACTGCCCAACTCCTGAGGGTCGATGCATTTTCCAAAGGAGGGCTCTAAGGCCCAGGTCATTTCAGTGTCCTGGCCAGTGTGATGGCAGTCGAGCTGAGAACCAAGTGCAGAATCCAAGCCTCCTATGCCTAAACTCCAACCATGCCTCCCTGTCCCCAGCGGAAAACAAGGACTGACAGAGGCTCAGCTTGACTTCTTGGCAATTTGCTCTTTCCAGGTCTCTAAACACAGATCCATCCTGTTTCTAGGACAATTCTGCCTGATCACCAAACTCTGGAGCTGGAATGAACCTTCAAGATTAGAACCAAGCAAAAAGGAAAAAAAAAAAAAAATCCCTGGATAACACAAAATTCTAGCATCAAGAAAATGATTACATAAAACATGTCTGCTAGGAGGATCACTGAAAAAAAAAAAAGAAAACTTAAGAAGAATTTGCCTTCAATTATTGAAAAAGTAAATATGTACACTAAAGTCATCTCAAATCCTCCTGGAAACTAGAGGGGGAATAAATAGATATAACAATCAAGTGAAATATTAAAAAGCATAACATATAGGGAAATGAGAGATAGTCAATGTTTTCCTTTTTATTTTTTTACAATTCTCAATATCTTCCAGTATCAGTAGAACAAAACCCATTTTCTAAACAAACTGTAAAAATGAACATCAAGTTCAACACCAGCTTTGCAGACAGTAGCCCACCGCCCCAAACCAGCCACACCAGCTTACACAAAATGCAAAATTCACTGATGGAAGACGCTTCACTGACTGAATTATAAACACAGGACCCGCGAGGACCTGGAGACACTGACAGAAAACTGAACCAGAATAGGAGGTGTGGCTCTACTGTGACACAGCACACTTCCCTGAAATCCACTCTAAGCTCTGCCACATTCCTCTCCCGGCCTCGCGTCCTTCATCTGGAAAAGGACAACAGCAGCGACTTCACAGAGTAATTGGTGATTAAACAAGACACCTAGTGTCTGGCAAGGGCCCTGCATACCGTGAGGATTCCATAAGTGGGAGCAAAACACCCCTGTCACCGTGAAACTTACATTGCTCCATAGCTTGCAAAAGATTTACCACTGTGAGAACTGCCCAACTCCTGAGGGTCGATGCATTTTCCAAAGGAGGGCTCTAAGGCCCAGGTCATTTCAGTGTCCTGGCCAGTGTGATGGCAGTCGAGCTGAGAACCAAGTGCAGAATCCAAGCCTCCTATGCCTAAACTCCAACCATGCCTCCCTGTCCCCAGCGGAAAACAAGGACTGACAGAGGCTCAGCTTGACTTCTTGGCAATTTGCTCTTTCCAGGTCTCTAAACACAGATCCATCCTGTTTCTAGGACAATTCTGCCTGATCACCAAACTCTGGAGCTGGAATGAACCTTCAAGATTAGAACCAAGCAAAAAGGAAAAAAAAAAAAAAATCCCTGGATAACACAAAATTCTAGCATCAAGAAAATGATTACATAAAACATGTCTGCTAGGAGGATCACTGAAAAAAAAAAAAGAAAACTTAAGAAGAATTTGCCTTCAATTATTGAAAAAGTAAATATGTACACTAAAGTCATCTCAAATCCTCCTGGAAACTAGAGGGGGAATAAATAGATATAACAATCAAGTGAAATATTAAAAAGCATAACATATAGGGAAATGAGAGATAGTCAATGTTTTCCTTTTTATTTTTTTACAATTCTCAATATCTTCCAGTATCAGTAGAACAAAACCCATTTTCTAAACAAACTGTAAAAATGAACATCAAGTTCAACACCAGCTTTGCAGACAGTAGCCCACCGGCCCCCAAACCAGCCACACCAGCTTACTGGTGAGTCCAGCCTACAGTCTGGTCTGTGCACGGCTCTCTCCATCGCAGACATCACTTCGCTCCCACTGGAGGAAATGACCCATCAATTACTCAAGCCAAGACCAATCACGCCTGAAAAGCACAGGGCAGGCAAAGCCTAAGAATCTGGTCTTGGACTAAGTTTCCAACAGGCAAAGAATGAAAAATGACATTTGACAGAGCAAGCCTTAGAAGAAACCACTGTTTAATGCAGAAATTCTGGCCTGGCTCCTGTCGAATTTCCATTTGGGCTTCACCTGCCCCCCTTTTACGCGCCATGACCCTCTGTCATCACGCCCCCAGTCAGTTCCAGCCACACCTTCAGCTTCAAGCATTCAGCTCTTGGTATCGCATTCCGATCACTCATGCTGGGCCTTAGATCTAAGGCTGGGGCTTCCTGGGTCCCCACCCGAAATCAGAACTAGGCAAAGGAAGAGGGCTTAGATAGGACTTTATCATGGTGTGGATGGGGGAGACTACGTTTCAGAAAGGGAAGGAGCTTATCTGCTCCAAATCACAAGGGACTGGCAGCAAGGTTGACACCCAAATCCCAGGGTCTTGGTGCCCATTCCCTGCACTCCCCTGTGTCCTGGCTGCCCAAAGCTCCTGCTCAACGGGGCACGTGGTGGGTGCCAGCTTCTTCCCATGCAAAATACAGCATAACCACAACCGCCATCTGCAGGGGCATCCACACCGGCAGACACCACGCTCAGGGACAGGCAGCCTTGTACCGCCTCCTCACCACAGCCCTCCTGCGGCAGGTGGTACTTTTTAAATGTTTCCTTCTTTTTTTTTTTTTAATGAAAACAAGAGAGGCCCAAAAAGTGAGTAAGCTGGAGACTCAAGCCGGCCTGGCAGTCTTAGCCTCGACACCCCTCTGGCCCCCACAGTGCCTTCCTGGAAGGGCTGTGGTGAGATCCCAATGAACCGAGGCAGGGCCTCGGCGAGCCCGCACAGCCACGCAGGTAAGTGAATGAACATTCACCTGCTCCCCATTACCTCGTCCCCTCACTCACTCAGTACCACCCAGAGGGCACTGCCCCGGGTCTGGACACGGCAGCCAGCAACTGGCCATCCACGCAAGGCCCCACGAGGACGGAGGGTTTCACCAACCAAGCATTAGGAGACCCATGAACGGACGGCACATCTCCTTCAGAAAACACACACCAGGCACACACCTGTCTTTCAACAACTTGTTTTTCATTCTATGTCTTCTGTTTGTTTGGGGGGTTTTATTTGGCAGAGCTTTTTTTTTAATTTATTATTTTTTAATTGAAGGATCACTGTTTTACAGAATTTTGTTGTTTCATTTGTTCTTAATAAGATAAAAAGATATAAAAATACAAAGAGATGGACAAGCTTCAAGTTCTCCTTGACTATTCCACACGCCCACCTTGGTCTCCTCCTAAGAGGTAACCACTCTTGTCAGCAAGATGTTTCCGACCTTTCTCTATGTAAATAACAACTGTACATATTATTCTGCAGCATCTTTTCTTCACTGATGTGTCCTAAAGATGTTTTCATGACAGTACACATAGACCTACTTCAGGGTTTTTACTACAAAACATTCTACAGCAGTGTTTTTCAAACTTTAATGACCTCGACCCATAGAAGGAAATATATTACCCTTCATTCTTGAAGCGTTTTCTGTTCTGTTCTATTCTTTTTTTTTTTTTATTCTGGTTCCAACCTCTTAAATTGAATTTCATGAGTTGACAAAGGGCCACCGTCTGAAAGAGACTTGTGAAAGGATGTGTCTTTACTAGGTTCCCTGTAGGAAATCCAATTTGCTGCCAAGTTGCTCCTTTCACAGACAATGCTGCACCTCTTTATACAGGTCTCACTGCGCATGTGCATGAGCATTTCTCTAGACAGATAACAAGAAGCAGAATGCCTGGGTCCAAACACATGCACATTTTTTCAATGGGCAAAGGATCTGAAAATAGACAAATGGCTACTAAGCACAGTAAAAAATGTTCAACATCAATCATTGTTAGGGAAATGAAAATCAGTACCACAAGGAGATACCATGGCATATCCCCCAGGATGCCTGCAGTAAAAGACAGACAATAGCAAGTGTTGGCAAGGCAATGGAGAAGAATCCTCATACCAAGTATAAGATGGGCAGCCACTTTAGAAAAGAGGCAGGCAGTTCCTCAGAATGTTAAACATAAAGAGTTACCACATGATCCAGCAACCCTGCTCCCAGAGAAATGAAAATTTATGTCCACTCAAAAACCTGTACATAAATAAATATTTATAGCAAAATAGCCCCAAAAAACAGAAACAACCCAAATTTCATCATGAACAACAATAGAAAAAAAAAAAAAGTGGTGCACGTACATAACAGAATACTTAGTCATAGGAAGGAATGAAGTACTAGTATATGCTACAACATGGATGGATCTCACAAAAGACCACATACTGTACAATCCCATTTATATGAAATGTCCAGAATAGGCAAATCTATAGACGAAAAGTAAACTGTGGTTGGGGGAGTGTTGTAGACTAAATGTGTCCCCCGGGAATTCATATGACGAGACCCAATCCCCATCCAAGTGATGGTCTTAGGAGGCGGGCCTTTGGGAGATGAGTAAAACTAGATGAGGCCGGGAGGGTGGGAGGGTGGAGCCCTCATGAATGCGATTAGTGCCCTTAAGGGTTACCAAAGCTCTTCTCTCTGCGCTCCACTATGTGAGAATTCAATGGGCAGTAGGTAGTTTACCTCCCCAGAGAAGGTCCTCACTGGAACCTGACCACACTGGCACCCTGATCTCGGACTTCCTAATGCAGAAACTGAGAAATCAATTTCTGTTGTCAATAAGGGGCTTCCCAGGTGGCGTTAACAGTAAAGAATCTGTCTGTAGATGCAGAAGATGCAAGAGACATGGGTTTGATCCCTGGGTTGGGAAGATCCCCGAGAAGGGCAGGGCAACTCTCTTCTGTATTTTTGGCTGGAAAATCCACAGACAGGGAAGCCTGGCAGGTTAAAGTCCACGGGACTGCAAAGAGTCAGAAACAAATGAGCAGGCGTGCCGGGCTCAGGGCTGTCAATAAGTCACCCAGTCTAGGTCTTTTTTTGTGACAGTAGCCCAAGCTAAGATGGGAAGTAAATGCTAATGGGCACAGGGTTTCTTTTTTAGATGACGAAAATGTTCTAAAATTAAGATTATGGTGATGACTGCACAACTCTGTAGATACACTAAAAAAAGAAAAAAGAACACTTTATAGTGTATTTCATATGGGTAAACTTTATGGCATATAAAATCAGATTTCAGTAAAGCTGTTAAAAAAACACAAGACACATTTTTAATGCCAAACTGTGTTCCAACAAGCCTGTACCATTTAGACTCTGCTGTGCACTTTTTCACACACTGATTACAAAGTAGCATTTCACTCTTAAATATGGAGCTTCTATTCATGGTATTTATCTTTTCAAACAGAGAGTGAACAAAACTGATTCACTCAACAAATACCTGCTGAGCCTCTACTAGGTGCCAGACAGACGTGGTTCATTCTAGCCTAAAGATACAGCCGTGAAGGAACCGGACACATCCCCTGCCCTTGCTGAGCTAACCCTGGCGACCAGGGCGAAAACATCCCTGACGAAAGTAACTGTGGTTGGGGAGTGTTGTAGACTAAATGTGTCCCCCGGGAATTCAGATGACGAGCCCCAACCCCCATCCAAGGGATGGTCTTAGGGGGCGGGCCTTTGGGAGATGAGTAAAACTAGAGGAGGCCGGGGGGGTGGGAGGGTGGAGCCCTCATGAATGCGATTAGTGCCCTTAAGGGTTACCAAAGCTCTTCTCTCTGCGCTCCACTATGTGAGAATTCAATGGGCAGTAGGTAGTTTACCTCCCCAGAGAAGGTCCTCACTGGAACCTGACCACACTGGCACCCTGATCTCGGACTTCCTAATGCAGAAACTGAGAAATCAATTTCTGTTGTCAATAAGGGGCTTCCCAGGTGGCGTTAACAGTAAAGAATCTGTCTGTAGATGCAGAAGATGCAAGAGACATGGGTTTGATCCCTGGGTTGGGAAGATCCCCGAGAAGGGCAGGGCAACTCTCTTCTGTATTTTTGGCTGGAAAATCCACAGACAGGGAAGCCTGGCAGGTTAAAGTCCACGGGACTGCAAAGAGTCAGAAACAAATGAGCAGGCGTGCCGGGCTCAGGGCTGTCAATAAGTCACCCAGTCTAGGTCTTTTTTTGTGACAGTAGCCCAAGCTAAGATGGGAAGTAAATGCTAATGGGCACAGGGTTTCTTTTTTAGATGACGAAAATGTTCTAAAATTAAGATTATGGTGATGACTGCACAACTCTGTAGATACACTAAAAAAAGAAAAAAGAACACTTTATAGTGTATTTCATATGGGTAAACTTTATGGCATATAAAATCAGATTTCAGTAAAGCTGTTAAAAAAACACAAGACACATTTTTAATGCCAAACTGTGTTCCAACAAGCCTGTACCATTTAGACTCTGCTGTGCACTTTTTCACACACTGATTACAAAGTAGCATTTCACTCTTAAATATGGAGCTTCTATTCATGGTATTTATCTTTTCAAACAGAGAGTGAACAAAACTGATTCACTCAACAAATACCTGCTGAGCCTCTACTAGGTGCCAGACAGACGTGGTTCATTCTAGCCTAAAGATACAGCCGTGAAGGAACCGGACACATCCCCTGCCCTTGCTGAGCTAACCCTGGCGACCAGGGAGCGTCTTCTCAAACATCGGGCCAGCGGTACCTCCAGTCCAGGGTCGGCCTTGGGTCAAGCTTTCAAGCCTTCACCAGACATTTCATTCCACCATCCTCTTTCTCCACCTCCTACAAAATCCAGGAAGGCATTCTCTGAGAAAGTACAAACTGTACACATTTACAGGAGACATTTCTTTCTGGTCTGCCCCTAACCAGGCAGGAAGCACTAAATGGCCATGTGCTTGAAGAGCCCAGCCATGAACAAGCCTGGGCCAGGCCCTGGGAAACTCACAGAGAGAGGCAGAATCCTGGGCCTGAAAACAAAGGGGCGAGCCCAGCGGGGCAGGCACCAAGGACTCTTTTCAGGGAACAGTACAGCACGGTAAGAGTCAAACAGAAACAGCCAACACAGAATGGACAACCCCAGCGGTTCTAGGAACTTCATACACACAAGTTAGCTTCCTCCACAAAGTCACCCAACAGAACAGGTACTATAGCTGAAGAGAAACTGAGGGTCAGGACGGCTTAGTGAAAAACTCCAGCAACACAGCTAGCGCCGGCCGAAGCAGGATTCAGATGCAGGCATCTGCGTACAAAGCCCAAGTTCTTTTGACCTCATCAAGCAGGACCCAGTGAAGGGCCGGAGGCTGACCGAAGTTCCAGGGACCGGGACCTGGGACTAAACCTCACCGGGTCGGAGCTCCTAGGGGTACCCACAGGTGATCAGGTTTGGAGAGAACGACACACGCTGACCTAACTCAACAGAAGTCCAAGGACAAATTGGACTCCAGTTGAGTCTCTACAACTGGGGCTTGGAAATTACCAAACCGAATACTCACATTAGCATAAAAAGAGAACTCATCTTCCAGGGATTTTTCTCTTCCACTGGGACCACCTGATGGACAAGCGGACTCTCTCAGGACATTTCTGCCCTTCTTTAAAGGCCAGTTCAAACAAAGCTGCTCCATAAAATCCTCCCAGAATCCTCTCAGAATTGGTTCAGAGAACTAGTTGGAAAGCAGGACAGGGTACTGAGAGCCAGGCTCTGGAATCTATAGACTTGGATTGAAACCCTGGCTTGATCATGTGCTTTTGGGTGGGATTCCAGAATGTTCACCTCTCTGAGCCTCAGGGTCCTCACCTGTAAAAATCGGATACAACTGTCACCTGACCAGACCATTGTTTATGACTTAACACACAGATACTGAGTCCCTACTAGGAGCCAGATACCAGGTTAGGAAGTCCGGTTACAAACAGGATCAAAAAGCAGTGCCCGCTCTCACACAGGTCAGAGTGAAACCTGGGAGACATACGAGTTCAGCAGCTGCACCTGCGGCGGCCAGTGCAGGCGCCACCAGCCACACGGACCCACTGAGCACCTGACATGCGGCTCCTCCAAACTGAGAAGGGCAGAAAGTATAAAACAAATACCGGACTTCAAAGACTCACTAAGATCAGAAAGAAGATAAACTATCCCACTAATAACTGTTTACAAGTTAGAATCATAATAGATGGAAGGGCTTCCCTAGTGGTCCAGTGGGTAGGGACACCGCCTTGCCGTGCAAGGGCCACCAGTTCAATCCCTGGCCTGGGAGGATCCCACGTGCCGCGGAGCGGCTGGACCAATGTGTCCAACTACCGAGCCAAGGCTCTGGAGCGCAGGCACCCAGAGCCAGTGCTCTGCAGCGGTGTGATGGGAGGCCCGCACAGGCCAAAGAGCAAAGATGGAAATAAATGAAAGACCAATAGAAGTGGCCAAAAAAAAAAATAGAACAGATGGGAATATTAAGTTAAATAACACACATTAGTAACATTAATTTCACCAGGTTCTTTTCACATTTTTAATGTGGCTATTAGATAATTTTAAATGACAGACGTGGCTCAAATTATATACTGACTGGACTGCACTAGTCAAGGCAGTGACATCTAAACTGAAACCTGAAAAATACTAAGGCAAAGGGGAGGAGGGAGGGCAATCCAGGCTCCAGGAACAGCGAGAGCACAGCCCAGCAGTACAAAAGAACAAGGCAGATCATTCATAAGTTTGGCAGCCGGCAGAGTGACAAGCTTAGAGAAGAGACAGGAAAGGGAGAGGGAGGACAGAAGGCCAGTGAGGCAGATGGGGACGCTGTGCAAAAGAGCTCAAGAGTCACACTAAAGAATTTGATCCTGAGGGCAGAGAGGAGCCAGGGAGAGACTGAAGTAGTTAAGAGATTAGTTCAGGAATGTATGCAGCACGAGGGTTACCAGCAAAGGTAGGGAGAGGAAGGAAAGAAAATACAGGATGTTTTGTTGAGTTGGTACTATGGGTCAGACACTGGGCTAAACTCTTTCAGACTCATCCATTTTACAGATGATGAAAACTGAGGCTCGCAGACTTGCCTAAGGTCACAGCACTGTTAAGTGGCAGAAATGGGATGGAAATCCAGCTAGGTCTAGGTTCCAAAACTGGTACTGAGACGTGAAAAGGTGCCTGAGAGAAGAGTATTAAGGGTGCAAGCGTACTCAGACATCTCTGACTATTTACGACCCCATGGAATGTAGCCCACCAGGCTTCTCTGTCCATGGGATTTTCCAAGCAAGAATAACGGAATGGGTTAAACATTTCCTACTCCCAGGGATTTTGCCCACCTAGGGATTAAAACCCCGTCTCTTCCTCCTACACTGGCAGATAGATTCTTTACCACTGAGCCACCTGGGTAGCCCAGAGTAATAATGGACTTCACGTTAATGGCAATGAAAAGCATTAAACATATAAAGCAACAGCCTGTGACGATCAGCTTTATATTTTAAAAGAGAGCTTTCAAGCTGTAGCATAAAAGGCTATCAGAGGTGTGAAGGAAACTAGGACAATCCAGAGGAGTGGTCATATACCTCCATATACCTGGGCAGTGGCAGAAAGATGAAGAGAAAAGGACACAGGCACTCTCTCAGGATTCAACTAGCAGGAGCTACCAAGGGCTTGCTCCTGGGCTGATAGATTGTTGTTCAATCACTAAGTCATGTCCGACTCTTTGCAACCCCATGGGCTCTAGCACACCAGGCTTCCCTGTCCTTCAGTATCTCCCGGAGTTTGCTCAAACTCACGTTCATTGAGTCAGTGATGACATCCAACCATCTCATCCTCTGTCGTTGCGACAAATGGTTACTCTATTTATTGAGAGCTTGTAGCTCAGCTGGTAAAGAATCTGCCTGCAATGCAGGAGACCCCGGGTTGATTCCTGGGTTGGGGAGATCCCTGGAGAAGGGGAAAACCTACTCACTCCAGTATTCTTGCCTGGAGAATTCCAAATCTCGTTCATGGGTCACAAAGAGTGGGGCACCACTGAGTGATTTCCACACTTTCACTATGCCTGATACATAGCAGTCTCTCAATACACAGAGCAACTATCTGTCCAGGTTTGCCCAAGATAGGACCTGTTCATGCTTGCTTCTCAGGAATAAATATTAATTTTGCCCATTTTACTCTTAAAAGCATCCAGATTTGCACACAACAAATAACATGTCACCCTTTCATTTACAAGCTGTTGACAAAAGAGGTAGCTTGTTCCTAGCAGAGCTGGATCAATGCCACAGATTTTCAGTAAGGGATCTCCTGAGTCCTTCTACCCTCTCCCCTAGCCACGCGCGCAGGACAAGCAAAGGGCCCCAGCTCTAGAGCACTGCAGGTCTCTTTCAGGCCGTCCAACCAGGAGAGACCCCTGACCCACCAAGGATAAAACCCGTCTCTTCTCCTACACTGGCAGATAGATTCTTTACCACTGAGCCACCTGGGTAGCCCAGAGTAATAATGGACTTCACGTTAATGGCAATGAAAAGCATTAAACATATAAAGCAACAGCCTGTGACGATCAGCTTTATATTTTAAAAGAGAGCTTTCAAGCTGTAGCATAAAAGGCTATCAGAGGTGTGAAGGAAACTAGGACAATCCAGAGGAGTGGTCATATACCTCCATATACCTGGGCAGTGGCAGAAAGATGAAGAGAAAAGGACACAGGCACTCTCTCAGGATTCAACTAGCAGGAGCTACCAAGGGCTTGCTCCTGGGCTGATAGATTGTTGTTCAATCACTAAGTCATGTCCGACTCTTTGCAACCCCATGGGCTCTAGCACACCAGGCTTCCCTGTCCTTCAGTATCTCCCGGAGTTTGCTCAAACTCACGTTCATTGAGTCAGTGATGACATCCAACCATCTCATCCTCTGTCGTTGCGACAAATGGTTACTCTATTTATTGAGAGCTTGTAGCTCAGCTGGTAAAGAATCTGCCTGCAATGCAGGAGACCCCGGGTTGATTCCTGGGTTGGGGAGATCCCTGGAGAAGGGAAAGCCTACTCACTCCAGTATTCTTGCCTGGAGAATTCCAAATCTCGTTCATGGGTCACAAAGAGTGGGGCACCACTGAGTGATTTCCACACTTTCACTATGCCTGATACATAGCAGTCTCTCAATACACAGAGCAACTATCTGTCCAGGTTTGCCCAAGATAGGACCTGTTCATGCTTGCTTCTCAGGAATAAATATTAATTTTGCCCATTTTACTCTTAAAAGCATCCAGATTTGCACACAACAAATAACATGTCACCCTTTCATTTACAAGCTGTTGACAAAAGAGGTAGCTTGTTCCTAGCAGAGCTGGATCAATGCCACAGATTTTCAGTAAGGGATCTCCTGAGTCCTTCTACCCTCTCCCCTAGCCACGCGCGCAGGACAAGCAAAGGGCCCCAGCTCTAGAGCACTGCAGGTCTCTTTCAGGCCGTCCAACCAGGAGAGACCCCTGACCCACCAGTAACGTGGATTCCTACTGCCTCCTGGGGCATATGCATTCAACCATTAGTCCTCAATCTGTATTACTGCTGCTGCTGATGCTGGTGGTGATAATCACAAGACCAAGTCATTTTTAAAGCACTGATGATGTGCCAGGCCCTACACCTGCCAAGCCAAGTGCTCCGTGGGCATCTTCTCTTTTAATCCTCACCCCAATTCTGTTGGGTGAATATTACTACCAGCCCCATTTAACAGACGGGAAAGTAGATTAAGCAAGTTTATCGAAGTCATATAGCTAGCTAGTTAGAGGTGGATTTGCATCCAGTTCTGTTCACAAGGTTCTTCACCACTGCACTCCATGGCCTGAGTCTCGGTGGCCCCTCTGTGCGCCATAAGCTAAGTCTGGACAGGCTAACTACACTCCCAACAATGAAAGCAAATCCCCAAACCACAATGAGCCACGAAGTACCTTCAAGGTCCCCGCCCGGCAACCAGTCCTCACCAACTGCACACTCCTAGGGGTGCCATCCCCCTCTCTTAGAGAATCCCTTGCCTGCCCCTCACCTCTTCTTTAAAGTATGTCCCGAAAACCGAGAAATGGCCGTGGTGCAGGCCTGGACCCCCAACCATCTTACCTTCGGTACAAGGGGGCGGGTCCCCCAAGAGATCGTCCGCCAAGAAACCCATCTCACACACGGCGCGTGTCAGGCACCCCTTCAGGGACAAACCTCGAGTCTCACTATGCCTGATACATAGCAGTCTCTCAATACACAGAGCAACTATCTGTCCAGGTTTGCCCAAGATAGGACCTGTTCATGCTTGCTTCTCAGGAATAAATATTAATTTTGCCCATTTTACTCTTAAAAGCATCCAGATTTGCACACAACAAATAACATGTCACCCTTTCATTTACAAGCTGTTGACAAAAGAGGTAGCTTGTTCCTAGCAGAGCTGGATCAATGCCACAGATTTTCAGTAAGGGATCTCCTGAGTCCTTCTACCCTCTCCCCTAGCCACGCGCGCAGGACAAGCAAAGGGCCCCAGCTCTAGAGCACTGCAGGTCTCTTTCAGGCCGTCCAACCAGGAGAGACCCCTGACCCACCAGTAACGTGGATTCCTACTGCCTCCTGGGGCATATGCATTCAACCATTAGTCCTCAATCTGTATTACTGCTGCTGCTGATGCTGGTGGTGATAATCACAAGACCAAGTCATTTTTAAAGCACTGATGATGTGCCAGGCCCTACACCTGCCAAGCCAAGTGCTCCGTGGGCATCTTCTCTTTTAATCCTCACCCCAATTCTGTTGGGTGAATATTACTACCAGCCCCATTTAACAGACGGGAAAGTAGATTAAGCAAGTTTATCGAAGTCATATAGCTAGCTAGTTAGAGGTGGATTTGCATCCAGTTCTGTTCACAAGGTTCTTCACCACTGCACTCCATGGCCTGAGTCTCGGTGGCCCCTCTGTGCGCCATAAGCTAAGTCTGGACAGGCTAACTACACTCCCAACAATGAAAGCAAATCCCCAAACCACAATGAGCCACGAAGTACCTTCAAGGTCCCCGCCCGGCAACCAGTCCTCACCAACTGCACACTCCTAGGGGTGCCATCCCCCTCTCTTAGAGAATCCCTTGCCTGCCCCTCACCTCTTCTTTAAAGTATGTCCCGAAAACCGAGAAATGGCCGTGGTGCAGGCCTGGACCCCCAACCATCTTACCTTCGGTACAAGGGGGCGGGTCCCCCAAGAGATCGTCCGCCAAGAAACCCATCTCACACACGGCGCGTGTCAGGCACCCCTTCAGGGACAAACCTCGAGTCTCGGAAGGCGCGAACCCCGCTCCGAGGGGGCCCCGGCCCGATCCCCGCGAACCCCCAAAGCCAGGGCCGCACCTGCAGCCGCTACGTGTCCCGGGGAGAGTGACGTCCTCTTCCAACACCGAGCCCATCGCGGACACGGAGGAGGTGGTGGCGTTGGTGTCTGGCGGCGGCGCCACTGGTTGCCCCACGGGATCGCGACCCGCCCGGCGCTCAGGTCCCCGGCCCCTCCGCCCCAGCTCTTGTTTGGACTCCGGCGGCGCCGCTGGAATTCAAACCGCCGTCGCCGCCATCTTTCCCGGCGCTTCTTCCTACGCGAACGAGGCGGGCTCACCGAAGCGCGCGCGGTGAAGCCGGCCAGCCCGGCCAGGAGACCGGGCAGGGATGCGCGGGCCGGGCGCCATCTTAACTACGGGCAGACCGTCTCCACTTGGACCAACAAGGCCAAAGGAAAGAGGGGGGGTGCTGCCATTTTTAGTGAGGGCACGCAGGGCGAGGCCAGCGCAGGCGCCATCCTTGTTGAGGGCTGAACCAGATTTGGGCCGTTAATTTAAGCGGGAGATTGGAAGCCATCACCTCTTGGGACCCGCAAAGCACCTAACTAGGTGTATACTCGGAACACTAGAGTCTGGACATCCCAAAGGCGTCCTTCTTGAGTTGAAACGCAGATAATCGGTTGCGACCTCGCTTTAGAAAAATCCTACCTACATAATCCCAACTCAGGAGTAATTTGCACACTTGGTTGAAAGCAAGTAAACGCATCCCTCTGAGCTTAGTGGTAAGGGACACTCCCTCTCCAATCGCTCACCTAGGGCTCTAATAATACACCTGGGATCAGAAAACTGAGGCCAAAAGAGGAAAGACTCGCCTAACATCATGCACCAAAAGTCTTTAGACTGGACAGATCCGCAGCTCCTGCAGACTGTCCACACGTCCGAGCTCTCTGCTAACTCTGGCAGCCTTTCTTAAAGCAAACAGCAATCACCAGATAGCTAGATAATTTTGGCAGAGTTTGACCTGTGAAGTCAACCTTCTTCTCGTCATCTGTGTTGCTACCTTCCTTTGCAGACAGTTGGGAGAGTTCTGAGACAGATAAAAATAGTTTGAAAAGATGAGTGACTGGCTAGATGTACAGGTCTTCCCTCAGTCTGTTTCCTCATTTTTCCAAAAGAGGTCTTCTCTAATACTCTGATCTACATCACGCCCTTTCCTGTATTCTTAGCAATCTGTACTTTTCCTTTGTGGCACTCAGCACATTTTGCAGTTTCATACTTCTGTATATAATTTTTTTTAAAAAAAGTCTTCCTTTCTCAGTAGACTGGAAGCTCTGTGAGAGCAGAGACTCTTTTGAATTGCTCATAGCTTTATCCCCAGCTTCCAGCCCTGTGCCTGCCACCCAGCAGAGGTTTAAACATGTATGTTGAGTGAATGGATCAATCATTTTGGAAAATGGGGCTAACAGTTATCCTGCGAGGTTTTTTCACTTTATTTTATTGATGTATCATTGATTTACAATGTTGTGTTAGTTTCTGCTGTGTATACAGCAAAGTGATTCAGGTGAATATATATGTAGATGGGCATCCCTGGTGGTGTAGTGGTAAAGAATCCACCTACCAATGCAGTAGACACAAGAGACACAGGTTCAACTCCTGAGTCAGGAAGATCCCCTGGAGAAGGAAAAGGCAGCCCAATCTAGTATGCTTGCCTGGAAAATCTCATGAACAGAGAAGCCGTCTGATTACAGTCCATGGAATCAGAAAGAGTCAGACACAGTTGAGCATGCGTGTGTGTGTGTGTGTGTATTCTTTTTTCAGATTCTTTTTCATATGGTTTATCACAGGAATATTGAATATAGTTCCCAGTACTATACAGTAGGACTTGTTTATTCACTCAGTATGTAATTGTTTTCATCTTATCCTGTTAAGTTTTTTGTAACAATGAGGAGGTAACCTCGGATTCCTTTAGTACTTAATCAGTAGTAATCCAATCTCTCTCCCTCTTGCTGTCTCTCTTACATACACACACACACACACACACCCCTCCCTTTGGTGAAGGCTACAATCACATGGTTCTGTCCCTGTCCCTCTTCCATCCCCAGATCTTCAGCCACTCCCAGAATCAGCAATAACAGCCTGAAAGAGACTGGGCAGGAACCACCTGGCACACCAGGAAGGGACAGTCCTCGATTCCCTGGAACCGACAGTCCTTGCCAATGCTAAGTTCAACCAATGAGATGAGTGTGTCCTAAAGCAGGGAAGCTGGGGTATCAGGATTCCTGCCTTGATTCTCCACTGACTCTGTGATCGTCAGCAGATGGCTCCTCTTCCCTTGGCCTCAGTTAGTTCCTACAGCTGTAAAATGGGTGGGTTAGGCTGGATGGATGTCTTGAGACCCCACAGCTCTTCAGGAGATTTCTTTATGTTGGTTTCAAAGCTCATAACATACAGCCAGCTCTGCTCTGGTGAGGGGGGCTGAGTTATAAATCACTACGTCCCAAATGAAGGAACTAACTTTTCATCCAACAGATGAAAACTCTTGAGAAAGAACACAGGAAGAGGATGCACACATTTTGACATTTCTTATGTGACACTTGTACAGGAAGATCACAGGGACCACCATATTTAACACTCAAAACCACTCTCTGGATAGGCACTACTGTTATCCCCATTTCACTTACACATGAGAAGACTGAGGCTGAAAGAGATAATAATAACTCACTTGAGGTTTCCTTGCTGGTAAGATCCAAAACCAGGATTTGAGCCTAGGTCCCTCTGAACCTCCAAACCCTGAAAACCTGTTTCAGGAAGTCTATCTTCTCCATGTTTTTGTTTCTCTCCACTTTAGAATTTAGGATTAAGAGGTGAGGTCTACATTCAGACAGTAGGATTTCAGGGATGTGTTCACCAGACTCTACAACTTGGGCACCTGCTTCAAGGTGAGATGAATCTGAGTGTGGACAACTCAGGATTGGAAGTCTAGATACCAGATCCTGACTCTGGGAAGTCATCCAACTTATCCTGGGATTTAGGGTCTCTTTCCCTGACTCCTCTTTGATTTTCCCTTGTGAAAAATGGGAGATACCATGCAGAGCTCACAAGGTCACATTAGATCCTTTGGAACGCTATAGAGAAGAAAGAGCTAGGGTTGGGGGGTGGTCTCCTTATGATGAATTACTGCCTACTTGGCAAATGGCCATATTCCTGGCTTATGTGCTAAACCTTTTCGTGAACCTGGACACTGAAAATAGAATCAGTCGCACAAAAGAGGGGCTATTTGGGACGTGGTTTTTCCTGTTTTCGTGGTCAGGGATGAAGCCCTTTGCCCTCTGTCTCACCATGGCCTTTCTTTCTGCCAAGCCTGGAGGTGACGTCACTACCACCAGCCGTTTGGGCTATCTGGCGCCATCTCCTTGACGACAGCCATCCAGCCACAAAGCTGGCATTATTATTTCCTTGGACAAGGTCATGTCGAACGGCTGGCAGGAAGTTGCTTGCAGCCAGATGTTTCTCATTAGGGTAGAAACCTCAAGACACAAGGAGCTGCCCTAACTGCAAGAATAACTTTTTACAGCATCAATACATACACAGTCTCCTGTGCACTGCTTCATTTTATTCCTATGACACTGCGAAGTAGATTAGGATGACTGTCCTGCTCTTCAGGTTAGGGAAGTAAAACTCAGGGAGGGGAAGAGAATTGCCAATGGCCACACTGTCTTCTATTTAACACTCAAAACCACTCTCTGGATAGGCACTACTGTTATCCCCATTTCACTTACACATGAGAAGACTGAGGCTGAAAGAGATAATAATAACTCACTTGAGGTTTCCTTGCTGGTAAGATCCAAAACCAGGATTTGAGCCTAGGTCCCTCTGAACCTCCAAACCCTGAAAACCTGTTTCAGGAAGTCTATCTTCTCCATGTTTTTGTTTCTCTCCACTTTAGAATTTAGGATTAAGAGGTGAGGTCTACATTCAGACAGTAGGATTTCAGGGATGTGTTCACCAGACTCTACAACTTGGGCACCTGCTTCAAGGTGAGATGAATCTGAGTGTGGACAACTCAGGATTGGAAGTCTAGATACCAGATCCTGACTCTGGGAAGTCATCCAACTTATCCTGGGATTTAGGGTCTCTTTCCCTGACTCCTCTTTGATTTTCCCTTGTGAAAAATGGGAGATACCATGCAGAGCTCACAAGGTCACATTAGATCCTTTGGAACGCTATAGAGAAGAAAGAGCTAGGGTTGGGGGGTGGTCTCCTTATGATGAATTACTGCCTACTTGGCAAATGGCCATATTCCTGGCTTATGTGCTAAACCTTTTCGTGAACCTGGACACTGAAAATAGAATCAGTCGCACAAAAGAGGGGCTATTTGGGACGTGGTTTTTCCTGTTTTCGTGGTCAGGGATGAAGCCCTTTGCCCTCTGTCTCACCATGGCCTTTCTTTCTGCCAAGCCTGGAGGTGACGTCACTACCACCAGCCGTTTGGGCTATCTGGCGCCATCTCCTTGACGACAGCCATCCAGCCACAAAGCTGGCATTATTATTTCCTTGGACAAGGTCATGTCGAACGGCTGGCAGGAAGTTGCTTGCAGCCAGATGTTTCTCATTAGGGTAGAAACCTCAAGACACAAGGAGCTGCCCTAACTGCAAGAATAACTTTTTACAGCATCAATACATACACAGTCTCCTGTGCACTGCTTCATTTTATTCCTATGACACTGCGAAGTAGATTAGGATGACTGTCCTGCTCTTCAGGTTAGGGAAGTAAAACTCAGGGAGGGGAAGAGAATTGCCAATGGCCACACTGTCTTCCTTTCTCTCTCTCTTAGGCTCTCATTTAGAAACAATTTCAGGCTCAGAAAAAAATTGCGAAAAAAAAAAAAAAACAGTATGTACAAAGATTTCCTTGTGTAGCCTTCACCCACCTTCCTAAAACTCTAACATTTTACATACCCATGACACAATTGTCAAAAGTAAGAAAGTACATTGATATGCTTCACTACAAACTCTTTAATCAATTTTCCTATTAATGCCTTTTATCAGGCCTGGGACCCATCCAGGATCCCACCGTGCATTTAGTTGTTTCCTCACGCTCCTCCCATCTGTGGCAGTCCCTCTGTCCATGTCTTTCATGATACTGACATGTCCTGGGCTAAATGATCAGGCTTTTGCTTCTATCCTAAAAAAATTATTTTGAGTAGTTACACTTCTTTCTTCTAGTTACCATGGTTCTTTACAGTATCCCAGGGTATGCCAACAAGGAGTAGAAAAATAGTCCTATATGGTATATTTTTAGGACTTTACTCAAAGCCAGTCCAGAAAGGAAAGAAAGCCATGCTTACGTAAATAGTAAATACTTAACATATTTTAAAGCCTTATATCCTGAGAAGTGATTTCTGTCTTAAAGCTGCCTAGTATATTGGGTTATGCAATTTCCTGACTAACAATTTTATAGAAAATGTAAAATAGGGACTTCAATGCAAAATGGGGGCTTCAGTGGGTAGAGAGTTCGCCTTGCAGTGCAAGGGGCACCAGTTCAACCCCTGGCCCAGAAAGATCCCAGTGGAGCAACTGGACCAGTGTGTCCAATTATGAGCCAGTGCTCTGGAGCGCATGTGCCCAGAACCAGTGCTCTGCAGCAAGAAAGGCCACTGCGATGGGAGGCCCACATAGACCGAAGAATAAAGATGGATGAAAAATAAATAAATAAAGAGAGGCCAAAACTAAAAAAAAATCTTGTGGTGATGTTTGAAACTATCCCATTTTTCATCAAATTGTCACCCACTTATTTTAGCATCCACTGATAATTCTTACCCAAAATAATTACCACAATGCCCTTTGCCAGTTGATGCTGTCCAGTTCTCATCATTCCTTCTATCTTTACTCATTGGAATCCTATAGTAAGGAAGAGCTTTCTCTCCTCCCCCATTTATCCAGTTGTTTATTTAAGTCAGTATGAACTCACAAATATTTTTTATTTTGTCTAACATTCATCTACCATTCCATGAATGACTCATGCTTGTTAGAACGTATTACTATCATTTCTTTTGTTACACAAACTGTCCTAGATTTGGCCAAGTCACCCTTCAAATACACAGGTGTGCCACGATTCAAACCCAGGACTATCTGGTCCCAAGACCAGCAGTATTTCTGGCATGTCACCTGCCACCATACTCACAAGAACTCTTCCCAGCCAGCCCTCACCACCAGCAGCCCTTGACCAGTTCCCATTTGGTGCCCACGATCTTCTCGATAGTGTGCTGGGTCACTAAGCCCTTGTTATCCTCAAGGAGAAACACCTAGCCCCAAGCTGTGCCCTGGGCTCAATGCCCGTTTGTCAAGTTAACTCAAGTCAATTTTTTTCTCCAGATGGGAAGAGGATGAGAAACACTCAGTATCAAGGAAATAGCATGTAGATTATTGGGCTTGAGAAGGTAATACACACCAACATCATATGACCTTCGATCTCTGGGCATCTTCTTCTTATCTGTAAATTCAGTGCATTAGACTTAAAAACCGAGGCTCCCCTCAGCTCTAACACTCCATAAGTGATTAATGTTAGTTACCATGCACTGGGCTCTTTCTCTGTGCCTGGAACTATGATAAAACTTTACATCCAATCTTCACAATAACTACAAAACAGGGATGTATTATGCTCTAACTTTACAGTTGACACAACTGAGGCTTAGAGAGGAGAGAGATTTGTCTGGTCACCCAGCAGCTAAGTGTCAGCGCTGGGAGCTGAACCCAAGTTTTCTTCTACAGTCCTGGCTCTTGAAAATCATCCCACTGTGCCTTTCACTGAATTGCTGGTGTCTCTGCAGACACCAAGCTGGTTACAATGCAGAGAAGTAATTACAAACCAAAGTAAAACATCTTAAATACTTTGTTAGCATAAGAAAAATAAAAGTAAGATTCTGGGGGAAAAAGAAAAGAGATGAGTCATTCTGACTGAGAGGTCAGGGTAAAGGTGTTTTATAAGCAAGGTCTATGCCCTGCAAAAGCAGGGTAGAAGCCTGTACATGCCAGAAACAAAAGTATGAACTCACAAATATTTTTTTTTGTCTAACATTCATCTACCATTCCATGAATGACTCATGCTTGTTAGAACGTATTACTATCATTTCTTTTGTTACACAAACTGTCCTAGATTTGGCCAAGTCACCCTTCAAATACACAGGTGTGCCACGATTCAAACCCAGGACTATCTGGTCCCAAGACCAGCAGTATTTCTGGCATGTCACCTGCCACCATACTCACAAGAACTCTTCCCAGCCAGCCCTCACCACCAGCAGCCCTTGACCAGTTCCCATTTGGTGCCCACGATCTTCTCGATAGTGTGCTGGGTCACTAAGCCCTTGTTATCCTCAAGGAGAAACACCTAGCCCCAAGCTGTGCCCTGGGCTCAATGCCCGTTTGTCAAGTTAACTCAAGTCAATTTTTTTCTCCAGATGGGAAGAGGATGAGAAACACTCAGTATCAAGGAAATAGCATGTAGATTATTGGGCTTGAGAAGGTAATACACACCAACATCATATGACCTTCGATCTCTGGGCATCTTCTTCTTATCTGTAAATTCAGTGCATTAGACTTAAAAACCGAGGCTCCCCTCAGCTCTAACACTCCATAAGTGATTAATGTTAGTTACCATGCACTGGGCTCTTTCTCTGTGCCTGGAACTATGATAAAACTTTACATCCAATCTTCACAATAACTACAAAACAGGGATGTATTATGCTCTAACTTTACAGTTGACACAACTGAGGCTTAGAGAGGAGAGAGATTTGTCTGGTCACCCAGCAGCTAAGTGTCAGCGCTGGGAGCTGAACCCAAGTTTTCTTCTACAGTCCTGGCTCTTGAAAATCATCCCACTGTGCCTTTCACTGAATTGCTGGTGTCTCTGCAGACACCAAGCTGGTTACAATGCAGAGAAGTAATTACAAACCAAAGTAAAACATCTTAAATACTTTGTTAGCATAAGAAAAATAAAAGTAAGATTCTGGGGGAAAAAGAAAAGAGATGAGTCATTCTGACTGAGAGGTCAGGGTAAAGGTGTTTTATAAGCAAGGTCTATGCCCTGCAAAAGCAGGGTAGAAGCCTGTACATGCCAGAAACAAAAGAAGACTGCTATTTGATGCAACGTCATTGACAAAGCCCATGTCCATTTCCTTGGTGCAGTCTCCTAATTCTGACAAGTGTGTTATCCTTTATGAATAAGGAAACTGAGTCTCAAGAGACCTGAACTCATTTTCCCAAAGCCACACAGTAAGCTAGTGACAGAGAAACTTGGACCTCAGTTTTCTAATTGCTAAGTGCTGGTACTCCTAATTTTTTTTCTTTTTTTTTTTTTTGGTGAATCTTACAGAAGATACCCCAAGTCAAAATCTCCCTGCCCAAATGAATCATGCTTACCCAAATCAAGATCTCCCTGCGCAAACTGATCATGCTCAGTACCATGGCCAGATCTGCATGCACCTAAGACCCAGAGTCTGGCTGTGAGAGAGTCAAAAACTTCTGGGAAAACTGTCCTAAGGTACCAAGGAGAGCTTTCAAGCATTCTCCCAGCTGCACCTTTGAATATGTAAAAAAAATATATATAAAACAGCAACAGCTATAGGCAAAGAAGGATAATTGAACTCATCAATCACCTGGACATTTTGCAGATTAAAAGAATCTTGATGTCTTGATCATGATGTGTAGGAGGGGTTTCTCCCTTCAATCTGGTGAATTCCTAATAAGAGAACGGGCCAGGACCTATGAAGGAGGACCACAAGGAAATGGCTGTAATACCTGTTTCCTCAAAGGGATGAGCAGAAATGCACTTTGTCTTTGCATATGCCTCCCCCTCCGTCTGGCAAGCCACTGGGTCACTGCACAGGGCATGTCCTGTTGAGACCACCTGGACAAGGACAGGCAGAGTCTTGAAATCCAGCTCATGTTCTGCTTGCCAGGCTGTGGGCTCTGCTTCCCAAGCTGAGTCCCTTCCAAAGAAGGGGCGTCTTGTCCTAACTCTCCCAATAGAATCCCTTCCTTGCCCTGCTCTGTCTAATTCCCAGAGTTTCCCCAACCATAGTTTAAGAGAATGTTCTGGGCCGGAGTCTCCGTAGCTGCCCTACCTCTGAACTCGCAGAGTAACTTGGGCTAATCTTCGGGGAAAGGATGAGTCATTCTGACTGAGAGGTCAGGGTAAAGGTGTTTTATAAGCAAGGTCTATGCCCTGCAAAAGCAGGGTAGAAGCCTGTACATGCCAGAAACAAAAGAAGACTGCTATTTGATGCAACGTCATTGACAAAGCCCATGTCCATTTCCTTGGTGCAGTCTCCTAATTCTGACAAGTGTGTTATCCTTTATGAATAAGGAAACTGAGTCTCAAGAGACCTGAACTCATTTTCCCAAAGCCACACAGTAAGCTAGTGACAGAGAAACTTGGACCTCAGTTTTCTAATTGCTAAGTGCTGGTACTCCTAATTTTTTTTTTTTTTTTTTGGTGAATCTTACAGAAGATACCCCAAGTCAAAATCTCCCTGCCCAAATGAATCATGCTTACCCAAATCAAGATCTCCCTGCGCAAACTGATCATGCTCAGTACCATGGCCAGATCTGCATGCACCTAAGACCCAGAGTCTGGCTGTGAGAGAGTCAAAAACTTCTGGGAAAACTGTCCTAAGGTACCAAGGAGAGCTTTCAAGCATTCTCCCAGCTGCACCTTTGAATATGTAAAAAAAATATATATAAAACAGCAACAGCTATAGGCAAAGAAGGATAATTGAACTCATCAATCACCTGGACATTTTGCAGATTAAAAGAATCTTGATGTCTTGATCATGATGTGTAGGAGGGGTTTCTCCCTTCAATCTGGTGAATTCCTAATAAGAGAACGGGCCAGGACCTATGAAGGAGGACCACAAGGAAATGGCTGTAATACCTGTTTCCTCAAAGGGATGAGCAGAAATGCACTTTGTCTTTGCATATGCCTCCCCCTCCGTCTGGCAAGCCACTGGGTCACTGCACAGGGCATGTCCTGTTGAGACCACCTGGACAAGGACAGGCAGAGTCTTGAAATCCAGCTCATGTTCTGCTTGCCAGGCTGTGGGCTCTGCTTCCCAAGCTGAGTCCCTTCCAAAGAAGGGGCGTCTTGTCCTAACTCTCCCAATAGAATCCCTTCCTTGCCCTGCTCTGTCTAATTCCCAGAGTTTCCCCAACCATAGTTTAAGAGAATGTTCTGGGCCGGAGTCTCCGTAGCTGCCCTACCTCTGAACTCGCAGAGTAACTTGGTCTTACTTATGGCACTGACACGGCTCTATAATCGTCCATTCCCTTTCCTGTCTCCTCTATTAGACTGAGCTCCTTGAGAATAGGACTTTATTTGAAATCAATTTTATGGAGATAATTTGCATACAATAAAATGCACCCAATTTAAGTATACATTCTGTCATGTTTGGGCCAATGTATACACCGAGGCAACCACCCTAGAGGCATCCACCGAGGATCCCACAGCCGAGGTGTAGAACAGTGCTCTCCAAAAGAACCTTCTGGGATGACGGGGATGTTCTGAATTAGCACTGTCCAGTGGAGCAGCCACTGGCCGTGTGTGGCTGTTGAACCCTGAAAATGTGGTTATGGGAATAAGGAATTTAATCTTTAAAAACTTTTGTCTTTTTTTGAAGCATAGTCAATTTACAATATTGGGTTAACTTCAGGTGTACAGCATAGTGATTCATTTTTGTTTTGCTTTGCAGATTATATCTTTATAGGTTATTACAAGATATTTGGGTATAACTCCCTGTGCTACACAGTAGGTCCTTGTTGCTTTTTTCTGTATTGGAGTTTGAATCTGTTAATCCCATACTCCCACTCTCTCTCCAAGGTAACTGTAAGGTTTTTTTTGTATATAGGAAACCATGATCTGCTATCATTAAAGATTTGCTTTTTCTAGAATTTCATGTAACCAGAATCATACTATATAACCAAAGCATATATACATTTTGTGCCTGGCTTCCTTTGGAAATGGAAACTTTGAAATTCAATATTCTAAGGTTTATTATAGTGCCTGGGCTTCTCTGGTGGCTCAGTGGTTAAGAGTTCACCTGCCAATGAGGGAGACACGAGTTCCATCCCTGATCCAGGAAGATCCCACATGCCGCGGAGCGATTAAGCCCGTGAGCCACAACTATGGAGCCTGTGCTCTAGAGCCTCGGAGCCACAACTATGGAGCCCTTGGGCCACGACTACTGAATACCATGAGCCCTAGAGCCCGAGTTCTATAAGAGAAGTCATCACCACGGGAAGCCTGCTCACCTCGACAGTGGCCCCCACTCCCTGCAACTAGAGAAGAGCTTGTGGCAGCAGTGAAAACCCACAATAGCCAAAAATAAATTAACTAAAAAATAATAATAGGTGTTTAATAAATGTTGATGAAAGAATAAATTATAAATCTTAATTAGAATTAATGATCAAACACTTTTTTCTCTACCTATAGAATACAGGAGTGAAAAGGGTTCTCACAGAAAGCATTAAATGAAATCTTCTGGATGTACCAGTGGAAATACTGAGACCCAGGTGGGCTCCGTGGCCTGCCCTGCTCACTCTATAAACTCAGAGCATGGGGCCTCCCTGATGGTCCAGTGGGTCAAGAGTCTGCCTTCCGCCTTGCAGTGCAAGGGGCACCGATTCCATCCCTGGCCTAGGAAGATCCCACGTGCCACGGAGTGGCTGGACCGGTGTGTCCACTTACACATTCTTAATGACTACATGTTAATTCATATAGTGTATGCACTAAGCTATATGTTAATTCATTAGTATATGTACTAAGACATGTCTGCTGTTGAACATCTAGAGTTCATCTCCATTTTTTTAACTTTATATACAACTCTGGGGAAGACTTCTTTTTTTCACATGAAATTTCTGCTTTTTTAGGTCATTTTCATATAAGGGATTCCCAGAAGTGGATTTCTTGAATCAAGGCTGTAGCGGCTTACATTCAATGGGGGAGGGTATTATTGCTAAAATTCAGAACGTCATCCTAATCCTAGTAGCTACCAATCCTTTGGGATCATCGATCCCCTATGATTAAGGGTGTGGACCTGTTGTCTAGAAAAAACACACACACACATACAAATTGTTTTATGTTCACAAGTAGGCATTTCACAATTTCACAACTGGGTTCACAATTTCAAGAGCTTCTCAGACTCTCTGAATCCTGTATGCTGACATCTCCATTAAATTAGAAATATTGTCTTACCCACTGAATACAAAAGTTCTTACAAAACTTTACCAAATAAGTTCACCAGTCAACTCGTGCATTTGTCAAGTACTTTTTGTTGGAAACCCCCATTTTTACTGAGTACCCACAGTATGCCAGATACTAGAGGCAATTTGTACATGTTCCTGGTTTCAAGGAATGCAGTATATGAAGGAAGATGTAAAATAACAAGTATTTTTAATAAAATATGTGCAATAAGAGAGGTCTTCATTAGGCAAAAGGGGATATAAATTAAGGACGTATCAACCTACTTTTATCAAGGGGTTGCAAAGAATGAATAAATATTGTCCAAGATGTCACAGATAAAAGAAACAGTAACAGTGAAGGGAGAGAGACATCATATAACCTGGCAAATACAGGAAACTATACATGATTTTAATACAGTTGGGTTAGAATGGTAGTGAGCGTAAGGAAGGGTTAAGACTTCCTTATTTGGAGCAGAGATTAAGAAAACCTATTGACATTATGACTTTAGCAACTGGTCTGACAACACAAAAGAAACCACAGAAGGTCTCCTACCACACGTTCCCTTTATTACCCAAACCTACTCACATTACATACAAAGAAAACATGTTGCCTGTTTCTTCTGCAACTGTATGAAGTTAAGTGAAACACAATATATGCATACTAATACAAACAAGCAACAATTTCTAAATTGTCTTATGGCTTTCATTTTGCAAGTGGGAAGTATTAGAAAGTCTGCACAATAATTATAACAGTGATTTCTTCCTAAAACTGCCTTGAAAAACTAACATACGGGTAAAACTATGATTTATTTTTAACCTTCACTTCGAATGCTGCTTTTCAGTCTGTCAGTTAAACATTCCTAATACTATCATGAAAAACATTTTGTTGTTTTGAACTTAGCTTAACCTTTTTAAAATCACATTGTAAATTTTATTTTGACATACTTTCTGTATTTAAACATGTGGCAATAAATAAGTTCCTGTTATTTTTGTGAAACAATAGTACAACAGCCAAATTATCTGGGAATAATGAAAATCAATAAACTGTGGATCTTTGTATGTGTGTATGTGTGTAGGAGATCTTAATAGACATTTATCATGATTTAGTCAATTAAGCTTAACTTTTTTGTTGTTAATATTTATTTGTTTACTTGGTTGCACCAGGTCTTAGTTACAGCATGGCAGATTTTCAGTTGTGGCATGTGGGATCTAAATCCCTAAGGATCAAACCCTGACCCCCTGCAATGGAAGCTCAGAGTCTTAGCCACTGGGCCATCAGGACAATCCCAAGCTTAACTTTCTTAATGTAACTAAGCACGACTGTTACTCTGAATTTACTGATATAATTATAATGGAGCATGTGGAACTGTTTTAAAACATGAGCATCTTATACTCCTTTGGAAAATGAATACAACAAATTTTGATTATGCAATCTGGTAAATGTCTTGATAAATTTTCATCAAAAATGTAAATATAGGGCTTCCCTTGTGGCTCAGTGGATAAGAACCTGTCTGCCAATGCAGGAGACACAGGTTCGATCCCTGACCCGGGAAGATCTCACATACCACAGAGCAGCTAAACCCACATATCAACAAAGACCCAGCACAGCCAAAAATAAATAAAGGTTTAAAAAAAAAAAATGTAAATATATTACTATAAAAAAGTAATCTTTTTATATCATAATACTTCCTGTTGGCTGTGGTAAATTTGTATATGTATTTACTTTCTCTTGAAAATTTTCATTTGCTTAGATTTCTGTAATGCTTATTGTTTTCTTAAAATTATACTCAATTCATATACATTCATAGAATTCCATTAACAGAACCACATGTATAATATTTAAGGTGAGATTATAAAGAAAAGATTTCATGTGTGACTAGAAAAGGAAAAACAGGCTTTTAAAGTTTAACTATCAACCAACTGAAGATGAATAAGCCAACTGAAGTTTATAAAGCTCCCAGCACAAAGAAAGGCCCGACTTATTTTTCTTCTTTTTCAAAGTGTCTCTTGAATCTCTAGATGGCATCCTTTGAGCTTTGTCAAAATAGAGGATCTTCAAAGGGTACCTCAAAAGAGCAAAAAGGTGTATTCTCATTACAGATTATCTAACAAACACATAGAACATGGTTTCCTTCAGATTTATTCTAAAGAAAAGAAATATTTTACATGCATGAAAAAGAAATCTAAAAGGAGAGAGTTTCTCCGTAGCATTTTTCACGGAAATCCCAACGGGGACAGGGATCTCACAGGGGACAATTACTAAACAAGAATGTATGTTGATATACGTTTTTTGCTCAGGGTGTTCTGTTCTGAGAAGGGGGACTATTCTTTGTCTGGCATTTTTTTCCCTAAATGGAAAACATCCTTTAAAGGAACTTCTTGAAACAGAAGGCATGGGTCATAAATGCCAAGATTTTCATGAAGTGGTTTGAACATAAGTGATCTGTGACATATATTAGAAGCCTTCCAACAACTCTGATCACATATAAAAAGTCAAACAGCAAATCTACAATAGGTACAAATTATATACATTTATTTTTAATAATTTTAAATAACACTCTTGTATAAATTCTTTCATATATTCAAATCATACACAAATTTAGAAATGCATCATGAAGCCTAGTACAGCATATGTATGAGACATGTTTTTAAAATTCATGTTAGAATTTTAGTGACATAAATACAAGTTTAATGTTTCAGAAACACTCCCCTCAACTGCTGGGCGGAAACTGAACGTATGACAGAGTGCTTGTGCCTAGCATGAAACCATCGCTGTAAATCAGTTAGCTCTTGGACTAGCGCAGACCTGAGGCCTGGTCTCATTTTCTAGGGTGCTGGTGCCATTACTGCAGACGCATGATAGTTAGAAAGGTTCCCAACGGCCTTTGAAAAAGCCTCATTCAACCACTGACATTCTGATGATCTACAACCTTGTTAGTTCACCTGATACTTAGTTTCTTCAGGTAATCACTGTGTTCTTCCTCCTTCTCCCCTTGACGTAGTCTTGAGTTGGTTCAAGGTTGAAGGGAAAGCCTGCACTAACCTTCTGTCACTCCTCCGCACACACCAAGCTCAGCTCAGCTCCCAGATGCCTATCATGACAATCGTGATCGGCCAAAGGTTCTTCATGGAGGAGACCAGAGATTCTTGCTTTGCTCTCCCGGGTTACAGTGGATTGCTTTATTTTAACTTCTCGGAAATTTCTGTGGGAGCTTTCCTTGTGATCTCTAAATTCAACTCCTTCCCACATGCCTCAAAATATAAGAACCAGGAAATGTTCATAATCAGGGGTGCCATGGTGACCATATGTCCTACCAAAAAATACAGAAGCAAAGCGAAGGATTTAATAATGCAGTCTAAACTGAGATTCTCAAGATGGAAGTACTGTCGCTTCGGGTCTCTGGCTCCAAACAGCACAAGAAGGACTAAACGTCCTCAGGGCACTCAGCTGACCACAATGGGCTGGTGGGTCAGTGAGTATTGCTTTCATGGTCAAGTTTCCTGGGAACACTCGGGCTAAAGAGTAGACATACAACTGGATATTTCCACATATCCTCTCCCCCCAAAACTATCCCCTCCCGTTCATGGTTTTAATGCCAAGATTTTCATGAAGTGGTTTGAACATAAGTGATCTGTGACATATATTAGAAGCCTTCCAACAACTCTGATCACATATAAAAAGTCAAACAGCAAATCTACAATAGGTACAAATTATATACATTTATTTTTAATAATTTTAAATAACACTCTTGTATAAATTCTTTCATATATTCAAATCATACACAAATTTAGAAATGCATCATGAAGCCTAGTACAGCATATGTATGAGACATGTTTTTAAAATTCATGTTAGAATTTTAGTGACATAAATACAAGTTTAATGTTTCAGAAACACTCCCCTCAACTGCTGGGGCGGAAACTGAACGTATGACAGAGTGCTTGTGCCTAGCATGAAACCATCGCTGTAAATCAGTTAGCTCTTGGACTAGCGCAGACCTGAGGCCTGGTCTCATTTTCTAGGGTGCTGGTGCCATTACTGCAGACGCATGATAGTTAGAAAGGTTCCCAACGGCCTTTGAAAAAGCCTCATTCAACCACTGACATTCTGATGATCTACAACCTTGTTAGTTCACCTGATACTTAGTTTCTTCAGGTAATCACTGTGTTCTTCCTCCTTCTCCCCTTGACGTAGTCTTGAGTTGGTTCAAGGTTGAAGGGAAAGCCTGCACTAACCTTCTGTCACTCCTCCGCACACACCAAGCTCAGCTCAGCTCCCAGATGCCTATCATGACAATCGTGATCGGCCAAAGGTTCTTCATGGAGGAGACCAGAGATTCTTGCTTTGCTCTCCCGGGTTACAGTGGATTGCTTTATTTTAACTTCTCGGAAATTTCTGTGGGAGCTTTCCTTGTGATCTCTAAATTCAACTCCTTCCCACATGCCTCAAAATATAAGAACCAGGAAATGTTCATAATCAGGGGTGCCATGGTGACCATATGTCCTACCAAAAAATACAGAAGCAAAGCGAAGGATTTAATAATGCAGTCTAAACTGAGATTCTCAAGATGGAAGTACTGTCGCTTCGGGTCTCTGGCTCCAAACAGCACAAGAAGGACTAAACGTCCTCAGGGCACTCAGCTGACCACAATGGGCTGGTGGGTCAGTGAGTATTGCTTTCATGGTCAAGTTTCCTGGGAACACTCGGGCTAAAGAGTAGACATACAACTGGATATTTCCACATATCCTCTCCCCCCAAAACTATCCCCTCTCCCGTTCCATGTCTGCTCTGTTCTCCTCTCTTAAAATTCAGGTATCCCTAAGAGTAACACATTAAGTCCACAGGACCTTAGTATAAATGAGGTTTAGTTTTCACCATCATTCTTCCATTAGGAAGACCTCCGGGAGCTGGAGGAAGAAGGGAGGGAGAGGAGACTAAAGGCGGACAGACATACTTCACAACACTGCCTAGGACATCTGGTGTCAGAAATGCATGAGGGCTTACTACAGTGCATTAAAGAAGATAAAAACAGCATCTGATAATAGTATCTATCATTCATCAAGAAGATTCAGCCTAGTCTTATCTCATTTGAAAATAAACACATTCCTACTTCTTAGACACAGGTTCTTCCAACGTCAGTCTTTCTAGAGTACCCGTGGTATCCTGGTGCTAACTGCCATAGTGCATGGGGACTCATGCCTTTACAGGAATCACTACTGCATAATGCATTCCGCGGTAGGTCACTTCATGACTGACTTCTATTTTAGAGCAAATCATCTCCACCAGCAGCAGCACAGGACACTGAAGAATACTATCTAGAACCTATTTTAAGATCTTCACTTTTCTTCCATCAGGAAACATTAAGAACATGACCTAGGATCTGTGTATAAATATTTAAAGATAAATGTTCCTTGTGATTCATTTAATGTAATTCCCTTTAAGGTCTGTTTAAGGGATCTCCACATAGCCAGAATCTGGACTGTTCAGCTTTGGCTCTTATCCCCAAACAAACTTTCTTTCTTTGTTGGGTTAACTTCTGCTAAACAAACGTTTATTTCCCACTATCCTCAATCCCTGGCTTTGAGGGAGTGATAATCTGGGAGAAAAGCTTGTCACTTTACAGAATTCTTTGGAACAGTCTCTAGATGCGTATGTGGCAGTGGCTGGGGAAATTGGGTTTTAAAACTTCCCTGCTTGGAAAGATCAGTTTTCTTTTACGAAGCACAGACTGGCCTTTTTATTCTCTTGTCACCAACACAGGCTTCAGAAAGTAATCCTCCTCCCGTGTTCTTCCTGGCTGTAAACCCCTGGATTTGAACCTTATACTCAACAAAAATCAGAAACATTCACAGAAGGGACCTTTCTATATCCGTGGCTGGGTCATTTCTGCACCAGCATACAACCAAAATGAACACATATTTCTGAGTTACATGTCCTGATTCCAAGCCTAATAATGACCTATGCACAAGCCATTTACCCTCACCTATAAAATGGGAACAACAGCTACTTCCTCAGGGGCCTAGGGTGAGGAACAGAAGACACACATATAGAAAGACACCTGGCCAACTGCAAAGGGTTATAGAAACACTAATTTTAACATAATGTAATCTCTGCTTTCATGAGCAATGGCCAAATATCTGGAGCATCTCAGGTTACTAGAAGTCGATCATTTGCCTGTGCATCCTCCAGAGCATCATCTCCAAACCCTGAGAACAGCTTCAGAGGGATGACCAAATTCCAGGCTTTTCTCTGGCAAAGTCAGACAGAGTTATCAGCTTGAATTACCTAGGTCTAATCTTCGCTTTTTTTTTTTTTCCTAACCACCCGACACTTTTCTCTTCAAAGTAATAAATATCTCTATTTGACTTCTGGCTGCTTTTCCTGGCTTGCTTAACCTACAATCTGTCACCCTCATGATCAGATGAGAGTAAAGGTGGAGAGAGCCTCTAAGAAAAAATTGCATCTAAATGCAACAACCAACTCTACCCACTCAACTACGGAGCTACCCTCTAACCAGACAAGAAGGTACGAGAACTGTAGCACTCCAGAGAGAGGGTCCACTCTCCGTGGTGTGTGAGTGACAAGCTATGTTCAAATGCAGGAAGTATTTGTGGGGGAGGGGAGAATATAAATATTTCACAGGTATGATATTTCACAGGGGATCCCAAGTGATAGGATGGCTTTTCTTTTTGGAATTAAAATATTTCTTCCTTTGGAAGACTATCTTTTACTTTAAAAGAATTTTTGAACAAGCATATGTTCTACTTTAATCTATGTAAAATAAATAGACGCTAATGTCTAAACAGGTGAGTAGTTTTGGAGAATGCAGCCTGGGTCCCAGCTGAACAATCACTGTCTTCAGAAACTATTGCTTGAATCTATAGGAAGTCAAAGACCATAGAACTCTACCTTTAGACTTGAAAAAGAGAAAAAATTAGAAACATCCGACCTCTTATAAATTTCAACAATGTCCAAAGAGGGACTAAAAACGATTGATGCTCACCAGAGTCCCAGCTCCAGCAATATTGCTGTCTATTTTACAGTATTTCAACCCCATATTTTCTTTTTACAATGCCATTAGCTGCTGTACAAATAAATTCTAGATGATAAAATAAGACATGATTTTTTTTTACAAATAGATACAAATACAATGCTGACCAGATATTCTACATTAACTATATACACCTTATTTCTCTAGAGGCAGGAATATTCCTGTTTTTAGACAACTTATCATTTACGCTGAGACCCTAAGCGGAACCATCAGCTTCCTGCTCCCAGACATTGCCTTCCTCACTCTCTACCATCAGAAGCTTATCCTGTGCTTTAATCTCAGCATTGAGCAAGAATTTGGGAAGGAAAATTCAAACCCTCCTAAAGATTTTCTTGGGACTTCTCTGCCCCTATTTTAGAAATAATCAAGATTGTGTACTGTGACACAGCCCAAATATCAGCTTTTCCTCAAGGATGTCTTTTAGTCCAGTAAAATGAGGATCATTCCTGATGCTTCATAAAAAAAAATGTGTTTCAGGAATGGAGATGAAGTCTTCCACAGTCCTTTCTCCATCCACATCCGTCATCCTGCTTCCAATGGTTTGTGAAACTTCCCCAGGAGTCTCTCTGGAGGTCAAAGTGGATTGGGGCTGCATTATGAGGTTCAGCCTTTCTATCCTCCCACATGGTTTGGTACAAAAATATACTTTACTTCAAGCTCTTATTGTCAATGATTGCTTCCGATATTCATGGGAAAACTAAGGGTAGTCCGCTAAGTACATTACAAATTTGTACCTGAAATTTTCCAGTGCACTCTAAGCCTTTGCTTTCTCAATTCAGCGGCTCTTACCCAGGCTCTGGCCCCGGGAATGATGCTGTCTTAGAGAGTACTGTGGCCTTGCAATCCAGGAGAAACAGCTCTGGCTCCTTTAGGCTTTATAGTTATGGATTGGTGTCGTCAGGGTCAGCTGCCCATTGGGAGCCACTTCGTTGCCATCGTCCTCCAACAATCCTGACACGTCTGCGTTGGGAATGCTGTCATGGTAGCTGCTGAAACTGATATTGTCTTCTTTCAGCTCAATGGTCCAAAAGGGGGCGTTGAGTTTCCGGTTTTGGTACTCCCGGTACATATAGACAGCCCCCACAAACCCCATCAGGAGCACCACCACAATGATGATGACTGTCAAAATGATGATGTTAAACTGGGTCCATGAGACGTCGGCTAGGGCTGACGTGCTGTTCTCAGCGGAGCTTACTGAAAAGACAGTCTGTGGGGTGGTAGGCGTAAAGGTACTATTTATAACAGGGGTGGGCATTGATGGGGTCAGAGAGGCATTGGGAACCAAAATGGTAGAACCTTCAGGTGTTGGAACAATAACTTCTGAAAATAAAAACAGAGAATGAAATGTAAAAGACAAAATAGCTTGTTCTAAGAGACAAAAGAAATACACATGGGAGTGGAGATTGATATGGGATGTCGACATGATACTTTGCTTTAAGGTAATGCAAGTTTAAAATAATTTTTAAAGAAATATAGTGAAAAGAATCATGGACTAGAAAGCTAGATTACATCTGTGGAAGTTATCCAAAACGTATAATATCTTTACTAGAATCTTTGGCAAAATTCTAATGTTGGAGTTTTCCATTCTTCTGTACTCTTGAATAGATTCATACAAATTCCTGAAAAGATAGTAAATATGTCACTAGTGACTTCCAAATCACTTGGTTAAAAGTGAAAGCTATAGATAATAATCATTTGACAACTACAATTTGGGTGACGTTTCCAAAATCGGCCTTTCATCCCTTTAAAAAAGCTCTTATTGTCAATGATTGCTTCCGATATTCATGGGAAAACTAAGGGTAGTCCGCTAAGTACATTACAAATTTGTACCTGAAATTTTCCAGTGCACTCTAAGCCTTTGCTTTCTCAATTCAGCGGCTCTTACCCAGGCTCTGGCCCCGGGAATGATGCTGTCTTAGAGAGTACTGTGGCCTTGCAATCCAGGAGAAACAGCTCTGGCTCCTTTAGGCTTTATAGTTATGGATTGGTGTCGTCAGGGTCAGCTGCCCATTGGGAGCCACTTCGTTGCCATCGTCCTCCAACAATCCTGACACGTCTGCGTTGGGAATGCTGTCATGGTAGCTGCTGAAACTGATATTGTCTTCTTTCAGCTCAATGGTCCAAAAGGGGGCGTTGAGTTTCCGGTTTTGGTACTCCCGGTACATATAGACAGCCCCCACAAACCCCATCAGGAGCACCACCACAATGATGATGACTGTCAAAATGATGATGTTAAACTGGGTCCATGAGACGTCGGCTAGGGCTGACGTGCTGTTCTCAGCGGAGCTTACTGAAAAGACAGTCTGTGGGGTGGTAGGCGTAAAGGTACTATTTATAACAGGGGTGGGCATTGATGGGGTCAGAGAGGCATTGGGAACCAAAATGGTAGAACCTTCAGGTGTTGGAACAATAACTTCTGAAAATAAAAACAGAGAATGAAATGTAAAAGACAAAATAGCTTGTTCTAAGAGACAAAAGAAATACACATGGGAGTGGAGATTGATATGGGATGTCGACATGATACTTTGCTTTAAGGTAATGCAAGTTTAAAATAATTTTTAAAGAAATATAGTGAAAAGAATCATGGACTAGAAAGCTAGATTACATCTGTGGAAGTTATCCAAAACGTATAATATCTTTACTAGAATCTTTGGCAAAATTCTAATGTTGGAGTTTTCCATTCTTCTGTACTCTTGAATAGATTCATACAAATTCCTGAAAAGATAGTAAATATGTCACTAGTGACTTCCAAATCACTTGGTTAAAAGTGAAAGCTATAGATAATAATCATTTGAACTAAAGCAAGTACAATGTGTCTGATGGCATTTCATAAAGGTAAAATTCTCTTTAGTGGGGGAAAAAACAAAATCGGAAAAATTGCATTTCTAGTTAGTGCTGAAAAACACAACTGAAATGGCCAAAGTCGATGTCAATCAAAAGAGAAAACAGCCATTGCCAGCACAGTGATTTCTCCTTTACATAGATCACAGTTACCTTATAACTAAGGTACTGTATTCTGTACTCCTAATGCAGCATAGCTCAGTAGAAATACCAAAAGTTTTGGAATCAAGTAGAACTGTGTATCAATAAATAAGTCAATCAATCTTTTAAAAACTGAGGTTCTTCCTCTATAGAATAGGAATAATGACATCTATTCTGTAGAGTTCTTCAGAAGGACTAAATTAGATAAACTATATAACATTATTACATTTAAAGCTTATAGTGCTTGGCACATAGTAGGCACTCAATGATTCCTACTATCATTACAATTCATCACCAGAGTCAGACACATCAATCTATCCTAAAAGGAGGCATGTCTTACATTTCCTAATAACTAATAAGAAAAAGCATCCCAGTCCTGTCAGCTAACTATGGAAAAGGGATATGCCTCCAGTGGGAAAGAGAATTGAGTGACAGAATCTCTGGGCTAGTGATAGGGTTCAAGCTGAGATTTTGGGCCTTGATCACAGCAGAATAAGGCCGACAAGAAAAGAGCAGAAGACTAACTCTTGTCACAGACCAATTGTCTATCAGCCCAGGATTCAGCATCTGTCAGAATATCAAAGAATGGTTTAGAGGAGAGCATGGTCTAATCTCTATGACCTAGGAAAGCCTGAATATCCTAACTCATCTGAATTTCCCATCACTCATTTTTATCTGAATCCTTACTGAACTTCCCTACACAGGATACTTTGCTTTAAGGTAATGCAAGTTTAAAATAATTTTTAAAGAAATATAGTGAAAAGAATCATGGACTAGAAAGCTAGATTACATCTGTGGAAGTTATCCAAAACGTATAATATCTTTACTAGAATCTTTGGCAAAATTCTAATGTTGGAGTTTTCCATTCTTCTGTACTCTTGAATAGATTCATACAAATTCCTGAAAAGATAGTAAATATGTCACTAGTGACTTCCAAATCACTTGGTTAAAAGTGAAAGCTATAGATAATAATCATTTGAACTAAAGCAAGTACAATGTGTCTGATGGCATTTCATAAAGGTAAAATTCTCTTTAGTGGGGGGAAAAACAAAATCGGAAAAATTGCATTTCTAGTTAGTGCTGAAAAACACAACTGAAATGGCCAAAGTCGATGTCAATCAAAAGAGAAAACAGCCATTGCCAGCACAGTGATTTCTCCTTTACATAGATCACAGTTACCTTATAACTAAGGTACTGTATTCTGTACTCCTAATGCAGCATAGCTCAGTAGAAATACCAAAAGTTTTGGAATCAAGTAGAACTGTGTATCAATAAATAAGTCAATCAATCTTTTAAAAACTGAGGTTCTTCCTCTATAGAATAGGAATAATGACATCTATTCTGTAGAGTTCTTCAGAAGGACTAAATTAGATAAACTATATAACATTATTACATTTAAAGCTTATAGTGCTTGGCACATAGTAGGCACTCAATGATTCCTACTATCATTACAATTCATCACCAGAGTCAGACACATCAATCTATCCTAAAAGGAGGCATGTCTTACATTTCCTAATAACTAATAAGTAAAGCATCCCAGTCCTGTCAGCTAACTATGGAAAAGGGATATGCCTCCAGTGGGAAAGAGAATTGAGTGACAGAATCTCTGGGCTAGTGATAGGGTTCAAGCTGAGATTTTGGGCCTTGATCACAGCAGAATAAGGCCGACAAGAAAAGAGCAGAAGACTAACTCTTGTCACAGACCAATTGTCTATCAGCCCAGGATTCAGCATCTGTCAGAATATCAAAGAATGGTTTAGAGGAGAGCATGGTCTAATCTCTATGACCTAGGAAAGCCTGAATATCCCTAACTCATCTGAATTTCCCATCACTCATTTTTATCTGAATCCTTACTGAACTTCCACGTAAGAAACATTCTGCCACATGAGCAACTTTTTCTTTCAAAAATGAAGAACATTTTTACTATTTCTTCCATCATACCTGGGAAGACTTAGGCTCAAAGTCAGGACAGGAGTTACAATAAATTCTTATTTCTCAGCTAACTTCTAGCTGGATTATAGGTTTCTACTTAAAAAGCCCTTTGATGATCACTGGAAGTGATGAGAATACAGGAAGCAAAGGATAAAAGAAATGATATGACTTTTAAATTATTAAAATAAAAATAGATGAAGAGACGATGTGAGAACCCTGCGATGACTTCATCGTGGTCCTCAGATTTCTGGAGATGACTCTGGAGTCTCAGAAGAGCAGCAGGCATAGAAGGAAATTGCTTTAGGCAAATATCTATCAAAATCTATTTCCCCCTCCAAAAAAAAAAAAAAAAAAACACCACCAAACAAACTTCTCTGGTGGGACTGGAAGCTTTTACAAAGCTAAAAGCAGCTGTCCTGAAATTTTCATTGCTAGGTTTAAATATTTAAATTTACACCCTTAGGTGAAATTTTACCTGTCTTGATGCAATTTCCCTCGAGGTCTCGATCATAACCTTCTAGGCAATTCTCACACCAAAACCCAGTGGTGTTATGGAGGCAGTTGATGCACTCTCCATTCTCGGGCTTACAAATCTTTGGAGTTCTAACTGGGTCCACATGGCCATGGCACTGGCACGCCGTGCAGATACTGTCAGAATTGTAATAGCCGTTGCTACATTCATTGCAGTTCTGGCCCTTGTAACCTTCTTTACACTGGACACATTCAGGTTCCAATCCACCCAACTCTAAAAGACAGAGCGCATCAAAACAGTTCAGCAGAATTTTAAGCCGCAATTCAAAATGCAAAAGTACTACGAACCCCCCCACCAAAACATTTTACACCCGCTGCCTATTCTCTCCTCTTAAACTTCAGAAACACATGGAAAAAAAAATTCGTCAGAATATCAAAGAATGGTTTAGAGGAGAGCATGGTCTAATCTCTATGACCTAGGAAAGCCTGAATATCCCTAACTCATCTGAATTTCCCATCACTCATTTTTATCTGAATCCTTACTGAACTTCCACGTAAGAAACATTCTGCCACATGAGCAACTTTTTCTTTCAAAATGAAGAACATTTTTACTATTTCTTCCATCATACCTGGGAAGACTTAGGCTCAAAGTCAGGACAGGAGTTACAATAAATTCTTATTTCTCAGCTAACTTCTAGCTGGATTATAGGTTTCTACTTAAAAAGCCCTTTGATGATCACTGGAAGTGATGAGAATACAGGAAGCAAAGGATAAAAGAAATGATATGACTTTTAAATTATTAAAATAAAAATAGATGAAGAGACGATGTGAGAACCCTGCGATGACTTCATCGTGGTCCTCAGATTTCTGGAGATGACTCTGGAGTCTCAGAAGAGCAGCAGGCATAGAAGGAAATTGCTTTAGGCAAATATCTATCAAAATCTATTTCCCCCTCCAAAAAAAAAAAAAAAAAACACCACCAAACAAACTTCTCTGGTGGGACTGGAAGCTTTTACAAAGCTAAAAGCAGCTGTCCTGAAATTTTCATTGCTAGGTTTAAATATTTAAATTTACACCCTTAGGTGAAGTTTTACCTGTCTTGATGCAATTTCCCTCGAGGTCTCGATCATAACCTTCTAGGCAATTCTCACACCAAAACCCAGTGGTGTTATGGAGGCAGTTGATGCACTCTCCATTCTCGGGCTTACAAATCTTTGGAGTTCTAACTGGGTCCACATGGCCATGGCACTGGCACGCCGTGCAGATACTGTCAGAATTGTAATAGCCGTTGCTACATTCATTGCAGTTCTGGCCCTTGTAACCTTCTTTACACTGGACACATTCAGGTTCCAATCCACCCAACTCTAAAAGACAGAGCGCATCAAAACAGTTCAGCAGAATTTTAAGCCGCAATTCAAAATGCAAAAGTACTACGAACCCCCCCACCAAAACATTTTACACCCGCTGCCTATTCTCTCCTCTTAAACTTCAGAAACACATGGAATTCAAACTAATACTTTACACTTTATTTATGAATTGTCCAGTTTGCTGTGAGAAGGATAGGGCCATCCAGAAAGCCTATTTAGGTAGAGAACAAAAGAAGTACACTTCTCTGAGAAATCTGAGCAACTGCGATGGAAAGGCACTCAGAATTCTTTTATTCCTTCCTCTTTAATCATGTCAGAGGGAATAAAATACAGTCTTTCGGGAAACTCCCTCATCCCTCCCTCATGTCTCATTCCACATATGTATTTGGATTTGACTGCAACTTCCTAAGAAAGGGAAACCTTAACTGTTTCTATAACTCTTTTATCTAGACCTTCTAGAACTTTATAGATATACTTTCTACCTACTCATCATTTGCTCACTGATTTTTCCTCTTACACAGTATTTAGAGAAAGGCCTTACTTATGACACAAGTGCCTGTAGATGTCACTGCTGAACAAGGGCAGCGAAGACATTCTTTAGAGGCATCAGGACTCTGATAAAATCCTTCTTTGCATTCTTCACAGTGATCCCCTTTGCTATTATGCTGGCAATTTAAACAAGCACCTAAAAGAAGCAAATCATGCAGCAGTTAAAGATTAACTCTGAAAGCACAGTAACTTTAAATAAATTATACATACCTGCAACCAAAAAAACCGTAAAGGGAAACCAGAAAAAGTTACCCAACAAGAGATTGTAGAATTCAGTTTGTACCCCCATTTCATTTCTACACGTAACAGACTTATCAATTCTGGGTCCCCTACTAGACTGTAAACTGTTTAGGGAAAGGCTAGGTACATGACCAGAGTTGCAATAAGGCCTTGTTGATTGACTGACTACGTACCAAAGACAGGTCAACAATTCGTAAAGAAAGAAAATAACATCAACCTAAAGACCATTAAAAGAAGAAGAGATACACTGTATCATTTTCTTAGTTGGGATTCTGTGGCTAAATAAGTAAACTTGACCTATATGCATGAATACATATAAATCCTAAAAATAACACTGGTTGAAAAAAGCAAATAGAAGAATGATACATAAAAAAGGAGAGTTCTTAATTATTTTGTAAAAAATAATCGATTTTAAAAAATGTTGTGCCACAGCAATCCCACTATTAGGCTTATACCCTGACGAAATCAAAATTGAAAGAGACACCTGTATCCCAGTGTTCATTGCAGCACTCTATACAATAGCTAGAACATGGAAGCAACCTAGATGTCCATCGACAAGTGAATGGATACAAAAGCTCTGGTACATATATACAATGGAATACTACTCAGCTGTAAAAAGAAATGCAGAAGAATCAGTCCTAATGAGGTGGCTGGATCTAGCACCTATCATAAAAAGTGAAGTAAATCAAAAAGAGAAGAACAAGTACAATACACTAACACATATATGTGGAATCTAATAGGATGGCAATGATAACACACACAATGAAGCAATGGAAAAACAGACATGGAGAATAGACATATGGACATTGTGGGGAATGAACAGTGGGTGGGAGGCGTAAAGGAAGTAGCATGAAAACCTATACTATCATATGTGAAAAAAATAGCTATTGTCATTGTGCTGTGGGCAAAGGGGATCCTGCAGGGGTGCTGTGTGACAGTCTGGAGGGGTGGGATGGGGGGGATATACATATGACTGACTAATCTGGGATCATACATATCTGTAAACAACAAAACTCTGCAAAAGTAAAAAGTAAAATAAAAATTAAAAAAGAAAAAAAATGTTGTGCAAGACTGCAAGGAATGTGGGATCTTAGTTCTCCAATCGGGGATCAAACCTGTATCCCCTGTTGGAAGCATAGTCTGAAGTCTTAACCACTGGACTGCCAGGGAAGTTCCTTGATGGACTAACTGAAGCAAAAACTTTAAAAACCACACTAAACAATACTAAGCAAACAGATACATAATATCTTAGGCAGATAGAAACATACCATATGCAATAAAAACTAACTCCAGACTGAGAGGGTCTAGGCAAGTTTTATGCTTTATTTATCTCTATGGAGGAAGGGAAGAAAATGAGAGCGACAAGAAAACAAAGGGGAAGTACTCCAACTTTATTTGAAATTTTCTATTTCAAATATATAACTAGAAATCCATTTAAATATTAAGCCAAATTCCAAAATGTTACAATTTATTATTTCTAGGAGTGGGTACATGGATATTTGCTATATTATTCTCCATATGGTTTTACATTTTAAATTTTAAAATAAAAATGAAAAAGAAATGATAAAGAGATGAAAAGGCAGGAGGCAAGCCAAGTTCTATGCGTCTTAACAATAATACCCCTTTGGTTCCCTATGAGGAAGGACATTCTACAGGCACTAAAGCAGCATAATGTCTGCAAACAGGAAATGAAAACAAGCAGTGTAATTTACATTCCTTCTTTAATGGACCACAGAAATTCAAAGAGACACTCAGAACTACTGTCACAGAAATAAGTGAGTAGACTCTACAGAGAAGTCTAGAAAGACAGTGACATTTTTACATGGTAAACTAAATTCAGTTCCATGCTAAAACTATCATAAGTAATTTTATTTGATTCCTTTTCCTTACAAGTGAAATATTTACAAAAAAGAAAAGACTGAATGAGGCTGTGTAATAAAATGGTCTGACAACTGGAATAAGATTTAAAAAACCAAAAGCATGATAATTATTAACAAAAATCTCAAATCTCAGTTCTTAAGCAATCAACAGCCAAGTTTCTTGAAGCTTCATGAACTTATTTAGTAAGATATTTTTTTTTTAATTGAAAGATAACTGCTTTACAGAATTAATGATAAATGATATGCATACTATAGGAATTAGCTGAAATGTAACTTTGTTCATTAGGCTTTGCCTGCCACCTCCAAAATATAACAATACTGCTTTGAAATTAACATTCTACTTGGTGAAAGATGACCAAAGGAGCAAATCCAAATTTAAAAAAAAAAAAGGAATGAGTGTTTCCTGAAGATGATCTCATGCTCCTTGGCTAAGCATCAAAAAAATCTAGTGGGGGTTACCAAGAAAATAACTGCTCAAAGAAAAGAATGTAGGGTTCCTTTCCAACCAAGTTCAGTGACAAAGCTTTGAAAACATAAATCACTACCTGTAAAAAGCCTTTCCCTTATTTATTTCAGTATCTCTAGTTCACATACAACCTGTCAGTAATGCAATAAGGTACTCTGTTTTAAAAAGATGCTTAACTTCTCTATTGAACAGAAGGCAAAATTTAACCTGTTAAACAGAAAGGAGGTCAGCCTAAGGAAACAAGGGAGAGGGTAACAGGAGACAAGGTCAGCGAGAAAGCCAGAGACTGAGGAAAATGTAGTCATGGAAGGAAGTTTGAATTTTATTCCAAAAGGGATAGGAGGCCTGGGAAGGGTCTGAGCATGGGACTGACATGATCTGGTTTTACATTTTTACAAGATTACTCTGGTTGTTATGTGGAGACTGGACGGTGGTGGAGTGGGGGTCAGAGGATAAGGACAAGAGAGGGGACAGAATGATCAGGTGGGAGAGTGTTAAAGTAGTTCAGAGAGATGGCCATTGCTTAGACAAGCAGGACAGCAATGAATGTCAGACCTGCTGATGGACTGGATATTTACAATAAGGAAAAGCCAGCGGGACTCCTGTGGGCCAGACACCAAATGGAGAACACTGGGGTAAAGCAGGCTTAGCTTCCAGAGTAAAATAAAAGAATCGTTCTGGATGTGTTAGGGCTACGATGCCACGTAGAGCATCAAGTGAGGATGTCAAGTGCTCGGTTAGAGCTGTGAGTGTAGAGATCAAGGGAGAAATGTCAATCTGCTAGTCAGCACATTTGCAGATGGCTTTTAAATTAAATTCAAGGGACTGAAGGAGATCCTTGAGAAAGTATCAATGCAGAAGACAAATGTGTCACGAGAAACCTCTGAAGACTCCAGTGCTTATAGTTGTAAAGAAGATCTAGAAGAGGCAACTGAAGAGGAAGAAAAGGGGCGGAAAACAGGAAAGGGTGATATCATAAAGTGAAGAAAGTCACTGAAGAATGAGGGAGCAGTCCATTCCATCAAGCCACGGAGGTCAAGGCACTCACCACTGACACTATGAATGCATGAAGGCTCCTTAAACTTTAAAAATAGATACACGACGTGAACATAAAGTTTTAGCTTAAAAATAACTGTTCATGCACCTCCACTTTTTAAGGAAACAAAGCTTTGAAAACATAAATCACTACCTGTAAAAAGCCTTTCCCTTATTTATTTCAGTATCTCTAGTTCACATACAACCTGTCAGTAATGCAATAAGGTACTCTGTTTTAAAAAGATGCTTAACTTCTCTATTGAACAGAAGGCAAAATTTAACCTGTTAAACAGAAAGGAGGTCAGCCTAAGGAAACAAGGGAGAGGGTAACAGGAGACAAGGTCAGCGAGAAAGCCAGAGACTGAGGAAAATGTAGTCATGGAAGGAAGTTTGAATTTTATTCCAAAAGGGATAGGAGGCCTGGGAAGGGTCTGAGCATGGGACTGACATGATCTGGTTTTACATTTTTACAAGATTACTCTGGTTGTTATGTGGAGACTGGACGGTGGTGGAGTGGGGGTCAGAGGATAAGGACAAGAGAGGGGACAGAATGATCAGGTGGGAGAGTGTTAAAGTAGTTCAGAGAGATGGCCATTGCTTAGACAAGCAGGACAGCAATGAATGTCAGACCTGCTGATGGACTGGATATTTACAATAAGGAAAAGCCAGCGGGACTCCTGTGGGCCAGACACCAAATGGAGAACACTGGGGTAAAGCAGGCTTAGCTTCCAGAGTAAAATAAAAGAATCGTTCTGGATGTGTTAGGGCTACGATGCCACGTAGAGCATCAAGTGAGGATGTCAAGTGCTCGGTTAGAGCTGTGAGTGTAGAGATCAAGGGAGAAATGTCAATCTGCTAGTCAGCACATTTGCAGATGGCTTTTAAATTAAATTCAAGGGACTGAAGGAGATCCTTGAGAAAGTATCAATGCAGAAGACAAATGTGTCACGAGAAACCTCTGAAGACTCCAGTGCTTATAGTTGTAAAGAAGATCTAGAAGAGGCAACTGAAGAGGAAGAAAAGGGGCGGAAAACAGGAAAGGGTGATATCATAAAGTGAAGAAAGTCACTGAAGAATGAGGGAGCAGTCCATTCCATCAAGCCACGGAGGTCAAGGCACTCACCACTGACACTATGAATGCATGAAGGCTCCTTAAACTTTAAAAATAGATACACGACGTGAACATAAAGTTTTAGCTTAAAAATAACTGTTCATGCACCTCCACTTTAAGGGAAATATATGTTAAGTAAAGAAAATCTAGAAAAATACAGGAGAATAGGAAGAAGAAAAAAAATCACCCGAAGAAATCTGTTATTAACATTTTGAATACTTCCCCTTGCATCTCTCATTATATAGAGAAGTTTGGGGTTTTGCTTTTTAAATAGTCTAAATGTAGGGCACATGTCATTGTGTATCCTGCTTCTTTCACTTTCTCATGTTGTTATACATCATTCTTTAAAATATTTCAATGGCAACGTAACAATGTTGTTGTTGTTTAGTCGCTAAGTCGCGTCCGACTCTGCGACGTCACGGACTGTAGCCTGTTGGCTCCTCTGTTCACCGGGCTCCCCAGGCGAGGATCCTGGAGGTGGCTGTCATTCTCTTCTCCAGGGGCCAACACAGGGATGGAACCTGTGCGTCCTGCGCTGCCTGTGGATTCTTAACCACAGGGCCACCTGGCAAACCCAGCTACTGCTGCCTGGAATGAGCCAGGCACTGGATAAACACACCGCTTTGAATCTTCACAACACACCATTAGGCAGTTACTGCTAGAATCCCAAATTTCTAAGCGAAAAAGCAAGGCTAAGTAATTTGTACGAAGTAAGTCAAGATTTCATTTTCTGTGCTCATATTGTGTATTACCCAGATAGCATGATTTGCTTCATTTCCTGTTGTTATAAATACTTACCTAATTTCTGAGAACTATAGCTGCCACTGTGGTGAGCATCTTTGAACAAGAAGCTTTTTTATGAATTTCAAATTATTTCCTAAAAATTGATTCCGGGAAACAGAATTACTGGATCAGGGAAGTATTTTTAAGACTTCTGATACATACTGCTTTCCAAAATATTTGTCTCAATGTATTTTGTCACAAAAAGGTTACTTTAAAAATCTACTTCCTGGTGATCCAGTGGTAAAAAGTCCGCCTTGCAGTGCAAGGGATACTGGTTTGATCTCTGGCCTGGGAAGGTCCCACATGCTGCGGAACGACTGGACCGGCATGTCCAATTACGAGCCGGCGCTCTGGAGCACAAGCACCCAGAGACGGTGCTCTATGACAAAAGGCCACTACGATGGGAGGCCCACACAGGCCAAAGAATAAAAGATGGATGAGAATAAATGGATAAAAAAAAGCAATAAAAGAGGCCCAAAAAAGTGTAAAAAAAAAAATCAACTTCAATCTAAAATATAAGGTATAAGGAGAATAAAATACAAGGTATAGATAAAATGAGGTGGCATAAGGACTGAGAAAACATAGTAAGCGGCCACCAGAGGGCAATCGTGCGTCCAATGACACTTGAAAAAAAATCTTTTCAAAACTGAGACAAAAGCAAACACTGACTTTATACTAAACTGGCAGTGTCATATGAAATATGTGCATTCCTTCACGTTAGATTCCACTTTTATCACATTTCCAATCAGAGAAACCTTATTAATAGCCTTTGGAAATCATAACCATGAAAGGCATTTCTTTTGCCTTAAATTACCTCCTGAGAGAAAAAAGTTTGGGATTCATGTGACATTAAAGAGACGAGAAGACAGTGACAGAGAACGAGACAGTTGGATGGTATCACTGACTTAATGGACATGTGTCTGAGCAAACTCAGGGAGATGGGGATGGGTAGTGAAGCCTAGTGTGCTGCAGATCACGTGGCTGCACAGTTGAACATGACTCAGCGACTGAACAACAACAACAAAAGAGAGTGACCTCATTGCCATGAGGAAAATTAGCAACTAGAAACAGTAATGTAGACTGCTTCCTGGTACCACAAACAAACTAGGGAGCAATTTAAATCAACTCAACATGACGAAGTGTTTCCATCATCCAGGACTGAAACTCATCTTTCCTCTGTAAGTTTTTTCATTAATTGGTTCATTCATTCAACCAAAAGCTAGCAAATACTTACCATGGGCTAATTTCCATGCTAAATGTGTAAAATGGTGAACAAAACTGGTATGAAACTTACAATACAGTGAATAAACCATATATGACTCAATCACAAATAAAATATATAATTACAAACTGTGATACGTGCTATGAAAAAATACAAATGTATAGCAAGACCGCTGCAGGCAGAGGAAAGATCATGTATGAGAACCTTGGGACAGGGGAACAGAACATATTTTAGGAATAGAAGCCAGTATGACTCGATCACAAACAGTGAAGAAAAAGAATAGCACAAGATAGAACTGGCAAGTGGGTGGGGCTATATCATCTAAGTGAAAAAAACAACACAACTTCTTCTAATAGACTAGAGGATTAGAATGAAGAATAAGATTTCAACACAGACTTTTTCCAGAGTACTTTCTGTTCAAATATTCTGCTACCATAGTCTCATAAAAATACTCGTACTTGTCAGACGGGTATGTTCTGACTTTTGTAGTTGGGAAAAAAAAGATTTCCTAGGAAGTATCTCTAATCCTTGCATGTAGAAAAACTGAAGACAAGAGAAGTTAACTGTCTCTAGTTTTTAACAGGTTAACTAAGTTCACCTAGATGCGGTTTTCTTTGTTCTGACACTGCCTAGGGTTTGCTGAGCTGTTTGAATTGGTGGGTTGATATCTTTCATTAATTTGGAAAACTCTTGACCATTATCTCTTTTGATACTTGCTTCTGTACCAGTCTCTCCTTTCTTTTTGAGCCTTCAAGTACATTTATGTGAGACCTGCTGGCTGTATCCCACATGTCTTTCCTGCTCTGTTATTCCCATTGCATTTTTTCCTCCCATGCTGCAGTTTGGCTATTTCAAACTGAACTGTGTTTGAATCTACTAACCTTGTCTTCACTCTTGTACAACAGTATATAACCTTGTCTTCATTGTATATACTGTAGATTGCTGTTAAGTCCATGCAAAGAGATATTAATTTCAGATGCTGTATTTTTCAGTTCTAGATTATTCTTTTGATTATTTTTTATAGATGTAAAATCCCTTGAAATTTTGCCTCTTTTCACCTATTTTGTCTGTTTTCTCCTCTATTTTCTTAAAATAGTAACTGTAGTTATTTTAAATGCATTTTATGAGGACTCTAATACCTAGGACATCTGTGGATCTGCTTCCATTGTTTTTCTCTTTATTACTGGGCATGTTTTCCTACCTCAGCATTGTCTAGTATTTTAATTGCCAGACACGTGTACCAAAAACTTTTGTGATACGTGCTATGAAAAAATACAAATGTATAGCAAGACCGCTGCAGGCAGAGGAAAGATCATGTATGAGAACCTTGGGACAGGGGAACAGAACATATTTTAGGAATAGAAGCCAGTATGACTCGATCACAAACAGTGAAGAAAAAGAATAGCACAAGATAGAACTGGCAAGTGGGTGGGGCTATATCATCTAAGTGAAAAAAACAACACAACTTCTTCTAATAGACTAGAGGATTAGAATGAAGAATAAGATTTCAACACAGACTTTTTCCAGAGTACTTTCTGTTCAAATATTCTGCTACCATAGTCTCATAAAAATACTCGTACTTGTCAGACGGGTATGTTCTGACTTTTGTAGTTGGGAAAAAAAAGATTTCCTAGGAAGTATCTCTAATCCTTGCATGTAGAAAAACTGAAGACAAGAGAAGTTAACTGTCTCTAGTTTTTAACAGGTTAACTAAGTTCACCTAGATGCGGTTTTCTTTGTTCTGACACTGCCTAGGGTTTGCTGAGCTGTTTGAATTGGTGGGTTGATATCTTTCATTAATTTGGAAAACTCTTGACCATTATCTCTTTTGATACTTGCTTCTGTACCAGTCTCTCCTTTCTTTTTGAGCCTTCAAGTACATTTATGTGAGACCTGCTGGCTGTATCCCACATGTCTTTCCTGCTCTGTTATTCCCATTGCATTTTTTCCTCCCATGCTGCAGTTTGGCTATTTCAAACTGAACTGTGTTTGAATCTACTAACCTTGTCTTCACTCTTGTACAACAGTATATAACCTTGTCTTCATTGTATATACTGTAGATTGCTGTTAAGTCCATGCAAAGAGATATTAATTTCAGATGCTGTATTTTTCAGTTCTAGATTATTCTTTTGATTATTTTTTATAGATGTAAAATCCCTTGAAATTTTGCCTCTTTTCACCTATTTTGTCTGTTTTCTCCTCTATTTTCTTAAAATAGTAACTGTAGTTATTTTAAATGCATTTTATGAGGACTCTAATACCTAGGACATCTGTGGATCTGCTTCCATTGTTTTTCTCTTTATTACTGGGCATGTTTTCCTACCTCAGCATTGTCTAGTATTTTAATTGCCAGACACGTGTACCAAAGAATCACAGAGGTCTCCCCTTTCCTGTTAGGCAGATGAAATGAGAGGATCACCCCAATTCAATGTGAAACTGAGATAGGTTAAGGATGAACTGCAAGTGTAGTATGAGTCAGCTCACCTATGGCTCATCACTACTGCTTGGTCGTGGCCCTCTCAGGCTTCTGACAGAGAATCTAGCAGGCATGCGTCTCCTCAGTTACGGAAGACTGCAAAGATCCAGTACTTCCCTTAAAGAATGTGAGCCTAAGTCCCACTTCAGTTTACCTTTTGAATCTGGCAATGTCTTTAGAGAGATAGTTGTATGTTGTAGCAGGCCCTTGCTTTCTTTTTTTTTTTTTTTAAAAAAAAGATTTATTTATTTATTTATTTTGGGGGGGGTGGGGTGGGGAGGGGGGGGGGCAGGCGGGCTACTTCTATTGGTCTTTCATTTGTCTATCTTCATCCATCTTTGTTCTTTGGCCCGTGTGGGCCTCCCATCGTGGTGGCCTCTGTTGTTGCAGAGCACCAGCTCTGGGCACATGCGCTCCAGAGCTCCGGCTCGGTGATTGGACACACCAGTCCAGCCGCTCAGCGGCACGTGGGATCCTCCCAGGCCAGGGATCGAACCGGCGCCCCTTGCACTGCAAGGCGGTGTCCTTACTGACTGGACCACCAGGGAAGCCCAGGCCCTTGCTTTCTAAAGAGATTTTTATCTCCTAAGCAACGCAAGACGGAAAAATTTCTTTCTACCTTTCGGGCCAGGCTTCCATCTCCTCCAGTCACCTGACGTCCAGTGGGAAAACTGGCCTTGTGTTTAGGGCTCCTCTAGTTTCCACTTCACCATGTGAGCCCCAAACGACTGCCAAAAGCTCTTCCTGTATCTCTTTCCTCAAGAAGAGTTCTTTCACTTGGACCAAGCCTGCTCGTTAGTCCGTGCCCAGAATCAGCAAATGTCCCTGGAAAGGAAAATGGCTGGTGGGCATCAGCTAACTTAGGAAGAGCTCTACCCTTTCTGGAATTTTAGTTCATATAGTTTTCCTTGCTTCCATGGATCTCTAACCAATATGATTTTTAGAATTAATATATATATATAAATATATATATTTCGAAGTTGTAGCAGGAGTTTGGCTTGCTGTGACCTATTATTATATCCTACTTAGAAGAGAAAGACTCTAACAAAATTACTTGGGAAGAATCAACTCAGAGATGAAGGACTTCAAAAGGAAGAGAACAATGGACTACTTGCATAAAAACAGAAGAAAGTGTGTACCTGTGAAGGCATCGCAACTGGTAGACCGATTATTGCACTGGCAGGGTGAGCAGCCATTCTTACTGAACTCATAATAGCCATCTTGGCATCTATCACATGAAGAACCAGTGACGCCCACTTTGCACTGGCATTTCCCAGAGCTGCAAATAAAAGCAAAAACAATGAACAAAAGTAAATTAGTTTGAAAGTTTTGTTGCCTAACATCTCATCATGCATGATCTTAATGCAAAAACAGTGCCACCTAGATTCTAGTTACTATATGTACTGAGTGATTTTTACTTTGAATTGTAAGTTGAGCAGCTTTGTGACTTCATTAATTCAATTAGCATGGTACGAACACTAATCATTTTTGACCATTTAATCCTCTGCACTTGGGGAGTTTAGAATAAATGATCAAGGAGCCATGGAGAGTTCAAGTCCCTGGTCCCTCGACATCTTTGTTTACTGAAAGCACTGGGGCATGGAACTGGCACTGCTGCTTCATCTCATTCCTGAATCACCCACAGTTCCCTCGACATCCACGCTGCCCAATCCACAGAAGAAACGCCACCCAGGTCTCAATTAATCTGGCTTTGGCTGAAGAATATTAAGAACCTTAATGAATGTGCTAGAAACTCAATATGATTTTCTACTTTAGGTCAATGTCGTAGTAAAACAATTCTGGCAGTTAACTGGAATTCACAAGTAAGTGAATAGGACTGTAATGGGGGCCTCTATTCATTTCTGAATTAAACCCATTTAAACATTCTAGATTGCCAACCCCAAACGACTATAAAAATCTAAAGTAAGAAAAATGTTTTACTTAGTGTCCCATCTCTTCTTATGAATCTGTTTTTTTCTCTTAGATGTCCATTACATCAGTGATAAGCTTCTCTCCAATCAGTGAAACTTAAACCGTCGTAATTATCAGCTCTTCCCTCTCGACCTCATGCTTTCTCATAAACATCCAATATATCACCAGGTTTGGTCAGATTTTATTTCAAATTTTCTCTTGTTATTTATTCTAGAGTCATCCCTTTTAGAATACCGTTCCTCTTCTTCAATTCTCAAAAATTTTCCTACTTTCAAGTCTCATCTTTTCTCAGGAAACTTGTTTCTGACTGGTCAACAGAGATCTTTTGGCCTTCTTACATGACATTCTCTATACTCTGATTCCTAATTATGAACTTTTCTAAGTTCTTTCATATGTATAGCTCTAGTTAGAATATTTGATTGTTAAAGGCCTAAGGCAAAGGCTGTACCATACAGCCTTTTTTTTAAAGTTATCTTTAAGACTTAAGTGTCGGACATGACTGAGCAACTAACACTGTCAAAGATCTAGCTTAAGCAGAGGAATAGTGTAACTATTTCCATTTCACACATCTTACTTGGTAAGTTTGCTGAGTTCAGGGACCCTATCCTAGCCATCCTGGTATATTCTGAGTCTAGTATAGTACCTGGTTTGTTGTAGACATTTGATATATGCTTGATAAATAAATGCTCAACACATTAGAGTTAAGCACTGGGAGGGAACAAGAAAGATGAAAGGCTGCACTCACGACCAGGTATCTCAGAACAGCTAAAGCACTTTCCTCTTTTTCTAATAGTGGGACTCTGCTTTACACGCTCAGTCTGGACATCAATTTTTTAGACTTCATTTCAGTAGAATTCTGACACCAGTCATCGTGGATGGGGAGACAATACGAGGTAGAACTACATTTCAACGTAATTATTTGAGACTCGGCTCCTAGTAATGAGCCCCTCTGGGGTTGTACATTTTAGTTCAGGAGCCCAAGCTAAAATTGTTCATGCTTACACAGTTCTTACACACATCAGTTAAAGTAATCCCCTCCTGATTCCCATACTCCAATTTCTGTAATAAAAATAGAAGTTCTAAATTTGAGCGTTATTGAAACTTTAGGTTAAACTTTGCAAAACAGAAGTAAAGCAACCTTCCGACAGTGTGTATTCTACTTGCAGTACACAAACCTAAGAATCATTATGTTTTTAAGTTTGAGATGTGCCTGTTTATCAGCATGCCCTGGGCTAAATGATCAGGCTTTTGCCTTCTATCCTAAAAAAGCTATTTTGAGTGGTTACCGTTGAAATTCACTTCTCTCTTCCACTTACCACGGTTCTTTCACGGATCAAAAAATGTAATTTTCTCTTGTTATTTATTTTTTTTAAGAGTCATCCCTTTTAGAATACCGTTCCTCTTCTTCAATTCTCAAAAATTTTCCTACTTTCAAGTCTCATCTTTTCTCAGGAAACTTGTTTCTGACTGGTCAACAGAGATCTTTTGGCCTTCTTACATGACATTCTCTATACTCTGATTCCTAATTATGAACTTTTCTAAGTTCTTTCATATGTATAGCTCTAGTTAGAATATTTGATTGTTAAAGGCCTAAGGCAAAGGCTGTACCATACAGCCTTTTTTTTAAAGTTATCTTTAAGACTTAAGTGTCGGACATGACTGAGCAACTAACACTGTCAAAGATCTAGCTTAAGCAGAGGAATAGTGTAACTATTTCCATTTCACACATCTTACTTGGTAAGTTTGCTGAGTTCAGGGACCCTATCCTAGCCATCCTGGTATATTCTGAGTCTAGTATAGTACCTGGTTTGTTGTAGACATTTGATATATGCTTGATAAATAAATGCTCAACACATTAGAGTTAAGCACTGGGAGGGAACAAGAAAGATGAAAGGCTGCACTCACGACCAGGTATCTCAGAACAGCTAAAGCACTTTCCTCTTTTTCTAATAGTGGGACTCTGCTTTACACGCTCAGTCTGGACATCAATTTTTTAGACTTCATTTCAGTAGAATTCTGACACCAGTCATCGTGGATGGGGAGACAATACGAGGTAGAACTACATTTCAACGTAATTATTTGAGACTCGGCTCCTAGTAATGAGCCCCTCTGGGGTTGTACATTTTAGTTCAGGAGCCCAAGCTAAAATTGTTCATGCTTACACAGTTCTTACACACATCAGTTAAAGTAATCCCCTCCTGATTCCCATACTCCAATTTCTGTAATAAAAATAGAAGTTCTAAATTTGAGCGTTATTGAAACTTTAGGTTAAACTTTGCAAAACAGAAGTAAAGCAACCTTCCGACAGTGTGTATTCTACTTGCAGTACACAAACCTAAGAATCATTATGTTTTTAAGTTTGAGATGTGCCTGTTTATCAGCATGCCCTGGGCTAAATGATCAGGCTTTTGCCTTCTATCCTAAAAAAGCTATTTTGAGTGGTTACCGTTGAAATTCACTTCTCTCTTCCACTTACCACGGTTCTTTGCAAAATCCCACGGTATGCCAAAAAGGAGTAGAAAAATAGTCCTACATGGTATATTTTTAGGACTTTACTCAAAACCAGTCCAGAAAGGTAACAAAGGCATGCTTATGTAAATAATAAATACTTAAAATATTTTAAAGCCTTACATCCTGAAAAGTGATTTCTGTCTTAAAGCTGCCTAGGATATTGGGTTATGTAATTCCTTTTTTTTTTCAATTTTATTTATTTATTTATTTTTGGCTATTCTGGGTTTTCACTGCTGCCACAGGCCCTTCTCTAGTTGCAGGGAGTGGGGGCTACTCTCTAGTTGAAGTGAGCAGGCTTCTTGTTTGGTGACTTCTCTTGTAGTGGAACTCGGGCTCTAGGGCACATGGGCTTCAGTAGTTGCAGCACATGGGCTCCGTAGTTGCACCTCCGAGGCTCTAGAGCACAGGCTTAACAGCTGTGGATCACCAGCTTAATCGCTCCGCCGCATATGGGATCTTCCCGGATCAGGGATTGAATCCGTGTCTCCTGCATTGGCAGGCAAGCTCTTTACCACTGAGCTGCCAGGGAAGCCCTGGGTTATGCAATTGCTTGACTAACAAATAACTTTATAGAAAATGTAAAATGGGGGTTTCCCTGGTGGTCCAGTGGGTAGAGAGTCCACCTTGCAGTGCAAGGAGCCCCAGTTCGATCCCTGGCCAGGGAAGCTCCCACGTGCCGCGGAGCAGGCTGGACTGGTGTGTCCAATTACGAGCCAGTGCTCTGGAGCGCTTGCACCCAGGGCCGGTGTTCTGCAATGAGAGAGGCCATTGTATATGTGAGGCCCACACAGGCCAAAGAATAAAGATGGATGAAAATAAATAGATAAAAAAACAATAAAATAAGTCTAAATTCTTTTTAAAAAGGTAAAATGGAGGCATCTGAAAGAAGTCATAATGATGATGATAAAAACAGTAAGTCATCATTTACTGAGGGCCTATGTCAATAAATACATATTCTCTTTAAATCTTAAAATAACTCTACACAGTGGTGGTCATAACCCTCATTTTACTACTGAGGGAATTCAGAGGGTTAAAGTTACTGTCCACACCTAGTAAAGGCAGGTTTATTTATACAAAGCCAGTCTTTAATACTATGCTACTTACCCTTTCCTCAGTTTAACTCTAAATTTACACAATACATTTGCCTGCCAGATACTCTGATACCCAGTTGGGTATCAAGCTTCATTCTGTAGATTCGAAATACCACAATTCACCACCATTTATGTAGGTTATGACCCCAGTGAGCTGTTTCTGCCTTGCCCAGAATAAATTCCAGTCTCTCTTCTCACTGCCAGTAAGTTTCAGGTCTTCCTTAACAAATGCTGAGAGTTCCTGCTGCTGGAGGACACTGCAGCCTAGCAAAGTCCTAAGGTTCTCAGAGACACAGTCCAGATTTTGATGTATTAGTTAACCTTAATTAAAGTTTGTACTGAATGTAACAGAAATTTACATTTTCAAGCACATTTCTCAAGAAACTTTGCCAAAAAAAAAAAACACCTACAGGACTTCCCGAGTGGTCCAGTGGGTAAGGACACCGCCTTGCAGTGCAAGGGACGCTGGTTCGATCCCTGGCCTGGGAAGATCCCACGTGCCACGGAGCAGCTGGACCCATGTGTCCAATTACCGAGCCGGAGCTCTGGAGCACATGTGCCTAGAGCCGGTGCTCTGTGACGACAGAGGCCACTGCGATGGGAGGCCCACACGGGCCAAAGAACAAAGATGGATGAAAATAGAGAAATGAAAAACCAACAGAAGTGACCCACCCACCCGCCCCCCAAAAAAACCACCTACATACATATATACAGTCTTACACAAGAATACCCTGAGATAGTTAAAGATCCCTAGCAAAGTAAGTCTGTATTCATCAAATATGAAGTTCAAGATTATCCTATGACTCAACAAGAAGGAATCAGTCAACTTCAGGTTTCACTATATTGTCAGAAAATTATAAAGGACACCTTTTAGAGACTGGTTAATGGTATTTTCTCAGACAGTTTCCAAGGCTTTAAAAATGTTAATCAAAATATGCTTGCTACCCATTTCTCTATAGATATTAGATTATTTGGTAAAGGGAAGAATAAACAGTCATTTGATGAGAGTGTCTGTCCAATCCATCATCTATAAGAAAAAGGCATTACCTTGGAATACCCAATCACCTAACAGTATCTCATAAGCATAATATAGCCAATGTTCCCAAAGTGGTTGCTATTCTTGTAAGTGAACTTTCCCCTCATAACTCTGCTTTAGGCACTTAGAAAACTGATTTAGCAGGCATCTTTCTCTCTAGAGAATATGTTCCTTAGTTCTTAATTTTCTTTATAAAAAAAAAAAAAAGAGTACCCAAGTCATGGCACTAAAGCAAAAAATAAAAAAAGAATGGCTTTTTGAATCTTGATAAGGCAGCTGACTAGTCTAGATACCATGCATCAGTTTTCCTGGGTAGATTTAAAAACAACAAGAAAGGAGGTGTCTTTTTCTCTTTTTTTAAAAAAATATAGAATGAAGTCAGGAAGTCTGGTTGTGAGCCTGCAACTGGTAGTGCTTTTCCATCATGTTGTTCATGGCCTATGGCCAATTTCTGCATGTATAAGAATCAAATCACTCAGCAAATATAAAGCTTTCCCTGTGTGACTTCTTTTATAGAATAAAGCCTTTACAACACCCCCTTTCACAGTCTCCCTCTGTTAAAGACTATTAAATGCTTTTTGAAGCAAAGGTCAATGATATAAATGCAATGAAATTAAAAAAAAAAAAAAGAAAAGGTTAAAAAAAAAAAGGCCTGTTAACAGACCACTTGTGCTTTATCCACAGATTTAAAATGAAGGAACCAAAAAATAAATAAATAAATAAAGGAACCAGATTCACATCTTCATATCTGGAGAGTAAGCGCACAGAACTGGATTTTGAAAAGATGGAAATCTATACTACTGACATCAACTAAAGAATTCAAGATGGGCTTTCCTTATCTGGCATCACTTTTTATAGACATGAGTTAGTTGCCAGTAAAGAACTAATGGGGACTTCTCAAGTGGCACTAGAGAACCCACCTGCCAATGCTGGAGACGTCAGAGACATGGGTTCAATCCCTGGGATGGTAAGATCCCTTAGAGGAGGAAATAGCAACCCGCACCAGTACTCTTGCCTGGAGAATCCAATCCCACGGACCATACGGTCCATAGTGTCGCAAAGAATTGGACACAACTGAAGCAACTTAGCACCACCAGCACCAGCACAAAGAACTAATCAGGTATGGATAGTTATATCAGAAAGATGAATATGGAATTGTTCATAAAGGAAGTGTAAACTTTGTGGAACTAAGCTACACTAAGTATAACCAAGTAAATACTATGCTTTCTTAAATTATCCCAGACAGAATGATCAGATTTTATTATGGTGTCAGTGCTTAGCATAGAATTTATCACATTCACAGATGTGAACAACTATTACAAAGTATAAATGCTGGAAAAATTCTCTCTCAAAATGTAAACAAAGCAAGCATTTTCTGACAAAGTTATTCCTTTTTCAAAAGGAAATTCAAAGGTGTATCATCTCAAGATACAGTACATATTTATGTCACACAAGTACTAACCAAAATATCATTTTAAGGGTTCTGTTTTATTTAAGATGAGTGGGTGGAAAGTCTTGAGAATTTCCATTATTTTACTAGGATAGGAAGGGTGGAACACAGGAAGGGAGGTATCAGAGTCTATGGAAAATTCATAGCCTGAGGAGTCAGAGAGAGCTTGGTTCAAATTCCAGCTCTGCTAAGTAACCAGCCTCAACTGAGTGCTTATTCTGTCTTGGGTTCAGTAGTCTCCTTTGTAAAATAAAGATAATTAGACCAAACTCTGTAGGGTTATTGTGAGGACTGAAGACCACATATGCAGGGTACTTAGCACAGTGTCTGGCACATAATCAGCACTTAAAAATGAAAGAGCTATGAAGATGACAACATTGGGTCCTAAAGCTTGAAAATTTTTCTGTGAATTGTGAAAAGAATGAGTTAGAATCTCTAGCAGGCAAAGACAGACAAGATTATTTGCTTTTAAAATTCTGTTAACAAACCTAGAATAATGGCAAGACTTTATGGGGTAATTACTAGTTTGGAGCCAAAATGTGGCTCAGAAAAGAGAGCACATTATGAACACATGGTAGAAACAGTTTTTGGAAAGAAAATTTAAAAACTGAAAATCAGCAAAATCCTACATTAGGCGGGACCAAAGCCAGTGAGAGCTGATACGCTTTTGTACCAACCAGTTAATTGATCTTTTTTCTAAATTGCCAAATGTCTTGATGCTTTATATTATCAAAAACATTATCTATTTTCTTCCTAAGATTTACAAGATATAACTTATACTCATGGCATACCTTTAGATATCATGTTATCAATAAACAGTCAGAGTCATTACAAAGATATAGTTCTAATAAGGGAAAATGAAATTCAGAAGCCTTGTTTTTTCTCCTTCTTCCTTGCTCAGACAGCTTACATGTTGGCACTCTGACATGGAAAGAACAAGAAACAGAAAAAGACAAATAGTTAAATGTATCAATTTTCTTCTGTTGCTTCGTTCAATAACTAAAAGCAATTTAGTTTAGGAAGAGACAATCTACTAGTTAAAATAGAATCTGAAATTATGAGGAAATTTCTTACTATAAGCTCTCCCAATATATTTAAAATAGTATTAAAAGGTAGCAAGTAAAAAGTTTTTCTAACCAGGAAAAGCTACATGGGGATAAAAAATGAAAAATTATTAACAATCCTTATGGATTATGGCTTGTAAAGGTAATGAAAAAAGTTTCTCCTTTTTATGAAAGAAACTCAATATTTGAACATTTTGCAAAAGACGATTTGCATTTAGTGTTCCTCTGTCTTCCTAAAATAAAGATAATTAGACCAAACTCTGTAGGGTTATTGTGAGGACTGAAGACCACATATGCAGGGTACTTAGCACAGTGTCTGGCACATAATCAGCACTTAAAAATGAAAGAGCTATGAAGATGACAACATTGGGTCCTAAAGCTTGAAAATTTTTCTGTGAATTGTGAAAAGAATGAGTTAGAATCTCTAGCAGGCAAAGACAGACAAGATTATTTGCTTTTAAAATTCTGTTAACAAACCTAGAATAATGGCAAGACTTTATGGGGTAATTACTAGTTTGGAGCCAAAATGTGGCTCAGAAAAGAGAGCACATTATGAACACATGGTAGAAACAGTTTTTGGAAAGAAAATTTAAAAACTGAAAATCAGCAAAATCCTACATTAGGCGGGACCAAAGCCAGTGAGAGCTGATACGCTTTTGTACCAACCAGTTAATTGATCTTTTTTCTAAATTGCCAAATGTCTTGATGCTTTATATTATCAAAAACATTATCTATTTTCTTCCTAAGATTTACAAGATATAACTTATACTCATGGCATACCTTTAGATATCATGTTATCAATAAACAGTCAGAGTCATTACAAAGATATAGTTCTAATAAGGGAAAATGAAATTCAGAAGCCTTGTTTTTTCTCCTTCTTCCTTGCTCAGACAGCTTACATGTTGGCACTCTGACATGGAAAGAACAAGAAACAGAAAAAGACAAATAGTTAAATGTATCAATTTTCTTCTGTTGCTTCGTTCAATAACTAAAAGCAATTTAGTTTAGGAAGAGACAATCTACTAGTTAAAATAGAATCTGAAATTATGAGGAAATTTCTTACTATAAGCTCTCCCAATATATTTAAAATAGTATTAAAAGGTAGCAAGTAAAAAATTTTTCTAACCAGGAAAAGCTACATGGGGATAAAAAATGAAAAATTATTAACAATCCTTATGGATTATGGCTTGTAAAGGTAATGAAAAAAGTTTCTCCTTTTTATGAAAGAAACTCAATATTTGAACATTTTGCAAAAGACGATTTGCATTTAGTGTTCCTCTGTCTTCCTACAATCATGGAAAAGACCATTATGCAATGAGCAAAGCTTCTTTTCTGGAGGAAAAAAAAAGACAGCTTTATTGTTGAAAACATTGGGCTATTATGTCAAACATTCCTTGTTTTTGAGGAAAGTAGTCTAAAATATGTTTAGAGGAAATTCATATTCAGACAGATACTCTGAATACTCAAAAAGGGCATTGCCTAAGTGTAAAAATATTTTCTGATAGCTGATCTTACCAAAATCAAATTTAAAAGTTTATTTGAAAAGTCAGAAGTAAAACTTAATGGTAAAAAAAAGTATCATATTTCCAGAGCCACAACTTGGGAAGGCAAACTTAAACTAGGAAAGTTATTTCTTATTTCCTTCACTGTTTTTTTTAAATAGAAGAAATACAGTCATAAGAATTCTCAAACCCACACAAATACTCCATTATTTGGTAGAGACGCCTGCATTTCAAAAGTCATTTGGAAAAGAGAAAAGCATGAAGTTCCAGTGTCATTTTCTTGAAAAGACTATGCTTCTCACACTTTAACCTTTGTATTCTTTTGTAACCACTGTAAAAGGCTTGCCTAGTAAAGACAATTATTAATGCTGAATTTGTGTACATGCTGTGTTCTAAAAATTAACTTGCAGTGCTTAGAATTGAGAACTCATATCCTCACAGAAATGACAGCAGAAGTGGTGACTTAGTTTCCAGATAAGCAAATAAAAACTTAACTCAAAATATTGGTATCAGCAGTACTGAGGACCAAGTTCTTTATACCTAACTAATGCTAGCAGTAAGTTGGCACTCTGACATGGAAAGAACAAGAAACAGAAAAGACAAATAGTTAAATGTATCAATTTTCTTCTGTTGCTTGTTCAATAACTAAAAGCAATTTAGTTTAGGAAGAGACAATCTACTAGTTAAAATAGAATCTGAAATTATGAGGAAATTTCTTACTATAAGCTCTCCCAATATATTTAAAATAGTATTAAAAGGTAGCAAGTAAAAAGTTTTTCTAACCAGGAAAAGCTACATGGGGATAAAAAATGAAAAATTATTAACAATCCTTATGGATTATGGCTTGTAAAGGTAATGAAAAAAGTTTCTCCTTTTTATGAAAGAAACTCAATATTTGAACATTTTGCAAAAGACGATTTGCATTTAGTGTTCCTCTGTCTTCCTACAATCATGGAAAAGACCATTATGCAATGAGCAAAGCTTCTTTTCTGGAGGAAAAAAAAAGACAGCTTTATTGTTGAAAACATTGGGCTATTATGTCAAACATTCCTTGTTTTTTTGAGGGAAAGTAGTCTAAAATATGTTTAGAGGAAATTCATATTCAGACAGATACTCTGAATACTCAAAAAGGGCATTGCCTAAGTGTAAAAATATTTTCTGATAGCTGATCTTACCAAAATCAAATTTAAAAGTTTATTTGAAAAGTCAGAAGTAAAACTTAATGGTAAAAAAAAGTATCATATTTCCAGAGCCACAACTTGGGAAGGCAAACTTAAACTAGGAAAGTTATTTCTTATTTCCTTCACTGTTTTTTTTAAATAGAAGAAATACAGTCATAAGAATTCTCAAACCCACACAAATACTCCATTATTTGGTAGAGACGCCTGCATTTCAAAAGTCATTTGGAAAAGAGAAAAAGCATGAAGTTCCAGTGTCATTTTCTTGAAAAGACTATGCTTCTCACACTTTAACCTTTGTATTCTTTTGTAACCACTGTAAAAGGCTTGCCTAGTAAAGACAATTATTAATGCTGAATTTGTGTACATGCTGTGTTCTAAAAATTAACTTGCAGTGCTTAGAATTGAGAACTCATATCCTCACAGAAATGACAGCAGAAGTGGTGACTTAGTTTCCAGATAAGCAAATAAAAACTTAACTCAAAATATTGGTATCAGCAGTACTGAGGACCAAGTTCTTTATACCTAACTAATAAGCCATTGAGCTCTGAAACCTTTAGGGAACTGTCAGGGGACAATATTAACATTAACTGAATTCCTACTATCAGGTTATAAATAAAGTGCATGGAGCAATCTTTATCTATGCATAACTTAATTTTGTCCTATAATACGACATTCATTAGCCTCAGTTTTGTCACTTTCTTGCTGTTTGATTATTGGGCAAATTAAATTTCCACATCTGAAAAATAAGAGTAATAATCCCTGTTACAAAAGATTGTAACAATTGGCTTGATTTACATATTTAAGTGTCTTCCAAATTTTAGTAGCTCCTTATATGGCAAAATAATAATATTCTCAACATCCCCAATTGTTAGAAAATCAGCAATTTGAATGACTCAGTTTTCAAGGTCACACAGCCAGGGGTTAATCAGAATTAACAGCCTAAGTCTTCCACCTACTAATCTTTTTCTCTTGCTTGCCTATATTCCAGATTAACTCTATGTGTATATGAAAGCAATTCAGGAAGATTAATGTGCTCATCTTTATAGACTTGCAAAACTCCTAGAAGAAGCTTTTTATGTTACTTTTGTCCTGGCTCAACTCTCAGTCATTTAAGTATCTCCTAAATTGAACGAAACCTTAAAATAATTGCCCCAGAAATGAGACACAGCTTCCAATCTGTCTCAGTACTTAAACTAGGAAAGTTATTTCTTATTTCCTTCACTGTTTTTTTTAAATAGAAGAAATACAGTCATAAGAATTCTCAAACCCACACAAATACTCCATTATTTGGTAGAGACGCCTGCATTTCAAAAGTCATTTGGAAAAGAGAAAAAGCATGAAGTTCCAGTGTCATTTTCTTGAAAAGACTATGCTTCTCACACTTTAACCTTTGTATTCTTTTGTAACCACTGTAAAAGGCTTGCCTAGTAAAGACAATTATTAATGCTGAATTTGTGTACATGCTGTGTTCTAAAAATTAACTTGCAGTGCTTAGAATTGAGAACTCATATCCTCACAGAAATGACAGCAGAAGTGGTGACTTAGTTTCCAGATAAGCAAATAAAAACTTAACTCAAAATATTGGTATCAGCAGTACTGAGGACCAAGTTCTTTATACCTAACTAATAAGCCATTGAGCTCTGAAACCTTTAGGGAACTGTCAGGGGACAATATTAACATTAACTGAATTCCTACTATCAGGTTATAAATAAAGTGCATGGAGCAATCTTTATCTATGCATAACTTAATTTTGTCCTATAATACGACATTCATTAGCCTCAGTTTTGTCACTTTCTTGCTGTTTGATTATTGGGCAAATTAAATTTCCACATCTGAAAAATAAGAGTAATAATCCCTGTTACAAAAGATTGTAACAATTGGCTTGATTTACATATTTAAGTGTCTTCCAAATTTTAGTAGCTCCTTATATGGCAAAATAATAATATTCTCAACATCCCCAATTGTTAGAAAATCAGCAATTTGAATGACTCAGTTTTCAAGGTCACACAGCCAGGGGTTAATCAGAATTAACAGCCTAAGTCTTCCACCTACTAATCTTTTTCTCTTGCTTGCCTATATTCCAGATTAACTCTATGTGTATATGAAAGCAATTCAGGAAGATTAATGTGCTCATCTTTATAGACTTGCAAAACTCCTAGAAGAAGCTTTTTATGTTACTTTTGTCCTGGCTCAACTCTCAGTCATTTAAGTATCTCCTAAATTGAACGAAACCTTAAAATAATTGCCCCAGAAATGAGACACAGCTTCCAATCTGTCTCAGTACAATTCCAAGATTTGGGAGCTCTAGTTTCCTACCTGTATCTAGCACTGTTTGCAAATGGCCTTATTCCAGCCAGGTTTCCCAGTGGTAAAGAATCTGCTTGCCAATGCAGGCGACCACAATGATGCAGGTTCCATCCCTGGGTTAGGAAGATCCCCTGAAGGAGGGCATGGCAACCCACTCCAGTATTCTTCCCTAGAGAATCCCCATGGACAGAGGAACCTGGTGGGCTACAGTCCATAGGGACACAAAGAGTGGGACACAACTGAAGCAACTTAACACACACACACAGGCACTGTTCACTAGATCAGTGGTGCTCAAACCTAAGCATGCAACTGGAAGGCTGCTCAGCCCTATCCCAGGATTTCTGATTCAATAAATAGGTCTAGAGTTGGCTCCAAGAAATTTCAGTTCTTTTTTTTTTAATTTTGGCCTCTTCTATTGGTTTTTTATTCATTTATTTTCATCCATCTTTATTCTTTGGCCTATGTGGGCCTCCCATTGCAATGGCCTCTCTCGTTGCAGAGCACCAGCTGTGGGCACATGAGCTCCAGAGTGCTGGCTCATAACTGGACACACCAGTCCAGCAGTGGAGTGGGATCTACCTGGGCCAGGGATCGAACCGGTGCCCCCTGCACTGCAATGTGAACTCTTTACCCACTGGACCACCAGGAAAGCCCAATTTTCATTTCTAATTCCTAGGTTATGCTGATACTGGTCTGGAGACCATTAGACAACCCTGAACTAGATTAAAGACATTGTTCTTACCTTACCGAATACTTTCATATTTAAGTGTCTTCCAAATTTTAGTAGCTCCTTATATGGCAAAATAATAATATTCTCAACATCCCCAATTGTTAGAAAATCAGCAATTTGAATGACTCAGTTTTCAAGGTCACACAGCCAGGGGTTAATCAGAATTAACAGCCTAAGTCTTCCACCTACTAATCTTTTTCTCTTGCTTGCCTATATTCCAGATTAACTCTATGTGTATATGAAAGCAATTCAGGAAGATTAATGTGCTCATCTTTATAGACTTGCAAAACTCCTAGAAGAAGCTTTTTATGTTACTTTTGTCCTGGCTCAACTCTCAGTCATTTAAGTATCTCCTAAATTGAACGAAACCTTAAAATAATTGCCCCAGAAATGAGACACAGCTTCCAATCTGTCTCAGTACAATTCCAAGATTTGGGAGCTCTAGTTTCCTACCTGTATCTAGCACTGTTTGCAAATGGCCTTATTCCAGCCAGGTTTCCCAGTGGTAAAGAATCTGCTTGCCAATGCAGGCGACCACAATGATGCAGGTTCCATCCCTGGGTTAGGAAGATCCCCTGAAGGAGGGCATGGCAACCCACTCCAGTATTCTTCCCTAGAGAATCCCCATGGACAGAGGAACCTGGTGGGCTACAGTCCATAGGGACACAAAGAGTGGGACACAACTGAAGCAACTTAACACACACACACAGGCACTGTTCACTAGATCAGTGGTGCTCAAACCTAAGCATGCAACTGGAAGGCTGCTCAGCCCTATCCCAGGATTTCTGATTCAATAAATAGGTCTAGAGTTGGCTCCAAGAAATTTCATTTCTTTTTTTTTTTTTAATTTTGGCCTCTTCTATTGGTTTTTTATTCATTTATTTTCATCCATCTTTATTCTTTGGCCTATGTGGGCCTCCCATTGCAATGGCCTCTCTCGTTGCAGAGCACCAGCTGTGGGCACATGAGCTCCAGAGTGCTGGCTCATAACTGGACACACCAGTCCAGCAGTGGAGTGGGATCTACCTGGGCCAGGGATCGAACCGGTGCCCCCTGCACTGCAATGTGAACTCTTTACCCACTGGACCACCAGGAAAGCCCGAATTTTCATTTCTAATTCCTAGGTTATGCTGATACTGGTCTGGAGACCATTAGACAACCCTGAACTAGATTAATGACATTGTTCTTACCTTACTACCTAGTAATACTTTCAATACTCCTAGCCCTGACTGGTAAAGCTGCTTAACTTCCCCTTCTAGGCTTAGTGCTGAACCCTTTATTTAGTATCATTTCTGACACAAGGAGAGGGTACTTACAGCAATCAACCTTAATGATCTGTCATTATGTTCCATTCACTTACTGGTTCCTTTAACCTCAGTTCCCTTTATTCTCAGTAACTGAATTACAATTACTGTCTGAATAGTTGAATTACAACTAGCTTATCAATGCCTGGCTCCTTGTCCCAGCTGCTCTGCCTCTCCACTTCCAGCCTTGATAGCTAGGCCCATGACACTTGTTTTCCGATCTCCTACATGTCAAATGCCTGCCAGCAGGTCAGCCAGTCAGGCGGACGCAGCTTTGATACTCATACGTGCTAATTCTTGCCTTCACATGAATCTCTACAGATACAGATTCTCTACAGAAACTCTCATTATTTGAAATGAGAGTCCTCTTCTAGGCAGTATGTGGGCTTCCCAGGTGGCTCAGTGGTAAAGAATCTGCCTGCCTATGCAGGAGACGCAGGAAAGGTGGATTTGACCCCTCAATCAGGAAGGTCTCTGGAGTAGGAAAGGGCAACCTGCTTCAGTATTCGTGCCGGGAAAATTCCATGGACAGAGGAGTTTGGTGGTCCACAGTCCATGGGGTCTCAGAGAGTCAGACACAACTGAGCAATTGAGCACTCATGTATGCACTATTTATCTTTAGGGTGCCCAGATCTGACTTCTGTTAATAGATTTATGTCTCCATGGGCCAGTTCCTGGGTGGATGAGCCGTGCTAGACCACAGACCTGCACTTACACTGAGACGCTGCCGTACCCAGTCTTGCTCATTCTACTTTAGGGGACATTTCTATACTGTGACGAGAGCCTTTAAGTCAGAAAGGTCTAGACTCAAATCTAAGCTCTGCCACTGACTAGCAATGCCATATGACTAAGAAACAGCTTCTAAGAGCAAGACAGTGAAATTGTTCTTAGAAGTCAGAAAGGTTGTATGTGTAAAATATCAAGCATAGAGGTTTAACATTGTTCTTGAGGTATTAATTTCCTTCTGATTCTCTTACTGAATTATGCAGCTTCCCTAGGTGAACAGTTTAGTCAAGAAACCCAAAACTATTTCCCTGCAAAAACTTTTCTTTCAAACTTTTTACTAGACATTCCATTTAACTGTAGAGCTCTTTAAAAAATCAACTCAAGACCAGGAAAAATAAAAATTAAAGAGATGGGGTTGTAGTGTATGTGCTACGAACAGGCAGAAGAGATGAAGGGATTCTGTTACACATAACATAAGCCATATTTTCATCACTGCTTTTGGCAATGTGTGGAGAATGTCTATGTCCTTCCTGTACAGTATTCAGAAAACTTCTTAAATTCAGTGGTGTCTCAGATCTCTTTGAGAATCTACTGAATGCTGTAGACCTTCTTTCTCCACAGAAATATGCTCAGACTCACCATTACATTTCATGTGCTTCTTCCTCTCAGGTTGACAACTCCTGACCTGGAGCACAGGGGCATCTCTGACCCAGAGCTGCATGCCATGTGAGTTTAATGCAACAGAAAGAACATGGGATATGGTTTCAGAAGGCCGTGAAATGACTCCTCCTCACTCTGGTATTAAGTAGAAATCCAACCTTGGGCTTATCTCGCAACCTTTCAAATACTATTTTTCATCTCTAATTTGGTGGATAATAATTTTTACCTACCTCTCAGGGTTGTTGTTAGAATCAAATGAGAAAATATACAGGAGAAAAGAATACTATGATTTGTAAATGATTTTACAGATATTAGTTAATAACATTCACTGGAAACCTACTGAGTTTATATGCCCAGGAACAAACTTGAAAAATCCAAATTATTGAAACTCATGGAATCTATCATACCATAGAACTAACTTAATAAAAAATAACAATAGTGACATCAATAATAATGAAATTAATAATTTTAAACTAGTTCCATACACTTTGAATGTCAAAGTAATCATGGCTAAAGTACTTACACTCCTTTTTATTTTTTGTTTATTTATTTATTTATTTAAATTTTTTATTTATTTATCTTTTGGAGGGTGGGGTGGGGAGGAAGGGGGATGGGCGGGCCACTTCTATTGGTCTTTCATTTCTCTATTTTCATCCGTCTTTGTTCTTTGGCTCCTGTGGGCCTCCCATCGCCGTGGCCACTGTTGTCGCAGAGCACCGGCTCTGGGCGCACGCGCGCCAGAGCTCCAGCTCAGTAATTGGACACATCGGTCCAGCCGCTCTGTGGCACGTGGGATCTTCCCAGGCCAGGGATGGAACTGGCGCCCCTTGCACTGCAAGGCGGTGTCTTTACCCACTGGACCACCAGGGAAGCCCTTACACTCCTTTTTAAAGGAAATCTACACAAACTTCAAGCCCAAATGTCTCTCTGGAATTGAGAAATTTAGATATTTTGAATGGAAATCAAATCCAAGGAAGAAAAAATGATGCGTAGTCCCACAGGTCTCTCTATCCTATCGGAAACATATTTTTTGCTCTGCAAAAAAAAATCCAAGATGGAAAAATCATGCTGATTTCATTTTCTTTCAAGGGACATGACACAGGAAGACAAAGCCTTCTTTGTGGCAATAAGCATCCACCTATTTCAGCCTAAGTCTACTAGCAAGCTCTTCTTTTAAAATCTCACAGAGAAAAAAGATATTTAAAACATTAAAATAGGCTATGAATTCAACCGTATATTCTAACCAGAGGTCAAACATCTAATATGGTAAATTTTCATAAAAAATTTATTTCCTTATCCTGACTCTTCTTCTGGACCTAAGGCTAAGAACTGTCACCAGGGCCAATTCTGCCCTCACATTAAGACAGGAGCACTCTCTACATTCCCTTGATTGACTGTTCCAAATAACAACTCTATTAATTTCTTATTTTAAAATAATATTAGATTTAAAGAAGTTGTAAAGGCAGTACAGAGGGCTCTCGTGTACCCTTCACCCAACTTCGCCTACTGCTAACTTCTCATATAACCATGGTCTATTCATCAAAACTGAAAATTAACAATATAGTATAGTATTGTAACTATAATGCTACTAACTAAAGTAGATTTTGTCAGACCGGCCTAATTTTTACACCAAGGTTCTTTTTCTGTTCTAGGATCCAATCCAGGATATCACCTTTCATTGATTCATGTCTTTAGCCTCTTCCAATCTGACCGTTTCTTCCTTCCTTGGCTTTTCTGCCTTGAAGCTATTGAAGAGTACTGGTCAGCTCTTTTGTAAAACGTCCCTCAGGCTGGGTTCATCTACTGTCTTGTCAGGATTAGACTGAGGTTATAAACTTGGGGTGAGGATATCACAGGGGTAACACATCCTTCTCATTTCATTACATCAAGAAAGATAGGGTACTCACATGACTTATTACTGATGATGTTATCTTTACCACTCAAATGATCATTTTTCATGCTAGGAGTCTGTATATATGGTAGCTAAACCTAACATGGTTATCATGCTTATGCAGAAAAGAAGCAGAGGTTGAGCCACTCAACTAACAAACCCTGAGAACTGCCGAAGGGAGTATAATCAGTCAGGTGTGGATGTGTGCTCATTTCTACCACTTACTAATTGTGTGTGTGTGCACGCTTAGTCGCTCACTCATGTTTGACTATTAGGAGGCAACTTACTCAAGTCTCAGTTTCTCCATCTCTACAATGGGGATAATTTCACTTCAATCAGTTGTTATTTTAACCTTACAAAAGAGGACATATAAAGCACTTAGCTTGGCACATAGTAAGTAGTTAATAAAAGGTAATGTTCTTCATTCCGGGGCTGATGGTTGTAGTAATAATGTTAGCCGTTATTTGCCAAGTTGTATTGTGTGCTATTTTCATCTCAGAAAGAAGTCAAAGTATAGCCCAGAAAAAATACTACGTGTTTCTAAGAGTTTTTCTACCTTTTAAAGTGTAGTAAAATGTCCTATCAGAGAGATGTTTAACTAGAGATTAAATATGTAGATTTTTTTTTCCACTTTGCAAGAGAAGTTTGCAACTGTTATGCCATTTGGGCAAGGGTAGAAAATAACCTTCAAGCAGATCCTACTGGCTGGGGGAAGAATCACTGAAGTTACGGCTTCCTTAGTAAGTTCAGAGCAAACAGGCCCCAGTGTCCTGAGAGAAGTGTTTAATGAGATCCTTTGGGCTAGGGAAGGAGAGGGATTTGGGGTTCGTTAGGTAAAAGAGTCTACAAAATGCCTTCAACCAGTACTCTTGGCACTGGCTCATATGCTTGATGGGGCTGCGTGTATAGACTAAAGCAGTCAACTGTTAAATCTCTGTAACTCCAGAGCCCCAGTTTAGAGCATCGTTGAAGGACCTTGGAACCAAGGGAGCGGGTTCATCCTCCCTCAGAGAATTGTTGCTGCCAATTATCCTGGACCAGAAAAAGCACCCTCCAGTAGTGATCGAGCATCATTGATCACGTCAGGTTGTTCTGGGCTGGACTTCCACCCCAAAATTCAATACAGGAGTGAGAAATAACAAGAATAGTGAACTTATCAGAATCACATCCCTCTGATACTCAGCATTCAAGGAGGACTGCCTCCTAGAGCTATGGGAAAATTAGTAATGAACTGTCTGAAAATGGATTGACTCAAAAGGAGGGCACTGGATGTGTGCTACTGAGGCATATGAGTGCCAGAGTAACTAAAAGAGGGGCAGGCCTATATCTGGACCCTGTTTGCAGAAAGTTTGTCAGTTACATAAGCTTTCAGCTTCCCCATATCTAGTATACTTGCTACCCCCACAGGGCTTCCTATAAAGATGAATAGTTTTAAAAATTCTTCAAAAGTAAAGGGTCCTTGGATTTATTTTTAGCCACACAGAAAGAACATGGGTATGGGGACACTGTTTGACACTCAGCAGGCTCATGGGGAATAAAGATCCCATGGGATACAGTGAGTGATAGCAGCCACTGAAGTAGAGGAAAGCAGATTCAACTCCTGCAGCTGGCAACAAAGGAAGAATGGTAGGCACCCCTGGTGAGGCTATGGGCTGAAGAAGGAGCCCTGGGACTGAGCAGTTCCCTGAATGCAACTTAGGAACACAAACTGTCTTTAGTTATGGATGCAAAAATCATAAACTTTCTAAACAACTGTGCATAGAAACACGGCTAACCTGGGGCAGATCACCTGTCTCACCTTTCTCTCAGTAGGCATTCCAGACTCCCTAGTTTTCACTCTGCCTTGGATCTCTGGCTTATACCACCCATTCTACTGCAGCTAGAATGCAGTGCTGATCTTTCATTTGCTTAAGAAGTGCTTTGTGAATAAAATCCAAATCATGTGTCTGGCCCTTAATGCGTCTTTCCCATCTGGGACCTGACCCCAGCAGGACTTGCCAGATGTATCTACTCTGCTCCTATGCTTCTTCCACCTTACACCCTGTGTGAGCACATCTCTAAGATGTTAATCTGGCTGTTTCCTGTTCTGTAGCATTCTTTTGCACCTTTTCCATTTCCGGATGTCTACATCCTTTCCTTCCTTCAAAACTGAGGTCAGGCATGGGTGGTTCAGTGGTAGAATTCTTGCCTGCCAAAACTGAGGTCAAAAGCTGTCTCCTCAATGAAATCGTCTCTGATTTTTCCAGCTATAAGTGTTATCTCCCAGTTATTTAATACCCTTAACATTTTATCATTCTATTTTATGACATGGATCAGTTTTTTTTTTCCTAATTATGTACATACACATTTGTTGTTGTTGAGTCAATAAGTCGTGTCCTACTCTTTCTGATCCCATGGACTGTAGCCTTCCAGTCTCCTCTGTCCATGGTATTTCTCAGGCAAGAGTGGGTTACCATTTCCTTCTCCAGGGGATCTTCCCAGACCAAGGATCAAACCCAAGTCTCTTGCATTGGCAGATGGATTCTTTACCACTGAGCCACCAAGGAAGGCCTTACATATATCTATGTCTATATCTATATGTATTTCTTAATAATCTTACTAGGCCAGGAGCTACTTTGGTCTTTCCATTGTCTTATATACTTCCCACAAGGTCTATTAAGTATCTTGTACATAATTTATTAAACAGTAAATACCCTAGTATCAAATACTACATTCATATGAACTTGATTATCTCTACTATTAGTGTATATATAACTATAGATTTGGGGGAGTTTCTCAGAAGAAGCAAAATTATAGTCTTTCAGTATTATCAATCATAAAACTTTAAAGCAGTTCTTTAAAATATTCCAAACAGACCTACATTGACTTAATAAAATGAAACAAGTAGAAGAGACTGCAAAAACGGTTCAGAGAAAATTACACATTTGATCAACAGCAAGTACATCAATTCATTGTGACATGTTAATGTTCACAAAGGTCACTAATAGCTGGGAGGAAAAAGCATTTTTTTTTCATTGTTTGACTATAGATGATATCTAGTTAATAATTAGAAGACCAGGAGGGCAGATCATGCTCTGTAATGAAAGGAGGATTTAAGACAAAAATCCACTGAATAACACAGAGAGCTTTCTCAACTGTAACAGACATGCATTATTTACACTAAAACCTCAATGCACTCAGTGCATTTTCTGAATAAGTCCCTGCCTGGCCATTTAATAACATTCAAATCTTAGTCCAAGCTGTTTTACCATGAACTTTACAGGATTTATTTTCTAAGGCATAAGCCATTTGGCATGGTAGAAACATTTACTGAAACAAATGAACCATGACAGGATAAGAAGCTGATGTCAGTTACCTGCTTCTGACCAAGATGACTACCTTTAAAATTCTACCTTCAAGGAAAAAACACCAACATGTACCCCCAAAAGGTAATGTAAACCAGAGACAGGTATAATTTCAAGAATAGTAACTGGAGTATAGAATCAAGTTATTTTTAAGTACAATTAAGGCTATGAGGCTTTGTTTTCCTTAGACTAGGTTAGTTTATAAGACTCTTTGAGTTTGGCACACAATCTATGCACAGCTGTCTACCAGACATCTTGATCTGAACATCCCATGGAGAATGAACATCCTGAAGCCTAGATCCCAATTATCTTCCTCCAACCTGCCTATCCATCTAGTTAGTCAACAGAATGTCTCTTCATTCATGTGCCAGAGCCAGAGAGAAACATGCCTCTCTTACTCTATAAATACAACCAACCACCTAGTTCTGTAGATTTTCTCCCTTACATGCTTCCCTCCTCTCCAGCACCAACGCCGATGCCTTAGATCAGCCTTTTAACTTCTCTTGCTTGAACAATTTCACGAAAGCCTTCTCCCTGGTCTCTCAGCCTTGGTGCATTCTCTCTATCTGGCAGACTTCTGATAGGGTAATTGTTCTAAAGAGCAAATTCAATGTTACTCCTTACTCAGTATTCTTCAGTGGACACATTAATTTACATGGCCTATCATTCATTAAGTATTGACTGAGTTTAGTCTGTACCAAGCACTCTTCTAGGTATTAGAGATACAAAAGTAAGCCAACAACCTCATCTTTTCAACCTTTCCTCTCTACCAACATCAAGTGCTCCCTGCCTTCCAGAAACTGTGAGCCATCTGCAGTCATCTTTTTTTCTACATCACTCTGTAATGAAAGGAGGATTTAAGACAAAAATCCACTGAATAACACAGAGAGCTTTCTCAACTGTAACAGACATGCATTATTTACACTAAAACCTCAATGCACTCAGTGCATTTTCTGAATAAGTCCCTGCCTGGCCATTTAATAACATTCAAATCTTAGTCCAAGCTGTTTTACCATGAACTTTACAGGATTTATTTTCTAAGGCATAAGCCATTTGGCATGGTAGAAACATTTACTGAAACAAATGAACCATGACAGGATAAGAAGCTGATGTCAGTTACCTGCTTCTGACCAAGATGACTACCTTTAAAATTCTACCTTCAAGGAAAAAACACCAACATGTACCCCCAAAAGGTAATGTAAACCAGAGACAGGTATAATTTCAAGAATAGTAACTGGAGTATAGAATCAAGTTATTTTTAAGTACAATTAAGGCTATGAGGCTTTGTTTTCCTTAGACTAGGTTAGTTTATAAGACTCTTTGAGTTTGGCACACAATCTATGCACAGCTGTCTACCAGACATCTTGATCTGAACATCCCATGGAGAATGAACATCCTGAAGCCTAGATCCCAATTATCTTCCTCCAACCTGCCTATCCATCTAGTTAGTCAACAGAATGTCTCTTCATTCATGTGCCAGAGCCAGAGAGAAACATGCCTCTCTTACTCTATAAATACAACCAACCACCTAGTTCTGTAGATTTTCTCCCTTACATGCTTCCCTCCTCTCCAGCACCAACGCCGATGCCTTAGATCAGCCTTTTAACTTCTCTTGCTTGAACAATTTCACGAAAGCCTTCTCCCTGGTCTCTCAGCCTTGGTGCATTCTCTCTATCTGGCAGACTTCTGATAGGGTAATTGTTCTAAAGAGCAAATTCAATGTTACTCCTTACTCAGTATTCTTCAGTGGACACATTAATTTACATGGCCTATCATTCATTAAGTATTGACTGAGTTTAGTCTGTACCAAGCACTCTTCTAGGTATTAGAGATACAAAAGTAAGCCAACAACCTCATCTTTTCAACCTTTCCTCTCTACCAACATCAAGTGCTCCCTGCCTTCCAGAAACTGTGAGCCATCTGCAGTCTACTAAAGAGAGCTTGTTGTTTCATACAAACTTCTACTCATCACTAAAATTTCGATTTAAATGTAACCTCGTCTCTCAAGACCTCCTGAATCCCCTTGTGGACTTCATAAACACTCATATTTTGTTTGTATTTCTATCTTTGCATTTCAAGTTCCTTGAGCACCGGAATAGTATCTTTTGATATACAGTTGGCAAATCCAAAGACTATTAAATGAAATGAGTTAATAAAATGACATAAGTTTCCTCAACTTTTTTTTTTTTTTTTTAATTTTACTTTTTGGGGCGGGTTGGGGAGGAAGAGGGGTGGGCGGGCCACCTCTGTTGGTCTGTCATTTATCTATTTTCATCCATCTTTGTTCTTTGGCCCGTGTGGGCCTCCCATCACAGTGGCCTCTGCCACTGCAGAGCGCCCGGCTCTGGGCGCATGCGCTCCAGAGCTCCGGCTCGGTGATTGGACACATCGGTCAGCCGCTCCGCGGCACGTGGGATCTTCCCAAGCCAGGGATCGAACCGGCGCCCCTTGCACTGCAAGGCGGTGTCCTTACCCACTGGACCACCAGGGAAGCCCTCAACTTTTAATTATTTCTGATGATCAAATAACTTTTTTTAATCTCAGAATTATAGGGAAAGTAATACATAAGAGTTTACACAAGCAACTGTTACTCCTGATTATTACGCAATAGTTGATTTTCAGAGTCCCATATGAATATGCATCTTGGAGATTTTGTCATCTTTCTATTTGACATTTATTTCAGCCTAAGCTTATTTCAGGAGTAAAATTTTATCTTCTGCCCTGGAGCATATTCCCATAATTAAAAATGCAAAGTAGTAAATATTTCAACATACACCATACAGAAGCAACCACAGGCTTTACGGGAAAGGATATTATACCATGACAGAACTGCATTATCTCACAGAGACAGTTTTTAAATGATGTACCTTGTACACTAAGCTACTATGGATACATTAAAGAATCTCATATCCCCATATGATTGCCTAAATATAAGTCAGTCTGACAACATTCTAAGGCTATATTAAGATTCAGGCTCTCACTAAGCATACACCTTTACAGAGATAAAACACTATCTCATTTCTCCATTCACTTACTATACTCAGTATATCTAAATGTAAATCAGGGAAATATTACAAATGCGTTGCAAAAGCAGAAATGAAAAGATACTGTTGACCAACTCCTTCCCAATTAAACAGGTTGGAGCACCAGTGCTGATGTGAGGGGGCGACCATCTGTCAGTACATAAAGGAGCTTGTGTTTGCACACAGAGGCACTGCTCAACCCACATCTGGCTCCCGCAGCCAAATTCTACCCTTACTGGGCCAACTCCCACTGAAATATATGGGCATAAAGAACAGGCGAATAAATATTTAAAAGCCAGCCACTGACTCATGAACATTAGATACATGAGGGAGTCAGGATAGAACTGAGCCCACTTTTCTACTTTCATTTCTTTTTAAAAGGAGAACAAGGAGGTCAAGACAATTTGTATAGGTGTTAGGAGATCAGATTTCTCATCCCGTATAACCTTAGGATATTCTCTTGAATTCACATAAATTTTTTCTCTGAATAAGGTCTTCTCACCTCTCTGCCTTCCCAAACCATAACCTGTAAGGCATAACGCAGTTACTAGCTCCGGTTGGAGCCCCTTTTCCTTATCATTCCTGCTACTCTAACCTATTCTACCTAGAAATTAAGTATACATGTAGAAACTTCCCCTAATGTTCTGAATGTCTACTAAGCCAGAACTAGGATTACTACTTTCCCAGAGTTATTTATATAGCATGAACTATATAGTCAGAGGAAATTGCTTTAGGGATTTCCCTGGTAGTCCAGAGGTTAAGAGTCCACCATGCAATGCAGGTGATGTGGGTTCAATCCCTGGTTGGGGAACTAGGATCCAACATGCTGCAGAGCAACTGAGCCTGAGCCATAGCTACTGAGCCCACATGCCACAACCAGGGAGTCTATGTGCCACAACAAAGATTCCAACTAAGACCCGCTGCAGCCAAACAAAGAAATTTCTTAAAAAGAAGAAATTTCTATAAAATATCAAGGAGTTGGTACCACAGCATCAAAGTTTCTCACAATACTCACTTGTTTTGCTCAGTATTCGAGATATTGAGAAGCGCTATACCAGCATAGCAGATAGGAATAAACACAGATCCAGGCTGCATATGTTCCAATTCCAACTCTTAAGGTACTGGCTATTATGTCAAAAATTGGGCAAAGTGCCTAACTTGCAACTCTCCTTGTGCACAAATGTGGAGAACAGTAATAGTGCCTACCTGATACAGCTGCTGTTAGGATTACATGAATTACTACACGCAAAGGCTCAGCATCACCCCTAGTGTGTGTGCAATTAAGTTTTACTCTTATGATTCTAAAATGTGAAATTTTAAAAAAGCATTAACAGGTTCCTCTATGAAAATGGAAAAAACAAGCTAAGCTTCTTTTAACAGTGAACAGTTCATTCTTTGGACTAGCAACAGAATAGATACTTCAGTCCCTTCTCATACACAAACCTGGTGACTTAATTATCCTCTTTTGTGACTTTTCAGTTCTATTCTTCACTTTAAAAAAATTCAACTACTGGAGTGTTATTGAGCTGAATCTATGTGCCAATTACAACATAGTGGGTATTATACATACAAACACAATTTAATTCTCACAAAAACTCTTCATGTTATATGTATTAGTCTTATTTTACAGATGAAAATATTGAGGGTCACAAAGGTGAAATATAAGATCACACAGGTATTTAAGTGGCTGAATCAGGAACGGAATCAAAGTCTACTAATTTCAGACTCCACTTCGTTTCTGCTACATATCCCACTACTTGTCACCCACATATACTTTACAGGAGAGCAGAACACAGATGTACTTCCTCTGAGTTCACCCCTGTGGTCTTGCCAAAGAACACAGTCCTGCAATTTCCATTTCTGTTCCTCTAGCTACGTGTCCACTAGCTTCCTTTCTGCTTGTAAGACATGTGATGCTTAGAGCTGGATTTGGAGCTCCCGTGCCTTCTCTCTAATGACTTACAGGTTTTTGAATGACTTCTGTGATGCAGGGCTTGTTCTGACAAGTTACCTGACATTCTGAAATAATAATGTTTTAAAAGTTTAAATTAAATATTACTCAGCAGTAGCTCAGAGAAAAGAATTATGGATTTATCTCAAAAAATTAGTAAGCTTATTCTTGGGCCCCCAGACCATCAAGAAATAGGACAAGTAAAAGAAATAAATACTGGAAGGAGCATGGAGGGAAAGTTTTTGGAAGAGAGGTCAAGAAACTAAGAGGCCAACACATTTTTAAATTACTTAATTTACTTTAATTGGAGGATAATTACTTTACAGTATTGCGATGGTTTTTGCCATACAGAAACATGAATCAGCCCATGCATTGTTAGAATCATATATAGATACTGAAAAATCATCCAGGGTTGTGAGAGGTGTAGTGTCAGAGAGGCACCAGTGAGTCAGAAGGGAGGGCACTCTGGGAGCAGCCATGAGAAACAAGGAAGACACTCCAGCTCTAGGTCTGGAGAGAAGAGAAGGGGGAGAATGCGAACGGCCATGACTTACAAGGGCTGCAGGGGAAGCAAGGTCTTCCCTTAGAAGACTATGATAAAGGATACAGAAAATCATACACTACTTTCTTTTTTCTTTAATTTTGGCTTCTTTTATTGATTTTTTAAAAATTTATCTATTTTCATCCATTGCTACTCCCTGGCCTGTGTGGGCCTCCCATTGCAGTGGCCTCTCTTCCTGCAGAGCACCGGCTCTGGGCGCATGTGCTCCAGAGCGCTGGCTCGTAATTGGACACACCTGTCCAGCCACTCTGCGGCACATGGGATCTTTCCAGGCCGGGGATTGAACTGGTGCCCCTTGCACTGCCAGGCAGACTCTTTACTCACTGGACCATCAGGGAAGCCCCTGCGCTACTTATTTTTTTTAAAAAAGATCTGTAAGGATTATAGAACCTGTCAAGTACACACAGAAAATAGTTCACATAGATCAGGGCTTCCCTGGTTCTGCAGTGAGAGGGTCTACTCCAATGGTAGGCCCACACAGGCCAAAGAATAAAGACGGATGAAAACAAAAAATTGAAAAACCAATAAAAGAGGCCAAAATTAAAAAAAAACCAAATAGTTCATATAGATTAGATAATAATATCTCCTACCTGCCTTGCATCATCCAGTACTGAAAATCAGATACTCTGCGTAAATGCTAACTAGGAACCCATTTTCCAATATTTTATTTTGTTTTTAATTTTTATTTATTTATTTATTTTTGGCTATTCTGGGTTTTCACTGCTGCCACAGGCTCTTCTCTAGTTGCAGGGAGTGGGGGCTACTCTCTAGTTGAAGTGAGCAGGCTTCTCGTTGTGGTGACTTCTCGTGTTGTTTAAACTCAAGCTCTAGGGTACACGGGCTCCACAGTTGTGGCTCTGAGGCTCCAGAGCACAGGCTCCATAGCTGTGACTCACGGGCTTAGTTGCTCCTCAGCATGTGGGATCTTCCTGGATCAGGGATCAAACCCATGTCTCCCATGTCACAGGCGAACTCTTCACCACTGAGTTACCAAGGGGAGCCCCCTTTTCCAATATTTTAAATGAAAAAAATTACAACCCATTACATGTTAATGCAAAACCAATTTCTTACAGTGTAATTACAACAAAGTAAAGCACCCATATGGCCTCTCCAGTGGCTCAGTGGTAAAGAATCCACCTGCTAATGTGGGAGACACGGGTTCAGTCCCTGGGATGGGACGAGCCCCTGGAGAAGGAATTGGCAGCCTCTTCCAGAATTCTTGCCTGGAAAACTCCATGGACAAGAGGAGCCTGGCGGGCTATAAGTCCATGGGGCCGCAAAGAGTCGGACATGACTAAGCACACAACACTTTCAGTAGAAATGTCTGGAAGTGAGTGCTTCCAGAAAGCAGATTACATTCTCAATGCGTTTGCTCTGTGAACTTTTATAAAGCAAAATTGGTTACCCAAGTACTTTCGAAGAACTACACCAGTAAATTAGAAGCTTTTTAAAAAATATTCTATTGGCGTACAGTTAATTTACAGTGTTTTGTTAGCAGAAGCTTTTAAATCTTGACATTAAATATAACATGGACCCCAAGCTTTCTGTGTACCCCAAGTCAAAATGATACAAAACCAATAAAAGAGGCCAAAATTAAAAAAAAACCAAATAGTTCATATAGATTAGATAATAATATCTCCTACCTGCCTTGCATCATCCAGTACTGAAAATCAGATACTCTGCGTAAATGCTAACTAGGAACCCATTTTCCAATATTTTATTTTGTTTTTAATTTTTATTTATTTATTTATTTTTGGCTATTCTGGGTTTTCACTGCTGCCACAGGCTCTTCTCTAGTTGCAGGGAGTGGGGGCTACTCTCTAGTTGAAGTGAGCAGGCTTCTCGTTGTGGTGACTTCTCGTGTTGTTTAAACTCAAGCTCTAGGGTACACGGGCTCCACAGTTGTGGCTCTGAGGCTCCAGAGCACAGGCTCCATAGCTGTGACTCACGGGCTTAGTTGCTCCTCAGCATGTGGGATCTTCCTGGATCAGGGATCAAACCCATGTCTCCCATGTCACAGGCGAACTCTTCACCACTGAGTTACCAAGGGGAGCCCCCTTTTCCAATATTTTAAATGAAAAAAATTACAACCCATTACATGTTAATGCAAAACCAATTTCTTACAGTGTAATTACAACAAAGTAAAGCACCCATATGGCCTCTCCAGTGGCTCAGTGGTAAAGAATCCACCTGCTAATGTGGGAGACACGGGTTCAGTCCCTGGGATGGGACGAGCCCCTGGAGAAGGAATTGGCAGCCTCTTCCAGAATTCTTGCCTGGAAAACTCCATGGACAAGAGGAGCCTGGCGGGCTATAAGTCCATGGGGCCGCAAAGAGTCGGACATGACTAAGCACACAACACTTTCAGTAGAAATGTCTGGAAGTGAGTGCTTCCAGAAAGCAGATTACATTCTCAATGCGTTTGCTCTGTGAACTTTTATAAAGCAAAATTGGTTACCCAAGTACTTTCGAAGAACTACACCAGTAAATTAGAAGCTTTTTAAAAAATATTCTATTGGCGTACAGTTAATTTACAGTGTTTTGTTAGCAGAAGCTTTTAAATCTTGACATTAAATATAACATGGACCCCAAGCTTTCTGTGTACCCCAAGTCAAAATGATACAAAAACACACAAAATATTTTGCAAAGCTGTAGCCCCTTTGTCCCTTTATTTACACCAGTCAGATCTTTGAGAGCAGGGGTCTTCTTTTGTGTGTGATAAAATAAAACTAATTTTACCTTCAACCTCTGCTGCTTACCTGTTGCAGAGTAGGCTGAGGGCTCCATGCGGGTTACAGTCACAGGGCAGGCAGAGCTCGGAAGTACCATTCCTGTAAAAACCCTCCTGGCAGCGTTCACAGTGGAGCCCCTGATAGCCCGGCTGGCACGCACACTGCCCGGTGCTCTGGTTGCAGCGGTTCCCATCCAGGCTTCCAACCACAGAGCAGTTACACACATATTCTGAAAAAAGAAGAGGGAAAAAGATATTATAAACTAAGGGCTAATGCTTTCCTAATAAAATGAACTCTTATTTTATTTTTCTTACTAAACACTCATGACAACTTTGTAAAGATGAGTAAAATTAATTCTAGTATAAATTCACTTTCTATCCTATTTAGTTTCTTTAAATTGGGAATTACAGGCTTTCCTGGTGGTTCACTGGTAAAGAATCTGACTACTAATGCAGGAGACATAGGTTTGATTCCTGGGGTCAGAAAGATCCCCTTGGGGAGCAAATGGGAAGCCACTCCAGTATTCTTGCCTGGAGAGTTACACGGACAGGAGAGCCTGGAGGGCTACAGTCCACGGGGTGGCAAAGAGCCGACGTGACTTAGTGACTGAGCACAGCACAAACTGGTAATTATACACAGTAAATTACATTACTTCTAATTATAAAGCTAACATTCTCAATTTACTTTTCAATACTCTTCACCTTCTAGCCCTCTTACTCTATACTCCAGTGTGTGGAAGGGTCTGTATATTATTAGCTTTTCTAGATTAGATCTCCTCAAAGGCAGGGCCTATGCTTACCTACACGGCACTGAGAGCACATGCTGAAAATGACAGCATGCTAAATAATACACAGTTCCTCTGTGCAGCAGCAAAAGCCCACAGCTCCGGCAGTTAACTGTGGTAACTTAAGCAGGTCAGCCAAGATTATGCTACAGCTGGAATCCTGAACTAAATATTCTTCCCAGGAAGAAATTAATGAAGAACTGAAACTTTAATGTGAGGAAATGAGACATAATAAATCCCAGATAAGAATGTTCATAGGGGCATCCTGATCAGTGGGTTAAAACCAATCACAATTTGAATCTATTTCCCAAGTTAAAATATTTAGAAAATAAACACTGTGTTTAGATATATCTCCAACAGTTTTTTGAATGAAAATATTTAGAAGTAGTTGGATTTAGCTTTTTAATGCGGATTCATTCAAAGGTCAGTTAGGATTTGGTTTTGCTCTTATTTATATTCATTGTCTTTGGGATGGTTTCAGTGTTATGGACCTCCATCCATAGAAACAATGACAGATTCTATTTTCTTGGGTTCCAAAATCACTGCAGACAGTGACTGCAACCATGAAATCAAAAGACACTTCTTGGAAGAAAAGCTGTAATAAACCTAGACAGCACATTAAACAGCAGAGACATCACTTTGCTGACAAAGGTCCGCACAGTCAAAGCTATGGTTTTTCCAGTAGTCACATACAGATGTGAGAGTTGGACCATAAAGAAGGCTGAGCACCGAAGAACTGCTGCTTTCGAACTGTGGTGCTGGAGAAGACTCTTGTGAGTCCCTTGGACTGCAAGGAGATCAAACCAGTCAATCCTAAAGGAAATCAACCCTGAATATTCATTGGAAAGACTGATGCTGAAGCTGAAGCTCCAATACTGTGGCCACCTGATGCAAAAAGACAACTCACTGGAAAAGACCCTGATGCGAAGGACAGGAGAAGAGGGGCAACAGAGGATGAGACGGCAGGAGGGCATCAGTGACTCAACACAAATGAGTTTGAGCAAACTCCAGGAGATAGTGAAGGACAGGGAAGCCTGGCGTGCTGCAGTCCATGGGGCTGCAAAGAGTCGGACATGAATTAGTGACTAAACAACAATAAATACTCATTTTACTAAGAAGAAAGTATTTTCAACATAGTTTGACAAAGTATCAATACAGGACTTTTTAAGCATGTACAAAAAGATGTGGTTAGAATCACCCGCAGATAAAATAAAACCTTGTACATATTTTAAGAATAGCTCCCACTCTAAAATAGCTATGGATCTAGGTTTAAAAAGGCCAGAGACAAAAAATTTTAAAAAACATAGCCCAGAGAAATCTATGGCACGAACTGTACTGTACTTCTGAATAGGTAAGGAACTATATAAAATGACATTATAATTACAAAATTTTGACTTGAAAAAACTCTTTAACATTTGATGATTTTCAAAAAGATACTGGACAAACTGAAAATACAGAATCTTAAAAATAAAGGTATAAAGAAGTGACTTTTCTGTTCTAGATTAGGAAATTAGCCTTCAAAATTCTTTATGTCATCACAAGCTGCTTATTCACTCAAGTCAAAACAACGGATGCCACAAAGAGATTCTCACTCTGTCAGCTCCTGGCCCTCATTTCTTCAGTTCTTAACCTTTGATGCCAGCTTATCTCCCGCTCTTCACATCTCCTCTAATTTGTAAATATACCAAATGAATGAATATATAAGTGATTTATGTTATGTATATTTTATTCTTCAGTAGTGAATTAGTCCTAGACAGCACATTAAACAGCAGAGACATCACTTTGCTGACAAAGGTCCGCACAGTCAAAGCTATGGTTTTTCCAGTAGTCACATACAGATGTGAGAGTTGGACCATAAAGAAGGCTGAGCACCGAAGAACTGCTGCTTTCGAACTGTGGTGCTGGAGAAGACTCTTGTGAGTCCCTTGGACTGCAAGGAGATCAAACCAGTCAATCCTAAAGGAAATCAACCCTGAATATTCATTGGAAAGACTGATGCTGAAGCTGAAGCTCCAATACTGTGGCCACCTGATGCAAAAAGACAACTCACTGGAAAAGACCCTGATGCGAAGGACAGGAGAAGAGGGGCAACAGAGGATGAGACGGCAGGAGGGCATCAGTGACTCAACACAAATGAGTTTGAGCAAACTCCAGGAGATAGTGAAGGACAGGGAAGCCTGGCGTGCTGCAGTCCATGGGGCTGCAAAGAGTCGGACATGAATTAGTGACTAAACAACAATAAATACTCATTTTACTAAGAAGAAAGTATTTTCAACATAGTTTGACAAAGTATCAATACAGGACTTTTTAAGCATGTACAAAAAGATGTGGTTAGAATCACCCAGATAAAATAAAACCTTGTACATATTTTAAGAATAGCTCCCACTCTAAAATAGCTATGGATCTAGGTTTAAAAAGGCCAGAGACAAAAAATTTTAAAAAACATAGCCCAGAGAAATCTATGGCACGAACTGTACTGTACTTCTGAATAGGTAAGGAACTATATAAAATGACATTATAATTACAAAATTTTGACTTGAAAAAACTCTTTAACATTTGATGATTTTCAAAAAGATACTGGACAAACTGAAAATACAGAATCTTAAAAATAAAGGTATAAAGAAGTGACTTTTCTGTTCTAGATTAGGAAATTAGCCTTCAAAATTCTTTATGTCATCACAAGCTGCTTATTCACTCAAGTCAAAACAACGGATGCCACAAAGAGATTCTCACTCTGTCAGCTCCTGGCCCTCATTTCTTCAGTTCTTAACCTTTGATGCCAGCTTATCTCCCGCTCTTCACATCTCCTCTAATTTGTAAATATACCAAATGAATGAATATATAAGTGATTTATGTTATGTATATTTTATTCTTCAGTAGTGAATTAGTTACATCCAGAGGAAAATACAGATTTCTTTAGCCACAAACAGGAAAGCAATACACTCCCATTTCAATCAGGATTCTTATTTTCACTAGCTACATAAGCATGACATTTCTTTGACAAAGTTACATGTTTTCACATTATTTCTAGTTTCTCTCTCTCTGTCTCTGGGCGCGGGGGGGAGGTTTGTAAGTAAGGAAGCCATGTTTAGTGGTCTGTAAACCTGCCAATAGCAACTTCATGGCAAGACCTTCACTCTACCAAAATGCCCAGAATGCTAAAAATAACATTTTCTTCCAAAATCTGGCAGAGTTCCAACATACATTCAATTCCTCCTGCTGGACCAATTTCATCACAAGTTAAACCAACCAAATTATGCTGGTGTGGGCAGAATTAGTTCAAGAGAAATGAGCAGACTAAAAAGCTTTCTAATAAAGACTGAGAATTTTATCTATTACTTCCTTACTAATGTACTTCCAACTGAAACCTGAGTAAGTATTCCTAATATAAGAGATAAAAATTTTTAGTACAACTTTTACAGAAGAACCCCATTAATCTAAGAACTTTGAGATTAAAAACAAGTATCTTTTCCATAAAGGCTTATGGATAAACCCTCAGTCAATTGCCTATTTATTATTTCTACAGAGCTTATTCAATCTCTTCATTATCCCCTGTGCAGATTCTTTTCAGTCCCATCTTTGAAACTTTACTCATCCTGTGCTCCCTGGAACACTCTCTCCTCTCCACACATTTCGATCTACCCCTTATTTCAAAAGTCAGCTGAAACTTACTCCTCCATAAACCGTCATTCCATCGTCCATAGTTTGAATCCAAAACATCTACCACCTAGAACTCTCACATGACAGTAATTTCAAGAGGCAGTAAGTGAAGCAGATATAAGCATGGACCATAGGAGCAGACGGCTACAGGTTTAAATCCAGCTCTATCACTTACCAACTTCATGACCTTAGGCAAGTTGGTTAACCTCCGTGTGCCTTCTTTTTCCCATCTGTAAATAGGGTATAATACAGTATCTGTAACACTCAGACCCAACACATAAACTGGAAGCAGTTTGGAGTGCTAAAATAATAACTAGAATAGCTGGAAGAAACAGATACCAAATAAAATAATATAAACACAATTCAGATGTCCAGATTCACAGGCTACAGCTTTATGACCAGATCTGAAAGATGGGATTGGGTTTATTACCACAGCCATTTTGGACAATGTCTGTGAAGCAGAATTAGTGTCATGATGTTCAGGATTCAAGGTGTAGGTCATTTAGATAGCAAAGAAGACAGTGTCCTTCATATGCTGGGCTCCACATACTATCAGCATGGACATTTACAAATACAGCAACAAAAACAAAAGGGTACGGGGCACAGTTTCAGGAAGAATAAAAAGAGTATTTATTCATTATAAAGCCTTGTACTGATCATCCTTACAATAGGGAGTGAACTGCAAGAGAGATCACCCTAGTGCCAGGGCGAAATTCTATCACCATGAAGGTGATATATCAAGACAAAAATACACTAGCACATTAACATTCCTCCCAAATCACCAAAGGAAGGAAGGTGAAGGGCAGCACACCAAGGGCCAGTAAACATGCATCCTCTGTTTGAAGCTCAGAATCTAGGGCCCTATCCTGGTTTTTTAACCTTAAATGAAATGACCCAAATTAAATGAATAGTATGAGCAACAGTAATAAATACAAATGACTACAAACATCCAGTAAATTGTGTCAGGATAACTTGTTAGCTTGTAAGTAAATTCTCTGAGTCCTCAGGGTTCTTGACATTCATACGGAACCAGATAGGAGTTAATGCAGAAACAATGAAATTTACAGGAGACTGGCAATACGAAAAAAGAAGAACAGATGTCAATGGATAAAGGTAGTGGGAAGGACCTATAGGCAAAGACAAGAGACGAAGCGCTGACTTGTTAATGAGGTAGAATTTTAGACACAGAACAGCACAAAGGAGTCTGTGATGTGACTGATGATAAGTCACTAGTGTGTATGTTAACAGGAAGGAAGAAACATGAAAAGGACACAAAAAGCTAAGCACAGACAAGACCAAATGAAATACCAAAAGGCTCACTTGGTTGCCTGAGAGTAAATACAGGGGAATAACCTCACCATCATTTGAGAAGCATGTTTCCTTTCAATTCCCTATTAATTCTTAAGAAAACTGTACAGAGAAATAGAGAAGAGTAACACACATATTAGCAGGGAGACATTTTCTTTTTGTTCGACTTCTGAAGAACAATGAAATATGGTGACTTCAAGGCCGAAGAAGAGTAAGAAACTCAAATCTGGAGCCAAACTGTTTAAAAACAGAAAATATAAAGGCCCAGAGAAATGACAATTAATGGACATCTTTCTGTGAGACTTTAAACTTACGGTATGCTTTTGATGTAAAAGTACCCAAAGCAATCATTACATTTAAATTAAATGCCGCTCTTTTACAAACATCCCTTACCAGGACCAAGAGATGAACATTTTAGAACTAAAGACAAAAGAAAAAATGAGTAATTTTGTTTAGAAATCTCCTCTTTGTGCACAAACACCTGTTCTGATAAGACATTATCTCCTTGAACATAATAAAGATCATTTTTGGGCTTTTCATACACCTGGTAGGCTTCCTTCTACACCCAACTTTTAACCAACTCATGTCCTCAGCTCAGTTAAAAAAAAAAAATCCATTATATCATCTATAGAATTTTAATTATGTTTTGGTATCTGCAGCAACTTTGGTGGGAGTTTTTAGAAAAATGTTAATTGTAATAATATGGCCTAATTAACGTGTACTTTGCTTCTCTGTGCCTTTTTTGAAGTCCTTTCTGAGTACTGCTGTTAAGTATTATGACTGGAGACTTAAGCAGTTTGATATATTAATAATAGTGTGTTAGCCTCTTGCAGATACAAAAGAATTGTAAAAGAAGCAAAAGATTTGAATATGAAAGTGAAAAAAATTTCTTCCTGTCAATTTATGATGCAAATCTCATGAAGAAATGTTGATAGCAGCATGTTGCTGAACTAAAATGATTACAAAACAAGTACTGCACTTAAGCATAGACACTGAAAAAATACTTGTAACATAGACACTTGAAAAAATACAACTAACATAGAGCACTCACAGGAATCTGGTTCAGGAATATACCTGAAATTCTGTCTACAACTTGTTGCAAAACTGTGGAAATACCTTTCCCAAACTCAGTTTCTGACTCCATTCCTCCAACCATGATTTAACTCTTTGTTTTCAATATTTTCACATATTGAAAGAAAACCAAAAAATGTATCCATTAAAGAATACCAAAAAAAGAGAGGAAAAAAATGAAAACTGCTTTGGTATAGTCCAAAACTTTTCATTCTTCCCATATTCCAAATACATACCAAATGTACTATAATACTGATGGCATATTCTGTTCAGTTTCCAAGCAGCAAAACTAGAAGGTAACGATCTAAAGCGTATTTAAAATTCAGTACTCTTACAATGAACATTGAAAACATTAAGAATTCAAGTTGAATAAGCTTCAAATGATCTGAAAATTGCCTGTAAGTAAAAACTAAATACACTTTAGTATCTCCTTCAGGAAAATAAGAATTATTTTAGAACTAAAGACAAAAGAAAATGAGTAATTTTGTTTAGAAATCTCCTCTTTGTGCACAAACACCTGTTCTGATAGACATTATCTCCTTGAACATAATAAAGATCATTTTTGGGCTTTTCATACACCTGGTAGGCTTCCTTCTACACCCAACTTTTAACCAACTCATGTCCTCAGCTCAGTTAAAAAAAAAAAATCCATTATATCATCTATAGAATTTTAATTATGTTTTGGTATCTGCAGCAACTTTGGTGGGAGTTTTTAGAAAAATGTTAATTGTAATAATATGGCCTAATTAACGTGTACTTTGCTTCTCTGTGCCTTTTTTGAAGTCCTTTCTGAGTACTGCTGTTAAGTATTATGACTGGAGACTTAAGCAGTTTGATATATTAATAATAGTGTGTTAGCCTCTTGCAGATACAAAAGAATTGTAAAAGAAGCAAAAGATTTGAATATGAAAGTGAAAAAAATTTCTTCCTGTCAATTTATGATGCAAATCTCATGAAGAAATGTTGATAGCAGCATGTTGCTGAACTAAAATGATTACAAAACAAGTACTGCACTTAAGCATAGACACTGAAAAAATACTTGTAACATAGACACTTGAAAAAATACAACTAACATAGAGCACTCACAGGAATCTGGTTCAGGAATATACCTGAAATTCTGTCTACAACTTGTTGCAAAACTGTGGAAATACCTTTCCCAAACTCAGTTTCTGACTCCATTCCTCCAACCATGATTTAACTCTTTGTTTTCAATATTTTCACATATTGAAAGAAAACCAAAAAATGTATCCATTAAAGAATACCAATAAAAGAGAGGAAAAAAATGAAAACTGCTTTGGTATAGTCCAAAACTTTTCATTCTTCCCATATTCCAAATACATACCAAATGTACTATAATACTGATGGCATATTCTGTTCAGTTTCCAAGCAGCAAAACTAGAAGGTAACGATCTAAAGCGTATTTAAAATTCAGTACTCTTACAATGAACATTGAAAACATTAAGAATTCAAGTTGAATAAGCTTCAAATGATCTGAAAATTGCCTGTAAGTAAAAACTAAATACACTTTAGTATCTCCTTCAGGAAAATAAGAATTATTTTAGAAGGCACTACCTGGAGGTCATTTGTAATTGTGGAGAAAGTTAGTGTCTCAGGCTTATTTGTAGATGCAAATAAGCTGGTTCCCAGATATAAAACATTTGAGGAGCTCTACGAACTGAGGTCAGATCATAAGAGTCAAGTCAGCACACATCATACTGGAACAACTGCCACCGTTCCTGCTTTGCACCATGAAGTCAAAGAAAAAACACATCTTCCCAGCTTCCCAAGGAATACTCTTCTCTTTCCCCACCTTCTCCTTTCCCTTCTTTTTTCTCTATTAGCTGTATTCTGATGTTTAAAAGTATTTCCATTCTCTACATAATGCAACCATTCTAACAACATCCACTGAACAGACGTCAAAGAGCAAACTGCACAGTAAGAGGCAACGAGCCTATTACAATGACTCAAGTTAAACAGACAAAAAATTTTAAAGTGACAGTATTAGTTCCTGGGAAGGAAGCAAAGCAATTGAAACTTTCAAAAATTATTACTGTAAGTGCAAAATAGTACAAAGACTTTAGAAAATAGTTTGATAGTTTCTTATAAATTAGATATACCTTCACCATATAATTCAGCAATTCTACTCCTAGGTGTTTATCCCAGAAAATAAAAACCTATCTCCACACAAAAACTTGTATTAAAATGTTTATGGTGGATTAAGGTGGCACAGTGGTAAAGAATCTGCCTGCCAATCCAGGAGACGCAAGAGACAAGGATTGGATTCCTGGATTGGGAAGATCTCCTGGAATAGGAAGTGGCAACCTGCTCCAGTATTCTTGCCTGGAAAATTACACTGACAGAGGAGCCGGGCAAGCTTTGACAATGGAATTGCAAAGAGTCACACATCCCTGAGTGACTGACACACATACATAGTCATAATCAGCCAAACCTGGAAACAACGCAATGTCCTACAACTACTGAATTTTATTTTTCCAAATACATACCAAATGTACTATAATACTGATGGCATATTCTGTTCAGTTTCCAAGCAGCAAAACTAGAAGGTAACGATCTAAAGCGTATTTAAAATTCAGTACTCTTACAATGAACATTGAAAACATTAAGAATTCAAGTTGAATAAGCTTCAAATGATCTGAAAATTGCCTGTAAGTAAAAACTAAATACACTTTAGTATCTCCTTCAGGAAAATAAGAATTATTTTAGAAGGCACTACCTGGAGGTCATTTGTAATTGTGGAGAAAGTTAGTGTCTCAGGCTTATTTGTAGATGCAAATAAGCTGGTTCCCAGATATAAAACATTTGAGGAGCTCTACGAACTGAGGTCAGATCATAAGAGTCAAGTCAGCACACATCATACTGGAACAACTGCCACCGTTCCTGCTTTGCACCATGAAGTCAAAGAAAAAACACATCTTCCCAGCTTCCCAAGGAATACTCTTCTCTTTCCCCACCTTCTCCTTTCCCTTCTTTTTTCTCTATTAGCTGTATTCTGATGTTTAAAAGTATTTCCATTCTCTACATAATGCAACCATTCTAACAACATCCACTGAACAGACGTCAAAGAGCAAACTGCACAGTAAGAGGCAACGAGCCTATTACAATGACTCAAGTTAAACAGACAAAAAATTTTAAAGTGACAGTATTAGTTCCTGGGAAGGAAGCAAAGCAATTGAAACTTTCAAAAATTATTACTGTAAGTGCAAAATAGTACAAAGACTTTAGAAAATAGTTTGATAGTTTCTTATAAATTAGATATACCTTCACCATATAATTCAGCAATTCTACTCCTAGGTGTTTATCCCAGAAAATAAAAACCTATCTCCACACAAAAACTTGTATTAAAATGTTTATGGTGGATTAAGGTGGCACAGTGGTAAAGAATCTGCCTGCCAATCCAGGAGACGCAAGAGACAAGGATTGGATTCCTGGATTGGGAAGATCTCCTGGAATAGGAAGTGGCAACCTGCTCCAGTATTCTTGCCTGGAAAATTACACTGACAGAGGAGCCGGGCAAGCTTTGACAATGGAATTGCAAAGAGTCACACATCCCTGAGTGACTGACACACATACATAGTCATAATCAGCCAAACCTGGAAACAACGCAATGTCCTTCAACTACTGAACCAGATAAACTGTGGTACTTCCTTATGAGGAATACTACTCAGCAATGAAAAAGAAGCAAGTCTTGACATGTAAGGATATGATGGACTTCAGTGCATTATGCTAAATGAAGAAAGTCAGACTCAAAAAGCTATATATTATATGATTCCATTTATATGATGTCCTGGAAAAGGCAAAACTATAACAACAGAGAAAAAAATCAGAGGTTTTCCAGAAACTGGGGGTAGGGGGAAGGGCTATCTATAAAGGAGAAGCTCAAATGCATTTTGAGGGTGTAATGACACTGTTTTGTATCTTGACTTTTACATCTGTCAAAACTAATATAACTGAGTACCAAATGAGTACATTTTATCATACGTAAATGAAAAAAAAAAAAAAAACATTTTAAAAGAGCAATGGACTCTTTCTAGACCAGATTCTTATGTTTTGCTAGAGGGAAGCCTTGGTGTACAAGTAATGATTTTAGCTGAACTGTGGTGCTAAAGTCAACATGGGGTCCAACTGATAACTCAGTCTTTTTCAAAGCCAATGTTATAATTAAGACAACAAGAACTTATTAAAGCTTCAGCTTATTGCTGCATTGGGCACATTACTGCATTGTGGAACATTTTCTGTTTTAAAATTCTATTCAACTAGAAGAAGTAGGATTTTCCTTTTTCTTTTGAATTCAACTCAAGTCTTAGATTGTAACTGCTCTTACGTAGAATGAAGGAGAAGGGGGAAAAAGGAAAGATAAAGATGTATAGGATTTCCATTCCCTTTTCATATACAATTGCTTATTTCTCTTTGAGATTCATCATTAAAAACCCTACTCTACTTAAACAAAGACTAGGAAAACAACTTTGAATCTATCCAATATAATACTTCATCCATTTTCACAAATCTAGGATAGCATCTACAAAAATAACATCTCCCCTTATTTTCAAACTGAAAAGAAAAGGGAAAATAATCATCAGAAACAAGAATAAGAATACTTAATTCAGGGCTTCCCTGGTGGTCCAGTGCAGTGCAAGGGGCACCGGTTTGATCCCTGGCCTGGGAAGATCCCACGTGCCGCGGAGCGGCTGGATCGATGTGTCCAATCACCGAGCCAGAGCTCTAGAGTGCATGCTCCCAGAGCCAGTGCTCAGCAGCAAGAGAGGCCACTGTGATGGGAGGTCCACACAGTCCAAAGAACAAAGATAAATAAGTGAAGGATCAATAGAAGTGGCCAAAAAAAAAAAAAATCAGTCATAAAAAAAGAATACTTAATTCAAACCTTCGCCTGCACATCGAAAGAAGAGAAAATAACAATAATGAAAACAAATTATGCTGTATTGACTATAGACCTGATTTCCTAAATGTATAGGAAATCATACAATAACTATGGGCTATTTAAAAATGTAGTTTTTATTAGGCCCATATTTCATCTTTGTAGGTTTAGAGTAAAGAAATCTCAGAAAGGCCTCATTCTCAGGAAAAGGAATTATCAACATACAGTTCTTATTTTTATAAAAGGTCTTACTCTAGCATAACACTGATACTCAAATTACATTTCACATTTATGTTATGCCAGTGTAAGGTCACAAATCTTTGCAAAGCTGGGAAACTTAATATTAAAGTTTCAGCTTATTGCTGCATTGGGCACATTACTGCATTGTGGAACATTTTCTGTTTTAAAATTCTATTCAACTAGAAGAAGTAGGATTTTCCTTTTCTTTGAATTCAACTCAAGTCTTAGATTGTAACTGCTCTTACGTAGAATGAAGGAGAAGGGGAAAAGGAAAGATAAAGATGTATAGGATTTCCTTTCCCCTTTTCATATACAATTGCTTATTTCTCTTTGAGATTCATCATTAAAAACCCTACTCTACTTAAACAAAGACTAGGAAAACAACTTTGAATCTATCCAATATAATACTTCATCCATTTTCACAAATCTAGGATAGCATCTACAAAAATAACATCTCCCCTTATTTTCAAACTGAAAAGAAAAGGGAAAATAATCATCAGAAACAAGAATAAGAATACTTAATTCAGGGCTTCCCTGGTGGTCCAGTGCAGTGCAAGGGGCACCGGTTTGATCCCTGGCCTGGGAAGATCCCACGTGCCGCGGAGCGGCTGGATCGATGTGTCCAATCACCGAGCCAGAGCTCTAGAGTGCATGCTCCCAGAGCCAGTGCTCAGCAGCAAGAGAGGCCACTGTGATGGGAGGTCCACACAGTCCAAAGAACAAAGATAAATAAGTGAAGGATCAATAGAAGTGGCCAAAAAAAAAAAAAATCAGTCATAAAAAAAGAATACTTAATTCAAACCTTCGCCTGCACATCGAAAGAAGAGAAAATAACAATAATGAAAACAAATTATGCTGTATTGACTATAGACCTGATTTCCTAAATGTATAGGAAATCATACAATAACTATGGGCTATTTAAAAATGTAGTTTTTATTAGGCCCATATTTCATCTTTGTAGGTTTAGAGTAAAGAAATCTCAGAAAGGCCTCATTCTCAGGAAAAGGAATTATCAACATACAGTTCTTATTTTTATAAAAGGTCTTACTCTAGCATAACACTGATACTCAAATTACATTTCACATTTATGTTATGCCAGTGTAAGGTCACAAATCTTTGCAAAGCTGGGAAACTTAATATTAAAGTTGATGAGTTTTTGAGTTAAACCAGGCTTTGCAGAAATGTGGAACATTTTAAAGTCACCACTTTTAAAGAAAGCTTTACCTTTTAAACTAAAAATATACCCATTAAAATTCCCAATCACAATTCACTATTGCAAAACCTCTCTTCCACTTTATGGTAGACATATGAAAAATAAAAGGGTAGCATGACGTAGGTTTGTAGAGTATTTTCTGTCTCATGCTTTAAGGACCATGTTGTTAGTGCTTATCCCTGGCTCACTGCCAGTTTTCCACGATTCAAAGACAATTCATCTAATTAATGACACAAGACAGCAAGTTCTGGGAAAGGTTGTAACAACTACCTTCTCTCCTATGAATAGTAACAGAGATGATATTAATATGATCAGTTATAGGGCATGTACTGCATGTGTATCAAACCTCACATTAGGAACTGACACACATGATATCCTTGAGTCTTTACAATCCTGTGAGGAAGGTTCTTTGAATAAGTAAATTGAGTTGGAGAAAGATGAAACAAATCATGACCACTAACCAGTACCGGAGAAAAGACTGGAACTCAAAATAAGTAACTCCAAAGGTACACATCAAATGCATAGTAAAAACATTAGACAGACCCAAGACACCTGAAAACCAGAATTTGCTGCTAATTAACCAGCTCTGGGACCTTCAATAGGTCTAACTGTTCTGCTTTCCAGTGTCTCAGTCTATAAAGCATGGGTAGTTCTTGTCATCTGTCGATGCGAAATACTTAGGTATAAAGCAAAACAATATATGTATGGCCTTTTTATTTTTTACTATAAAACACTCGTGAAAGAAACAAAAAGCTAAATAAATGGAGAGATATACAATAATAATTAGATCTACAGAGTCAATGAAACCTGATGAAAATCTCAGCAGGATTTTTTGGTTGATATTCAAAAGCCGACTCTAAATATTATAAAGCAAAGAAACCTGAATGGCCAAAGACAAACTTGGAGGAATATCAATAATTGATTTCAAGACAACCCAAAGCTGCGGTAATCAATACAATGAGTTATCAGTGAAAGAAGAAACACAAAGACCAATAGAAGAGAATAGAGAACCCAAGAATAGACCTTCACAGATATCATCAACTCATTTTTGACAAAGTGCAAAGCTGGGAAACTTAATATTAAAGTTGATGAGTTTTTGAGTTAAACCAGGCTTTGCAGAAATGTGGAACATTTTAAAGTCACCACTTTTAAAGAAAGCTTTACCTTTTAAACTAAAAATATACCCATTAAAATTCCCAATCACAATTCACTATTGCAAAACCTCTCTTCCACTTTATGGTAGACATATGAAAAATAAAAGGGTAGCATGACGTAGGTTTGTAGAGTATTTTCTGTCTCATGCTTTAAGGACCATGTTGTTAGTGCTTATCCCTGGCTCACTGCCAGTTTTCCACGATTCAAAGACAATTCATCTAATTAATGACACAAGACAGCAAGTTCTGGGAAAGGTTGTAACAACTACCTTCTCTCCTATGAATAGTAACAGAGATGATATTAATATGATCAGTTATAGGGCATGTACTGCATGTGTATCAAACCTCACATTAGGAACTGACACACATGATATCCTTGAGTCTTTACAATCCTGTGAGGAAGGTTCTTTGAATAAGTAAATTGAGTTGGAGAAAGATGAAACAAATCATGACCACTAACCAGTACCGGAGAAAAGACTGGAACTCAAAATAAGTAACTCCAAAGGTACACATCAAATGCATAGTAAAAACATTAGACAGACCCAAGACACCTGAAAACCAGAATTTGCTGCTAATTAACCAGCTCTGGGACCTTCAATAGGTCTAACTGTTCTGCTTTCCAGTGTCTCAGTCTATAAAGCATGGGTAGTTCTTGTCATCTGTCGATGCGAAATACTTAGGTATAAAGCAAAACAATATATGTATGGCCTTTTTATTTTTTACTATAAAACACTCGTGAAAGAAACAAAAAGCTAAATAAATGGAGAGATATACAATAATAATTAGATCTACAGAGTCAATGAAACCTGATGAAAATCTCAGCAGGATTTTTTGGTTGATATTCAAAAGCCGACTCTAAATATTATAAAGCAAAGAAACCTGAATGGCCAAAGACAAACTTGGAGGAATATCAATAATTGATTTCAAGACAACCCAAAGCTGCGGTAATCAATACAATGAGTTATCAGTGAAAGAAGAAACACAAAGACCAATAGAAGAGAATAGAGAACCCAAGAATAGACCTTCACAGATATCATCAACTCATTTTTGACAAAGTGCAAAGGCAATTCAATAGAGAAAAAAAATAGCTTTTTGAATAAATGGGGTTAGAACTGTTGGACATCTATATGTCAAAAACTGAACCTTGGGGCTTCCCCTGGTGGTCCAGTGGGTAAGGACACCGCCTTGCAGTGCAAGGGGCGCCGGTTCGAGCCCTGGCCTGGGAAGATCCCACGTGCCGCGGAGCGGCTGGACTGATGTGTCCAATTACCGAGCCAGAGCTCTGGAGCGCATGCGCCCAGAGCCGGCTCTCTGCAGCGACAGACGCCACCGCGATGGGAGGCCCACAGGAGCCAAAGAACAAAGACGGATGAACAGAGAGAAATGAAAGACCAAGCTCCCCTCCCACCCCAACCCGACCACCGCCCAAAAATAAATAAATAAATAAATCTTTAAAAAAAAAAAAACAAAACTGAACCTTGAGTTAACCTCATACTTTGTAAAAAATCAAAACAGAGAATAGCCTTAGAAGTAAAATGTAAAACTATAACACCCCTAGAAACAAACATAGGAGAAAATTTGCTTGACCTTGGGTTAGGCAAAAACTTTTTAGACCCATACCAAAAGCAAACATCTTTTCAAGTGCTTCTTTGACACACACACACCTTCTTTCTTTTTTTTTCTAAATATGTATTTGTTTTGTTGCACCAGGTCTTAGTTGCAGCATGTGGAATCTAGTTTCCTGACCAGGGATCGAACCTTGGCCCCCTGAGTCGGGAGCTCGGCATCTTAGCCACTGAACCACCAGGGGATTCCCATACACATCTTTTTTGGTGAAGGGTCTGTTCCAACCTTTTCCCCATTTTTAAATCACATTGTTTGCTTTTTGAGGGCTTTTTGTGGGGGCCACTTCTATTGACCCTTCATTTATTTTCTTTGTTCTTTGGCCTGCGTGGGCCTCCCATCACAGTGGCCTCTCTTGTCGCAGAGCACCGGCTCTGGGCGCATGTGCTCCAGAGCTCTGGCTCGGTAGTTGGACACATCAGTCCAGCCACTGCACGGCATGTGGGCTCTTCCCAGGCCAGGGATCAAACCAGTGCCCCTTGCACTGCAAGGTGGTGTCCTTACCCACTGGACTACCAGGGAAGCCCTCTTTGTATATTCTTTTTTGGGGGGGAGGTTGGGGAGGAAGTGGGGCGGGCCGGCCACTTCTATTGGTCTTTCATTTATCTATTTTCATCCATCTTTGTTCTTTGGCCCGTGTGGGCCTCCCATCGCGGTGGCCTCTGTTGTCGCAGAGCACCGGCTCTTGGGCGTATGCGCTCCAAAGCTCTGGCTTGGTAATTGGACACATCCATCCAGCCACTCCACGGCACGTGGGATCTTCCCAGGCCAGGGATGGAACCAGCACCCCTTGCACTGCAAGGCGGTGTCCTTACCCACTGGACCACCAGGGAAGCCCCTGTATATTCCTGATACAAGTCCACTGACAGTAATGCGATTGGTAAATAGTCTTGTAGTTGATGGCTGTGTTTTCATTCTCTTTACTAGTATTCCAAAGAGCAAAAGTTTTAAATTTATTTTAATAAAGTGCATTTCATAAATTTCTACAGGTCTTGCTTTTGGTGTGTATCTAGAAGTTATTTTTTTCAATCTGCTTTCCTTGTGAGAAAGTAATTTCAAGTCAAATGACGGCCAAACAATAGGGTAGAAGAAAACAATGGCTCCAACTACAGAAATAATTCCCAACTGGTGACTTAGAACATTTTCATTTGCTCTGGGCTGAGTGAGTCAATATATTGCTCAAAGTCAAACATGCATACTCATGATTTGGTATTTGGGATCTGTTTATTTAAGTGCATTCTCATAGCTAAGAGAATACTGCTGATTAGCATTTCCAATATCTCTCTCAAAGAAGTGTACTGATTCAGAAGTCAATCGTCACGGGTATGGAGTATGCTAAAACTGCCAAACTGTTACCTAGGCAGAACTTTTTCTTTTCGTGCCACCATTTTCCCATTTGTTTGCATTTTTCAAGGTTTCAAAAAAAAAAACCAACTAATTTTGTCATTTAATTAGAATCAATTACTTACTTTTTGAAAGTGCATTTTATTCCTTCAAGTCACCATCAAATTCAAAATGAACTGAAAGCGTTAACCAAATACTTCCATATGACTTAGAAGAATAAATAGTCTATCAAACTTTGAATTTGGGTGAGCTTTATTGTTTACAGCATTTTCACGGTTTCCTTGAGTTTAAGGGAAAGTGTGGAAGGAGGAGGGGAGTAAATACAGAAAACAAATTTGAACACATGAAATCTGGCTCCAGGCCATAGTAGGAAGAGATCAGCCTAAGAGATGAAGGGATCTGGGTTCTGATACTGAAACTATTGTTTGTAAGCTCTACAATCTTAAATTTCATGCCCTCTTTGTAGACACTTTTCATAAAATTGGGATAATGATAGCTGACTTATAAGAGAGGTGACAAGGCAAAGAAAATACCTATGACAGGGGCTTCCCTCCCCAACCTACAATTTTTTCATTATAAGTAATCTTTTTAGCAAACCCGCATTCTTAGATGTTACTAAAAACTGCAAGAATTGAGAACTAAAAGCGATCACCAGCAATCTCAGAGTGTACTCCAATGACCCTACATAATTTCAATAATACCTTAATTTTGTAGCAACAGAACACAAAAGGTAAAAAATGTAAAAGAAATTCATGTTCTGCCGACTGCTTCTGAGGTTGGGACTAGATTTCTCTTAGTGTCTGTTTACAGAGCATAGCTGAGCAACTTACAGGCTAGAGCTATTTGCTCAGTGTAATACCTGTAAAATGAGTTCAGAGAGGAGAAGTGCAAAGAGAGCATGAGGAAAGGTCAATTTTAAAATATTCTCCTAACATACCAGTGAAGTTACCTAGGGACTGTTTCCTCATTTTCAAAAAAGAGAAGGTTGGCCTCACATATTACAGTTTAACATTCACTCTCAGCCAGTTTTTAAGCATATTATTAAATAGAGGGCTTATGGATTATCAGAAATATCTGATCACAAAATTACACCATCCTGGGAAAACACCTGGGGCACCCAGGGAAGTGTGAGTAGAGAGAAAATCTTATTACGGTTGCAACAGACTAACAGGAAGTAATAGAAGGGGAAAAGAAGGAAAAAATATATATCAAAATGGTGCACTGGGAGTCTGAACTCTAGACTCAGAAGTTTCCACTTCATCCAACATGGAATGATTCTCAAAGTAAGGTCTCAGTACCACACTGATACTCTAATTCCTGGGTCCCATTCCAGACCAAATTCAAAATGAACTGAAAGCGTTAACCAAATACTTCCATATGACTTAGAAGAATAAATAGTCTATCAAACTTTGAATTTGGGTGAGCTTTATTGTTTACAGCATTTTCACGGTTTCCTTGAGTTTAAGGGAAAGTGTGGAAGGAGGAGGGGAGTAAATACAGAAAACAAATTTGAACACATGAAATCTGGCTCCAGGCCATAGTAGGAAGAGATCAGCCTAAGAGATGAAGGGATCTGGGTTCTGATACTGAAACTATTGTTTGTAAGCTCTACAATCTTAAATTTCATGCCCTCTTTGTAGACACTTTTCATAAAATTGGGATAATGATAGCTGACTTATAAGAGAGGTGACAAGGCAAAGAAAATACCTATGACAGGGCTTCCTCCCCAACCTACAATTTTTTCATTATAAGTAATCTTTTTAGCAAACCCGCATTCTTAGATGTTACTAAAAACTGCAAGAATTGAGAACTAAAAGCGATCACCAGCAATCTCAGAGTGTACTCCAATGACCCTACATAATTTCAATAATACCTTAATTTTGTAGCAACAGAACACAAAAGGTAAAAAATGTAAAAGAAATTCATGTTCTGCCGACTGCTTCTGAGGTTGGGACTAGATTTCTCTTAGTGTCTGTTTACAGAGCATAGCTGAGCAACTTACAGGCTAGAGCTATTTGCTCAGTGTAATACCTGTAAAATGAGTTCAGAGAGGAGAAGTGCAAAGAGAGCATGAGGAAAGGTCAATTTTAAAATATTCTCCTAACATACCAGTGAAGTTACCTAGGGACTGTTTCCTCATTTTCAAAAAAGAGAAGGTTGGCCTCACATATTACAGTTTAACATTCACTCTCAGCCAGTTTTTAAGCATATTATTAAATAGAGGGCTTATGGATTATCAGAAATATCTGATCACAAAATTACACCATCCTGGGAAAACACCTGGGGCACCCAGGGAAGTGTGAGTAGAGAGAAAATCTTATTACGGTTGCAACAGACTAACAGGAAGTAATAGAAGGGGAAAAGAAGGAAAAAATATATATCAAAATGGTGCACTGGGAGTCTGAACTCTAGACTCAGAAGTTTCCACTTCATCCAACATGGAATGATTCTCAAAGTAAGGTCTCAGTACCACACTGATACTCTAATTCCCTGGGTCCCATTCCAGACCTAATAAGTAGAAATCTCTACTCCTACTAGGGGGAGGCAGGGACTTAGAAATAATGCACTTTTTTCATCAACTTCAAATGATTCTAAAAAAAAAAAAAAATGATTCTATCTGTAAACAACAAAACTCTGTAAAAAGCAAAATAAAAAGAAATAAATGAGTCTAATGTACCCAAAAAGTCTGCTGTCAGAAAAAGGGAATATGGAGTGCTCACTTCAGCACATATACTAAAATTGAAACGATACAGAGATTAGCATGGCCCCTGCACAAGGATGACATGCAAATTCGCGAAGCATTCCATATTTAAAAAACAAAGAAAAGGGAATATGGAAAAATTTTGAGCAGAGTAATGATATGGCCAGAGGTGGACTTCAGAAATAAAAACAACAGAACTTCCCTAGTGGTAGAGTAGACGGGAATCCACCTGCCAGTGTAGGGGACACGGGTTCCCTCCCTGGTCTGGGAAAATCTCACAAGCCGCGGGCATCCAAATTGTGTACCACACTTACTGAGACTGCGCTTCAGAGCCTGCAAACCACAACTAACGAGTCCCTCCGCCACAGCTACTGCAGCCTGGAGCCTGCGCTCCGCAACAAGAGAAGACACTGCAGTGTGATACCTAAGCACCGCAAGGAAGAGGAGGCCCAGCTCACCACAACTAGAGAAAGTCAGCACAACCAAAAATAAATAAATAAAAGTAAAAACAAAAACAAAATAGCAACAACAGTAGGACAGTAGTAACTGTCTCTACTACTATTCATTATTTGTTTACTTATTTATTTCCTTATTAACACACCAGGACCCGTTTTATGCACTTCACATACACTGACATTTAAGACTTTCAAGGAATCAGTAAGTACAAAGTGATACAGGGGATACGATAAGGAAATGGAGGGTCCTCAAGGTTAGATGGCCAGAGGGAGTCCAGCCGGGATTAGGTTATCCCTAGCAGCAGTGCAAAGGAAGGATTAGAGACTGGAGGTGGTAGATTTACTGATAAATACTATAACAGCCTAACAGAAAAATTTGAACTGGGACAGTCTCAAGAGTAAAAATTGCTTCTGCAAACATACAGATTCCTGTCTGTAAGTTATACAGTGAAATGGAGTTTGCTTGCTTTCAGAATAAATAAGCACAGCAAGGCAGAAAATATATACCTGTCTGCAGCTGTCTGCAGAGCTAAAAGTTTAAACGCTTTGGCGTTAAGAGACAAGCGAAATAGCTGAGCCTTGAGTTACTCCAAAGGACATTTGAAAGTACTTTTTTCTTCTGAAACTGGATGTGGGCTATCTTTCGCTGTGTTCCTTATCTAATCCTCTTACTCCTCAAAACATGCTGATAAATTCTTCCCACTCTCCTGCCACACTTCACTATTATCAAACACTTATACAGTATAAACACTGTTCCACACTGCAAGCTGTGAAGTTCCTTGCCTTATCATCATGACTAAGCATTTGGGTAACACTTCAGATTCAACAATCAGGGCACAAGAAAGAAGAAATTCCTCTGGCCATCCCACTGCTCACTCCTGCTCTTCCTGTGCACACCATCAAGGGAATCCAATTCCCCTCCTCCAGAAAACACACACGGACACACTCGCAGGCTCCTCAAAGGAAAACTGAAGTGGTCAGTAGTCACCATTCTATCAGTAAAACATGGACTGGGAGGCGTCTTTGTTTTTTTTCTTTTATTTTCTCTTTGTTTGAATTAACCAAGATGTCAAGGACTTTGTTCAGCTTTGCTAACAATACAAAACGTTTTTTGCTAAAGCACTAAAATCGTTTTAGGACAATTAACCAAAAACAATATAGCAACAACAGTAGGACAGTAGTAACTGTCTCTACTACTATTCATTATTTGTTTACTTATTTATTTCCTTATTAACACACCAGGACCCGTTTTATGCACTTCACATACACTGACATTTAAGACTTTCAAGGAATCAGTAAGTACAAAGTGATACAGGGGATACGATAAGGAAATGGAGGGTCCTCAAGGTTAGATGGCCAGAGGGAGTCCAGCCGGGATTAGGTTATCCCTAGCAGCAGTGCAAAGGAAGGATTAGAGACTGGAGGTGGTAGATTTACTGATAAATACTATAACAGCCTAACAGAAAAATTTGAACTGGGACAGTCTCAAGAGTAAAAATTGCTTCTGCAAACATACAGATTCCTGTCTGTAAGTTATACAGTGAAATGGAGTTTGCTTGCTTTCAGAATAAATAAGCACAGCAAGGCAGAAAATATATACCTGTCTGCAGCTGTCTGCAGAGCTAAAAGTTTAAACGCTTTGGCGTTAAGAGACAAGCGAAATAGCTGAGCCTTGAGTTACTCCAAAGGACATTTGAAAGTACTTTTTTCTTCTGAAACTGGATGTGGGCTATCTTTCGCTGTGTTCCTTATCTAATCCTCTTACTCCTCAAAACATGCTGATAAATTCTTCCCACTCTCCTGCCACACTTCACTATTATCAAACACTTATACAGTATAAACACTGTTCCACACTGCAAGCTGTGAAGTTCCTTGCCTTATCATCATGACTAAGCATTTGGGTAACACTTCAGATTCAACAATCAGGGCACAAGAAAGAAGAAATTCCTCTGGCCATCCCACTGCTCACTCCTGCTCTTCCTGTGCACACCATCAAGGGAATCCAATTCCCCTCCTCCAGAAAACACACACGGACACACTCGCAGGCTCCTCAAAGGAAAACTGAAGTGGTCAGTAGTCACCATTCTATCAGTAAAACATGGACTGGGAGGCGTCTTTGTTTTTTTTCTTTTTATTTTCTCTTTTGTTGTTTTCAAATAAGAATTTGGGAGCACCAAGATGTCAAGGACTTTGTTCAGCTTTGCTAACAATACAAAACACAGCCTTCAAACTTTTCCTAATCATTGCTAAAGCACTACTGGAAATTAACCATCTCAGAAATTTTCAGAGACCAATAATAAACCAGCAAAGAAATAAGCTGGCTTCCTCTTCCACACCTAAAGTAATGGTCTTGGAGAAAGCAGGCAATGTTAGCTAAAATATCTAAGGAAAACAAATGCTGGCAAAGCGAAATTCACCTTCACACCAGTGGTGTTTACCTGCTCTTCCTGCTTCACCTCTGAGTCCGTATATCCTATTCTCTACTTTCTGTACCATTAAAAGATGTCACTGTGCTAACGGTAGAATTGTACAAATGGTACAACCGCTATGGAAAAGGTTGCACAGAGGTTCCTCAAAAAGTAAAAGCAGCATTACCCTATGATCCACCAATCCCACTCTAGGATATATATCAGAAGAACTGAAAGAAAGAAAGGTCTTGAAAAGACATTGGCACAGCCCTGTTCATCATCAGCTTTATCCATAATAGCCAAGCTGTGGGGAAGCAACCCAATGTCCACCGACAGGTGTGAATAAACAAAATGGGGAACATGCATACCACAAGATATTATTCGGCCTTAAAAAGCAAGGAAATCCTGTCACATGCTACAACATGGATGAAACGAAGTCATTATATTCAATTAAATCAGTCACAGAAAGACGAATACTACATGAATCCATTTATAAGAAGTATCTAAGGGAGTTACATTCAGAGAAACAGAGAGCAGAATGACAATTACCAAGGGTCTGGAGAAAGGAGGAGGAAAAGGGGAATTCTAGTTAATGAGTGGAGACTTTCAAACCTGCAAAATGAAAAAGTTCTGAAGCTCTGTTTCACAACAGTGCAAATACATTTGATGCTACTGAGCCGTACACTTAAAGATGGGTTACAGTGGTAAATTTTATTTTTTTGGGGGGTGCAGGCTCCTCAAAGGAAAACTGAAGTGGTCAGTAGTCACCATTCTATCAGTAAAACATGGACTGGGAGGCGTCTTTGTTTTTTTTCTTTTTATTTTCTCTTTTGTTGTTTTCAAATAAGAATTTGGGAGCACCAAGATGTCAAGGACTTTGTTCAGCTTTGCTAACAATACAAAACACAGCCTTCAAACTTTTCCTAATCATTGCTAAAGCACTACTGGAAATTAACCATCTCAGAAATTTTCAGAGACCAATAATAAACCAGCAAAGAAATAAGCTGGCTTCCTCTTCCACACCTAAAGTAATGGTCTTGGAGAAAGCAGGCAATGTTAGCTAAAATATCTAAGGAAAACAAATGCTGGCAAAGCGAAATTCACCTTCACACCAGTGGTGTTTACCTGCTCTTCCTGCTTCACCTCTGAGTCCGTATATCCTATTCTCTACTTTCTGTACCATTAAAAGATGTCACTGTGCTAACGGTAGAATTGTACAAATGGTACAACCGCTATGGAAAAGGTTGCACAGAGGTTCCTCAAAAACTAAAAGCAGCATTACCCTATGATCCACCAATCCCACTCTAGGATATATATCAGAAGAACTGAAAGAAAGAAAGGTCTTGAAAAGACATTGGCACAGCCCTGTTCATCATCAGCTTTATCCATAATAGCCAAGCTGTGGGGAAGCAACCCAATGTCCACCGACAGGTGTGAATAAACAAAATGGGGAACATGCATACCACAAGATATTATTCGGCCTTAAAAAGCAAGGAAATCCTGTCACATGCTACAACATGGATGAAACGAAGTCATTATATTCAATTAAATCAGTCACAGAAAGACGAATACTACATGAATCCATTTATAAGAAGTATCTAAGGGAGTTACATTCAGAGAAACAGAGAGCAGAATGACAATTACCAAGGGTCTGGAGAAAGGAGGAGGAAAAGGGGAATTCTAGTTAATGAGTGGAGACTTTCAAACCTGCAAAATGAAAAAGTTCTGAAGCTCTGTTTCACAACAGTGCAAATACATTTGATGCTACTGAGCCGTACACTTAAAGATGGGTTACAGTGGTAAATTTTATGTGTGCTTTTTAATAATAAAAACATAGGCAGGTGGAAGCTATCATACAATATGTGTGTGTGTGCTTCTTACTTTAGCAGAGAAGCTAGAAAACCTTAAGTGCTGAGACTGAAGGATCTAATTATCTGACCCACTCCCTTTTAACAGATAGCTGAAGCTAAGAACAGTAAACTGAATTCCCATATAAACTTTGAAGCCAGACGGATTAGACTACAAACCCTGGCTGTAATGCTTAGCTGTAAGTTTGTACAAAGGTGGGGATCCAATCAAATAGTGCAGCACAGTACCTGACACATGGTTCTCCTTCCCCGTGAACATCTGGGATAGTTTATCTAATAGCCAGAGCCCTCTCTGTGTTGACAAAAGGTAAACAGAGTGACTATTTGCAAAGAAACAAGTGAATTTAAAAAAAAATTATTTAAGATCTATATACCTAATTCAGGTCAGTTCCTAAGAAATATTGTAGTTTAGCTAAGTATCAACTGAAATTATTTTATTATTTCATGTTTTCCCACCCAAAAATCTAATTTTAAGGAGAGAATGACTACATATTATATTTCAATGGTTATCCAGTAATACAGGGCTACTCCTGGAACAACCAACCAGATCTCACACACTCCTGATGGGAATATAAACTTGTACAACATCGTCAGAAAACCATATGGCAGCATCTGGCAAGATAATGATGTACAACCTCCTCCTACTGCCTTGCAACTCAAAGTGTGGGCCCATGGATCGGCATCACCTGGGAGTTTGTGAGAAATGCAGGTTCTCAGGCCCACTTCAGACCGAGGCAGAATCTACAGCATAACAAGACGCCCAGGTGATTGCTATGCACATTAACTGTGGTGCACTGTCCCAGAGAAAGTCTCCTCTTTGTGCAAAAAGAGACATGGGCTAGTTCATTGTAGCTTTATTTGAAACAGTAAAGAGCACATTATTTTAAATAGCAGAAAATGGACACACTGTGGTATATTCATATAATAGGAAACCACACAGCAATTTAGACAATCTAGAGTTACATGAACCAGCAAATTGATGCTACTGAGCCGTACACTTAAAGATGGGTTACAGTGGTAAATTTTATGTGTGCTTTTTAATAATAAAAACATAGGCAGGTGGAAGCTATCATACAATATGTGTGTGTGTGCTTCTTACTTTAGCAGAGAAGCTAGAAAACCTTAAGTGCTGAGACTGAAGGATCTAATTATCTGACCCACTCCCTTTTAACAGATAGCTGAAGCTAAGAACAGTAAACTGAATTCCCATATAAACTTTGAAGCCAGACGGATTAGACTACAAACCCTGGCTGTAATGCTTAGCTGTAAGTTTGTACAAAGGTGGGGATCCAATCAAATAGTGCAGCACAGTACCTGACACATGGTTCTCCTTCCCTGTGAACATCTGGGATAGTTTATCTAATAGCCAGAGCCCTCTCTGTGTTGACAAAAGGTAAACAGAGTGACTATTTGCAAAGAAACAAGTGAATTTAAAAAAAAATTATTTAAGATCTATATACCTAATTCAGGTCAGTTCCTAAGAAATATTGTAGTTTAGCTAAGTATCAACTGAAATTATTTTATTATTTCATGTTTTCCCACCCAAAAATCTAATTTTAAGGAGAGAATGACTACATATTATATTTCAATGGTTATCCAGTAATACAGGGCTACTCCTGGAACAACCAACCAGATCTCACACACTCCTGATGGGAATATAAACTTGTACAACATCGTCAGAAAACCATATGGCAGCATCTGGCAAGATAATGATGTACAACCTCCTCCTACTGCCTTGCAACTCAAAGTGTGGGCCCATGGATCGGCATCACCTGGGAGTTTGTGAGAAATGCAGGTTCTCAGGCCCACTTCAGACCGAGGCAGAATCTACAGCATAACAAGACGCCCAGGTGATTGCTATGCACATTAACTGTGGTGCACTGTCCCAGAGAAAGTCTCCTCTTTGTGCAAAAAGAGACATGGGCTAGTTCATTGTAGCTTTATTTGAAACAGTAAAGAGCACATTATTTTAAATAGCAGAAAATGGACACACTGTGGTATATTCATATAATAGGAAACCACACAGCAATTTAGACAATCTAGAGTTACATGAACCAGCAAAGATAAATCTCAAAAAAAAATGGTAAATGAATAAAAGCATGGGAAGATGATATTATGCAAAGTTTAAGACATTAAAATAACAGTATACTGCGTGTGTGTATGTACTCAAACACACAGGACCAAATTCAGAATAGTGGCTACCTTTGAGGAGGGAAAGAAGAAAACCAGATAAAAGAGGAACACTGGAGGTTTTAGTCATATTGAGTACCTTATTTCAAAACAAAACAAAAAACCTGAAGCAAATATGGGAGACAATTCAGATATGACACAACAGAGAGGTAAGTACACAAGGGAGGCTCACCACATTACTTATACTTTTCTTGAAGCCTGATATATTTCAAAATTTCTTTATAAGACATATGTTTCTCCCCAGTGATTAATATTCCTCATTATTAACATTATCCTACTTGGCCTGTATGATAGTCATCGATCTACTTGTCATATTTAGGCTCTAGAAAAACAGGTTTCACCTCTGATCTACCTCTGAATGCATACTCACCCCTCCCCAACACACACATCCATGGCTCTCTGGGCTTCACCAGGTTAGGAGATGTGGAACTCAGATTTAAGTTAAGTCATGGTCACCCAGGGCAGCAAAATGGATAAACAGAATCACTGCATATGGTAGCCAAGGCTATGACCTCAAAATAGAATTAAATATAAAGCCCTCAAAAATGAAAGACGGAAAAGAAAACAAACAGTGGGATACTAGAAGCAGGACTGAGTCAGGTACATTGAAAGACTGAAAAAGAAAAAGAAGTACATTTAAGGGCAAGCATGTATTCTTTCATTCAGCAAATATTAATACACATTGACTTACTCTTTGTCAAACATAGTATTAGGGGCTGGGGATGCGACAGCAAATAAAACAACCCAAAATTCCTGCCCTCATGGCTCTCATCTCTTAGCAGGGGGAGGCGTACAATAAGTAACTTAAACAACTTAAATATCTAGTATGTTAGAAAGCAGTTAAATAGTATAGGAAAAAGAAATACAGAAGAAGACCATAGTGGGGTAAAGGGCGTGTACACGTGTGTACCGGACAGTCCAGTTAACTGCAAGTGGTATATTCATATAATAGGAAACCACACAGCAATTTAGACAATCTAGAGTTACATGAACCAGCAAAGATAAATCTCAAAAAAATGGTAAATGAATAAAAGCATGGGAAGATGATATTATGCAAAGTTTAAGACATTAAAATAACAGTATACTGCGTGTGTATGTACTCAAACACACAGGACCAAATTCAGAATAGTGGCTACCTTTGAGGAGGGAAAGAAGAAAACCAGATAAAAGAGGAACACTGGAGGTTTTAGTCATATTGAGTACCTTATTTCAAAACAAAACAAAAAACCTGAAGCAAATATGGGAGACAATTCAGATATGACACAACAGAGAGGTAAGTACACAAGGGAGGCTCACCACATTACTTATACTTTTCTTGAAGCCTGATATATTTCAAAATTTCTTTATAAGACATATGTTTCTCCCCAGTGATTAATATTCCTCATTATTAACATTATCCTACTTGGCCTGTATGATAGTCATCGATCTACTTGTCATATTTAGGCTCTAGAAAAACAGGTTTCACCTCTGATCTACCTCTGAATGCATACTCACCCCTCCCCAACACACACATCCATGGCTCTCTGGGCTTCACCAGGTTAGGAGATGTGGAACTCAGATTTAAGTTAAGTCATGGTCACCCAGGGCAGCAAAATGGATAAACAGAATCACTGCATATGGTAGCCAAGGCTATGACCTCAAAATAGAATTAAATATAAAGCCCTCAAAAATGAAAGACGGAAAAGAAAACAAACAGTGGGATACTAGAAGCAGGACTGAGTCAGGTACATTGAAAGACTGAAAAAGAAAAAGAAGTACATTTAAGGGCAAGCATGTATTCTTTCATTCAGCAAATATTAATACACATTGACTTACTCTTTGTCAAACATAGTATTAGGGGCTGGGGATGCGACAGCAAATAAAACAACCCAAAATTCCTGCCCTCATGGCTCTCATCTCTTAGCAGGGGGAGGCGTACAATAAGTAACTTAAACAACTTAAATATCTAGTATGTTAGAAAGCAGTTAAATAGTATAGGAAAAAGAAATACAGGGAAGAAGACCATAGTGGCTGGGCTGGAGGAGAGGAAGGGTCGTGTACACGTGTGTACCGGACAGTCCAAGTTTCCACAGGCTGGGCGACAGAAGCACACACGTGGTATGTATGCAGAGTTTCCCTTTTGTCTGTACTTTCCACATGCTTCTGGGCAAGGTATAGAGGTTGAAAAGGTTCAAAGCAATGTTCTGTTGAATAATTAAATGAACAAATAAGCTAATGAATGAGTATGACTGGAAGAAGAAAAGAAAAATACCATGAACATGAAAACAGAGATTCTGATGCTGTTAGAGAGAAGATCCTTGGCAAAGCACATAATTTATTAATACAATCATTCAACATAGAAGCTTTGTGTCAAAAATGAGACATGTAATTTCTAGATGCTGAAGATATAACAATGTAGAAAAAAAGACATGGTTCTTGCCCTTAATGCAGCTTAAGGTCTTACAGCAGAGAGAAAAACAAAGTAGCAATACCACGGTAACTACTAAGATGGAAATATGGGGCTTCCCCTGGTGGTCCAGTGGGTAAGGACACCGCCTTGCAGTGCAAGGGGCGCCGGTTCCATCCCTGGCCTGGGAAGATCCCACGTGCCGCAGAGCGGCTGGACCAATGTGTCCAATTGCTGAGCTGGAGCTCTGGCGCGCATGAGCCCAGAGCCGGTGCTCTGTGACGACAGACGCCACCGCGATGGGAGGCCCACAGGAGCCAAAGTACAAAGACGGATGAAAATGGAGAAATGAAAGACCAATAGAAGTGGCCCACCCGCTCCCCTCCCTCCCCAACCCGACCCCCGCCCAAAATAAATAAATAAATAAATCTTTAAAAAAAAAAAAAAGATGGAAATATACCACAACAGTTATGGGAAAACATGGCATGTGTTTATACAGGGAGAAATGTCTAATTAAGACTATATAGAGGAAGAAATCTAGACTGGGACATGAAGAATGAGGTTTAGCCATGCTAAGAGTAGAGAGGAAGAGCATCCCAAATGCCAACAGGTGGCATGACCTGGAAGTAAAACAGCGCTTAGAGAAAAAAATTTTTGCAGTTAAATAGTATAGGAAAAAGAAATACAGGGAAGAAGACCATAGTGGCTGGGCTGGAGGAGAGGAAGGGTCGTGTACACGTGTGTACCGGACAGTCCAAGTTTCCACAGGCTGGGCGACAGAAGCACACACGTGGTATGTATGCAGAGTTTCCCTTTTGTCTGTACTTTCCACATGCTTCTGGGCAAGGTATAGAGGTTGAAAAGGTTCAAAGCAATGTTCTGTTGAATAATTAAATGAACAAATAAGCTAATGAATGAGTATGACTGGAAGAAGAAAAGAAAAATACCATGAACATGAAAACAGAGATTCTGATGCTGTTAGAGAGAAGATCCTTGGCAAAGCACATAATTTATTAATACAATCATTCAACATAGAAGCTTTGTGTCAAAAATGAGACATGTAATTTCTAGATGCTGAAGATATAACAATGTAGAAAAAAAGACATGGTTCTTGCCCTTAATGCAGCTTAAGGTCTTACAGCAGAGAGAAAAACAAAGTAGCAATACCACGGTAACTACTAAGATGGAAATATGGGGCTTCCCCTGGTGGTCCAGTGGGTAAGGACACCGCCTTGCAGTGCAAGGGGCGCCGGTTCCATCCCTGGCCTGGGAAGATCCCACGTGCCGCAGAGCGGCTGGACCAATGTGTCCAATTGCTGAGCTGGAGCTCTGGCGCGCATGAGCCCAGAGCCGGTGCTCTGTGACGACAGACGCCACCGCGATGGGAGGCCCACAGGAGCCAAAGTACAAAGACGGATGAAAATGGAGAAATGAAAGACCAATAGAAGTGGCCCACCCGCTCCCCTCCCTCCCCAACCCGACCCCCGCCCAAAATAAATAAATAAATAAATCTTTAAAAAAAAAAAAAAGATGGAAATATACCACAACAGTTATGGGAAAACATGGCATGTGTTTATACAGGGAGAAATGTCTAATTAAGACTATATAGAGGAAGAAATCTAGACTGGGACATGAAGAATGAGGTTTAGCCATGCTAAGAGTAGAGAGGAAGAGCATCCCAAATGCCAACAGGTGGCATGACCTGGAAGTAAAACAGCGCTTAGAGAACAAGTTCATTATAGCTCTGACACAGAATAGGAGGCAGGCACGGTGACAGGTTAAGGGCTTTCTTAAGGGTAACTAGGTAGCCATGGAAATTTTTACACAAAAGAACATGTCATGATCATACCTTCATTTTAGAAATATAACTCATACTGCATGTAGACAATAGGCTGGGAAAGGATGAAGGCAGAGACCTTTTAGTAGCCTGCTAAAATAAAATAATCCAGTTGAGGGATGAAGATTGCCAGAAAAGTCAATGACAAGAGCATGTACACGCTATTATATTCAGAGACAATTTATCACTACCTGGGCCAGATGGTATGCTCATGTCCTAAAAACCTACTTTTCTATTGTTGCAAAAACAAATTATATGTGCCAATGAATTATCAATGTCCCTTACTCAGCAGGTAGGAAAACTGCATTAAATACAAGGCCCTAATAAAGCAGGACTAAACAAATGTTATCAGAGTTGTGCTTGATGATAACCTTACAGTCATCATGCTCTTCCCTAAGAGACCATGTTCACTGCACATTATGTTAATATCTGATAACAATTTTCATCCTTTCCCTTCTCCAAATAATTTTTCCACCCATTTTAACAGCTTCTGAGAGCTTGAGACTCATGCCTGATGGTACAAGAGACAAGCACAGCTTTTCAGCTGAGAAAACAAAGGCAGACAATGAGGGCAATGTGGCAAACAAGTCTGCCCACTCAGATATTTTCCAAAGTAGGAGTTCACGCTGGGCTCCCTCCGTTGGAAAGCCCAGGGGAATAAACATTCCAGATCTATAACTGAACCAATATCAAAGACATGCTTCATCGGCACAACCACTTCTGCTAATTGCTGAGTTGGCAGTACACAAAACTTTGGGGAAAATTATGAGCTCCAAGGGCTTAAAAATTAAAGAATGGGAATTCAAAAAGCTGGTACACTGGGCTATTTGTAATCAAAATTGGTACCACTCAAAATGGAAATTATCTGTATGTTAGGGTATATTCTAAAAGACTAACGCTTTGTATCACCTATAGAGCAGATGTAAAATGTTTGACTTGGGTAAGGCAATGTTTGGACAGTTTCTCTATCCTTTTTTCTCATTCAAAATGAGCAGTACATTCCTAACCAGGTCTGCTCAGACACCCAGGGTGCCAGTGAATGGAGCAGAGACTTGTCAGTGACCAAGCAACCCATATCCTGGAATTTGAAAAGAACTTTTTATAATGAAATGTTCTTCTATCAATAGACCATTTGCTAGAGTTGTTTTCATAGTTGCAACTGACTCTCTACTGGAGACCAAAATTTCTCCTGTATTAGCACTAAAGTCACTCCACCAAGGACAGGACAGAAAAGGGTGGAATACTTTAAAATTCTAAGACAACAAAATATAAAAGAAATTAGGTGTTATAAAAATAATGTGAGCCATAGACATTTAAGTGTTAGTCGCTGAGTCATTGCGAGCCCATGGGCTGCAGACCACCAGGCTCCTTTGTCCATGGGATTCTCCAAGGAAGAATACTGGAGTGGTCTGTCATGCCCTCCTCTAGGGGATCTTCCCAGCTCAGGGATTAAACCTGGGTCTCTTGCACTGCAGGCAGATTCTTTACGTTCTGAGCCACCAGGAAAGTCCATAGACATTTAAAAAGCAATATAGTAAAGTTTCTTAAACTCAATGAATATTCATGGACTTCCCTGGTGATGAGCAATCAATGGAAACAGTGACAGACTTTATTTTCTTAGGCTCCAAAATCACTGTTGATGGTGACTGCAGCCATGAAATTAAAAGACACTTGCTCCTTGAAAGAAAAGCTATGACAAACCTAGACAGCGTATTCAAAAGCAGAGACATCACTTTGCCAACAAGATCAGTACAGCAAACTTTGGGGAAATAAACATTCCAGATCTATAACTGAACCAATATCAAAGACATGCTTCATCGGCACAACCACTTCTGCTAATTGCTGAGTTGGCAGTACACAAAACTTTGGGGAAAATTATGAGCTCAAGGGCTTAAAAATTAAAGAATGGGAATTCAAAAGCTGGTACACTGGGCTATTTGTAATCAAAATTGGTACCACTCAAAATGGAAATTATCTGTATGTTAGGGTATATTCTAAAAGACTAACGCTTTGTATCACCTATAGAGCAGATGTAAAATGTTTGACTTGGGTAAGGCAATGTTTGGACAGTTTCTCTATCCTTTTTTCTCATTCAAAATGAGCAGTACATTCCTAACCAGGTCTGCTCAGACACCCAGGGTGCCAGTGAATGGAGCAGAGACTTGTCAGTGACCAAGCAACCCATATCCTGGAATTTGAAAAGAACTTTTTATAATGAAATGTTCTTCTATCAATAGACCATTTGCTAGAGTTGTTTTCATAGTTGCAACTGACTCTCTACTGGAGACCAAAATTTCTCCTGTATTAGCACTAAAGTCACTCCACCAAGGACAGGACAGAAAAGGGTGGAATACTTTAAAATTCTAAGACAACAAAATATAAAAGAAATTAGGTGTTATAAAAATAATGTGAGCCATAGACATTTAAGTGTTAGTCGCTGAGTCATTGCGAGCCCATGGGCTGCAGACCACCAGGCTCCTTTGTCCATGGGATTCTCCAAGGAAGAATACTGGAGTGGTCTGTCATGCCCTCCTCTAGGGGATCTTCCCAGCTCAGGGATTAAACCTGGGTCTCTTGCACTGCAGGCAGATTCTTTACGTTCTGAGCCACCAGGAAAGTCCATAGACATTTAAAAAGCAATATAGTAAAGTTTCTTAAACTCAATGAATATTCATGGACTTCCCTGGTGATGAGCAATCAATGGAAACAGTGACAGACTTTATTTTCTTAGGCTCCAAAATCACTGTTGATGGTGACTGCAGCCATGAAATTAAAAGACACTTGCTCCTTGAAAGAAAAGCTATGACAAACCTAGACAGCGTATTCAAAAGCAGAGACATCACTTTGCCAACAAAAGTCTGTATAGTTAAAGCTATGGTTTTCCTACTAGTCGTGTGTGGATGTGAGAGTTGGACCATTAAGATGGCTGAGTGCTGAAGAACTGATGCCATTGAGCTGCAGTATTGGCTAAGACTCTTGAAGGCCCCTTAGAGTGCAAGATCAAAGCAGTCAATCCTAAAGGAAATCAACCCTGAATATTCATTGGAAGGAATGGTGCTGGAGCTGAAGCTCCGATACTTTGTCCACATGATGCGAGAAGCTGACTCATTTGGGGAGAAATAGAAGGCACAGGAGAAGGGGATGAAGAAGATGAGATGGCTGGTTGGCATCACTGAGTTAACGGACGTAAGTCTGAGCAAGCTCTGGGAGATGGTGAAGGCCAGGGAGGTCTGGAGTGGTATAGTCCATGCAGTTGCACAGTCAGACATGACTGAGTGACTACGCTGAACTGAACAGGGGATAAGAATCTGTCTGTCAATATAGGATACACAGGTTCAATCCTTAGTCCTGAAAGATTCCACATGCCTCAGAGCAGCTAATCTGGTGAGCCACAACTACTGAGCCTGAGCTCTAGAGCCTGCAAAACCACAACTACTGAGCCTTGGAGCCTAGAGCCTCTGCAATGAGAAGTCCAAGCACGGCAACAGGGGAGGCTCCGTTGGCTGCAACTAGATAAGGCCTATGCACAACAACAAAGACCTAGTACCAAAAGAAATAAAATTAAAATAAATGAATAATCATGGAACAAGTGTAATTCAAGTGACAAATTTCAGCACAAGTCGTCTGCAGTTTACATGACCCTGACAAACCATTTCTCTGAGTCTGTATACTCACAGGTAAAAAACGGGTAATAATCTGTACCTAATTCAACGAGTCCTTATATTGCTGGTTTTCAACTGTAGTTGGGCTACAGGAGGTATTTAGCAATGTCAGAAACGATAACAGAAAAAAGAAAAACAACTTTCATTACTACTTCCCCAAACTGATCAACCAAGTCTCCAGATTAAGCTTTCAGAAAGGAAAGGGGAATTCCGAGGCAGTCCAGTGGTTAGGACGACTGCTTCCACTGCAGAGGAACTAAGATCCCACAAGCCACACAGCGTGGCACCCTCTCCAAAAAAAGGAAAGATTCTTCCCCACCTCAGTCATAAAGAAAGTATTTTGATGATACTAAAAAATTGTTCAGTTTTTCATTTAGATATGATAACAGAATTGTGACTTTACTCTTCAGATACTGATAAAAAAGATCAAAGCAGTCAATCCTAAAGGAAATCAACCCTGAATATTCATTGGAAGGAATGGTGCTGGAGCTGAAGCTCCGATACTTTGTCCACATGATGCGAGAAGCTGACTCATTTGGGGAGAAATAGAAGGCACAGGAGAAGGGGATGAAGAAGATGAGATGGCTGGTTGGCATCACTGAGTTAACGGACGTAAGTCTGAGCAAGCTCTGGGAGATGGTGAAGGCCAGGGAGGTCTGGAGTGGTATAGTCCATGCAGTTGCACAGTCAGACATGACTGAGTGACTACGCTGAACTGAACAGGGGATAAGAATCTGTCTGTCAATATAGGATACACAGGTTCAATCCTTAGTCCTGAAAGATTCCACATGCCTCAGAGCAGCTAATCTGGTGAGCCACAACTACTGAGCCTGAGCTCTAGAGCCTGCAAAACCACAACTACTGAGCCTTGGAGCCTAGAGCCTCTGCAATGAGAAGTCCAAGCACGGCAACAGGGGAGGCTCCGTTGGCTGCAACTAGATAAGGCCTATGCACAACAACAAAGACCTAGTACCAAAAGAAATAAAATTAAAATAAATGAATAATCATGGAACAAGTGTAATTCAAGTGACAAATTTCAGCACAAGTCGTCTGCAGTTTACATGACCCTGACAAACCATTTCTCTGAGTCTGTATACTCACAGGTAAAAAACGGGTAATAATCTGTACCTAATTCAACGAGTCCTTATATTGCTGGTTTTCAACTGTAGTTGGGCTACAGGAGGTATTTAGCAATGTCAGAAACGATAACAGAAAAAAGAAAAACAACTTTCATTACTACTTCCCCAAACTGATCAACCAAGTCTCCAGATTAAGCTTTCAGAAAGGAAAGGGGAATTCCGAGGCAGTCCAGTGGTTAGGACGACTGCTTCCACTGCAGAGGGAACTAAGATCCCACAAGCCACACAGCGTGGCACCCTCTCCAAAAAAAGGAAAGATTCTTCCCCACCTCAGTCATAAAGAAAGTATTTTGATGATACTAAAAAATTGTTCAGTTTTTCATTTAGATATGATAACAGAATTGTGACTATTTAAAAAAAACAGGAGGTCATATCAAGGTCATTCACTGATGCTGGAAACAAGCGGTCAGATTTTAAACATGTATGCTAGGCAAAAACTCTTCACAAGATTACTTTGAATAAGATAGGCTGATTTAAATGCAGTTTAACAAAATTTCCTGAATGTTTGGGAAAACATGAGCTGCTATTCCAAAAGCAATTTTAACAACTAACACTTAGGGAATTATTATACTTCCACTATTTTAGCATTATCTCAGAAGAGTACTCTCAGCTCTGACAGACAGAGGGTAAGTGATGCAACTAGGACTTGAATCCAGACAACATGACTTTAGAGCCTGTACTTTTAACCCCCAATGACTGGATCCTCTGAGGCTCAAATGGTTTGGGTAGGATTGGAAAGAATTAAGAAAATATGGGAAGAAAACTACTTTCAGGCTTGAAGATATATATTCGTCGCTTTGTCAGAGAGGGCTTCCCACAATGCAAGAGATGGTGGAGATTCAGGTTCAATCCCTGGGTTGAGAAGATTCCCTGGCAATGGCAACCCACTCCAGTATTCCTGCCTGGAGAAACCCATGGACAGAGGAGCCTGGCGGGCTACAGTCCTTAGGGTCTCAAAAGAGTCAGACTGAGCCACTGAGCAGGTACGTATGCCTTGTCAGAGGAAGCTAAATGTATGATGGAGGGGAGAAAGGAAAAGTTCTGGTGTCAGGTAGATAGAATACTGAATGGTAGCTATTTATCATTCATTATTATACAAATACCTCTCTTAGTAGAGCTTTAATATTTCCACCACCACCACCACAAAATGGTATGAAAGATACACTAACTCCGGGCTTCCTCTGGTGGTCCAGTGGGTAAGGACACCGCCTTGCAGTGCAAGGGGCGCCGGTTCCATCCCTGGACTGGGAAGATCCCAGGTGCCGCGGAGCGGCTGGACTGATGTGTCCAATTACCGAGCTGGAGCTCTGGGGCGCATGCGCCCAGAGCCGGTGCTCTGCAACGACAGAGGCCACCGCGATGGGAGGCCCACAGGAGCCAAAGAACAAAGACGGATGAAAATGGAGAAATGAAAGACCAATAGAAGTGGCCCGCCCGTCCCCCTCCCTCCCCACCTCACCCCCCAAAAGATAAATAAATAAAATTAATGTTTAAAAAAAAAAAAGATACACTAACTCCCCTTATCGTGGTAAGTGCTTTACAATATAAATGTGCATCAAACCATCACATTCTGCACCTTAAATTTACACCATATTGTTACACTAATTATATCTTAATAAATATGGAGAGGAATCTCTCACTTATCCTCGATTTCCCCATGCACCCTTTAAAGGTTTGAGATCAGAACAGAAAATGAAAATGTAAGTACAGGAATCTAATACCTGAGTCACCTAAAGCATGTGTGTACAAGTTATCCCTCCACCGGCCTGTAAACGCCTAAGTCACTCACCATTCTACTCTCAGCTCCACAGAGCCTGGCACACAGGAAGCACTGCGCTTGTTCCATTTAACACCGGATCCATGAAGGGGTCCAGCACCAACTGCTGGTTTCATTTGTCAAGTCTCTAATTTTAGTCATCTAGGTCTGTGTGTTATACCAACAAGCAAAACAGTTTCAAATGCTTGCTTAATAAGAGAGGATAGACAGCCAATTCACGTTCCCCTCCTATTACATTATCTTAGCATTTAAACCCTTTAGTCCAAAATTAATGCTGGGAAAGATTCAGAGAGGCACTCAGTGGCCTCTGATTATCTTTGCTGGGGATCCCTTTTAGGAGTACCCTTCAGTTTCCAGCCTGACCTAAAACACAAATCCCACCATGTCACTTCAGGGCTTACAGTTCCTGACTGCTTTCAGAATCAACTTCTAAGCATGCATACAGAGTACTGCACGATTGGGCCAGCGCCAGCTGTTCCAGCCTCGGATCTCACCGTCCTCTCTTCTGCCCTCATGTGCGCTCTCCTCTCCTAAGAGACACCCAGCACCTCAGTGCCCTGAGCAGGCCGCGCACATGCTTTCTTACTGCCATTCTTTATCACATGGGGCTCCCCTTTCCTCGAGTGTCCTCTCCCTGCTCCACTTGGCTGATTCCTATTTGTTCTCAAGCCTCAGAGAAAATTTCCTCTAGAAAGACCATCATCTTTCATACGCCTCCGCCCCTCAAAAGTCTGGGTGAGGAGTCCCCTCCTTGCTCCTGATGTATGTGTATACCACTGTGGTGGAACTTTTCCACCTGTCGTCTGATTTTCTGGGTCAGTCCTCCACTCTGCTCTCATGCACAATGAACACATCTCACGTGTCTCTCCAGCATCTATCCAGCCCAGCACTAGGCGCATGGCAGGTGATTAACAATGATCTGATTAATGAATAAATGAATTTTATTTTGTTGTCATACAAAGCCCAGTGCAAACCGACTGACAAAGCATATCCTTTTCCCTATTACTTAAATAAAAGTGAATGCAAAGTCTTAAGCTGAACTATCTAGTCAAACATAGGTGAAGGTCCAGTTTTACCATGGTGAGAACCTCCACACGGGGGAAAAAAAAAGATGAAAAAGGATTTGAAATCTTGCCTGAGTAACAATAGAAAGAAAGAGGGAAAGAAGGAGGGAGAGAAGGAAGGAGAAAGAAAGAAGAAAAAGGAAGAAAAGAAAAGAAAAAGGAAGGGACCCCTGTGGATAGATTAAGCAATAAGGAAATACAAAGTAACAGCTTGTGACACTTGTGGCTTTATTCCCTGAAAACTGCTTAATCACTGGCTCTAAGTGTCTCTCTAAACAAGTGATGTATTATCAACCAGAAGAAATACAGCAAAAAGAAATGTTTACTTTATGATAAATTGTTGAAAAAAGGACTATTATCAAGAAAGATTGATCATATGCTAGCTTGAAGCAAACTTTTTTTCTTTGGGCCACAAATGTCTAGCATCCATTTCCAACTTCTCAACAGAAGTTTAATTCACAAGTTAAACAATTAAAGCACAGAAAAGTACTTTACTTGGTAGCCAAGTTTTTGTAGAAACTCAGTATCATTATGTGTTACTGTCTCTATTTCTGACAATCTTGTGTTTTACCTTTGTACCAACTGAAATGGCCCTCAGTTGGGCGTATGCTGTTGGTCTTTAAATGCCATCCTGATTAACTTATAAAATTACTCATCTGACTCATAACAGATATCTACGTCATCTTTCCTGGAAATGATCCACTATACAAATCAATAAAGCTAACAAAAAAAATGAAAGTGAAATTAAACAGTCATAGTAGTATGTAAGGATATGGTTTCTCTTTTTATTGATCTCTCAAATAAAATACATACTTTCTACTACAAAAAAAAAAAAAATCAAGAGAAACACCAAAGAGGGCAGTAAACAGATCTATGGTATGGACAGAAAAACAATGACTACAAATCAGGAAACAATGAAGGTGGCAGGGGAAAAAGGATGCATTAAAACTAACAGAGGTTATAGGGAATTCCCTGGGGGTCTAGAGGTTAGGACTCTGTGCTTTCACTGCAGGAGGGTCCAGGTTTGATCCCCAGTCCAGGAACTAAGATCCTGCAAGCACCACTACAGCCAACCAACAAACAAAAACTAACAAGGGTTAGGAGGGTATAAGAGGGAACAATCTACTTTTAACATATTGTTTTGCCACAAAAGAAAGAGCTTCCAAAAAAAAGATCTGGATTTGAATTCCAGCTAACTAGTATTTCCAAGCTATCTGACAACTGAGCAAAGAACTTAACCTCATCTTGGATTCAGATTCTTTGTAAAATGGGGTAATACTACTAAACAGGAATTGAAAGGATTAATAGTGAAGAATTAAAACAATTGCAAGTAGTATTCCAATAAATATGTATTCAAAATATAAAAATGAAACGATAAGGTGATATTTAGAAGGCCTACTGATGCCAGAAGTCTAATTACTCCACATGTGTTACCACTTAATCCTATAATAACCCTGTGCGCTAGATGCTATTATTGTGCCCATTTTACAGATGAAGAAATTGAGGCACATCCCAAGGTCACACAGTAAATGATGGAGAAATTATTCAAACCTGGCTCCAGTGTCGATAGTTACCCCATAACAATAATTCTTCAGTTAGTCTGAATAAAAGTTCTGTTTCAGCCTGACATAATTATGCTTGTGTCCTTCCAAAATGCTGGCCTCTAAAAGCTACAGAACTCTGGTCTATAGTACATCTCTGCTACTCCACTACCCTTGTATAAATCATTTCACTATTATGAACCTCTTTTTCCTCATTTCTCCAAAATGAAATGCTACTCCCTAGGTTATCATACTTTTAAAAACAGGATATAAGACAGTTTGTCCAGCAGCCTTTTCTTCCCAGAATAGACTGTATCTATGAGGATACAGTTGGCTATACAAAAAGAGACGAAAAAGATTCGTGTCAAGCACGTATCATATTATACTTGAGGCCATTTTTGTGGCTGATGATTATGGTGGTAGGTCTGGGAAATAATTCCAAATTGCCTTTTTCTGGTTATGCTTCTGGATAGAGAGAAAGGTAACCAGAGATGAAAAAAGCATTTTCTGGCCTCATAGTGTATGTGGTCTAGTTGGAAACTATGATAGAGTGCTGTGAATCTGCCATTCACATTCAAAGGTTTTTCTGACAGTGTCACTTCCAGAAATAAAGAATTTTTATTTACGAATGTTCATTTATTCTGTAAATATTTACTGAGATCCCAGCATATGCTAGGAATGAATTTAGGTGCTGGGGAGACAGTGGTTTAAAAAAAGAGAGAGAAAGAGACAAAGACAGAGAAACAAAGACAAAAATCTCTGCCCTTCTGGAACTTACATTCTAGTGGTAAGTGGGTCAGGAGGATGGATGCCTCGATTCAGCTTAACTGTCTATTGAGTACTTACTGTGTGCTGACAACTCTCTTAGGGTGATGGCAGAGGATACAGACATCACTAAGGCAGCCACTAAAGAATAAGGTCTAGAGGAGTCAGCTGCATAAACAAGTAATATTTAAAACAAAAGTCCTTTTTAAAAACTTCCAATTTTAGTGTAATTCCTATAATAACCCTGCTAGATGCTATTATTGTGCCCATTTTACAGATGAAGAAATTGAGGCACATCCCAAGGTCACACAGTAAATGATGGAGAAATTATTCAAACCTGGCTCCAGTGTCGATAGTTACCCCATAACAATAATTCTTCAGTTAGTCTGAATAAAAGTTCTGTTTCAGCCTGACATAATTATGCTTGTGTCCTTCCAAAATGCTGGCCTCTAAAAGCTACAGAACTCTGGTCTATAGTACATCTCTGCTACTCCACTACCCTTGTATAAATCATTTCACTATTATGAACCTCTTTTTCCTCATTTCTCCAAAATGAAATGCTACTCCCTAGGTTATCATACTTTTAAAAACAGGATATAAGACAGTTTGTCCAGCAGCCTTTTCTTCCCAGAATAGACTGTATCTATGAGGATACAGTTGGCTATACAAAAAGAGACGAAAAAGATTCGTGTCAAGCACGTATCATATTATACTTGAGGCCATTTTTGTGGCTGATGATTATGGTGGTAGGTCTGGGAAATAATTCCAAATTGCCTTTTTCTGGTTATGCTTCTGGATAGAGAGAAAGGTAACCAGAGATAAAAAAAGCATTTTCTGGCCTCATAGTGTATGTGGTCTAGTTGGAAACTATGATAGAGTGCTGTGAATCTGCCATTCACATTCAAAGGTTTTTCTGACAGTGTCACTTCCAGAAATAAAGAATTTTTATTTACGAATGTTCATTTATTCTGTAAATATTTACTGAGATCCCAGCATATGCTAGGAATGAATTTAGGTGCTGGGGAGACAGTGGTTTAAAAAAAGAGAGAGAAAGAGACAAAGACAGAGAAACAAAGACAAAAATCTCTGCCCTTCTGGAACTTACATTCTAGTGGTAAGTGGGTCAGGAGGATGGATGCCTCGATTCAGCTTAACTGTCTATTGAGTACTTACTGTGTGCTGACAACTCTCTTAGGGTGATGGCAGAGGATACAGACATCACTAAGGCAGCCACTAAAGAATAAGGTCTAGAGGAGTCAGCTGCATAAACAAGTAATATTTAAAACAAAAGTCCTTAAAAATTAAGTAATCAAAAAATAAGCACAGTAGTATTAGAACACAGAAGGTAAAACAGCACACAGGAGGCCGCATGATGTTTCTCAAGGACAAGTGAGTTTGCCAGGTTTAAGAGATGTGGTAGACATCTGTCATTCTTTTCTGGCAGCCTTGTGTCATAGTATAATTGCTACTAGTTCCTTCCTGTTTGGGGAAACTTCTCCAATACTTAAGGCTTGCTCTTCCACCAGAAAGGTCCCCAGTGCCAGGTCACTGTTTTCCCTGCCTCCCCTACATCCAGTGCATGAGCAAGTGACTGAGGCCCCCGGTCAATACAGGCACCCTTGTCTGGCTTGGAATTAGAACCTGAGGATCGTAAGGAATGAGTGTGAGGTCCTTCTCTGGTGGCAGAGGGGGTGATGGTCACAGTATGACACGGGGCACTAGCACGTGCTACTGCGTCCAGGACGAGAGCTGAGAGCGCTGGTGGAGAAGCTTAGAGCATCCAGCGCTCGGTGGTGACGGCAGTGGCATTCAGTGGACCTTTCTGTGCACCACTGGGCATCATCTCTAGCGCCACGTCCTGAATTGGGTTCCCCTGGAGATTCTGTGAGCTCTTTAGTCATCTTTTAGGAAAGTCCAGTTTAGGTCAAGAAGCATTTGCTTTTGCTTTAAGGCCTGTATTAAAACTGAAGAGAAGGGCATTCCAGGCTGATGGAACAGCAGAAGCAAAGTAACAAGAGGTCAGTTAGCTCAGTGATGAAGAGAGGAGGCTCTGAGGCTACCCAGATCTCAGTTTAAACCAAGGTTCTACATTCTACTAGCTGTGAGACTTTGTTCAATGTATTTCAACCCTCAAAGTCCCCACTCCTGCTTAGTAAAATGGAGATAATAATACATATTTATTATAGGTTCTTGTGAGAATTAGACAAGATCATTATCATTTACGTAAAGCTCTTAGTATCTGACACAGAGTAAAACCTCCAAAGATGATTGTCTCATTAGCGATAATGATGATGATAATAAGTGTGGTATTTGGAGGGAAAATATAGGCAATCTGATGCTGTTGGCATTAAAAGCACAAGGTGAATGATGGTAGGAAATGAGGACAGAGACAGACTACAGAGAAGTTTTAAGACATATTAGGAAACCTAAGCATTACGGGTTGGGGTCACTCACGGTGAATACATGGGAGAATTATAATGAAGTATAAATAGCACGTTAAATTATTAACCAGGAGACTGATATGAACAGGTTTTGCACTGTCGATGTATTCGTCACAACTACAGTTACACAGTTCGATTTGACCATAGTATAACACCTGTGCACTTACAGGATGTAATAATATACACTATTACTGTTGAGTTCTGAGGCCAAACAGACTGAAGCTATTTGATTCTTTTTTGGTAGATGCATTTTTTTTAGCTGGAGGATAATTGCTTTTACAATGGTGTGTTAGTTTCTGCCGTACAACAATATGAGTCAGCCACAGGTATATATATATCCCCTCCCCACTAAGCCTCCTCCCATCCTCCCTCTCCCACCCCTCCGGGTCGTCACAGAGCCCCAGACTGAGTTCCCTGTCCTATACAGTGACTTCCCACTAGCTATCTATTTTACACATGGTAGAGTATATACGTCAGTGCTACTGTCTCAGTTTGTCTCACCCTTTCCTTCCCCTGCTGTGGCCACATGTCTATTCTCTTAGTCGGTGTCTCTATTCCTGCCCTGCAGATAGGTTCATCAGTACCATGTTTCTAGATTCCATGTATGTGTGTGTGTGTGTGTCTTAATATATCATATTGGTTTTTCTCTTTCTGACATGTTTGATTCTAAATCAAATCCTCCAACGTTGTGTATATCACCCATCAATATATTTGCAACTAGATCAGAAAAGGTTGGTTCTAACTTGAAATAACAGTTTCTCTTTGTCTGGTCTGAGACACAACTAGCTCTTCAGTGAGAAGGGAAGCTTATAAAATGGAGCGGGAGAATCCCCAGGTAACCACCAAAGTCACAGTTCCAAGTCTGAGATTCTTCAATGACACAGAGTAAAACCTCCAAAGATGATTGTCTCATTAGCGATAATGATGATGATAATAAGTGTGGTATTTGGAGGGAAAATATAGGCAATCTGATGCTGTTGGCATTAAAAGCACAAGGTGAATGATGGTAGGAAATGAGGACAGAGACAGACTACAGAGAAGTTTTAAGACATATTAGGAAACCTAAGCATTACGGGTTGGGGTCACTCACGGTGAATACATGGGAGAATTATAATGAAGTATAAATAGCACGTTAAATTATTAACCAGGAGACTGATATGAACAGGTTTTGCACTGTCGATGTATTCGTCACAACTACAGTTACACAGTTCGATTTGACCATAGTATAACACCTGTGCACTTACAGGATGTAATAATATACACTATTACTGTTGAGTTCTGAGGCCAAACAGACTGAAGCTATTTGATTCTTTTTTGGTAGATGCATTTTTTTTAGCTGGAGGATAATTGCTTTTACAATGGTGTGTTAGTTTCTGCCGTACAACAATATGAGTCAGCCACAGGTATATATATATCCCCTCCCCACTAAGCCTCCTCCCATCCTCCCTCTCCCACCCCTCCGGGTCGTCACAGAGCCCCAGACTGAGTTCCCTGTCCTATACAGTGACTTCCCACTAGCTATCTATTTTACACATGGTAGAGTATATACGTCAGTGCTACTGTCTCAGTTTGTCTCACCCTTTCCTTCCCCTGCTGTGGCCACATGTCTATTCTCTTAGTCGGTGTCTCTATTCCTGCCCTGCAGATAGGTTCATCAGTACCATGTTTCTAGATTCCATGTATGTGTGTGTGTGTGTGTCTTAATATATCATATTGGTTTTTCTCTTTCTGACATGTTTGATTCTAAATCAAATCCTCCAACGTTGTGTATATCACCCATCAATATATTTGCAACTAGATCAGAAAAGGTTGGTTCTAACTTGAAATAACAGTTTCTCTTTGTCTGGTCTGAGACACAACTAGCTCTTCAGTGAGAAGGGAAGCTTATAAAATGGAGCGGGAGAATCCCCAGGTAACCACCAAAGTCACAGTTCCAAGTCTGAGATTCTTCAATGACATTGCTATCATCAACTATCATCTGCTACTTTTTACCACATATTGTTTTGTATCAGCATCTTGATCTAGAGTCCATATGAAGTTAAAGATGAAAGGTCTTATTGTCAAGTCGAGAACAATCAATACTATCATTTTGCAGTGTGCAGTATGTCTTGCCAAATGCTAATAGGCATCACATTGTCTCTGTTGGTTCCATTCCTTCTGGCGCTGAGTAGGCAATCTCCTAGCTGCTGTTCAGTTCTATTTTCCATCTATGTTCCGTCCACCTGCTTACCCTCATCTGATTTCTACCATCATCTCCTCTCCCTACCTCCACTCCACAGCCATAGCTACCTCTGAGAAACTCGCTTTGATCTAATTTTGATTTTCACAGCAGCTACTGAACTCAAACCTGAGTCAGACTGTGTAATTCAAAACAAGTACTGAAAAGGGCAATGTATGGGCTTGCTGGGGGAGGCTAGGGAAGGCGACAAAAATGGAACCCAAAATGTGCCCTGTAAACCACTGAGTGCTTTATTTCATTTTCTACTTCTCCTATCTGCTTTGGCAATGCAGCACAGTTTAGTCAAAAGGAAAAAAACAACAAAAAACAGACCTTTAAGTGGACAGAGCTGGGTTTGAATTCTAGGTCAATACTCAAGAACCCTATTAGGTGGACACTGTTATACTTGTGTTATAGACAATGGTATAGAAGCCCAGAGAGATTATGTGACGTGCACTATGTCTGTGTATGTAAGAGGCTTCTCTTTTTTTATTATTTTATTCATTTTTTTTATTTTTGGCTATTGTGGGCTTTCACTGCTGTCAAGGCTCTTCTCTAGTTTCAGGGAGTGGGGGCTACTCTCTAGCTGAGGTGAGCAGGCCTCTCACTGTGGTGACTTCTCCTGTTGTGGAGCTCAGGGCTCTAGGGCTTCAGTAGCCATGGCTCATGGGCTCAATCGTTGCAACTCCAAGGCTCTAGAGCACAGGCTCCATAGTTGTGGCTCACAGGCTTAGTTGCTCTGCAGCATGTGGGATCTTCCCAGATCAAGGATCGATCCCAGTATCTCCTGCCTTGGTAGGCAATCTCTTCACCACTGAGCTACCAGGGAAGCCCCAGGCTTCATTTCATAGTTAGAGAAACTAAGGCACAGACTCATTTTTTTAAAATGTGCTCAGAAACTTACAAAGGGATTGGAAAGAAAGACTGGAATGTACTTCTGATTGCTATTCCACTGATTCACTGGACCATTCAGCCCTGCCTTTGTGGACAAGTTGAAGCAACAAACTAACTTAAAACTAAAACCAGTTGAACAGGATGGGTTTGCAGGCAATACAATTCAGTATAATAATACCCAACAGATAGTTTGCTTTGTGGTTTTAATATACTTTATAACTATTCATTAACCCACACAACATCAAGGGATGGTGGGCCTACACTGCTAAAACAGTTCATATAGAACAGATCGTCAAAATATCCTAAAAAGACTTAACAGGAATGAAGTCACTGAAAATATTTTGATTTTCACAGCAGCTTGTAATGTCAGACTGTGTAATTCAAAACAAGTACTGAAAAGGGCAATGTATGGGCTTGCTGGGGGAGGCTAGGGAAGGCGACAAAAATGGAACCCAAAATGTGCCCTGTAAACCACTGAGTGCTTTATTTCATTTTCTACTTCTCCTATCTGCTTTGGCAATGCAGCACAGTTTAGTCAAAAGGAAAAAAACAACAAAAAACAGACCTTTAAGTGGACAGAGCTGGGTTTGAATTCTAGGTCAATACTCAAGAACCCTATTAGGTGGACACTGTTATACTTGTGTTATAGACAATGGTATAGAAGCCCAGAGAGATTATGTGACGTGCACTATGTCTGTGTATGTAAGAGGCTTCTCTTTTTTTATTATTTTATTCATTTTTTTTATTTTTGGCTATTGTGGGCTTTCACTGCTGTCAAGGCTCTTCTCTAGTTTCAGGGAGTGGGGGCTACTCTCTAGCTGAGGTGAGCAGGCCTCTCACTGTGGTGACTTCTCCTGTTGTGGAGCTCAGGGCTCTAGGGCTTCAGTAGCCATGGCTCATGGGCTCAATCGTTGCAACTCCAAGGCTCTAGAGCACAGGCTCCATAGTTGTGGCTCACAGGCTTAGTTGCTCTGCAGCATGTGGGATCTTCCCAGATCAAGGATCGATCCCAGTATCTCCTGCCTTGGTAGGCAATCTCTTCACCACTGAGCTACCAGGGAAGCCCCAGGCTTCATTTCATAGTTAGAGAAACTAAGGCACAGACTCATTTTTTTAAAATGTGCTCAGAAACTTACAAAGGGATTGGAAAGAAAGACTGGAATGTACTTCTGATTGCTATTCCACTGATTCACTGGACCATTCAGCCCTGCCTTTGTGGACAAGTTGAAGCAACAAACTAACTTAAAAACTAAAACCAGTTGAACAGGATGGGTTTGCAGGCAATACAATTCAGTATAATAATACCCAACAGATAGTTTGCTTTGTGGTTTTAATATACTTTATAACTATTCATTAACCCACACAACATCAAGGGATGGTGGGCCTACACTGCTAAAACAGTTCATATAGAACAGATACGTCAAAATATCCTATAGACTTAACAGGAATACGAAGTCACATGAGAAATCTACACCAAGAAAAGCCCAACGCTTTCCTCTAATCAAGCCTAAGTACAGACATAAAACTGAATAAATGTTAGAATATGAAGCATTCCATCTTTTCCCTCGTTGTCACCATTAACCCTTCCCAAACTGCCATTTCATCTCTACATACGATGGTAGAACTGAAGAGTACAGAAGAGCTACTCAGTTCATGCAATTTCCTTCAGAGAAGATACCTTCCCTAGAATGTTTAAAAGGATTTTAAAAGGAATTTCACTTTATAAGACCATTTCCAAAAAGGAACTAGAGGACAGAAGAACCCTATTCCTCTGGAAGAACTCTGAGAGAATCTAGAGAATATGACGTTCTCCTCATGATTAACAGTGTTACTCCTAACCTCTTCTTTCTGCTCACATACATCAAATAAAAATGACAGATTTTTAACAATAAATAATAAAACTCTAATAAGATCCCTGGTAATATGCCGGTTTCTAGGATGTATGCAAGACTAAAACAAAAGTTTCCAAAATCAGTTATCTAAAGAGTTTAAAATTCACTAAAGAAAGAGTATTTAATGTTTTCTAGTCACGATGAAAACATCCCTATCCTGATCATTTGACCTATGATTGGGCAGAATACATTCTTTTTTCCAACTGAATAAATTTCCCCTTCCCTCAGAGCTGTCTCCCTGGCAAGGATATCATATAGAACAGCTGTTGTATTACCAGTATAAAAGCAATCCCATCTGATCTGATTGCAAAACGACGGACAGACTAAAACCAAACTATGGGGAACTCTGCATCTCTAAAGGAAGAGATAATCAAAGATATTCCCTGGTTTGTTTTTCAAAAAAGATATATTTCAATAAGCTACTTTTTTGTGGACAAGTTAACAACAATAACTTGTTGAACAGGATGGGTTTGCAGGCAATACAATTCAGTATAATAATACCCAACAGATAGTTTGCTTTGTGGTTTTAATATACTTTATAACTATTCATTAACCCACACAACATCAAGGGATGGTGGGCCTACACTGCTAAAACAGTTCATATAGAACAGATACGTCAAAATATCCTATAGACTTAACAGGAATACGAAGTCACATGAGAAATCTACACCAAGAAAAGCCCAACGCTTTCCTCTAATCAAGCCTAAGTACAGACATAAAACTGAATAAATGTTAGAATATGAAGCATTCCATCTTTTCCCTCGTTGTCACCATTAACCCTTCCCAAACTGCCATTTCATCTCTACATACGATGGTAGAACTGAAGAGTACAGAAGAGCTACTCAGTTCATGCAATTTCCTTCAGAGAAGATACCTTCCCTAGAATGTTTAAAAGGATTTTAAAAGGAATTTCACTTTATAAGACCATTTCCAAAAAGGAACTAGAGGACAGAAGAACCCTATTCCTCTGGAAGAACTCTGAGAGAATCTAGAGAATATGACGTTCTCCTCATGATTAACAGTGTTACTCCTAACCTCTTCTTTCTGCTCACATACATCAAATAAAAATGACAGATTTTTAACAATAAATAATAAAACTCTAATAAGATCCCTGGTAATATGCCGGTTTCTAGGATGTATGCAAGACTAAAACAAAAGTTTCCAAAATCAGTTATCTAAAGAGTTTAAAATTCACTAAAGAAAGAGTATTTAATGTTTTCTAGTCACGATGAAAACATCCCTATCCTGATCATTTGACCTATGATTGGGCAGAATACATTCTTTTTTCCAACTGAATAAATTTCCCCTTCCCTCAGAGCTGTCTCCCTGGCAAGGATATCATATAGAACAGCTGTTGTATTACCAGTATAAAAGCAATCCCATCTGATCTGATTGCAAAACGTACGGACAGACTAAAACCAAACTATGGGGAACTCTGCATCTCTAAAGGAAGAGATAATCAAAGATATTCTGTCAGTAAAGACTGTGAATAATGTCAAGAATTCAAATTCTGCTCAATTTAAACAAGATATATTTCAATAAGCTACTTTAAGTAATTTTAAATTTATATTTTAAATACTCTAGACAGAACAAAATGGATACAGAATCGGCTCTGTTTTCAACCTGTTTCAGTCTTGGTTAAACCTTCCCTAAAGGTACCAAATCTCAGATATGTCATCACTACCCCGATTTGTCAGGTGTCAGGAAGAGTTTCCTTTCTTGGGTACTGTCTTCAGCAAGCTCCTCTCTTCAGAACCACAAATCACCGAGACTAAGTAAATATCTCTGATGTAGAACAAAATTAATGAATCAATCACAGAAATAATAAGTGGCCAGGGGTAACATCATTTAACTTTATCACACATAACTGAAGGTTTATCAAGTTTATCGTAACTTTTTATTCATATTTTATATTTTATTCATTTATTTTTATTACTATAAAATTAAGTACATTCATTGGGAAAAAACAACTTGGAAAATCAAAGAAAAACACAAAGAAGGAAATGAGTATGACCCATAATCTCATTACTTAGCTTTAGACACTTAATATTTTGGTATATTTCTCTCCTCCTATGTATATTGCAACTTAACATAAGCATTTTAATGGATGCATAATGGTTTGGATAGTAACATAACTTTATTACAGAATTCTAGAGTAGGGAAATTCCTATTTCAAAAATCTCTACTGAAAAAACAAACCCAATATATAAATCAGATGAGAGTGTAGTTGATTAATTCATTCTGTCATCCAAAAAAACAAACACTTGTTTCTCAACCAAATTAAACCTTTTATATTACTGATTAGCCCAAATCCACCTGCCCAACAAAAACAACTCATACTAGTCATAAACAAAAAAAGAAATCTGGTACTTATTCAAAGTACCGGAGGTTGTTTTTTTTTTTTTTTTTTTGGCGGTGGGGGTGGGAAGCAGATAACTTCTGTTATGACAGGTTTTATTCCTGTATTGTTCATCATGAGAAGAAAGAAAAAAAAAAAAAAACAGCTAGGAAATAAACAAAAAGAAAATCTCTTCTTTCATTCCTTTTCAAAAAGAAAGAATTAATACCATATCCTGAATATTGTATAAACTATGACAGTTTCTTACAAGTGAGCTTAACCATCTAAGTTAAACAGACTTTAAAAACAAATCCATAGGAAAAAAGTCAAAGTTACCGAGAAAGACAGGTTTTGTTGAGTCCAAAGATTTCACCCTTGTGCACCCTGTTACCAAGACACCTTCAAGGCCCTGTTGTTCTCTGGGAAAGCTTCTTAGAAGAATCAGGCTTTGAGGAGGCGCTGGAGGACAAAGTGGGAAACTGTTACGTAGAGAGGATAATTTGGTTCCTTTAAGAACATGAAAGAATGGCTAGTCTAAGAAGAAGAGACAAGAGTAAGAAGGACAGACAGAGGAGCTTCAAATGGTGGAAAAAATGAGCAAGGAGAACAAAAGAAAGATTTTACCTTAATTAAGAAAAAGTAATAGGAAAAGAGTTTTCGGACAATATTTATTATGGAACAGTGGCATTACTAGGGGCATTAATTTGATACACATTTATCACATGTACTTAAATAGATATAGTTAAAAATATTTGAGTAAACCTTTATTGTGATTCAAAAACATATGCATCCAGGACATACACATATGACTAATCTGGGAACATACGTATCTGTAAACAACAAAACTCTGTAAAAGTTAAAAGCAAAATAAAAGCTTAAAAATATATATGCATCCAGAGATTATCTTTTCCATGATAATTCTTTTAAAAATCTCCAATGCAGTTACCAATGCAGTTAGAGTAGTTGTTTCTAGTGAAAGGCAGGTAAGCCAAAACATATACTTGAAAAAAGGACTAAGTGATCACAGAAGAGATACCAGAAACCTCAACATTAGTATTAAAGAGGTTTATATTATACCTAAAGAAAACAAACAAAAATAAAGATCAAGGCCAAAAGCATGATTGAAGCTATTTTTAACTGAAACTATCATCTAACACTGTCTTTCTGCCAAACAAGATCTTACATTTCTATTCTCTTCTGATCTATTAAGTGCCCTAGAGCATAATCTCTCTACCCATAATTTACCCATCAGTAAAAACAGAACCATGATACTTCTGTTTCACTCTGTTTATAAGGGTGCCAAGATGTCTGGAAGCTAATATATACATGTTTAGAAATCCTGAGATGAAAAGTAATGCTCACTTTAATTTTATGGATTTTTTTTAAATCAAGATAAAACGATCTAGTCAGATTATTTCAATGTGTAAATTTTCAACTAGCCAGAAGGCTTCCTGGGGACACAATTGAGTAGATTTGACACTAAGGCTCTGGCGTTTAACTATGCTGTTCCAGAAACTAATTAGACCAAGGAATTTCTGCAGAAATCTAGGCGCTTGGATCAGGAATAAGATACAGTGAATTTGAGAAGTCCCCTGGCTTCACCCTAAAAAGACTACTGACAATCCTCTCTATCACAGACCATATTAGAACCTAACAAAGGAAGATCTAGCGCTCTAATTATAAAACATTGTGTAAAACAGAAAGTCTGTGGAGGTGAATAAACAGCACACAAGAGAATGAACAGAGCAAATGTCAAAGAACAGTTGAAAATTTTTCAGACTAGTAGCCAAGAACAAATATTTTTAGCAAAATAATTTCCTTCTCTTATCTTCTATGCAACTATTTATTTAAATGCCAATAGTATGGATTTGGGAATCAGAAGGACTGGGTTTGAATGTAGGCTCCCTCGCAGTTGGGCTTCTCTGAATCTCAGTTTAATAGTTAACTCGATTATACTAACTATTGTGAGGATTCAGTAAGGTCATATATGTAAGGCACTTAGAATAGTATCTACAGCATAGTACTTACTACTTGTATTTGCAATTACTATTACAGTAGTCCCCAATCCCTCAGAGCCGATGTAAATACCAGAAGATCCCAGAAACCAAAAGGTTTTGTTATTCATTTGGAAGCAAAGTCTGACCTGAACAAATGCAAGGCATTTATAGTCTTTTTAAAAACCCAGATAGTGTGAATATACATGCATTTTGCTGCAAATATCCTCATGTGTTTGAGTCCACACTGGGGTGTACTTATTAACTTACTAAAATCTGAAAAATTCTAAATTCTGACCATACCCAGCCCCACGGGTTTTCAATAGAAGGTTATGAACATACATTATCCATGAAGCCTGAAGGCTTCCCTGGTGGTTCAGAGGTAAAGAATTTGCCTGCAATGTGGGAGACCCAGGTTCAATCCTTGGATTGGGAAAAGACCCTGGAGAAGGAAATGGCAATTCACTCCAGTATTCTTGCCTGGAAAAATCCATGGACAGAGGACCCTGGCAGGCCACAGTCCATGGGATTGCAAAGAATCAGACATGACTGAGTGACTAGCCCCTGAAGCCTGAACAATTTCTATTTCCTTAAAGTGAAAGGTATCTTCTTGAATAACAATAAACAAATAACACCCTGAACCTACCTGTACAGAACTGCAGGACGACAAAAACATTTCCAAGTACAGATGGGAAGGCCCTGAATTCCCAGAATGTTTCTTTCTAATAAAATCCATTCATAATAGTTTATTTACATGCCATAGTAGTCAGTTTTTTCAAACTCTAGGGCTTTCTCGGGGGAAAAAAAGGTCTGGTCTTTTAACTTAGATTACAAATAAATGATTGAGGCTTGTGGGAGGATGAGGAGGAGACATCCACATGCCCTGAATCATGGGTACCAAACCATCACAGAACCGTAGACTTGGAAGAGACCCTTGAGAACCAATCTAAACCATGATCTCTTCCCCTCCAAACTGTTTTTATCATCCCTAAATGTAGTCTCTTCTGTGAGGCAAGAACAACCTGCCCTAACCTGTCCCTGGACTCTGTCTATAGGAACACCCTGCAGGTGATGGCGAAGAAACTGGGTGGGGTCCGCTGACAGACGGCGGATCCAAAATGCTGGCTTGACTCTAACACAGCAAATCCTACGTGCTTGGTAAATGTCTCAGTTTATACTTCAGAGAATAACAAAGAGGTTTCCAAGTCCAGAATGAAGAAAGACTCTAGTACATGTTTAAAAGAAAAAAAAACAAAAAGACTTAACTATCTTAATGGACTCAATGAGTCAACAACGTAATGTGGCTGCCAAAAAAGCTACTGCGATTAGGAACTAACTACATCCACAGAAGCACAGCGTCCAGAAAGAAGGCAGCAACTGCCCTCTCTACCACGAGCTGGTTAGAGTGCCTCTCACTCTATAGCTCTCTCTCTCTCTCTTTCTCACACACACACACACACACACACAGCCTAACTGCCCTCTCTATCGCCAGCTGGTTAGAGTGCCTGTGGAGCAACACATTCTGTGCCCCACACTCCAGGACATACACAGGACAACTGAAGAACTCCTGAAGAGGGGCAACCAGGATAGTTTAAAAGAATCTGAAATCATTTCACATAAACAACAGTTGAGGGAGCTGCAATTATTTAGTCCAGACTCTGAGGGAACATCATCACTGTCCACAGAGCCCTGAACGGCCATGGCACAGAGAGAGCCAACTTGCTCTGCATGACCCCAAAGGGCAGAGCCAGAATCAGCTGGTGCTAACCACAGGGAGAAATATTTCGGCTCAGTCCATGGAAGCCCTTCTCGCCATGCAGAGCCATGTTAAGGGGTAATGGCTTCTAAAGTTCTATCTAGCCCTGAAGGTCCATAATTTTTTAAAAATCAAACATTTGTTATCACTTCAGTTTCTTACTATTGATAACTATTATCCTCTGCGATCACAGCCTCTCCCTTCACCCTTCCGAAAATGTCCTGCCCTGCCAACCAATCAGTCAAATGTCTTGCCAGATCTGTGGGAGGAAAATGCTAGCTTGCTGGGCAATTAGTTTCAGTTTGCAGATCAGTGTCCCCGTAAACAAAAGAGGGCCCTTACTGAGGGGTAGGCAAAAGCTCTCAGCTATATCTTCACGAAAGAAATTCTTATTAATTCAAAGAGCAGCCAGAAGACCATCTAAACACATAATACACTATCAGTGATGTTCAGTTTTTATAGGAACATTAAAATGAAACACCCCAGACCCATCCTCCCAAAAGCCAGAGAATCCAACTTTGCCAGCCTAACTAGGTCTTTCAAATTCAGCTAGACCTAGGTCTTTCAAATATCCTTCCTTCTGTCGAAGAGGTGCGTTTACTGTTTGGAGACTAGAACCCATGCTCAGATAAAAAGACCATACTCAATTAGATTACTATAAACCTAAAATTGCCCAGCAGTAGACCCACAAAGGCAGTTCAGCTACTGAGAACTAGACACAGGCAATTTTATGAATTCACAGGAAAACTACAAGCTACAGAAAATTTAAAACACAGCAGAGCTACCGAAACTGAGCATCTTTCTAAAACTTCTGTTGCCAAAGACCATCACAGACATAAGTGTATGGTAATCCATGGAAGTTACTAAAAGTCTTGAATGGTTCCAATGACAAATATTACTCAGTCCAGTATTGCTTTACTTAAAATTGATTTGGAGTCTACGAAACTCCAACCAAAATATTATAAAATATAATATAATGGACTAATAACATAATAGAACAGAATATGATGGACCAAACAAGAATATATTCTTCTCTATGCTTTTTAAAGTGAAGCCCAGAAGCAATCTAAATGTCCATAAACAAGGGATTGGTTAAATAAATCATGATATATATGCTTAGGACAAAAAATGAAACTACTGAAAATAGTAAGATAGTAAAGATAGTAAAAGTCCATGATACACAGTTAAGTGGATACAGCAAGTCACAAAACTCTATGACTTGCTGTATAGATACATAATTAATCTACTTAATATATATCATTTATATATAGTTGTTTCATTTTGAGTTTTTAAAAACTACTTTTAATAATCCTGTGTTAGGGACTTCCCTAGTGGTCCAGTGGCTAAGACTCTGTGCTCCCAAAGCAGAGGCCCTGGGTTCTATCCCTGGTGAGGGAACTCTGTCTGGCATGGCACAACTTGCCCAGAGAAACATCCGAGAAAAGACCAAATAGTTAACAGTAGTAACTGTTAAGGACTAACTAGAACTGGGAGATAGTAAAGGAGGGACTTTCACTCTTGCCTTTGTAGACTTATGGTTCTTCATAATTTTTGCAGGTAATGGTTATCTTTGTGGACAAATGCTATGAGTTCCCCACAGGAGGAACCTGGAACAGGCAGATACACTGGGACAGGAAGCAGAAAGATGGTTGCCAGGAATAAGGCCCATGGGGTTGAGGAGTTACTGTTTAATGGAAACCAAGTTTCTACTGGGAAGATAAAAAGATAAAAGAGTCCTGCAGATGGATGGCAGGGATGGCTGTACAATTTGAATGCGCTTAATGCCACTAAACAGTAACTTAAGATGGTTAACGGTCAATAGACCCACAAAGGCAGTTCAGCTACTGAGAACTAGACACAGGCAATTTTATGAATTCACAGGAAAACTACAAGCTACAGAAAATTTAAAACACAGCAGAGCTACCGAAACTGAGCATCTTTCTAAAACTTCTGTTGCCAAAGACCATCACAGACATAAGTGTATGGTAATCCATGGAAGTTACTAAAAGTCTTGAATGGTTCCAATGACAAATATTACTCAGTCCAGTATTGCTTTACTTAAAATTGATTTGGAGTCTGAAACTCCAACCAAAATATTATAAAATATAATATAATGGACTAATAACATAATAGAACAGAATATGATGGACCAAACAAGAATATATTCTTCTCTATGCTTTTTAAAGTGAAGCCCAGAAGCAATCTAAATGTCCATAAACAAGGGATTGGTTAAATAAATCATGATATATATGCTTAGGACAAAAAATGAAACTACTGAAAATAGTAAGATAGTAAAGATAGTAAAAGTCCATGATACACAGTTAAGTGGATACAGCAAGTCACAAAACTCTATGACTTGCTGTATAGATACATAATTAATCTACTTAATATATATCATTTATATATAGTTGTTTCATTTTGAGTTTTTAAAAACTACTTTTAATAATCCTGTGTTAGGGACTTCCCTAGTGGTCCAGTGGCTAAGACTCTGTGCTCCCAAAGCAGAGGCCCTGGGTTCTATCCCTGGTGAGGGAACTCTGTCTGGCATGGCACAACTTGCCCAGAGAAACATCCGAGAAAAGACCAAATAGTTAACAGTAGTAACTGTTAAGGACTAACTAGAACTGGGAGATAGTAAAGGAGGGACTTTCACTCTTGCCTTTGTAGACTTATGGTTCTTCATAATTTTTGCAGGTAATGGTTATCTTTGTGGACAAATGCTATGAGTTCCCCACAGGAGGAACCTGGAACAGGCAGATACACTGGGACAGGAAGCAGAAAGATGGTTGCCAGGAATAAGGCCCATGGGGTTGAGGAGTTACTGTTTAATGGATACCAAGTTTCTACTGGGGAAGATAAAAAAAGATAAAAGAGTCCTGCAGATGGATGGCAGGGATGGCTGTACAATTTGAATGCGCTTAATGCCACTAAACAGTACACTTAAGATGGTTAACGGTCAAGTTTATGCTATGTGTATTTTATCACAATGAAAAAGCAATATAAGAAAAAGGTTACCACTATGACTTAAAAATAACAATGCCGGGCTTCCCTGATGGTCCAGTGGGTAAAGTGTCCTCCTTGCAGTGCAAGGGGCACCCGTTTGATTCCTGGCCCAGGAGGATCCCACATGCCACAGAGCAGCTGTATCAGTGTGTCCAGTTACAGACCAGCGCTCTGGAGCACATGCACCCAGAGCCGGTGCTCTGGAGTGATGGGGGGCCCACACAGGTCGCCAAAGAAAATAAATAAATGAACAAAAAAATCAGTAAAAGAGGCCAAAATTTTAAAAAATAATAATAATAACAATGCCAAAATTATTAAGGCAAAATAACATTAATTACACAGACTTATCATACACTAACCTTTCCACAGAAGAAATCTTCCTACACAAACACTACTGTGTGCTTCACGTTTTGGAAAATCTAATTTATCCTTTTCTATTACATTTTATCTAGAGGAGGAAATGGCAGCCCCCTCCAGTATTCTTGTCTGAGAAATCCCATGGACACAGGAGCCCAGCGCACTAGAATCCACAGGGTTGCAAGAAGTCAAACCTGACTGAGCACACGTACTAGCATCTACATTTTACTAAAACAAATAAAAACCACCACAAGTCTCTCCTAAGTCTCTCAAGTGCTTTCTATCCCATTAAAACAAAACCAGAAAGTAATCATAAGGATAGCGCGCGCGCTCTCTCTCTCTCTCACGCGCACACACACACACACACACAGAGCTAACTTACTCTGCACTGGGATCTGCTGTTCTAAGCACTGTAAATGCACTAATGTATTTAATTTTCACATCAGTCCTATGAGCCAAATACTAGTGTTATCTTCATTTCTCAAATGAAGAGGCGCTAAGTGACTGGCCCAAGATTACAGTTAATAAAAGGCAGACCTAGGATTCAAACTAAGAACAGACCCCACAGACAACCACTGTGCTTCCTGCCTCTCAGTATCGTGCCAATCTCTCTAGAAAGGCCCCAGAGGGTTACAGTCCAAATCCAGCTAGTCAGCACTCTCCTTGAAGCTGGAAGAAGTACCAACTTGGCTTTTTATGGGTGAATAATCTGCATTCCTGTCAATGCCAAGCTCCAATCCAAGATTCAACTGCATTAAGACTCATAATCATGTGGGAAAACTCTCTACAAATTCAATTATAGTCCAAAGTCCATACCTGAGCCTAAGAATTAGGTCAGAGATTCATTAATACAAATCCAGCTAAAGGATTCAGAAACTCTTGTCTAACATCTTGACAAGGCAGGTTTTATTTGTTTTTTTCCAGGTTCACTTTAGATCTCAAGGGGGAATAAATAGAAGTTGTGTCTAACTCTGCTCGAAGACTTTCAATCACAAGGATGAAAAGCTTTATTTTCTACGGGGGAGGTGGGGCAGAGGAGGAGGCAGACAGAAATTGGCTTTCATCAGCATCAGTAAAACATTCCCCTTAAAGGGGAAAAAACTGGGCCTCCCTGCTTAAATTGTGTATTTACCCAAACATATCGACCTTGTAATTGAAGAACAAGAAGAAGGAAAAACACGGTGTAAAGGAGGGATTTAACCTAATTTATAAATGTGCTCAGCCTAGATACACACCCGTAAACCTACTGAATTATCGCTAACTACAAATAAAACCACCAAAGGGCGAAGCCCTGCAAGAAGTCAAACCTGACTGAGCACACGTACTAGCATCTACATTTTACTAAAACAAATAAAAACCACCACAAGTCTCTCCTAAGTCTCTCAAGTGCTTTCTATCCCATTAAAACAAAACCAGAAAGTAATCATAAGGATAGCGCGCGCGCTCTCTCTCTCTCTCACGCGCACACACACACACACACACAGAGCTAACTTACTCTGCACTGGGATCTGCTGTTCTAAGCACTGTAAATGCACTAATGTATTTAATTTTCACATCAGTCCTATGAGCCAAATACTAGTGTTATCTTCATTTCTCAAATGAAGAGGCGCTAAGTGACTGGCCCAAGATTACAGTTAATAAAAGGCAGACCTAGGATTCAAACTAAGAACAGACCCCACAGACAACCACTGTGCTTCCTGCCTCTCAGTATCGTGCCAATCTCTCTAGAAAGGCCCCAGAGGGTTACAGTCCAAATCCAGCTAGTCAGCACTCTCCTTGAAGCTGGAAGAAGTACCAACTTGGCTTTTTATGGGTGAATAATCTGCATTCCTGTCAATGCCAAGCTCCAATCCAAGATTCAACTGCATTAAGACTCATAATCATGTGGGAAAACTCTCTACAAATTCAATTATAGTCCAAAGTCCATACCTGAGCCTAAGAATTAGGTCAGAGATTCATTAATACAAATCCAGCTAAAGGATTCAGAAACTCTTGTCTAACATCTTGACAAGGCAGGTTTTATTTGTTTTTTTCCAGGTTCACTTTAGATCTCAAGGGGGAATAAATAGAAGTTGTGTCTAACTCTGCTCGAAGACTTTCAATCACAAGGATGAAAAGCTTTATTTTCTACGGGGGAGGTGGGGCAGAGGAGGAGGCAGACAGAAATTGGCTTTCATCAGCATCAGTAAAACATTCCCCTTAAAGGGGAAAAAACTGGGCCTCCCTGCTTAAATTGTGTATTTACCCAAACATATCGACCTTGTAATTGAAGAACAAGAAGAAGGAAAAACACGGTGTAAAGGAGGGATTTAACCTAATTTATAAATGTGCTCAGCCTAGATACACACCCGTCCCAAATGACCTACTGAATCCGTTTATCTGCAGGGGAAAAAAAAAAAAACCATGGATTACAATGTCTCTTTTGGCCTCAAGTGGTCTGTACTGCTGTTTGTAAACAAAGTCTTCTCAATACCGTTTCCACCTGTCACACGCACACCTGGCATTTACATAAACAAGGAGACAGGAACGAGGAACGTGGCGTGGTAGGAGGAATCCCTTAGATCCAGCTTCTGACCTACTGGTTGAAGAAGGCGCTGTGCTGGTGTTCAGACCGCCCCAAGTCACCCCGGCGGGGAGGCAGGGCGAGCGCACGGCACCCAAAAGTTTGCGCCCACCCAGCGCGCCTGACAAAGGCCGGGGAGCGCTGTTTGGAAAGGAGGTGCGATGCTTCCCACGCAGCAGCCGCCCCTCTCCCGAGGAAGCACAGCCCGTGGGGGGACAAAAGGCTTTCCAGACTGGGGGCTGGGGGTGGGGCACGCTAGCTGGACGTGGACCTCCCCCGGGAGGTCGAAACCTGGGGAACCTTTGGGGCAAGAAAACACCCATTGCAGCCGAGGAGCCCGACGCTGGAAGGACCGGCCGCCGCGGGGAGGGTCCGGCGGGCGCGGAGGCGCCGGGACTCACCTGGGGGAGGCGGCGAGGGGGCCTCGGTGGCAGGTGGGGCGGGCGGGACGCGGCGGCCGCCGGGGAGCGCCGAGGTCGGGGCCGCGGGAGCGCCGGGCGCCGGCACCGTGGTCGCTCCAGGGGCGGCCGGCGCCGGGCCAGCGGCCGTCGAGAGGGTGGCCGGCGCGGGTCGCGGGGTCGCCCGAGGGGCCGTCGGCGTACGTTCCGCGGCGGGAGGTGTGGTCGGCGAGGGGCCGAGCGGCGCCCGCGAGGTGGCCGGGGCGGGCCCGGCGGTGGTCGGAGCGGGTCCGGCGGTGGTCGGAGGAGGGGAGGTCCCCGGGGGCTGGGTGGAAGCGGACGCCGCCTGGGGTCGCGGGGCGGTCGAGCGCGGGGGTCCGGTCCGCGGGGCCTGGGCGGTGGGAGCCGTGGCCTTAGAGAAAGGGTGACGCGGCTCGCCCTCCAGCCCCGGGCCCGGCGACGCGTCCACCTGCCCCGCGGCCCCGCCGCCACCGGTGACATTCCCCGCCGAGGTGGCTGCGGCGGCGGCGGCGGCGGCGGCGCACAACAGGGCGAGGCCGCCCAGGCTCGGCAGGCTCCTCATGGCGCGCTCGGCTTCGCCATTCATTCATTCAGGCAGTCGGTCGGTCAGACATCTTCTCCTCCCTGCACTCGGACCAGAGAAGCCGCCGCAGCCGCCGCCGCCACCGGGCGCACCATCGCCACCTCCCTCTGACAGGCGGCCGGCCCCGCGGGCGGGCCCCAGCGCGGAGGGAGCGACCGGGCCGTGCGCGGACAGCCCGCCCTCCCCGATTGGCAGCCCCGCCTGGCCTATGGAGGGCCACGCTGGCTCACGTGACCCCTCCGCTTCCCGGCCTCTTTGTGGCCCCGCGGGCCAATCAGAGGACGCGAAGGAGAGGGGGCGGTGCTAAGGCGGGAGGTGGGTGGTGCGAGCGCCGCTCCAGCCGGTCAGGCTAGCGGTAGCCCCGGCTTTGTCTGCCCTAGAAGCGGGGCGCGGGCCTCGGGCACCGGGCGCCGCGACGCAGACAAAGGACGCGCCCCGCGCGGCAGATGCCGGGCCAAGTCGTCTGCTCCACTGGGCGGCGAGCGCGACCCCGGGGCGGGGAGTCGGTTCTTGGGAGCTTCCCCGCTCTCCTGAACAATGGGGCGCAGGCGCCGCGCCCGGCCTCGGGTGGCAACCGAGCTGAAACCCCCGCGATGGGCGAGGGTGGCTGCAGCAAGGGTATAGAGCACAGCATTCCCTCTGCTGCCCGAGAGTGCCTGGCCTCGGCCCTGCGAGGTCTCCGCTGCATTCCCATTTCAGAGACGGGGAAACTGAAGCTCTTGTTGAGGACCTCCACGGAACCAAGACCCACGTCCCCACCAGGCACCTACTATGGGTCGGGCGCTGTGCCAGGCAGGACGGGGGTTCTAGAGACCTGTCAGGAACAGAAGGTGCAAGCTTCTTGCGTGAGGGTGACAGGCTCACGTGCATACTTAACCTAAACCCCGGGGGAGGGGAAAGTTGGACAGGATGGAGCCTCAGCTCCAAGTTTCCTGCTTAGTGGTTTTGTGGCCCGAACGCAGTTTTCTCACCTCTAAAATTGGGGCTGATAGCAGCTAACATCCCCAACCCTCCACCCCCATCCCTCTCTCAACAGAGCTGATGTGAGAATTAAGTCATGTACTGAAAGGGCTTAACGCAGTGCCTGTCCCACAGTAAGCACTCATTAATGCTGACTACACTCAGCGTACTGTGTTAGGACAAGCCCCACGCCGCAGCCCCGCGTGTCCCCAGAGCCGCTTGCTTATTGCAGGGCTTGGAGTGGGTCTGATTGTAGAGCTTGACCCTGGGTGACACGAAACCCTGCGTAAAGCTGGAATTCCGATGCGCAGCCTCGTACCATCGCCCAGCATTCAGAGCTCGCTCAGCTCGCTCAGAGCTGCTCGGCTTAGCAGCTTCCAGGGGAAACCGGGCAGGGCGCGTTTGTCATCTGACAGGGCTTAATCCCAGCCCCACCGCGAACCCATTCCTAGCCTCTGCCTGATGCTGCCTTTGTGCGTGGCTTCCCATTAGTCACTGGCCTCCAGCCAGAACTGGGGCGATCAGATTTGCGCGAACCTGCGTATATGTTAATTAAAACTGCACTTATTTACCTGCATGAGAAGTGGGAGGGGAGAGAGCATGTATGTGCTTGTATAATTAATATATAAACGTGTTTGTGAGTTTGTGTGTATGACTGTGTATTTGTATAAGCTTATGAGTATGGGAGGAGTGTGTGGGTTCTGGTTTCAGACCAGTACTTAGGAAACCCAAATCAGGATTCTGTTTTTACGTCTCTTGGGGGATGGGAGAAGATAGGTGTTTTTTGCTAAATCTTTCTATTCCTCCAAACACCGACCCAAATACCATCTCCTCTAAGATGAATCTCTGGATCTCTGGGAATGAATCTCTCCCTGCCCATTTTCCCACTGTCCTTTGTTTGTTCATTGATTATAGCCCTGATCTATCCATCTCTCTGTCCCCTGCCTCTTCCTGAAAGGATTAACGATGCAGAAATGTATACAACAGGATAAACCGAACTGCCCCAGTGGCTTTATTACTTCTCACAGGCGTGCATCAGTGGGAATACCAGAACTTGCCATTTCTGTGTTTGTCTCTCCCCCATTAGGCTGCGCTCTCTGTTTTCAGTGCTTAGTAGGGGTAGCACATGTGAGCACTAATCCATGCTGGTTAAATCGAATTACATTGCAAAGAGATCCTGTGATGCCCTGGGAAGAGCTTGTATCTTTAAGGTCAGACAGAGCTGGGTCACGGTTCTGCCAGCTATGCGACCTTGGAAGAAACTTTTGACCTCTCTGAGTCTCAGTTTCCTCACCTATAAAATGGAGCCAGTGAATTCTGTCTCAGGTGAGCTGCAGCCTGAAGGGAAGGCTTTTACAGAGCCTGGCACGCAGGTGTTCGATCTCATTTATTCCACTGCTAACTTTGAGCCTTGTTGACTGGCTGAAGGACCACAACCAGAAACAACCTCCCCATCAGGTGACGCGGCCTGACAGTCAGCCTACCAGATATCTCAAGCGAGAGCTGAAATATGCTGGGCCGGCCCTGAGCTGTGCTACGTCAGAGATTCTCGGCACCATAAGAGGAAGGCTGATACAGCTTCCTTGCCTGGAGAATCACAGAGAAACGACTAGAGGCCTTGCCAAAGTAATCCAGGCCAGCTCCCCACCTCAAACACTGGTCACCCCCACCACAGGTTCTAAAGTGAGTTAATTACCCTGTTGACATGTACAGGAAATACTGCATTTTCTGGAAAGGTGATTTAAGTGTCTTAATATTCATTCACTCCCCATTTACTCGTTAAATTTCTTGTTCTGCCTTTATCTGTAAACTGCAAGATTTTTTTTTTTGATTTGTATTATTAGGAATAATATTTGACTTCTGTTTTGAAATTAGAAACACTCCAAATATCCAACATCAGAGAAAGGTGTTATTATATCTCTTTTAATCATATGAAGTCACTGTAAGGGTAGCTGTGAAGACATTATAGCAAATATTAATAATCGACCATTGAGCTCTTACTGTGTCCTCGACATTATCCTAGAAGTTACACGTGACTTTCTTTGCTTAATCCTAAGAACGACCCAGGAAGCAGCTACTAATACTATTGCTGTTTTTGTTGTTGCTCAGTCAGTAAGTCATGTCTGGCCCTTCGCGACCCCGGGGACGGCAGCACACCAGGCTCCCCTGTCCTTCCCCATCTCCTGGCGTTTGCTCATATTCATGTCCATTGAGTCAGTGATGCTATCTAGCCATCTATTAATATCTCCATTTTACAGATAAGGCAACTAGACCACAGAAAGGTTAAGCCACTGGCCCAAGGGCACTTAATGATAGAGCCAGAGATCAAACTCAGGCTGGCTGACTCTCGCTAGCACCGCAACAGCTCTGCTCTAAAAGGAAAATGTTGGTGATATGCTGAGGAAAGCGAAAATAAAGATCATAGCTACGACTCTCTGTGTAACACAGGGTGTTTGGTACTTTTCCTGTTGCTCCAAAACTCCAGCTAAGGCCCAGGGCTCGAAAGAGAGCTGTCAACCCACCCGTGGCATTCGTGGCCACTGGACTAAACGTGGGTGGGGCATGGTGGGGGCGCACAGAGCAGCAGAGAGCAGAAAGAGCTCGCCCCCTCACAGGATCCCTGGCACCTAGCACAGTGGCAAATAAAAAGAAGTGCCTCAAGAATTGTGTGTTGAGCTAAACGAGGCCTTATGATGGGGCAGACACCATTCCAGAAGTTTTGCATCTGTAACCCACTTATTCCCCAAAGGAAGGGCTATTATCCATGTTGACATGTACAGGAAATACTGCATTTTCTGGAAAGGTGATTTAAGTGTCTTAATATTCATTCACTCCCCATTTACTCGTTAAATTTCTTGTTCTGCCTTTATCTGTAAACTGCAAGATTTTTTTTTTTGATTTGTATTATTAGGAATAATATTTGACTTCTGTTTTGAAATTAGAAACACTCCAAATATCCAACATCAGAGAAAGGTGTTATTATATCTCTTTTAATCATATGAAGTCACTGTAAGGGTAGCTGTGAAGACATTATAGCAAATATTAATAATCGACCATTGAGCTCTTACTGTGTCCTCGACATTATCCTAGAAGTTACACGTGACTTTCTTTGCTTAATCCTAAGAACGACCCAGGAAGCAGCTACTAATACTATTGCTGTTTTTGTTGTTGCTCAGTCAGTAAGTCATGTCTGGCCCTTCGCGACCCCGGGGACGGCAGCACACCAGGCTCCCCTGTCCTTCCCCATCTCCTGGCGTTTGCTCATATTCATGTCCATTGAGTCAGTGATGCTATCTAGCCATCTATTAATATCTCCATTTTACAGATAAGGCAACTAGACCACAGAAAGGTTAAGCCACTGGCCCAAGGGCACTTAATGATAGAGCCAGAGATCAAACTCAGGCTGGCTGACTCTCGCTAGCACCCGCAACAGCTCTGCTCTAAAAGGAAAATGTTGGTGATATGCTGAGGAAAGCGAAAATAAAGATCATAGCTACGACTCTCTGTGTAACACAGGGTGTTTGGTACTTTTCCTGTTGCTCCAAAACTCCAGCTAAGGCCCAGGGCTCGAAAGAGAGCTGTCAACCCACCCGTGGCATTCGTGGCCACTGGACTTAACGGGGGTGGGGCATGGTGGGGGCGCACAGAGCAGCAGAGAGCAGAAAGAGCTCGCCCCCTCACAGGATCCCTGGCACCTAGCACAGTGGCAAATAAAAAGAAGTGCCTCAAGAATTGTGTGTTGAGCTAAACGAGGCCTTATGATGGGGCAGACACCATTCCAGAAGTTTTGCATCTGTAACCCACTTATTCCCCAAAGGAAGGGCTATTATCCATGCTTGAAAAAAGGAGAAACAGAGTCTTGGAGAGGTTAAGGGGCTTGCCTAACACCTGTGTGCGTGTGTGCTAAGTCGCTTCTGTCTCGTCCGACTCAAAGGAAGGGCTATTATCCATGCTTGAAAAAAGGAGAAACAGAGTCTTGGAGAGGTTAAGGGGCTTGCCTAAACCTGTGTGCGTGTGTGCTAAGTCGCTTCTGTCTCGTCCGACTCTGTGTGGCCTTATGGACTGTAGCCTGCAAGCCTCCTCCAGCCATGGGATTCTCCAGGCAAGAATACTGGAGTGGGTTGCGATGCCCTTCTCCAGGGAATCTTCCTGTCCCAAGGATCAAACCCACGTCTCTTATGTCTCCTGCTTTGGCAGGCAGGTTCCTCACCACTAGCACCACCTGCGAAGCCCCTGCCCAGCACCTGCCCAGCTCCAGAAACCAGGCTCTTCTCTAGACTCTATAGGCCATTCTTGTGGCCACAGCACCTTGCACATAGTAGACCAGTGAACGCATACTGAAAGAAAGAATAGGTATATACCAAACCTAACCTTCCTGCTAAGGCAGCATTTTAAAAGAGAGAAGCTTTGAGAGTAAGACAAGAAGGTATAATAATACAATCAGCAAAAGTAACTTCATCTCTCAGATGCCAATAAAATAGAAACTTTCCCCTTTCTGGTTTCATTGAAACAGCAATGCTGACATGGACTATTACTAATCCTGCCGGAGCCTGGCTCCTATCAGAGCCAGAGATAAATGGCTGGCTGACTCGCTAGCACAACAGCTCTGCTCTAAAAGGAAAATGTTGGTGATATGCTGAGGAAAGCGAAAATAAAGATCATAGCTACGACTCTCTGTGTAACACAGGGTGTTTGGTACTTTTCCTGTTGCTCCAAAACTCCAGCTAAGGCCCAGGGCTCGAAAGAGAGCTGTCAACCCACCCGTGGCATTCGTGGCCACTGGACTTAACGGGGGTGGGGCATGGTGGGGGCGCACAGAGCAGCAGAGAGCAGAAAGAGCTCGCCCCCTCACAGGATCCCTGGCACCTAGCACAGTGGCAAATAAAAAGAAGTGCCTCAAGAATTGTGTGTTGAGCTAAACGAGGCCTTATGATGGGGCAGACACCATTCCAGAAGTTTTGCATCTGTAACCCACTTATTCCCCAAAGGAAGGGCTATTATCCATGCTTGAAAAAAGGAGAAACAGAGTCTTGGAGAGGTTAAGGGGCTTGCCTAACACCTGTGTGCGTGTGTGCTAAGTCGCTTCTGTCTCGTCCGACTCAAAGGAAGGGCTATTATCCATGCTTGAAAAAAGGAGAAACAGAGTCTTGGAGAGGTTAAGGGGCTTGCCTAAACCTGTGTGCGTGTGTGCTAAGTCGCTTCTGTCTCGTCCGACTCTGTGTGGCCTTATGGACTGTAGCCTGCAAGCCTCCTCCAGCCATGGGATTCTCCAGGCAAGAATACTGGAGTGGGTTGCGATGCCCTTCTCCAGGGAATCTTCCTGTCCCAAGGATCAAACCCACGTCTCTTATGTCTCCTGCTTTGGCAGGCAGGTTCCTCACCACTAGCACCACCTGCGAAGCCCCTGCCCAGCACCTGCCCAGCTCCAGAAACCAGGCTCTTCTCTAGACTCTATAGGCCATTCTTGTGGCCACAGCACCTTGCACATAGTAGACCAGTGAACGCATACTGAAAGAAAGAATAGGTATATACCAAACCTAACCTTCCTGCTAAGGCAGCATTTTAAAAGAGAGAAGCTTTGAGAGTAAGACAAGAAGGTATAATAATACAATCAGCAAAAGTAACTTCATCTCTCAGATGCCAATAAAATAGAAACTTTCCCCTTTCTGGTTTCATTGAAACAGCAATGCTGACATGGACTATTACTAATCCTGCCGGAGCCTGGCTCCTATCAGATGGGGCCAGATGCAAGGTTTAGGCGTCATCTACAGACAACTTTGGCTACTGGGGCCACTATGGACAGAAGTCTGCTCAGCAAAGGACACTAGCAACTCACAGAGAGGAAATTACCAATGGCTAAGACACATGAAATCTGTGCATTCAACTCAAGTAATTGAAGATTTGCAAACTGAGAGAGTAAGTTACCTTTTTTTGTTGTTAGCCTATTGATTTGGTAAGAATTGTAAGAAACTGGTCATACCTGCTGCTGGCAAGGGAATGCCTCAGAGAATTGAAGAGAATGTAAAGTGTGTGTACTCTAACTTGTTACTTGAGCTTTTAAGAATCTGTCCAAGAGAAATAAACAATCAGATGTAAATAAAGCTTTATGTACAAAAATGTTCACCACAGTGATAGAGATAATACTGAAAATTAGAAAAATCTAAACAGATAACAGGGAATTCCCCGGCAGTCCAGTGGTTAGGACTCTGCGTTCTCACTGCTGAGGGTCCTGGTTTAATTGCGGGTCAGGGAACCAAGATTCCACAAGCCACGTGGTTCGGCCAAAAAAATAAGACAGATAACGACAAGGGAGGGGTTAAATACTTCGTGTTCTATGCCATCCCTATGTTGCAACCCAATACATCTGTTAAAATGACAATCATGAAGGAAATTCTTACAATATAAAATTATGGAAAAAAATAGGTTACACATCTCCAGAATGGACTGAATGAATATGAAGTGTCAGAGTAGGTTCATGAAGCTTAACAAAGGTACCTCTCTGGTGGGGGAGGTCAGTAGTGAGGAAGGCTTTGTATGCGTGCATATGTGTGTGCTCAGTCACCTCCGGCTCTTCTGCAACCCTGCGGACCGTAGCCCGCCAGGCTACTGAAAGAAGAATAGGTATATACCAAACCTAACCTTCCTGCTAAGGCAGCATTTTAAAAGAGAGAAGCTTTGAGAGTAAGACAAGAAGGTATAATAATACAATCAGCAAAAGTAACTTCATCTCTCAGATGCCAATAAAATAGAAACTTTCCCCTTTCTGGTTTCATTGAAACAGCAATGCTGACATGGACTATTACTAATCCTGCCGGAGCCTGGCTCCTATCAGATGGGGCCAGATGCAAGGTTTAGGCGTCATCTACAGACAACTTTGGCTACTGGGGCCACTATGGACAGAAGTCTGCTCAGCAAAGGACACTAGCAACTCACAGAGAGGAAATTACCAATGGCTAAGACACATGAAATCTGTGCATTCAACTCAAGTAATTGAAGATTTGCAAACTGAGAGAGTAAGTTACCTTTTTTTGTTGTTAGCCTATTGATTTGGTAAGAATTGTAAGAAACTGGTCATACCTGCTGCTGGCAAGGGAATGCCTCAGAGAATTGAAGAGAATGTAAAGTGTGTGTACTCTAACTTGTTACTTGAGCTTTTAAGAATCTGTCCAAGAGAAATAAACAATCAGATGTAAATAAAGCTTTATGTACAAAAATGTTCACCACAGTGATAGAGATAATACTGAAAATTAGAAAAATCTAAACAGATAACAGGGAATTCCCCGGCAGTCCAGTGGTTAGGACTCTGCGTTCTCACTGCTGAGGGTCCTGGTTTAATTGCGGGTCAGGGAACCAAGATTCCACAAGCCACGTGGTTCGGCCAAAAAAATAAGACAGATAACGACAAGGGAGGGGTTAAATACTTCGTGTTCTATGCCATCCCTATGTTGCAACCCAATACATCTGTTAAAATGACAATCATGAAGGAAATTCTTACAATATAAAATTATGGAAAAAAATAGGTTACACATCTCCAGAATGGACTGAATGAATATGAAGTGTCAGAGTAGGTTCATGAAGCTTAACAAAGGTACCTCTCTGGTGGGGGAGGTCAGTAGTGAGGAAGGCTTTGTATGCGTGCATATGTGTGTGCTCAGTCACCTCCGGCTCTTCTGCAACCCTGCGGACCGTAGCCCGCCAGGCTCCTCTCTCCATGGGATTTTCCAGGCAAGAATACTGGAGTGGGTTACCACTCTCTTCTCCAGGGGATCTTCCTGATCCAGAGGTTGAACCCAGGTCTCCCTCATTGCAGGAGGCCATCTGAGCCATCTTGGTCTCTGAATGATTGCCTTATGGGTATTTAAATTGTTTTCCCTTCATACTTTTATACATTTCTCCTTTTATTTTAAAAGTAAACACACATTGCATAAATAATTAGGGATAACCCACAATAGAACTCATTTGATCTGGGGATATGTCTGCCAGCCATCTCCTAGGTCTGCCTCCATGTTATCTCTTCTTAAGATGACGAAAAGAAAGTTTTAAGTTGTAAATCCACATTAATTGCAGAGTGCTTTCCCCAATGAAACTAAATGCTGAATTCCTGCTTCAGAGTCTCCTGATGCTAAAATAAGCTCCGAAAAGCATGCACTGCCCTTCTCGGAGATCCACTGAAGGACGTCATTCGCAGTGGGCACCGAGTCAAAGCCTTGCTCATCATCAGCACTGGCTGTAGAGCAAAGAATTTGAACCATTTGGAAGAGGAATGGGGTCAGAGCTTCACAAATAACTCTTTCCCTTAGGTTGCTATAATTACAATACAGTGGATTACTGACAGGTGCAGAACGCACACAGCTTTCCCAATCGTTGCCTCTTTTGAGCTTTGCAGCCACTTTGGAGAGAAGGTGGTGGTGATATTTGTAGTGGAAGTAATGACCCTCGTAGTAGGATACTAACAATGTAATGACTAACATTTACTGAACACTTCGTCTATGCCAGACAACATGCTAAAACCCTTTATGCATGTTATTCCTTTTGACCTTATACTGTGAGGTAGAAGTGATTATCCCTACTTTATAGGTCAGTATGTGTTGTGGTTAGTCACTCATCCATGTCTGACTCTTTGCCATCCTATGGACTGTAGCCCATCAGGCTCCTCTGTCCATGGGATTCTCCGGGCAAGAATACTGGAGTGGGTTGCCATGCCCTCCTCCAGGGGATCTTCCTGACCCAGGGGCTGAACCCAGGCCTCCCGCATTGCAGGTGAATTCTTTACTGTCTGAGCCACCAGAGAAGCCCAAGAATACTGGAGTGGGTATCCTGTCCCTTCTCTAGGGTATCTTCCTGACCTAGGAATTGAACCAGGGTCTCCTGCATTGCAAGCAGATTCTTTACCAGCTGAGCTACCAGGGAAACCCTATAGGTCAGTACACTGATGCTTAAAAAAGTCAAATGGCCTGTGGTCACCAAGTTAATAAATGGAAGAACTAAGATTCATAACCAGTGTTTCATTCCTCAAGTCCAGAGTGATTTCCACAACTGTTACTGAGTTTCCTCAACTTTATTTTTTATTGCTGCTGTTATTAGGAGAAACATTACTGCAGCAGTAAAGAGTGCCAGGCTCAGTACTGGTCTTTCTAGCTGTATCACTTTGCACAAGTCACTTTAGCTCCATTTTTCTACATTGTCTTTTGTAGAATGAGGAACATAATATCCCTCTGACAGGTCAGGATTAAACAAAGCAGTGTAACACACGTGTCGAGTCAAGGCCTGCCCTACCGTAAACACTCCAGTCATTGGAACATATCTGACTTTCCTAAACCTTGTCTTTTCACATAGTGGGTCAAGGCCAGGTGAATACAGTGACCTTGGGGGGTTGGTCAAAGACCAGACTTATAGGCTCTCAGAGGATCTATACCTCCCCCAACTTGCTTCCATGACCTTGTCCTTCTTGAAGAGCTTCCTTCACTGAGGTGGGTACCCATCACTGGAATGCATTTAGGACTGGGAGAGAGGCAGGAGTGGACACTCGACTCCTCGGGTACCCCTGAGAAACCCAGGCCTTTGGGACTAAGATGCTTTTTGTTGAACTATTTGGAGGTATCCATGTTGATTTCATGATGATTCCTAAGGGCTGGAAGAGAAAGAAAACCAGTTCTAGAGGGAGCAGATGATTCCTTGAAAAGGCACAGAATGAGCAAATATCAGAGCTGGAAAAGGAGTTAGGAGCTAGCCCCTCCAAACCTGAACCCGTATCAGCGATCCAACCAAGACCCCAGGAAGGCAACGGCCTTCACCAGATCCTATGCTACCCATTAGTGACACAGTTGGGGTCAGATCCAAACCCTCTGCCTCTCAGGCCACCATCAGACCCAAATCATTCCCTACAGAGGAGGCAGCTAGGAGCCAGCAAGGGACCGAGGGTCTGTTGGTTGGGAACCCAGGGCCTTCCCACCCACAGCACTTGCCCTTCTGGCTTCTGGTCCAGGGCTTTCTATGTCTCCAGGCTCCCTCACCAGGAACTTTCCTCCTGGAATCAAAGCGATGTGGCCAGCTCTTTACCAATGGCCAAGGCAGTGTTTTAAATGATAATAATTCTCAAAGTCTGCTCTCAGGCAGCAGTTGAGATCTCAAAATGGTAAAATCTTCCAAATTAGGCCACAGTAAACTAAAGGGACTAGAAACAACATCTTTCCCATTCCATCAGGCCTAAATTAGAACAGCTCTGAACAGGATCCTGGGAGATTAGGCCAGCTCTCCAGCCTGTGGGTCTGATTTTTTTCCTCAGACAGTCACTGCACTTTTCTTGTGATCATTGGGTGTTTATGGGGTGTATGCCTCAATGCAGCCTGGAATTTGGAATTGATTAGAATCCTTAGCCACATACAGACACCTCTTTAGAAAGAGGAACTTTGGAATCTTGGCCCTCTGGTCCTATGCTGAGGAATTCATCTATGAATCAGCCAAGCAGACTTCCCCCCCAGCTCTCTCTTGAGGGTGAAAAGGTCTATCAGGGAAACTCCAAGGTCTAGCTTCCATGACCTTGTCCTTCTTGAAGAGCTTCCTTCACTGAGGTGGGTACCCATCACTGGAATGCATTTAGGACTGGGAGAGAGGCAGGAGTGGACACTCGACTCCTCGGGTACCCCTGAGAAACCCAGGCCTTTGGGACTAAGATGCTTTTTGTTGAACTATTTGGAGGTATCCATGTTGATTTCATGATGATTCCTAAGGGCTGGAAGAGAAAGAAAACCAGTTCTAGAGGGAGCAGATGATTCCTTGAAAAGGCACAGAATGAGCAAATATCAGAGCTGGAAAAGGAGTTAGGAGCTAGCCCCTCCAAACCTGAACCCGTATCAGCGATCCAACCAAGACCCCAGGAAGGCAACGGCCTTCACCAGATCCTATGCTACCCATTAGTGACACAGTTGGGGTCAGATCCAAACCCTCTGCCTCTCAGGCCACCATCAGACCCAAATCATTCCCTACAGAGGAGGCAGCTAGGAGCCAGCAAGGGACCGAGGGTCTGTTGGTTGGGAACCCAGGGCCTTCCCACCCACAGCACTTGCCCTTCTGGCTTCTGGTCCAGGGCTTTCTATGTCTCCAGGCTCCCTCACCAGGAACTTTCCTCCTGGAATCAAAGCGATGTGGCCAGCTCTTTACCAATGGCCAAGGCAGTGTTTTAAATGATAATAATTCTCAAAGTCTGCTCTCAGGCAGCAGTTGAGATCTCAAAATGGTAAAATCTTCCAAATTAGGCCACAGTAAACTAAAGGGACTAGAAACAACATCTTTCCCATTCCATCAGGCCTAAATTAGAACAGCTCTGAACAGGATCCTGGGAGATTAGGCCAGCTCTCCAGCCTGTGGGTCTGATTTTTTTCCTCAGACAGTCACTGCACTTTTCTTGTGATCATTGGGTGTTTATGGGGTGTATGCCTCAATGCAGCCTGGAATTTGGAATTGATTAGAATCCTTAGCCACATACAGACACCTCTTTAGAAAGAGGAACTTTGGAATCTTGGCCCTCTGGTCCTATGCTGAGGAATTCATCTATGAATCAGCCAAGCAGACTTCCCCCCCAGCTCTCTCTTGAGGGTGAAAAGGTCTATCAGGGAAACTCCAAGGTCTAGGGCTGGGCTACACTACTTCCAGCTATGTGATTAGGGCAAGAATGGATCCCTCTAAGCTTCAGTTTTGACATCTATAAAGTCATGCTCATCTATAAAGTGAGCATATAGGGACTGATCTATTCATTGTGTCGCTAGGAGGATTCAATCATTCATTCAGTAGAAATGTATTAAATACTGATTAAGAGATACCCTAGTGAATAAGACAAAAAAGGAAGAGCACTTTGCCCTTGTTGTGCCTACAATACGTCGAGTGAGATAACCTATTAACACCTGTTAATGAACAGGTAAGTAAACAAGATATTTACAGCTTGTGATAAATAGGAGAAGAGAGGGCTCTGTGACAAAGTGAAAGTGGGAGACATTTCCTTCCGGTGGTCAAGGAACGCCCCTCTGGGGATGTAGCATTCAATCTGCAATCAAAAGAAGAAGCTAGTTCTGCAAAAAACACTGGAACGGCAACGCGGGGGCATGAGATGGGAAAGGATCTGAAAGGAGGAGGCACAGGGAGAATGTATAAGTGAGGGAGAGTGTATTTGGTCCAAAATAAGGTGGGAACTGGAAATGCAGAGCTCTGTAGCCATGGAGGGCTTCCCCTATGGCTCATAGGTAAAGAATCCACCTGCAATGCCGGAGTCTCAGGAGACGTGAGTTCGATCCCTGGGTTGGGAAGATCCCCTGGAGGAGGGCGTGGCACCCCACTCCAGTATTCTTGCCTGGAGAATCCCATGGACAGAGGAGCCTGACGGGCTACAGTCCAGGGGGTCGGAAAGAGTCAGATAGGACTAAAGAGACTGGAGTATGGGAGGGGAATTCCAGGGAGCAGTTTAAGGAGGGATAGGCTGATTTTTTCCTCAGACAGTCACTGCACTTTTCTTGTGATCATTGGGTGTTTATGGGGTGTATGCCTCAATGCAGCCTGGAATTTGGAATTGATTAGAATCCTTAGCCACATACAGACACCTCTTTAGAAAGAGGAACTTTGGAATCTTGGCCCTCTGGTCCTATGCTGAGGAATTCATCTATGAATCAGCCAAGCAGACTTCCCCCCCAGCTCTCTCTTGAGGGTGAAAAGGTCTATCAGGGAAACTCCAAGGTCTAGGGCTGGGCTACACTACTTCCAGCTATGTGATTAGGGCAAGAATGGATCCCTCTAAGCTTCAGTTTTGACATCTATAAAGTCATGCTCATCTATAAAGTGAGCATATAGGGACTGATCTATTCATTGTGTCGCTAGGAGGATTCAATCATTCATTCAGTAGAAATGTATTAAATACTGATTAAGAGATACCCTAGTGAATAAGACAAAAAAGGAAGAGCACTTTGCCCTTGTTGTGCCTACAATACGTCGAGTGAGATAACCTATTAACACCTGTTAATGAACAGGTAAGTAAACAAGATATTTACAGCTTGTGATAAATAGGAGAAGAGAGGGCTCTGTGACAAAGTGAAAGTGGGAGACATTTCCTTCCGGTGGTCAAGGAACGCCCCTCTGGGGATGTAGCATTCAATCTGCAATCAAAAGAAGAAGCTAGTTCTGCAAAAAACACTGGAACGGCAACGCGGGGGCATGAGATGGGAAAGGATCTGAAAGGAGGAGGCACAGGGAGAATGTATAAGTGAGGGAGAGTGTATTTGGTCCAAAATAAGGTGGGAACTGGAAATGCAGAGCTCTGTAGCCATGGAGGGCTTCCCCTATGGCTCATAGGTAAAGAATCCACCTGCAATGCCGGAGTCTCAGGAGACGTGAGTTCGATCCCTGGGTTGGGAAGATCCCCTGGAGGAGGGCGTGGCACCCCACTCCAGTATTCTTGCCTGGAGAATCCCATGGACAGAGGAGCCTGACGGGCTACAGTCCAGGGGGTCGGAAAGAGTCAGATAGGACTAAAGAGACTTGGCAGGCATGCACGTGGCCATGTAAGTAGATTGGATTTTCTCCTGCGAGAAATTTAGAAGCCCAGGGAGCAGTTTAAGGAGGGGATGGAGGTGACTCAGAGGGCAGCAAGGGCAAGAGCACAGTGAGAAGGCTGAGCGGCCCAGGAGGGAGAAGGCAGTGGCCTGACTGGCCTAGAGGAGACTCAGGATCGGTTTTAGCTGTGGGATGTCAACACTTGCTATTGGATTGGGTGTGGGGTGAGGGGGAGAAAGAAAACAAGAATGATTCTGGAGGTGAGAGGGAGGTTCAACAGGGAGGGACATGTGCGTACCTATGGCTGATTCATGATGATGGTATGGCAGAAAGCAACACAACATTGCAAAGCAGTTACCCTCCAATTAACTTACAGTGCCACATGTGAACTAGACAGCCAATGGGAACTTGCTGAAAGACTCAGGGGAAATCAAACTGGGACTCTGTAACAAACTAGAACGGTGGGAAGCGGGTGGTGCCCTGGTGGCTCAGTGGTATAGAGTTCGCCTGCCAATGCAGGAGACACCGGTTCGATCCCTAATCTGGGAAGATCCCACATGCTGCAGAGCAACTAAGACTGTGAGACACAACGATGGAGCCTGTGCTCTAGCGTCTCGGAGCCACAGCTATGGAGCCCACGTGCTGCAACGACTGAAGCCCGTGTGCCCTAGAGCCCAAGTTCCACAACAAGAGAAGTCACCACAACACAAAGCCTGCTCACCTCAGCTAGAGAGCAGCCCCCACTCCCTGCAACTAGGGAAGAGCCTGTGGCAGCAGCGAAAACCCAGAATAGCCAAAAATAAATAAATAAATAAAACTTTAAAAAGAAAAGAACGGTGGGATGGGGAAGGAGATGGGAAGCACGTTCAGGAGGGAGGGGACAATATGTATAACTATAGCTGATTCATATTGATGCTTGACAGAAAATAACAAAATTCTGTAAAGCAATTATCCTTCAATTAAAATACAAATAATTAAAGAATTACCTTCCAATTAAAAATAAATTTAAAACAAAATAACAAATAATTAAAAGAATTAAATCAGATAGGACTAAAGAGACTTGGCAGGCATGCACGTGGCCATGTAAGTAGATTGGATTTTCTCCTGCGAAATTTAGAAGCCCAGGGAGCAGTTTAAGGAGGGGATGGAGGTGACTCAGAGGGCAGCAAGGGCAAGAGCACAGTGAGAAGGCTGAGCGGCCCAGGAGGGAGAAGGCAGTGGCCTGACTGGCCTAGAGGAGACTCAGGATCGGTTTTAGCTGTGGGATGTCAACACTTGCTATTGGATTGGGTGTGGGGTGAGGGGGAGAAAGAAAACAAGAATGATTCTGGAGGTGAGAGGGAGGTTCAACAGGGAGGGACATGTGCGTACCTATGGCTGATTCATGATGATGGTATGGCAGAAAGCAACACAACATTGCAAAGCAGTTACCCTCCAATTAACTTACAGTGCCACATGTGAACTAGACAGCCAATGGGAACTTGCTGAAAGACTCAGGGAACTCAAACTGGGACTCTGTAACAAACTAGAACAGTGGGAAGCGGGTGGTTCCCTGGTGGCTCAGTGGTATAGAGTTCGCCTGCCAATGCAGGAGACACCGGTTCGATCCCTAATCTGGGAAGATCCCACATGCTGCAGAGCAACTAAGACTGTGAGACACAACGATGGAGCCTGTGCTCTAGCGTCTCGGAGCCACAGCTATGGAGCCCACGTGCTGCAACGACTGAAGCCCGTGTGCCCTAGAGCCCAAGTTCCACAACAAGAGAAGTCACCACAACACAAAGCCTGCTCACCTCAGCTAGAGAGCAGCCCCCACTCCCTGCAACTAGGGAAGAGCCTGTGGCAGCAGCGAAAACCCAGAATAGCCAAAAATAAATAAATAAATAAAACTTTAAAAAGAAAAAGAACGGTGGGATGGGGAAGGAGATGGGAAGCACGTTCAGGAGGGAGGGGACAATATGTATAACTATAGCTGATTCATATTGATGCTTGACAGAAAATAACAAAATTCTGTAAAGCAATTATCCTTCAATTAAAATACAAATAATTAAAGAATTACCTTCCAATTAAAAATAAATTTAAAAAAACAAAAACAAATAAAGCCAGAAGTGAGCAGCTGAGGTTAAAAAAAATAAGAAGAATGATCCCTAGATGGGCAAGGAGGGTGGGGGGGAGATCAGTGGAATCATTCACTGAACAACATCCCTGAAGCCCATCGGTCTGCCTGACCCTGCCCTGTTCTTGTAGATGAGGACAGAGATGAAGAGTATGCTTAGACAGGGAGGTAGACTGGAAAGGAGGCAGATGTATGCATTTAAATGAGTTTAGTAGATATTAAAGAACATCTACCTCTGTCAAGGGAAAAGGATCAGGGAGATCTTCCTTATGCCGTCTTAAAGGAGGAATAGGACCGAGGAAGAGAAGGACCTTGGTTGGGGTCATGGAACAGAGTTCTGAACTAATACAATAGCAACAATAATAGTAACAATAAGTGATATTTGTAAAGCCCTGGAGGAGGGCCTGGCGACGCACTCCAGTATTCTTGCCTGCAGAGTCCCATGCACAGAAGACCCTGGTGGGCTGCAGCCCATAGGCTTGCACAGAGCTGGACACGATCGAAGCAACTTCGCACTCATGCCTGCGAAGCCCTAACCGCTGGCTTCGTGCGTTTAGTCGTTTAGTCGTGTCCAACTCTTTGTGACCCCATGGACGTCCCAGTCAAGACTACTGGAGTGTGTTGCCATGTCCTTCTCCAGGAGATCTTCCCAGCCCATGAACTGAACCCAAGTATCCTGCATGGGCAGGCAGATTCTTTACCGCTGAGCCACCAGGGCTTCCCTGAACAATGTCCTAGGAACTGTTGTAAGTGCAGACTAAGGGAATTTCCTGGCACCCGGTGGTTTCATTGCCAAGGCCCCAGGTTCAGTCCCTGGTTGGGGAACTAAGATCCCACAGGCCCAGTGGCATGGCCTCCAAAATAAAATAATAATAACAAGTGCAAGTTAACTTCTTCATCCTTACATAAGACCTCTGTGGGTGGCATACTAACGTCCACAATATGTATAACTATAGCTGATTCATATTGATGCTTGACAGAAAATAACAAAATTCTGTAAAGCAATTATCCTTCAATTAAAATACAAATAATTAAAGAATTACCTTCCAATTAAAAATAAATTTAAAAAAACAAAAACAAATAAAGCCAGAAGTGAGCAGCTGAGGTTAAAAAAAATAAGAAGAATGATCCCTAGATGGGCAAGGAGGGTGGGGGGGAGATCAGTGGAATCATTCACTGAACAACATCCCTGAAGCCCATCGGTCTGCCTGACCCTGCCCTGTTCTTGTAGATGAGGACAGAGATGAAGAGTATGCTTAGACAGGGAGGTAGACTGGAAAGGAGGCAGATGTATGCATTTAAATGAGTTTAGTAGATATTAAAGAACATCTACCTCTGTCAAGGGAAAAGGATCAGGGAGATCTTCCTTATGCCGTCTTAAAGGAGGAATAGGACCGAGGAAGAGAAGGACCTTGGTTGGGGTCATGGAACAGAGTTCTGAACTAATACAATAGCAACAATAATAGTAACAATAAGTGATATTTGTAAAGCCCTGGAGGAGGGCCTGGCGACGCACTCCAGTATTCTTGCCTGCAGAGTCCCATGCACAGAAGACCCTGGTGGGCTGCAGCCCATAGGCTTGCACAGAGCTGGACACGATCGAAGCAACTTCGCACTCATGCCTGCGAAGCCCTAACAGCTGGCTTCGTCGTCGTTTAGTCGTTTAGTCGTGTCCAACTCTTTTGTGACCCCATGGACGTCCCAGTCAAGACTACTGGAGTGTGTTGCCATGTCCTTCTCCAGGAGATCTTCCCAGCCCATGAACTGAACCCAAGTATCCTGCATGGGCAGGCAGATTCTTTACCGCTGAGCCACCAGGGCTTCCCTGAACAATGTCCTAGGAACTGTTGTAAGTGCAGACTAAGGGAATTTCCTGGCACCCGGTGGTTTCATTGCCAAGGCCCCAGGTTCAGTCCCTGGTTGGGGAACTAAGATCCCACAGGCCCAGTGGCATGGCCTCCAAAATAAAATAATAATAACAAGTGCAAGTTAACTTCTTTCATCCTTACATAAGACCTCTGTGGGGTGGCTACTACTATAATCGTCTCCACGTGATGAGTGAGGAGGCTTAGGCACAGTGAGCACCTGTTCCATCTCATCTGCCCAAGGCCACGCCTCTCATACCGGGCTTCAATTTCAGGCAGTTTGGCTCCAGAGGCCATGTCCCAACCATCACACAGACTGACTCTCCCTGGGAGAATTGGTCATGTTAAGGAGTTGGCCAGTGCAGAGAGTATAGGGCGTAGGAACGTAGAAGCCGATAGAAGGAGAGATAAATGCCATGAAAGTATGTTGCAGACGGTTAAGTACTGTCCTTCAGCAGAAGATCTCCACTATGATTAAGTGTGAGAAACAAAGGTTTCTCAGCAGTGTCTCTGGATTACCGGCCTTGGGAGACAGTAGCTGCTTGTGGGCAGGGTGTTGCCCCATCAGAGGGGAACCCTGGGGGGTGGATGCTACCCCTGACCTTGAGTCAGGAACCAGCGGCTGTGGATTCCAGTCCCCATTCTGCCCTTGACTTATTGCAGGGTTTCAAGTGAGTCACTTCTTAGCCCATCTTCGTGTCCCCATCTGGAAGAGGGAAGAGGGGGCAGTCAAGGTTCCAACGGCTTTTCCAGCCTTCATGGTTTGAACAATTGCTGCCACTGTTCGTACCCTATGTCTTGACTAGACGAAAAAGGAATGTTTGCTTGGAGCCTATCACGGAAGGAAAAATGCCACCTCGGATGGGAGTGGCACTTCCAGAAAGTAGGACCCATGCGCCTCATAAAATTTCTGAACTAGTTTGGACAGGAGTGAGGTGTGTACGTGTAGACACACGCATCGGTATGTGTGTGTAACTTTGCTGTACAGCAGAAATGAGCACAACATTGTAAATCAAGTATGCTTCAGTTTTTTTCAAAAAAGGCCCCCTGCCTGCCCTCTGGATGAGCAGCCTGGTCAGGGGTGATGGTGGGACGGCCTCCAGGATGACTCTAGGTATCCTGCATGGGCAGGCAGATTCTTTACCGCTGAGCCACCAGGGCTTCCTGAACAATGTCCTAGGAACTGTTGTAAGTGCAGACTAAGGGAATTTCCTGGCACCCGGTGGTTTCATTGCCAAGGCCCCAGGTTCAGTCCCTGGTTGGGGAACTAAGATCCCACAGGCCCAGTGGCATGGCCTCCAAAATAAAATAATAATAACAAGTGCAAGTTAACTTCTTTCATCCTTACATAAGACCTCTGTGGGGTGGCTACTACTATAATCGTCTCCACGTGATGAGTGAGGAGGCTTAGGCACAGTGAGCACCTGTTCCATCTCATCTGCCCAAGGCCACGCCGTCTCATACCGGGCTTCAGTTTCAGGCAGTTTGGCTCCAGAGGCCATGTCCCAACCATCACACAGACTGACTCTCCCTGGGAGAATTGGTCATGTTAAGGAGTTGGCCAGTGCAGAGAGTATAGGGCGTAGGAACGTAGAAGCCGATAGAAGGAGAGATAAATGCCATGAAAGTATGTTGCAGACGGTTAAGTACTGTCCTTCAGCAGAAGATCTCCACTATGATTAAGTGTGAGAAACAAAGGTTTCTCAGCAGTGTCTCTGGATTACCGGCCTTGGGAGACAGTAGCTGCTTGTGGGCAGGGTGTTGCCCCATCAGAGGGGAACCCTGGGGGGTGGATGCTACCCCTGACCTTGAGTCAGGAACCAGCGGCTGTGGATTCCAGTCCCCATTCTGCCCTTGACTTATTGCAGGGTTTCAAGTGAGTCACTTCTTAGCCCATCTTCGTGTCCCCATCTGGAAGAGGGAAGAGGGGGCAGTCAAGGTTCCAACGGCTTTTCCAGCCTTCATGGTTTGAACAATTGCTGCCACTGTTCGTACCCTATGTCTTGACTAGACGAAAAAGGAATGTTTGCTTGGAGCCTATCACGGAAGGAAAAATGCCACCTCGGATGGGAGTGGCACTTCCAGAAAGTAGGACCCATGCGCCTCATAAAATTTCTGAACTAGTTTGGACAGGAGTGAGGTGTGTACGTGTAGACACACGCATCGGTATGTGTGTGTAACTTTGCTGTACAGCAGAAATGAGCACAACATTGTAAATCAAGTATGCTTCAGTTTTTTTCAAAAAAGGCCCCCTGCCTGCCCTCTGGATGAGCAGCCTGGTCAGGGGTGATGGTGGGACGGCCTCCAGGATGACTCTGGACCAGGCTGAGCTCATCTCTCTCTTGATGAACACGCTGGGCCCTGCCCGGTGACAGCTCACATACCAATGTCATCTGCTCAGCCAGCGCTGTGAATAAACACAGACACCAGAGGAGACGTGAGCTTCTGACGACCGAGGGCAGGGGCCTCGGTTCCTCGCCAGGCTGTCCACCACAAAAGATGTCCTGCTGGAGAACTGGAGGCTGGCACGAGTCCTGACCGCAGGTCCGAGGGTCACTCCTGGAGTGTTAGGGCGCCAAGAGAGGCCCTTAAAGGCATCGAGGTCTCATCCAAGTATTCTTGTTCTTCCAGAAATATTCACCAAGGCTCAGAGAAGGAAAGACCTTCGTCAGGCTCACACAGTAACCTGGCAATGGGACCAAGCCTGGAGCTCCTGTTTTTTCCAGGTGCTGCATTCCTGATGCAGATGATCAGGTTTCAGTGCGAAGCAAACAGCAGGTGGGAGGGACTTGGTTAGTCACCGTGTGCTGGCCCTGAGGGTCACTGGAGCTTTCACCCGGGGCACGCAATTAGCACCTTAATCCACCTTAATCCAGCCTCTCACTGCCCGAAGGCCCTGTAGGCCACAGGCCGAGGATTAGAAATAAACCCCTCTCCACCAAGGCCCTGAAACTGGAGATGAAATGGCTCACAGAGGTGGTCTGATTTAGTTCCCTCAGTCACGCCAAGTACCCAGCACCGCGCTGGGACCAGTTCCAAGAACCTGTGAGCTCAGTGAGGGCAGGCCCCGTGGAGGCAGAGGGAGGTGAACGGGCTGCGAAAGGATGGACCAAGTGCAAAGCCGGCCCAGGTACACAGTGGCATGATCTTTCAGTCACTGGCAGCTCTGTTGTGTTGTTGTTGCCCAGCCACTAAGTCGTATCCAACTCTTTGTGACTCCATGGACTGCAACGTGCCAGGCTTCCCTGTCCTTCAGAATCTCCCGGAGTTTGCTCAGATTCATGTCCATTGAGTCGATGAGGCCGTCCAACCATCTCGTCCTCTGCCGCCCTCTTCTCCTCTTGCCCTCAGTCTTCCCCAGCATCAGGGCTTTTCCAGCTCAGCTCTTCACGTCAGATGGCCAAAGTGTGGGAGCTTCAGCATCAGCATGAACACGCTGGGCCCTGCCCGGTGACAGCTCACATACCAATGTCATCTGCTCAGCCAGCGCTGTGAATAAACACAGACACCAGAGGAGACGTGAGCTTCTGACGACCGAGGGCAGGGGCCTCGGTTCCTCGCCAGGCTGTCCACCACAAAAGATGTCCTGCTGGAGAACTGGAGGCTGGCACGAGTCCTGACCGCAGGTCCGAGGGTCACTCCTGGAGTGTTAGGGCGCCAAGAGAGGCCCTTAAAGGCATCGAGGTCTCATCCAAGTATTCTTGTTCTTCCAGAAATATTCACCAAGGCTCAGAGAAGGAAAGACCTTCGTCAGGCTCACACAGTAACCTGGCAATGGGACCAAGCCTGGAGCTCCTGTTTTTTCCAGGTGCTGCATTCCTGATGCAGATGATCAGGTTTCAGTGCGAAGCAAACAGCAGGTGGGAGGGACTTGGTTAGTCACCGTGTGCTGGCCCTGAGGGTCACTGGAGCTTTCACCCGGGGCACGCAATTAGCACCTTAATCCCCCTTAATCCAGCCTCTCACTGCCCGAAGGCCCTAGGCCACAGGCCGAGGATTAGAAAAAAACCCCCTCTCCACCAAGGCCCTGAAACTGGAGATGAAATGGCTCACAGAGGTGGTCTGATTTAGTTCCCTCAGTCACGCCAAGTACCCAGCACCCCCTGGGACCAGTTCCAAGAACCTGTGAGCTCAGTGAGGGCAGGCCCCGTGGAGGCAGAGGGAGGTGAACGGGCTGCGAAAGGATGGACCAAGTGCAAAGCCGGCCCAGGTACACAGTGGCATGATCTTTCAGTCACTGGCAGCTCTGTTGTGTTGTTGTTGCCCAGCCACTAAGTCGTATCCAACTCTTTGTGACTCCATGGACTGCAACGTGCCAGGCTTCCCTGTCCTTCAGAATCTCCCGGAGTTTGCTCAGATTCATGTCCATTGAGTCGATGAGGCCGTCCAACCATCTCGTCCTCTGCCGCCCTCTTCTCCTCTTGCCCTCAGTCTTCCCCAGCATCAGGGCTTTTTCCAGTGCATCAGCTCTTCACGTCAGATGGCCAAAGTGTGGGAGCTTCAGCATCAGCATCAGTCCTTCCAATGAATATTCAGGGTTCAAAAGTATTATTTACCTCCCTCTCAAGGCTGTCTCTGTGAGCTTCTGCTCAGTGGGTCCAGTCTGTCCCTTCTGCAGACCTGGGTAGAGGAGGTGGCCCAACTCACCCCGTTTGTGAAACTGCAGAGCTAGACAGGAAGCCCGATCTGCATGCCGCGCACCCAGGGATCTGTCCTCTGGCTTATCCCCATTAGGGGGAGAAAGAGAAAACCGATGAAGAGCGAGGGCCCCTCCGCCTGGCACTCTTGGGTGAATCCCCCTGTCGCTGCGAGGTCTGAGCAGAGAACAGAACAGACTGGGACCCTGCTTGCCTGGAACTGATGTCCTGGGTAGGGAGTCAGACACTTCAGTTCAGTTCAAACGCTCAGTCATGTCCGACTCTTTGCAAGTCAGACAGGCTATGGCTCAATAAAGGAGGTAGTTTGAGGAAATGGCAGCGTTAAGAAGAAAACATAGACTGAGGATGGGACAGTCAAGGACCCAGGGCAGCATGACCTCTTGGGAAGGGTGCATGGTGCACTGAAGGCTGAATGAGGACACGGAGGCAAGCATGGGGAAATCTAAGGAGAGGGAACAGCGCGTGCAAGGTCTCTTGCAAGAACAAGCTTAGTGTGGCTGAGAAAGAGAAAAGCAAGGATGGACAGGACAGCGTGAATGAGGGGAAAAGGGGAAGGAGATAAAATCTAGGAGGTGACTGTGGTCAGAGCCACAGTGTATTGCTCTGGAGTAAAGATTAAATCATGGAGGGCTTCTCTAGTGGTCCAGGGGTTAAGAATCTGTCTGCTAAAAAAAAGAAAAAACGAATCCGCCTTCTAATGCAGAGGACATGGGTTCAAGGCCCGGTTTGGGAAGCCTCTACCTGCCTTTGAAGTGTGGTCCTGGTGAAGACTCTTGAGAGTCCCTGGGACTGCCCGGAGATCAAACCAGTCAATCCTAAAGGAAATCAGAAGGACTGATGCTGAAGCTGAAGCTCCAATACTTAGGCCACCTGTGGGAAGAGACAACTCCTTGGGAAAGACTCTGATCCTGGGGAAAATAGAAAGCAAAGGAGAGGAGTGCAGAGGACGAGATGGACAGCAGAGCCATGACAGAGCGGGAGTCACAGCATTGTGGTGAGACTACTGGTACAGACACTCCCACGCAGTGTTGCTCGGAGGGGGTCCCTCGGCAACTCTGGGGAATCATAGGGTAGAGGAGGTGGCCCAACTCACCCGTTTGTGAAACTGCAGAGCTAGACAGGAAGCCCGATCTGCATGCCGCCAGGGATCTGTCCTCTGGCTTATCCCCATTAGGGGAGAAAGAAAACCGATGAAGAGCGAGGGCCCCTCCGCCTGGCACTCTTGGGTGAATCCCCCTGTCGCTGCGAGGTCTGAGCAGAGAACAGAACAGACTGGGACCCTGCTTGCCTGGAACTGATGTCCTGGGTAGGGAGTCAGACACTTCAGTTCAGTTCAAACGCTCAGTCATGTCCGACTCTTTGCAAGTCAGACAGGCTATGGCTCAATAAAGGAGGTAGTTTGAGGAAATGGCAGCGTTAAGAAGAAAACATAGACTGAGGATGGGACAGTCAAGGACCCAGGGCAGCATGACCTCTTGGGAAGGGTGCATGGTGCACTGAAGGCTGAATGAGGACACGGAGGCAAGCATGGGGAAATCTAAGGAGAGGGAACAGCGCGTGCAAGGTCTCTTGCAAGAACAAGCTTAGTGTGGCTGAGAAAGAGAAAAGCAAGGATGGACAGGACAGCGTGAATGAGGGGAAAAGGGGAAGGAGATAAAATCTAGGAGGTGACTGTGGTCAGAGCCACAGTGTATTGCTCTGGAGTAAAGATTAAATCATGGAGGGCTTCTCTAGTGGTCCAGGGGTTAAGAATCTGTCTGCTAAAAAAAAGAAAAAACGAATCCGCCTTCTAATGCAGAGGACATGGGTTCAAGGCCCGGTTTGGGAAGCCTCTACCTGCCTTTGAAGTGTGGTCCTGGTGAAGACTCTTGAGAGTCCCTGGGACTGCCCGGAGATCAAACCAGTCAATCCTAAAGGAAATCAGAAGGACTGATGCTGAAGCTGAAGCTCCAATACTTAGGCCACCTGTGGGAAGAGACAACTCCTTGGGAAAGACTCTGATCCTGGGGAAAATAGAAAGCAAAAGGAGGAGGGGAGGGCAGAGGACGAGATGGACAGCAGAGCCATGACAGAGCGGGAGTCACAGCATTGTGGTGAGACTACTGGTACAGACACTCCCACGCAGTGTTGCTCGGAGGGGGTCCCTCGGCAACTCTGCAAGGACCTGCAACTGTGATCAAATACAACAGGAAACTTCGTGATTTCTGTCTAAGCCCAACCACCCAGAGGGGGCCTTGTCTGCAGCTCTCCTGGGAGCACTGACTCCTACGCGAGATCCACAGGTCAGAGGCAGCAGAGAGGGAAGCTTTAGGTTTTGGGAGATTTTGTGAAAGACAGGACCCTGAGCTTCACCTCTTTCCTGGGACCCCTTTCCTTGCTTCAGCATCTTCACTGGGACTCTTCACCTCCTTCCCCTATCAGGCCCGCTGTCCGATTCAGAGATGATAACATCATTCACCCTGGGGTGTAAATGGCACTGTGTCCTCTCCCGTGTTTTATCAAGAGTCAAAGTCCGGAGCCAAAGGAATGCATTTGGAATTGTGTAATTTCAGTCATCAGCTCTCTGGGCGAGGGTGGAATGCCTGAGTCAGCAGGTGGATGGCAGGGCCCTGCTTATAGCCTGGGCTCCTCCCTCCAGGGTGAGCACCTTGTTCTGGGGAGCTATTGATTCCCGCTCAGCACAGGCAGTTGACCCTTGGGAATTCACGGGAGACTCTGGAGAGCACCCGCCTCTGTGCTCACTGCTGAGGTGAAATTCTAGCAGAGGTGGTTGAGGAGGTGGAGTGGCCCTGGGTAGCTGGATAGTCGGAGGACCGTCACCGACCCCATGGCCATGGGTTTGATAGTGAAGGACACTGAGGCACGGCGTGCTGCTGTCCACGGGATCGCAGAGTCAGACACGACCAAGCAACTGAACAACAACAAACCGAGGACCAGGATATCAGTGGAGGATGGTCTATGGAGAAGTCCAGTCCCTTCCAGAAAATTCTGCCTGGGGCAGAAAACTGTCCTGTTCCCTCATTGGCACTGCTTCTGTATCTTTCCCATTTCAGACCAGAAAGGACACATGGGCAATCTCCATGCACTGGCTTTATCTTCCTTCAGGATGATCTAACCTTCAGGAAAAGCCAAGAAACTCAATTCCTGCCTTTGCTTTCTCAATCTGCTTCCAGGAATTTATCCCAAAGAAGTACTTCTAAAGATTGTTTAAAAATCTTGTTTTAACAGAGGTTGATTGTATATATGTAATAGCAGATAGAGGTATACAAGCACCAAATGACAGCTGAATGAGCAAACTCTGGCCCATCCACCAGAAGGAATACTATGAGGAACTTACAAATGACAACTATAAATCTTGTTCAGAAAAAGGATAGCTCTCCTGGGAGCACTGACTCCTACGCGAGATCCACAGGTCAGAGGCAGCAGAGAGGGAAGCTTTAGGTTTTGGGAGATTTTGTGAAAGACAGGACCCTGAGCTTCACCTCTTTCCTGGGACCCCTTTCCTTGCTTCAGCATCTTCACTGGGACTCTTCACCTCCTTCCCCTATCAGGCCCGCTGTCCGATTCAGAGATGATAACATCATTCACCCTGGGGTGTAAATGGCACTGTGTCCTCTCCCGTGTTTTATCAAGAGTCAAAGTCCGGAGCCAAAGGAATGCATTTGGAATTGTGTAATTTCAGTCATCAGCTCTCTGGGCGAGGGTGGAATGCCTGAGTCAGCAGGTGGATGGCAGGGCCCTGCTTATAGCCTGGGCTCCTCCCTCCAGGGTGAGCACCTTGTTCTGGGGAGCTATTGATTCCCGCTCAGCACAGGCAGTTGACCCTTGGGAATTCACGGGAGACTCTGGAGAGCACCCGCCTCTGTGCTCACTGCTGAGGTGAAATTCTAGCAGAGGTGGTTGAGGAGGTGGAGTGGCCCTGGGTAGCTGGATAGTCGGAGGACCGTCACCGACCCCATGGCCATGGGTTTGATAGTGAAGGACACTGAGGCACGGCGTGCTGCTGTCCACGGGATCGCAGAGTCAGACACGACCAAGCAACTGAACAACAACAAACCGAGGACCAGGATATCAGTGGAGGATGGTCTATGGAGAAGTCCAGTCCCTTCCAGAAAATTCTGCCTGGGGCAGAAAACTGTCCTGTTCCCTCATTGGCACTGCTTCTGTATCTTTCCCATTTCAGACCAGAAAGGACACATGGGCAATCTCCATGCACTGGCTTTATCTTCCTTCAGGATGATCTAACCTTCAGGAAAAGCCAAGAAACTCAATTCCTGCCTTTGCTTTCTCAATCTGCTTCCAGGAATTTATCCCAAAGAAGTACTTCTAAAGATTGTTTAAAAATCTTGTTTTAACAGAGGTTGATTGTATATATGTAATAGCAGATAGAGGTATACAAGCACCAAATGACAGCTGAATGAGCAAACTCTGGCCCATCCACCAGAAGGAATACTATGAGGAACTTACAAATGACAAATATAAATCTTGTTCAGACATAGAAACGAATACATGAAGGAAGGGTCAGTGAAAATGCTTGAAAATCAAACTGTATAAGTCTATCAGGTTTTTTTTCTTAAAAGCTCCTCACTGGGCTCCCCTGGTGGTCCAGTGGGTGAAGAGTCTGCCTTGCAGTGCAAGGGGCACCGGTTCAATCCCTGGCCTGGGAAGATCCCACATGCCACGGAGCGGATGGACCTGTGTGTCCAATTATGAGCCAGCGCTCTAGAGTGCATGTACCCAGAGCCAGCGCTCTGCAACGAGAGAGGCCACTGCGATGGGAGGCCCACATAGGCCAAACAGAACAAAGATGGATGAAAAATAAACGATGACTTAGAGGCAAGAAATAAAAAATAAAATAAAATTGGCACTGGAGTGTAAGAAAAAAAAAAACACCTCACTGTGCCCTTGAAAGGCCACCTTCTGGGCTCTGGATTTGACACTGTCCAACATTGTAGTTTCTTCTTAATATTTTTAAAATTAATTTGACTGTGCCAGGTCTCCACTGCAGCATGCTTTTCTCCTAATTGTGGCACGCAAACTTAGTTGTGGTATGTGGGATCTAGTTCCCTAACCAGGGATCAAACCAGGTCCCATGCATTTGGAATTTGGAGTTTTAGCCACTGGACCACCAGGGAAGCCCCTAGATTCTTCTTGTTAATGACTGAATTCAGAGACACATTGCTCCATGTGAACTGGGCCTCATGACAAGGGTTTCCTTTGAGGATGAAGAAAAACAGCCACTGCCAATCTCAATGGACACTTGGCTCTCAGAATCCGTATGTTTCCCATCCTCAGATATGGAGGTGACTGGAGGTCTGTAGATGAAAACTGAAAGAGCTGAAGAAAGATTTTTTAAAAATGGAAATAATGTCTGTCTTCTTCTTTATGGGTCTTTGTGTCCTTAGATAGTGCACTGATAATCAATCCCTATGAAAACATTTTCTAACTTTTAAGTATGGTTCACTATGGGCTTCCCCAGCAGCTCAGTGGTAAAGAATTCACCGGCAATGCAGGAGTCACAGGAGATGCAGGTTCGATCCCTAGGTGGGGAAGATCTCCTGGAGAAGGAAATGGCAACCTGCTCCTGTATTCTCGCCTGGAGAATCCCATGGACAGAGGAGCTGGCGAGCTAGAGCCCACAGGGTCACAAAGAGTCAGACAGGACCAAGGCGACCTAGCACGTATGGTTCAATATAAAACTTGTATTCCCTTTCTTCAGAAAGTAAAGCATCATTTTAATAACTGCTGGTTGCTCGATCCTGCATTCGGTGGTTGGAAGAGAACAATGATTGCTCCCTGGGATTCAGACAAGTGGGGATGGAGTCTTGACCCGGCCTTTCCCTTCCCAGGTTCCTCTGGGAACTGGGCTGCAGAGAAGGAACAGCACAGGCTCTCATGCAAAGGGTGGGAGACCATGTTCTCAGGCAGGCTTGGGGAAACTGTCCATCTGGCCCAAATGGGCTGTCCTGCGAGAAAACCACGCTGCACCCGCAAGGAACAGCCTCAGCTGTATCAGTCAGGGTTCTAGGCAGTGAACAACAAACATTGACTACAGATTGTTGAATAATAACAACTCTCATTGCTGTTCTTTTCATCACTGGTGTCATAGTTGTTCTATGCGGACGCTGGGCTAGGTCTGGCGGTAAGGATTGTCCATACACTATTTCTTTTTTTGTTGTTAAAATTTTTCATTTATTTTTTTGATTTTGGGCTGTGCTGGGCCTTGGTTATTGCACGGGCTTTTCTCGAGTTGAGGCGAGCTGGGGCTGCGCTCCAGCCGCAGTGCGGAGGCTTCTCTTGTTGCAGCGCACGGCTCTAGAGCACAGGCTCGGAAGTTGTGGTGCACAGGCTGAAGTCGCTCTGCAGCACATGGTATCCACCAGGACCAGGGATCGAACCTGTATCTTCTTCTGCATTGGCAGGCAGATTCTTTATCACTCAGCCACCAGGGAAGCCCGGAGGATTTCTTTGTGACCTCTCAATTTGAAAAAGAGGCAAGTCCTCCTTCGTAACAGTGAAGGAATGAGGCTTCAGCAAAGTTGTGCAACTTGCCCCCGGGTCACAGATTCAGGTAGCAATGGTGATGGTTTTCTACACTGGAACGGACTACAAAGCCGGAGGCCTCCATCGTCAGGTGCTAGTCTCCTGCCGACGACGTTCCTTCTGGGCTACAGCAAGAAGCCAACAAACTGGCAACAGAGACTCCATCTTCTGTCAGCCTCTCCTGGCCTTCCTACTTCAAAGCAATTTCCAGAAAGCAGGCTCAAGGTGGCTGTTGACGTTCCCACCAGCAGAACCATGGAGCTAGTTTCCCAGCAGCCACAGGAGCTGGCAAGAAGCAGAAACACTCTCATGGCCTCAGGAAACATCTGCAAGTCCTCAAGGAGGCAAGACCCGGGACTTTATCGCCTTTCCAGAGAAGATAGTGGGTCGGGCCGTCTGCAGCGATTGGACAAACGTACCGTCTTTACTTTCCAGGCCAGGTTTCTCCAAATGGAACAATTCACTCGTAACTACATTTTTAAGATGGGGCTCTTGGGGCTTGAGCAGAGCCCGTACTCGACAGTGGGGTCAGTCCTGATATCAAAGCTACCACCTGCCTCCCAGGGCTCACGTGCAGTGAGGGGTGGTGACAAGCACACGTGCAAGCCTAGGTGACGGGGCAGGAGAGGGATGTGGGGAAAGGGGGAAAGTATGACTCTGAAGTCAGAAAGATCTGTTTCTTCATATCCCAGTTGTGTGACTTCAGGCAAATTTCCTAACCTCCCTAGGCTGTTGCTTCATCTGAAAGATACGTAAATAATGGTATTTGTTTTGCATAATTCCCAGGAGGATGAAAAGGACGAAATACATCAATATTGAAAACACACCTAGCACCTAGTGGTGGCTCACTGAATGATCGTGATTCGTATTAATATTACAAGTATTATTGTAAAGCTTTAGGTGTGTTAGTCACTCAGTCATGTCTGACTCTTTGCAATCCCATGGACGGTAGACTGCCAGACTCCTTTGTCCACGGAATTCTCCAGGCAAGAATACTGGAGTTGGTTGCCATTTCCTACTCCAGGGGATCTTCCCGACCCGGGGATTGAACCCAGGTCTCCTGCACTGCAGGCAGATTCTTCACCGTCTGAGCTACCAGGGAAGCCCAAAGGCTCTTGGAGTGGCAAATATAAGTGGTTTTTTTTTTTAAGGAGAAAACACAGAAGGGATTTTTAAGGTGGTTTTTGACATAAAAGTAGGAGTTTGTTGAGTGACTAGTGGGCAGGAAGGATTTTTTAGTTAGAAGCAACAGTGAGGGCAGCTTTGTGAAGGAGAATGGGGTGTTCAGGCAGCATGAGAGGACCAATTAGGAACTACTGAAATATTACTATCCAGAGATAAGGGAAGGGCAAGATAAGGTTTAGGGCAAGATGATGCCCTGAAATCCCCTTTCAACTGTCCTCAAATAAAGGACCCTAATTGACTTCGTGGGAATGCATAAACCAGAGTTCTTACAACCCATGCTATCTGAAGTGAGGTGGCCTCCTTACCTCTGGCTGGCCAGTCTACAGAGAATTAATGAAGCTGAGAACTTCCTCTAGGCGTCCAAGTGTCTGCTTCCCCTTCTCTGGAGTTACAGAGGCTTGGATTTGACTCCTGGTAGCGCCAGTTTCCTCACCGTATAACCTTGGCATCCTCCTCTGGTGGTTCACTAGTGAAGAGTCCTCCTGCAATTGTAAGAGCCGCAGGAGACGCAGGTTCGATCCCTGAGTCGGGAAGGTCCCCTGGGGGAGGGCATGGCTGCCCACTCCAGTATTCTTGTCTGGAGGATTCTGTGGACAGAGGCACTTGGTGGGTTACAGTACACGGGGTCACAAAGAGTGGGACACAACTGAAGTGACTTAGCCTGCATGTGCATAACCTTGGCAAGCCATTTGTCTCTCTACCTTCTCAGTTTTGTTATCAGAAACAATGGAAATAACGAGGGGCTTCCCCTGGTGATCCAGTGGGTAAGGACACCACCTTGTAGTGCAAGGGGTGTCGGTTCAATCCCCGGCCTGGGAAGATCACACGTGCTGCGGAGCGACTGGACCGATGTGTCCAGTTGCCGAGCTGGAGCTCTGGAGCGCATGCGCCCAGAGCCAGTGCTCTGTGACAACAGAGGCCACCGCGATGGGAGGCCCACACGGGCCAAAGAACAAAGACGGATGAAAATAGATAAATGAAAGAGCAATAGAAGTGGCCCGCCCGCTCCCCTCCCTCCCCAACCCGACCCCCGCCCAAAATAAATAAATAAATAAATCTATAAAAAAAACAAAAAGAAAGAAACAATGGAGATAATGATACAATACGTAGAAGTCCTTACACACGGTCTAAGCTTCTGACACACAGCGGGGACCCTGCTTCCAAGAGAAAGGGGCTACTCCAACACCTGAACTTATTACAGAATCAGGCAGGACTGATGTATTCCTGGGGAATTCTCGCGGTCTCCACCACCATAAACAGCGAAAAAGACAAATACATCAAAGTGGTTAATTCTTTTTTTAAGATTTTTTTTTGAGGTAGACTGTTTTAAAAGTCTTTATTGAATTTGTTACAATATTGCTTCTGTTTTTTGTTTTGTTTTTTTGACCAGGACCCATGTGGGATCTCAGCTCCCTGGCCAAGGACTGGACCCACACGCCCTATATTGGAAGGTGACGTCTTAACCAGTGGGCTGCCAGGGATGTCCCCAAATGGTACATTTTAGATATTGCTTTGCAACTTCCTTCAATGAATAATAGATCATGTCACTAGAGATTTTCCTCATTCTTTTTTTAGTTCGATAGAATTCACATTTGATAAATTTCACTCTTTTAAAAAAACTGCAGTATTTATGTTTTAACTCTTGGTCTCTTTTATTTGTTTTCCATTCATTTATTTTTTATCCATCTTTATTCTTTGGCCTGAGTGGGCCTCCCATTGCAGTGGCCTCTCTCATTGCAGAGCACCGGCTCTGGGCGTATGCGCTCCAGAGCTCCAGCTCATAATTGGACACACCGGTTCAGCCACTCCGCGGCATGTGGGATCTTCCCAGGCCAGGGCTCGAACCGGTGCCCCTTGCACTGCAAGGCGTACTCTTTACCCACTGCACCACGAGGGAAGTCCTGTATTATTTATTTTTAATTGAAGGATCATTGCTTTACAATGTTGTGTTGGTTTCTGTCATACAGCAACATACATCAGACATAAATATACATATATCCCCTCATTCCTAAGCCCCCCTCCAACCTCCCCTGCAATTTGTTTTATCTCTGGTCCTGCAGCATGGTATGTGAAGATCTGAGTTCCTTGACCAGGGATTGAACCTGTGCCACCTGCAGTGGAAGCTGGAAGCCCTAACCACTGCACTGCCAGAGAATTCCTAAGCCCACTCTCTTAAAGTGTACAGTTCAGTGGGTTTTAGTATATTCACAAGATTGTGCAACCATCATTACTCTCTAATTCCAGGACAATTTCGTCATCCCCCAAAGGAACCCGCCGTTGTTGTTTAGTCGCTAAGTCATGTCCAGCTCTCTGCTCCCCCGTAACTGCAGCAAGACAGGCTTCCCTGTCCTTCACTCTCTCCCTGAGTTGCCTCAAACTCATGTGCATTGAGTCAGCGACGCCATCCAACCACCTCATCCTCCGTTGCCCCTCTTCTCCTCTTGCCCTCAATCTTTCCCAGCATCAGGGTCTTCTCCAGTGAGTCGGCTCTTTGCATCAGTGGCTAAAGGATTGGAGCTCACAGCCATCAGCAATCATCCCCTGTTCTCCCCCTCATCACCCCCAGGAACGACTTAGCTAATTTTCTGTCTGTATGGATTTGCCTTTTCTAGATGATTTCCCTATAAATGGAATCATTGAAAGCCTTCTGTTCCCGACTTCTTTCACTTAGCATAATATGTTCAAAATTTACCTATGTTGTAGAATTTCATTCCTTTTTGTGGTTGAATGCGATCCCTGGTATGGATGTTATGTCACATCCTATCGTGTTGTTGCCATTATTTAGTCACCCAGTCGTACCTGACTCTCTGCAACCCCATGGATTACATTGAGTTTATTTATTCATTGTTTGATGGACATTTGGATAGTCCTTTCTGGTTATTATGAATCATTCCCATTCATTTTTTCCCTTTTTTTTTTTTTTAAAATTTATTTATTTGGCTGTGCTGGGTCTTAGTTGTAGTACGTGGGATCTAGCTCCCTGACCAGGGCTCGAACCCAGGCCCCCTGCACTGGAGGCCAGGCGTCTCAGTCACTAGGGCACCAGAGAAGCCCCCATTCCCACTCTTTTTAATGCACAGTACTCTATCGACTTGGTCCTTTTATACAGTTCATGAGGTTCTCACGGCAAGTACGCTGGGGTGGTTTGCCATTCCCTCCTCCAGTGGATCACATTCTGTCTCAACTCTCTGCTATGATCCGTCTGTCTTGGATGGCCCTGTGTGGCATGACTCAGAGCTTCGTTGAGTTACAAAGGCCGCTTCGCCACACCTAGGCAATGATCTGTGAAGGGGATCACAAACCAGTCAATCTTATGGGAAATCAACCCTGAATAGTCACTGGAAGGACTGATGCTGAAGCTGAAGCTCCAATATTTCGGTCATCTGATGTGAACAGATGATTCACTGGAAAAGTCTGATGCTGGGAAGGACTGAGGGCAGAAAGAGAAGAAGGTGTCAGAGGACGAGATGGCTGGACAGCATCATCCATGCAATGGACATGAACTTGGGCAAACTCTGGGCGATGGTGAGGGACAGGGAGGCCTGGTGTGCCGCCGTCCACGGGGTCGCAAAGAGTCAGACACGACTGGGGGACTGAGCAATCACCACAGATTCTATCAACTGGATGGAACGTAGCTTATTTAAGCACTTCCTACTTAAGAATCGTTCTGGTCTTGGAACTCCTCGGTGGTCCAGTGGTTAAGACTCTGTTCTTCCAATGCAGGGAGCGGGGGTTCAGTTCCTGGTTGGGGAACTAAGATCCTGTATGCCACATGGTGTGGCCAAAAACTAAATAAGAAACTTTTAAAAACAAATAGTTCCAGCCTCTCCCATTGTTGGCTAGTGCAAAGTGATAATGCAAAAAAAGTGTCATCACAACATCCTTCTGGTCTTCCATAAGAGGTAGTCAAAACTTACCCCATTTCCTAAGGAACTTATTCAGCTGAAGCAAAAGGTTATATTAACAAAGATATTAATTGCAGCAATTTTTACAGTAACACAAAATGGAACTACTTAAAGACTCCACAGTAAGGAGCTATTCTTCTTCTTCTTATTATTTTTTTTTTTGGCGGGGGTGGGGAGGGAGAAGGGATGGGGAGGGAGGGGGTGGGCGAGCCACTTCCACTGGTCTTTCATTTGTCTAGTTTCATCCATCTTTGTTCTTTGGCCCATGTGGGCCTCCCATCGCGGTGGCATCTGTTGTCGCAGAGCACTGGCTCTGGGCACATGCGCTCCAGAGCTCCAGCTCAGTAACTGGACACATCGGTCCAGCCGCTCCGCGGCACGTGGGATCTTCCCAGGTCAGGGATCGAACCAGCGCCCCTTGCACTGCAAGGTGGTGTCCTTACCCACTGGACCACCAGGGAAGCCCGTAAGGAGCTATTCTGATGAATTCTATTATTTGATGAAATAGTATACAATCAGTAAAAATGGTAAGTATGGAACAACAAGTGAATTGCTAATGATGATCTTAAAATTTAAAAAGTACCACAAAATGCAAAAATAGCATCACTTGCCCACATTGGTACTCAAACTGTAAGATATGGGGCTGGGAAGCACACCCATGCCCTCTGGCCTCAAGTGTCCCACCTCTGCCAGGTCACCAGGATGAACAGGATCTGGGCTTGCTCGATAAGGAGGGAGCTGGGGATCACTGCTATCCCCACTACTGAGGTGCCATGAGAAGACCTCTCATAGGAGAAGGGAGTGCTTTTCTCCCAAGTGACAGTGGAGCAGCAGTCACACTGCCCTCTCTAGATATAAGGTCCCTACGCCTTAGGTCGTCAGAGGGTGGGTCGTAGCTGGCTATGAAACCGTGATGAGAATCATGGATCAAGGCCCTCCTGAGGTTGGGGAAGCAGTCATTCGTGAAGGTAATGGGTGACCTTCTAGGATGGTAACGTGTGGCCCTCTGGCCTTCTCGTGCACTGTGCTGGAGTCTTGCTTGCATTCAGTATCTGGGACAAAGGCTGCGTTGTGCCACCTGACACTGTGCTGTCCAGAGCAGTCATTCTCCAGACATTCCGCTGAGCAATTGTGAGTGTATTCAGCCCAACCAGTCATGTGACTCTCTTTAATGTACGCTTTCTATTGTCGTGATCATGTACACGACAATCACTGCCATTAAGAATATAATGCAGGGCTTCCCTGGTGGTCCAGTAGGCAAAGAGTCCACCCTGCAGTGCAAGGGGCACCGGTTCGATCCCTGGCCCGGGAGGATCCCACATGCCGTGAAGCGGCTGGACCTGTGTGCCCAATTACGAGCCAGCGCTCTGGAGCACATGCACCTAGAGCCGGTGCTCTGCAGCAAGAGGGGCCACGGCGATGGGAGGCCCATACAGGCCAAAGAATAAAGATATAAAGAAAGCAAATATATAAAAAACCAATAAAAGAGGCCCCCCCCAAAAAAAAACTAAAAAAAAAAGAATACAATGTAGCTACAGCACAGACTCCAAGTGGGAGAATGAGTGGGGAAGTGATGGACTGGGGCTTTGGGATTTGCAGAGGCAGACCGCTATCTACAGAACAGATAAACAACAGGCCCTACTGTATAGTCCACATCCTGTGACAAACCATAATGGAAAAAAGAATACGTAAGTATCTATTGGGTTAAATCCCACAAGCAAAATCTGCATGGTACTTAAACTGTAAGATATGGGGCTGGGAAGCACACCCATGCCCTCTGGCCTCAAGTGTCCCACCTCTGCCAGGTCACCAGGATGAACAGGATCTGGGCTTGCTCGATAAGGAGGGAGCTGGGGATCACTGCTATCCCCACTACTGAGGTGCCATGAGAAGACCTCTCATAGGAGAAGGGAGTGCTTTTCTCCCAAGTGACAGTGGAGCAGCAGTCACACTGCCCTCTCTAGATATAAGGTCCCTACGCCTTAGGTCGTCAGAGGGTGGGTCGTAGCTGGCTATGAAACCGTGATGAGAATCATGGATCAAGGCCCTCCTGAGGTTGGGGAAGCAGTCATTCGTGAAGGTAATGGGTGACCTTCTAGGATGGTAACGTGTGGCCCTCTGGCCTTCTCTTTACTGTGCTGGAGTCTTGCTTGCATTCAGTATCTGGGACAAAGGCTGCGTTGTGCCACCTGACACTGTGCTGTCCAGAGCAGTCATTCTCCAGACATTCCGCTGAGCAATTGTGAGTGTATTCAGCCCAACCAGTCATGTGACTCTCTTTAATGTACGCTTTCTATTGTCGTGATCATGTACACGACAATCACTGCCATTAAGAATATAATGCAGGGCTTCCCTGGTGGTCCAGTAGGCAAAGAGTCCACCCTGCAGTGCAAGGGGCACCGGTTCGATCCCTGGCCCGGGAGGATCCCACATGCCGTGAAGCGGCTGGACCTGTGTGCCCAATTACGAGCCAGCGCTCTGGAGCACATGCACCTAGAGCCGGTGCTCTGCAGCAAGAGGGGCCACGGCGATGGGAGGCCCATACAGGCCAAAGAATAAAGATATAAAGAAAGCAAATATATAAAAAACCAATAAAAGAGGCCCCCCCCAAAAAAAAACTAAAAAAAAAAGAATACAATGTAGCTACAGCACAGACTCCAAGTGGGAGAATGAGTGGGGAAGTGATGGACTGGGGCTTTGGGATTTGCAGAGGCAGACCGCTATCTACAGAACAGATAAACAACAGGCCCTACTGTATAGTCCACATCCTGTGACAAACCATAATGGAAAAGAATATGAAAAAGAATACGTACGTATCTATTGGGTTGGCCAAAAAGTTCCTTCAGGGTTTTCCACACCATCTTATGGAAAAACCCAATACAACCAGTGCACTCCATAGAGCCCAACAGAACTGAATCACAGAAACAAACACAACATTGTAAATCAACCATACTTCCATGAAATACATTTTAAAAAATACAGTGTCTCAAAACCAATGATGAACATGCAGCCTGTGAAATACTAATGGGAAAAAGGAGCCCCAACGGAGGATGTTGGCTGCATTTGTGCAGTTGTGATTTTTTGAACTTATTTTTTTAGTTGGAGGAAAATTGCTTTACCATGTTCTGATGATGCCTGCCGTACAATACCACACATCAGCCACAGTTATACACATATCACCTCCTTCCTGAGTCTCCCTCCTCCCCCCCCAGGCCACCCCTCTAGATCATCACAGAGCACCGGACTGGGCTCCCTGGGCGATACATTAACAGCAACTTCTCACCAGTTACCCGGTGTACACATGGTAGGGTACACATGTCTGCTTTTTCCATTCATCCCGCGCTCTCCTCTTTCCCTCACGGTGCCCACAAGTCCCTTCTCTACCTCTGCATCTCCATTCCTTCCCTGCAAATGTGATTTTTGTTCTGAGTTCTACCAATACATTTTGATTATATTGATTATCTATGATATTTTAGGTTATAAGTAATAATACATAACAACCGATTACAAGTGTTATTTCTAAACATTCTAAGTTGAAAATGTGCTAAAGATATAATTTTTGTGAAATTCAAGTTTATAGGAAGGAATAGAAAAGACTTTATGGTATTCTGTGAAAGGCAGGGTGGCTTCCAATCAGCTCCATGAATTGTGAACGGAGCCAAACTGTCCCCAGTCTTTGGAGGAGGTTTGAGGTTGTGTTTGTTAGGGTCTCAGCTAATCTGCTGTACCAAAGAGACTCTAAACTAGAGTGGCCTAAGCATGATGAAATTCACTTCTCTTAAAAACAGGTCAACTGGGCTTCCCTGGTGGTCCAGTGGGTGGGGACACCGCCTTGCAGTGCAAGCGGCGCCGGTTCGATCCCTGACCTGGGAAGATCCCACGTGCCGCGGAGCGGCTGGACCGATGTGTCCAATTACGGAGCAGGAGCTCTGGAGCGCATGCGCCCAGAGCCAGTGCTCTGTGACAGCAGAGGCCACTGCGATGGGAGGCCCACACGGGCCAAAAAACAAAGATGGATGAAAATAGACAAATGAAAGACCAATAGAAGTGGCCCACTCACCCCCTCCCTCCCCAACCGTACTCCCCGCCCCGAAAAAAAAAAAAATAACAGGTCAACCAAGGCTTCCCGGGTGGCTCAGTGTAAAGAATTCGCCAGCCAAGGCAAGGGATATGTGATCCATCCCTGATCCTATGTGCCCCGGAGGAGCTAACCCGTTCGTCACAACCGGGCCTGTGTGGTGGAGCCTGGGAGCCGTAACGACTGAGCCTGCACGCTGCCCCTACGGAAGCCCGTGTGCACCAGAGCCTGTGCTCTGCAGCTGGAGGGCAGTCCCTACTCCCCACAACCAGAGAACAGCCCACGCAGCAACCGAGACCCAGCATATCCGAAAGTAAATAAATAAATAAAATTATTAACAACAGCAACGACCAAAAAAAACAGGTGAGGCAGGCTGGGTGGATGAGCCTGCTCTGAATAGGTACAAGGTTCCCTGCTCCCCTGCCATCCTCTTGGGGATCATCATCTGCTTAATCAAAGCTGGGTTGCTACTCCTGGGAACAAGGAAGGGGCCAACAGCTAAAATAAGGAGCTTAAGATGGAGATGATGCAGAAAAGGTACACATTCCTTCCTTTTATAACCTACTCGCCCAGACTTCATGGCCACGTCCATGGCAAGGCTCAGAAATGGAGTCTCTACTCTGCCTCGAAAGAGAGAAAAGAGGGACTTGGGGGAAGAACTAGTGATCAGTTGGAGAGATTTCTTTAAAGAAAAGCATAGGGCTTCCCTGGTGGTCCAGTGGGTAAGGACACCGCCTTGCAGTGCAAGGGCCGTCGGTTCGATCCCTGACGTGGGAAGATCCCATGTTCCGTGGAGCGGCTGGACTGGTGTGTCCAACTACCAAGTCAGTGCTCTGGAGTGCATGCGCCCAGAGCTGGTGCTGTGACAAGAAAGGCCACTGCGATGGGAGGCCCACACGGGCCAAAGAACAAAGATGGATGAAAATAGATAAACAAATGAAAGACCAATAGAAGTGGCCAAAAAAAAAAAAAAAAAACCACAGAAAAGAAAAGCGTAATAGAATTATATCACAGTCCCATAACACAACCACTGACATTTCTCTATGGTTTCTTCCACACTTGATATGTACATATCTTTTTGCAAAGCTGTAAAAACAGTGTGTCTACAATTTTATACTCTACCAGAATAAAACAGCATGATCAAAATAAATGATATACTATTTTTCAGCTGCAACATCAACAAAGATTTTTTTTAACCACAGTAGCCAACAATGGGGAAACGATGGAGAAATAGTCACTCTCAAATGTGACAAATTTGTGTGTCCAATTAGGAGCCAGTGCTCTGCAGCGCATGCGCCCAGAGCCAGTGCTCTGCAACAAGAGAGGCCACTGCCATGGAAGGCCCACATAGTGCAATGAATAAAGATGGATGAACATAAATAAATAAAAAACCAATAAAAAAAAAGGCCAAGATTTAAAAAAGAATAATTAAAAAAAGAAACTTTGAGATATCTTTTTAAAAATCATGCTTTTGTAGAATACTAATGATATGAAAATTTGGATAATATATTAACACTGAGAGAAAAACACATTGCAAAAGAGTATATACTGTCTGTGCTGATGAACACAATCAGTAAACAATCTATAATAGAAATAGAAAAGAGTTTTATCTGAGCCAAACTGAGGACTAGAGTCCAGAAGATAGCCTCTTAGGCTACTCGGAGGAACTGTGCTAGAGAAACATGGGTTTTAGTCCAGTCTTATGTCTTGTCAAAACCAAAGAACATCAAACACCTCAGGGATCTATTTCTTTCAAGATTTCAAAAAAAAGGCAGATCAGCACATACACAGTGACTCAGTATGGCCTTGGGACCCGGGAAGGGAGGCTTATCATCAAAGGAAGGTCAGTATTGGTGCTCCGGGAAGACAGCAGTTAGTCTTTATTTTCAAAGTGGACATCCTTTACTTCTGGTCAATGCAGCCTTTTCTTTAATAATTAAAGCAGATGCACAGTATGTGTCTGATAGGCCACATAGAGGCTCTTTCAGTTAGTGTAAAATTCAAGTTAACTCATGTATAAGACAGAATTATTTACCCATACCTCAATATGTGAAATTTTATTTTATTATCTAATTCTATTTTTTCCACTTAAAGATATCCAGAGATATAAAAAGGGCTTGAAGAATATTCACCAAAATGTTAACAGTGGTTCTTGTGGGTGAGTGATATAAGCTGTGATTTTTTACTTCCTTCTTTCTTCTCTTTAGCAATTTTTTCATTTTGGGCAATGCATATATGTAATGTTGGGCTTCCCAAGTGGCGCTAGTGGTAAAGAGCCCATCAGCGCAGGAGATGTAAGAGATGTGGGTTCCATTCTTGGGCCAGGAAGATCCCCTGGAAAAGGAAATGGCAACCTACCCCAGTATTCTTGCCTGGAAAATCCCATGGACAGAGGAGCCTGGTGGGCCACGCTCCATAGAGTCGCAAAGAGTTGGACATGACTGAAGCGACTTAACACTCACGCACGTATGTTATGTTTATAATAAAGGTAACATTGACTCAGGGGCTTCCCTGGTGGTCCAATGGGTAATGACACGGCCTTGCAGTGCAGGCGGCACCAGTTCGATCCCTGGCCTGGGAGGACCCCATGTGCTGTGGAGCAGCTGGACTGACGTGTCCAACTACTGAGCCAGCGCTCTGGAGCGCATGCACCCAGAGCCGGTGATCTGCAGTGAGAGAGGCCACTGCGATGGGAGGTCCACACAGGCCAGAGAACAAAGATGGATGAAAATGAATAAATGAAGGACCAATAGAAGTGACCGAAAAAAAAAAAACAACATTGACTCAGATGCTGCTGTTGTTGTTCAGTCACTAAGCCATGTCCGACTCCTTGCAGCTCCATGGACAGCAGCATACCAGGCTCCTCTCCTTCACTATCTCCTGCAATCAGCCCAAATTCACGTTCATTGAGTCACTGATGCTACCTTAGCCTCCGCCACTCTCTTCTCCTGCCCTCGATCTTTCCCAGTATCAGGGTCTTCTCCAATATGTTGGCTCTTTGCATCAGGAGGCCAAAGTATTGGAGCGTTGGCTTCAGCATCAGTCCTTCCAATGAATATGCACTGAGTTAGGATCCACCTGCTATGCATGGTAACGAGGCACTATTTATAATCCTACAGCAATATTATGAGATGGCTACAATCAACCTCATTTACAGATGAGACAACTGAGAATCAGAGAGATGAAGTGAATTTCCCAAGATTACACAGAAAATTTAGGGGCAGAGCTATTTGCCAAAGCATGTCTCTCTTTCCTTAAGCCTGGGGTCCTGTATCCTACACAGAGCTTCACCCTCCAACACCCATTCATCCCAAAGCGTAAATAAAAGCCTGGAACTTGAGATGTTTGGACCTAAGCAGACTTACTGAATTTACTGGGATGGTGCCCGGGAATCTTGTTGTTTTTTTAAAAAAATAAGTTGTCAGGTTTAACTTGAAATTACCTGTTAGAATCCTCTGTTTTTAATAAGACCCTTATATCCTCCTACCTATGCAACAGTGTAGGACCACTGCCTTCATCTGCAGCCTGGAAACCTATGTACACCCTTCCAGGGAAAAGGAATTATCCCCAGGCGCCAATCCTCAATGTCCACTAGGGGGGCAGTATAGGCCAATGGGTCTTGAAGGAAGGACTTAGCCATGACATTCATTTATTCATTCATTCATTCACTCAGGGGACCGTTAGGGCCTCCAGGTGTCCAGCATTGGGCTGGACAATGGTGGGTGAGTCCCATCACTCTCTGCTGTTTAAAAACTGGGAAAGCTGCTCTGGAGAAATGTGGTCGGTAGGGGTCATCATATTTTGCAGTTTCTCTCATCAAATACTAGAGTCTGTGTTTTAACCCTTGATTCTGGTCTGGCCTCATAATTTGCTTTGACCAAGAGAACATGGAGGAAATAGCTTGTGGTGTTCCAGAGCCTTGACCTCAAGGCCTTCCTGGTTGTACCTTTGTTTTTTGGAAGGCTCCGTCATGGAGAATGGAAACTGGGGTCAAAGACCATGCGGAGAGGGTTAGCTGCCCCCGCTGACGTGTGGTGGGGCCATCTTGGACCATGCATCCCCGGACCAGCCACGATCTCATCACAGCTACCCAGTCGACCCACTGAAGTATGAGAAATAATTAATCAGTGTTATTTTAAGTCACTAGGTTTCTCTATTATACAGCAATAGAGAACAGATAGAAACAAAAATGTATAGGGAATTCTTCATTTATTTGACAACTATTTTCTGAGTGCCTACTCTGAGCCAAGTATTATATTACCCCAGGCATTGAGGGTTTGTATCTTGTTGAATAAGATTGGCGAAGTTCCCAGCCTTGACTGGAAGAAGACAGACAATTCATAAATAGACTAATACATGGATCATTTCAGATGGTGATACGTGCTGAAAAGAAAAAAAGCTTTGAGTTCAAAACTGATTGGAGGAGTTTTCCCCTTCCCCTGGTGGTCCAGTGGGTAAGGACATCGCCTTGCAGTGCAAGGGGCGCGGGTTCGATCCCTGGCCTGGGAAGATCCCACGTGCCGCGGAGCGGCTGGACCGATGTGTCCAATCACCGAGCCGGAGCTCTGGAAAGCATGCGCCCAGAGCCGGTGCTCTGCAACGACAGACGCCACTGCGATGGGAGGCCCACAGGAGCCAAAAGAACAAAGACAGATGAAAATCAATAAATGAAAGACCAATAGAAGTGGCCCGCCCGCTCCCCTCCCTCCGCAACCCGACCCCCACCCAAAATAAATAAATAAATAATTCTTTAAAAAAAAAACCCAACTGGGGTTGGGCGTGGGGGTGGCTAGGGGACAGAGTGGTCAAGCAACTCTCTAGGAAGGTGATATTTGAAGATACTCCTAAGTCCTAAGCCCTGGGAAAGGGAATGGCTACCTACCCCAGTATTCTTGTCTGGAGAATTCTCTCATCAAATACTAGAGTCTGTGTTTTAACCCTTGATTCTGGTCTGGCCTCATAATTTGCTTTGACCAAGAGAACATGGAGGAAATAGCTTGTGGTGTTCCAGAGCCTTGACCTCAAGGCCTTCCTGGTTGTACCTTTGTTTTTTGGAAGGCTCCGTCATGGAGAATGGAAACTGGGGTCAAAGACCATGCGGAGAGGGTTAGCTGCCCCCGCTGACGTGTGGTGGGGCCATCTTGGACCATGCATCCCCGGACCAGCCACGATCTCATCACAGCTACCCAGTCGACCCACTGAAGTATGAGAAATAATTAATCAGTGTTATTTTAAGTCACTAGGTTTCTCTATTATACAGCAATAGAGAACAGATAGAAACAAAAATGTATAGGGAATTCTTCATTTATTTGACAACTATTTTCTGAGTGCCTACTCTGAGCCAAGTATTATATTACCCCAGGCATTGAGGGTTTGTATCTTGTTGAATAAGATTGGCGAAGTTCCCAGCCTTGACTGGAAGAAGACAGACAATTCATAAATAGACTAATACATGGATCATTTCAGATGGTGATACGTGCTGAAAAGAAAAAAAGCTTTGAGTTCAAAACTGATTGGAGGAGTTTTCCCCTTCCCCTGGTGGTCCAGTGGGTAAGGACATCGCCTTGCAGTGCAAGGGGCGCGGGTTCGATCCCTGGCCTGGGAAGATCCCACGTGCCGCGGAGCGGCTGGACCGATGTGTCCAATCACCGAGCCGGAGCTCTGGAAAGCATGCGCCCAGAGCCGGTGCTCTGCAACGACAGACGCCACTGCGATGGGAGGCCCACAGGAGCCAAAAGAACAAAGACAGATGAAAATCAATAAATGAAAGACCAATAGAAGTGGCCCGCCCGCTCCCCTCCCTCCGCAACCCGACCCCCACCCAAAATAAATAAATAAATAAATCTTTAAAAAAAAAAAAACAACTGGGGTTGGGCGTGGGGGTGGCTAGGGGACAGAGTGGTCAAGCAACTCTCTAGGAAGGTGATATTTGAAGATACTCCTAAGTCCTAAGCCCTGGGAAAGGGAATGGCTACCTACCCCAGTATTCTTGTCTGGAGAATTCTATGGACAAAGGAGCCTGGCGGGCTATAATCCATGTGGTCACAAAGAGTCAGACACGACTGAAGTGACTTAGCACAAGAATGAGCTTAGTCGTAAGAAGCGGGAACTGTCCAGATCTGGAAAGTGTGTTCCAGTGAATTGAACAGACAGGACAAGGGCCGTAAAGAACAGCCTGGAGGCCAGTGGGGCTTTGGTGAACGCAGCATGTACTCATTCAAGGTAACATTTTAGCTTGTGTAAAATCCTTTATATTTCCATGTTCCCATCACTCAAAAAGGGTGAGGTCAGTCACTCCCACTTACAAACCAATGACCTCCAATGGACATACTTCTCAAGAATTTGTCCAGATATGTTTGAAAGTTCTGTTTTCCTGGCTTTAGCATCAACAAACTCTCTTCCACTTTTCTGCCATTCTTAAGGTCTGTAGCGTTCTCTTACGATGTTCAGAACCTGATTTACAAATCTAGATTTCCTCTTCGAAGAATATTGATTTTATTTTATTTTTTTTAAACATTTATTTTATTTATCTTTTGGGGGTGAGGTGGGGAGGGAGGGGGACGGGCGGGCCACTTCCATTGGTCTTTCATTTCTCTATGTTCATCCGTCTTTGTTCTTTGGCCCACGTGGGCCTCCCATCGCAGTGGCCTCTGTCGTCGCAGAGCGCCGGCTCTGGGTGCATGCGCCTCAGAGCTCCAGCTGGGTAATTTGACACATCAGTCCAGCCGCTCTGCGGCACGTGGGATCTTCCCAGGCCAGGGATCGAACTGGCGCCCCTTGCACTGCAAGGCGGTGTCCTTACCCACTGGACCACCAGGGGAAGCCCGAATATTGATTTTAAATCAGATCAAATAAAGGTGGGGTTGCTATGAAGATGGCAAACTAACACTGAGTTTTCTCTTTCTCTACCTCCAAATCCATTCTGGAGAAATTTTTTAAACGAAATGGAAGGATGGAGTCGAGGTACATACAAAATAAAACACAAGAAGAGGCCTGGGGATATGCATATGACTGATCTGGGAACATGCTTGTCTGTGAACAACAGAACTCTGTAAAAACTTTAAAATAAAGAAATAAATATAAATTAAAAAAAAAAAGTGTCCTGTGGGGAGACGTACATCTGTCTGGATCTGGCGTGTGTACCTGAGAGTGGGGAGGGGGCACCTGCGACCTGGAGGAAAGGCGGATGAAGACAAGAAAGGGTAGGCTGGGGGAAAGGCCTGTGAGGTGGAATACTGCCTCACCCAGGTGTGGTCTTGGGATAAACACGGCCTTCCCTTCCCCATTAGAAACCTGCAGTCACAGGAAGCCACACGGGTCAGCCGACCAGGACAGCAAAAAGCCCCAGTGAGGAGAAAATAAACTGGAACCAGAGATTACACACCCCAGGGAGACTGCCTCCTGCCAGGGCTGCTGTTTACTATTTAAGGACAAATCCCAGACTAGAGAATTAATCCCACCAAAAAGGTGGGATTAAATCAGAGGGATCAAGAGTGACTCTGTAGGTCCTGGGGTTCTGTGATCTAGGGCTTATCCCCTCCTCTCTCCTTAAACCCAAAGGGACAGACATAGGCTAGAGCCTGGACTTCAGCCCTTCCCTCTAAAAACACTGCTCTCCGGAGAAGCTGCTGCCCCTGGGGACTGTGAGCTTCTAGACCAAACTAACGAGCCGCCTGAGAAACACAGCCACGGTAAAAGGAGGACAAACATCATCTGAAGCTAGGTGATAGAAGTAAACAGGCCCAGAATAAGCTTGGTAAATATACTTAGGAAAAGAAGTATAAAGCAAGGATAGGAAATGAGTTTTTACAACTTCAATGATACATAATTAACATACAATAAGACACACATGTTGAAAGTTCAGTTTGATGAGTTTGACATAAATTTACGTCTGTGAAATCATCACTATAGTGCTTCCCTGGTGGTCCAGTGGGTAAGGACACCGCCTTGCAGTGCAAGGGGCGCCGGTTCGAGCCCTGGCCTGGGAGGATCTGGACCGATGTGTCCAACTACCGAGCTGGAGCTCCGGAGCGCATGTACCCAGAGCCGGTGCTCTGCGACAACAGAGGCCACCGCGATGGGAGGCCCACACGGGCCAAAGAACGAAGATGGATGACAATAGAGAAATGAAAGACCAATGGAAGTGGCCCGCCTGCTCCCCTCCCTCCCCACCCCTCCCCACCAAAAAAATAAATGATTAAATAAACCTTAAAAAAAAAATCATCACTATAGACAAGATAATAAAGACTTCTATCACCCTCATTCAAAGGTTCCTCCTGCCCCTGTGACTCCACGCTTCCCTCTACTTGCATCCTCAGACAACTACTGTTCTGTTTTCTGTCTCTTGAGATCAGTTTTCCACAGAGAATCTTGTATAAATAGAATCATAGAGCTTGCGTTCTTTTGTGTATTGCTTATTTCACTCAGTGTAAGTTTGAAGTTCATCCACATATTATACGTATTGATAATTTTTCCTTTTTTATTACTGAGTAGTATTCCACCATGTGGATATACCTCAATTTATTTACCCATTTAAAAACAGTAAAATACACTGGTGAAGATTATCCTAAAACCCTTGTACATTGAATCCACTTTTTCTAAATCTCTGTTCAGATCAAGATGGCCAAAGTCTTTGACTTCCCATAGAATATCTTCCTCTGTATCATCCAGAGCACTGGTTAGGCAGCATTTCTTTTTTTGAAAAGTTAATGAAAGAATTAAATGCTTTTACTGCTGAGCCCTAGAGTCGGATTTGCAAGTATGCGATACTAACTTACTGTTTGGGTACTTTTCTGATTATGATAAATGTATATAAGATAACGTGTCCTTTTCACCATCTTAAATTGTACAGTTCAGTGGCATTGATCACATTCAGGGTTGTGCAACCATGACTATTACCCCAGCGTCAAAATCTGTCGTCACCCCCAACAGAAACTCAGCATCCATTAAGCAGTAACTTATTCTCTCCACCCCTCAAGTCTCCAGTAACCTCTAATCTACTTTCTGTCTCTATGAATTTGTTTCTTCTAGATTTTTTTTTTTAAAGATTTATTTATTTATTTATTTAGGGCGGGGGTCGGGTTGGGGAGGGAGAGGAGTGGGCGGGCCACTTCTATTGGTCTTTAATTCATCCGTCTTTGTTCCTTGGCTCCTGTGGGCCTCCCATCGTGGTGGCCTCTGTTGTCTCAGAGCGCCTGCTCTGGGCGCATGCGCTCCAGAGCTCCGGCTCGGTAATTGGACACATCGGTCCAGCCGCTCAGCGGCACGTGGGATCTTCCCAGGCCAGGGCTCGAACCGGCGCCCCTTGCACTGCAAGGCGGTGTCCTTACCCACTGGACCACCAGGAAGCCCCTAGATATTTCTCATCAGTCCTTAAAAAAAAAATCATCACTATAGACAAGATAATAAAGACTTCTATCACCCTCATTCAAAGGTTCCTCCTGCCCCTGTGACTCCACGCTTCCCTCTACTTGCATCCTCAGACAACTACTGTTCTGTTTTCTGTCTCTTGAGATCAGTTTTCCACAGAGAATCTTGTATAAATAGAATCATAGAGCTTGCGTTCTTTTGTGTATTGCTTATTTCACTCAGTGTAAGTTTGAAGTTCATCCACATATTATACGTATTGATAATTTTTCCTTTTTTATTACTGAGTAGTATTCCACCATGTGGATATACCTCAATTTATTTACCCATTTAAAAACAGTAAAATACACTGGTGAAGATTATCCTAAAACCCTTGTACATTGAATCCACTTTTTCTAAATCTCTGTTCAGATCAAGATGGCCAAAGTCTTTGACTTCCCATAGAATATCTTCCTCTGTATCATCCAGAGCACTGGTTAGGCAGCATTTCTTTTTTTGAAAAGTTAATGAAAGAATTAAATGCTTTTACTGCTGAGCCCTAGAGTCGGATTTGCAAGTATGCGATACTAACTTACTGTTTGGGTACTTTTCTGATTATGATAAATGTATATAAGATAACGTGTCCTTTTCACCATCTTAAATTGTACAGTTCAGTGGCATTGATCACATTCAGGGTTGTGCAACCATGACTATTACCCCAGCGTCAAAATCTGTCGTCACCCCCAACAGAAACTCAGCATCCATTAAGCAGTAACTTATTCTCTCCACCCCTCAAGTCTCCAGTAACCTCTAATCTACTTTCTGTCTCTATGAATTTGTTTCTTCTAGATTTTTTTTTTTAAAGATTTATTTATTTATTTATTTAGGGCGGGGGTCGGGTTGGGGAGGGAGAGGAGTGGGCGGGCCACTTCTATTGGTCTTTAATTCATCCGTCTTTGTTCCTTGGCTCCTGTGGGCCTCCCATCGTGGTGGCCTCTGTTGTCTCAGAGCGCCTGCTCTGGGCGCATGCGCTCCAGAGCTCCGGCTCGGTAATTGGACACATCGGTCCAGCCGCTCAGCGGCACGTGGGATCTTCCCAGGCCAGGGCTCGAACCGGCGCCCCTTGCACTGCAAGGCGGTGTCCTTACCCACTGGACCACCAGGGAAGCCCCTAGATATTTCTCATCAGTGCAAGTGTGTCATTGGGCGTCTGGGTTATCTTAACTAGCATGTGCTTAAGATTCATGCATGTGGTAGCATGTATCTGAATTTCATTTTTACGGCTGAATATTATCCCATTGTATGTATATGCCACATTCTGTGTCTGTATTCATCTCTTGATGGACTCTTGGGTTGTTTCTACCTTACTGTGAATAATGTGGCTATGACTATTGGCATACAAGGATCTGTGAGTCTCTGTTAATCAATTGTTTTTGGTACTTACGTAAGAACTGAATGGCTGGGTCAAATGGTAGTTCTGTTTAATTTTTTGAGGAATCACCGAAATGTTTTCAATAGATGCTGTATCATTTTACAAAATCTACCAGCAATGTCTGAGGGTTCTAATTTCTCTGCCACCTTGCCAGCACTTGGTACTTCTTGTCTTTTTGACAGTAACCATCCTAATGAGGAAGTGGTGCCTCACGGTGGTTTTAATTTGCATTTCCTCAACGATCAGTGATATTGAGCATCTGTTCATGTGCCTATTGGCTATTTGAACATCTTCTTTGGAGAAATATCTATTCAAGTCCATTGTCCATTTTTTAATCAGGTTCTTTTTGCTGTTGAGCTGTAAATGTTGAGTTTCTATTCTTTTTTTTAAAAAAACTATTTTAATTCTTTTGGTGGGGGTGGGGTGGGGAGGGAGAGGGGCGGGCGGGCCACTTCTATTGGTCTTTCATTGTCTCTTTTCATACATCTTTATTCTTTGGCCCGAGTGGGCCTCCATCACAGTGGCCTCTGTTGTCGCAGAGCACCGGCTCTGGGCACATGTGCTCCAGAGCTCTGGCTCGGTAATTGGACACATCAGTCCAGCCGCTCTGCGGCACGTGGGATCTTCCCAGACCAGGGATCGAACCGGCGCCCCTTGCACTGCAAGGCAGTGTCCTTACCCACTGGACCACCAGGGAAGGCCAGAGTTTCTATTCTAAATACAGTTGTTTTCTTTCTTTTCAGATTTTTATTTCTCATGTGTAGATATACAGCTGATTTTAGTGTGTGGATTTTGTATCCCACAACTTTGCTAAATTCATTTATCAGCTTTAAACAGGGTTTTTTTTGGTGAATGAATTCCTTAAAGAGTTTCCTAGATATAATTTTTGGATATAGCCCTTAAATCCAGTTAAGATGGCTTTTACTTCTTTTCTTCTCAATTGTTCTGGCTAGAACTTCCAGTACTATGTTAAATGGCAGTGTCATGGCACCGTTGTCTTACTCTTGATCTTACAGGAAAAGCTTTCAGTCTTTCACCACCGAGTATGAGATTAGCTGTGAGGTTAGTTTTTTAAAATTAATTAATTAATATGGAATGGAACATTCCTCTAATATTAATTGACCGTAAACAATTCCTTCTCTTTTGTACTGAGGGTTCTAATTTTTGAGGAATCACCGAAATGTTTTCAATAGATGCTGTATCATTTTACAAAATCTACCAGCAATGTCTGAGGGTTCTAATTTCTCTGCCACCTTGCCAGCACTTGGTACTTCTTGTCTTTTTGACAGTAACCATCCTAATGAGGAAGTGGTGCCTCACGGTGGTTTTAATTTGCATTTCCTCAACGATCAGTGATATTGAGCATCTGTTCATGTGCCTATTGGCTATTTGAACATCTTCTTTGGAGAAATATCTATTCAAGTCCATTGTCCATTTTTTAATCAGGTTCTTTTTGCTGTTGAGCTGTAAATGTTGAGTTTCTATTCTTTTTTTTAAAAAAACTATTTTAATTCTTTTGGTGGGGGTGGGGTGGGAGGGAGAGGCGGGCGGGCCACTTCTATTGGTCTTTCATTGTCTCTTTTCATACATCTTTATTCTTTGGCCCGAGTGGGCCTCCATCACAGTGGCCTCTGTTGTCGCAGAGCACCGGCTCTGGGCACATGTGCTCCAGAGCTCTGGCTCGGTAATTGGACACATCAGTCCAGCCGCTCTGCGGCACGTGGGATCTTCCCAGACCAGGGATCGAACCGGCGCCCCTTGCACTGCAAGGCAGTGTCCTTACCCACTGGACCACCAGGGAAGGCCAGAGTTTCTATTCTAAATACAGTTGTTTTCTTTCTTTTCAGATTTTTATTTCTCATGTGTAGATATACAGCTGATTTTAGTGTGTGGATTTTGTATCCCACAACTTTGCTAAATTCATTTATCAGCTTTAAACAGGGTTTTTTTTGGTGAATGAATTCCTTAAAGAGTTTCCTAGATATAATTTTTGGATATAGCCCTTAAATCCAGTTAAGATGGCTTTTACTTCTTTTCTTCTCAATTGTTCTGGCTAGAACTTCCAGTACTATGTTAAATGGCAGTGTCATGGCACCGTTGTCTTACTCTTGATCTTACAGGAAAAGCTTTCAGTCTTTCACCACCGAGTATGAGATTAGCTGTGAGGTTAGTTTTTTAAAATTAATTAATTAATATGGAATGGAACATTCCTCTAATATTAATTGACCGTAAACAATTCCTTCTCTTAAGGAACTGATTTTCACATATGCATTTTTGGTAATTGATTTGTCATCACTTTCATTCCACTGGAATTTAAAATTTGTAGTTTAAGAAATGAACAACGTTGTTTGATTTCTACTATATTTCTTTGGGGGGTTCCCAGATGCTGCAGTGAAGAATCTGCCTGCCAGTGCAGGAGACGTGGGTTTGATCCCCAGGTGGGGAAGATCCCTGGGAAGAGGAAATAGCAATCCACTCCAGTACTCTCGCCTGGAAAATTCCATGAAGAGAGGATCTGGTGGGTCCATGAGGTTGCAGTTAGACATGACTGAGCAAACAGACCTCTTTCTTTTTAATAGTTTCTCATCTTGGCATCTGCCAAAATCAGAGATCATTTAACTTTCTCCATGCTAGATTTTAAAATTCTTTTAAAATAAGGAATGAATGGGGTGTAACAATCAGGACCCCCAAATAGCTATAGAGTTCAAGAATTTTCTATTTTTTTGGTCCCACCGTGAGACATGTGGGATCTTAGTTCTCCCGACCCAGGGATCAAACCCACATCCCCTACAGTGGAAGCTCAGCGTCTTAACCGTTATACTGCCAGGGAAGCCCCAAGAATTTTCTATTACTTTTTATTGTCTACCCCTAAAGTCACAAAGTATCTTGTTAGATTCAACCCTCCCTTGGAAGAGGGATTTTCTTTTCTTTTTTTCTTTTTTTCCATACTGGAGCAGACCTAAATGTTTCATCAATTTGTAGGAGAAATTCAGTTTTGTCAGTTGGTTTAAAAACCGGAGGAGGGGGAGGGGAGGGTTCTGGTCCTATTTATAACATCTGAGGCAGGAAGAGTTACAGCCATGACTCCTCTATTTGATTTCTGGCAGGTTAAATGGGCAAGTTGTTCTCCACTGTTTAGTAACAAGTTTACACAGTAGGAAGCCACAATTAGGGGGTTAAAATTTCTCACAGAAACTTTGCAAATGCTACATGGTTCATTTATTGCAATGATGTAAATCATTCTGAGAAATGTCCATGCATATTTTTTATTTTTGGATTACAATGTTATTTTCTTTTAATTGAAGTATAATCTACAATGTTGTGTTAGTTTCAGCTGTACCGCAAAATGATTCACACAAATATTTTCCAGATTTTTTTCCTTTATATGTTATTATAAGATATTAAATCATGATGTGCACCGTTTTAATTGTTTTTTTTTCACCTTGTTTTGGCATTTCCCCATGAATTATTCTTAATAGCATTATTCAACGGCTGTGCATTATTCAAGTGTATTATAAAGGAAATTCTAGTACAAAATTAAAGATATTCATTCATAAAACAATAGGGAAGAGTTAATGTAGTCTGCCTGATGATGTCTTGACATGAAATGCCCTATAATAACTGAACATAAAGCAGAAGGCAACTCCAGTTTTGGAACGTATTCAGAGTGGCTGAAACTTTAAGTGCAAGAAAGTCTTTAGTTATAATCATTATATTCAACAGCAACAGAATTTTGCTGTATTTATCGCCAAGTGCTATTCCCAAGGATTCCAATAGGTGGCAGAACAGGCCAGACAATAGCCACGGGTCTCGCCCTTCTTGGGCCTGGGAACCACCTGCCCAACGCCAGCTTCAGAGTTTCTGTTTCATTAGGTCTGGGGTCTGGCCCAGTAGGGGCTTCCCTGGTGGCTCAGCCGGTAAGGAATTCGCCTGCAATGTAGGAGACCCGGATGTGATCCTGGGTCACAAAGATCTGCAGAAGGGAAAGGCAACTCACCCCAGTATTCTTTTTGTTTTTTTTTAAAGATTTATTTATTTATTTATTTTGGTGGTGGTGGGGGTGGGGTGTGAGGGAGGGGAGCAGGCGGGCCACTTCTGTTGGTCTTTCATTTGTCCATTTTCATCCATCTTTGTTCTTTGGCTCCTGTGGGCCTCCTGTCGCGGTGGCCTCTGTTGTCGCAGAGCGCTGGCTCTGGGCGCATGCGCACCAGATCTCCGGCTCGGTAGTTGAACACATCGGTCCAGCCGCTCCGCGGCACATGGGATCTTCCCAGGCCAGGGATGGAACCGGCGCCCCTTGCACTGCAAGGCGGTGTCCTTACCCACTGGACCACCAGGAAAGCCCCACTCCAGTATTCTTGCCTAGAGAATCCCATGGACAGAGGAGCCTGGCGGTCCGTGGGGTCGCAAAGCATCTACAGTCCACGGGGTCTCAAACAGTCAGACATAACTGAGCAACTAGGCAGGCAGGCAGGCAGGCCCAATAATTTACATTTTTACCAAGATCCCAGGTGATACAAAAGTGCTGGACGGCTATCACACACGTTGGAACACTGGATTACAAGAATCAATGTACACCAATCCAAGGCCCATCCATCCACACAGAAGGAGGGGTAGAACGCCCACCCTGCCCCTCCTTCAAAGGTTATGCCAGTTCAAGGCAATACGGGTGCAGAGAAAAGAAAGACACAGTTTCTGTTTGTAACACATAGTCTTACGGGGTTTCTAGAAAAAAGAAGAAATTGAGAACACGGCACCTATTTTTGTCATCTTTCAGCTGCCACATAGCCCTCAGAAGTGTTTCTGGTTTACCTGATTCCCTCTCAAAGGGAGTCTGAGTGGGAATTCCCTGGCAGTCCAGTGCTTACGACTTGGTGCGTTCTCTGCCGTGGCCCAAGGTCAATCCCTGGAGCAGCAACGGCAGAGAAAAAGAGAGGGAGAGGTCAAGCTTTGTGTCCTCAAAGCTTGAATGATCAACCAGCTCGAGAGTCACCTTCCATGGCTGAATCTGCTGAACTAACAAACTCAGGAACGTCTGCTCTCCTGCGAAACCTCCCAGACGGAAACGTTCCTTCCTCTCTGAACTCACAGAGGCCTAAGATTAAAAAGCACACCTGAGGGCTTCCCTGGTGGTCCAGTGGGTAAGGACACTGCCTTGCAGTGCAAGGGGCACCGGTTTGACCCCTGGCCTGGGAAGATCCCACGTGCCGCGGAGCGGCTGGACCGATGTGTCCAATCACCGAGCCGGAGTTCTGGAACACATGCGCCCAGAGCCGGTGCTCTGCAATTACAGAGGCCACCGCGATGGGAGGGCCACACGGGCCAAGGAACAAAGATGGATGAAAATAGACAAATGAAAGACCAATAGAAGTGGCCTGCCTGCTCCCCTCCCTCCCACCCCACCCCCACCAAAATAAATAAATAAATCTTTAAAAAAAAAAAAAAGACAGTTCTTTGACCTGGAGGGCTGGATGCGGAGGAAGATGGCGGGAAGGTTCGGAGGGAGGGGGCCTATAGCTATAGCTAGGACAGATTCAGGTCAACGTGTGGCAGTAAACAACAAAACTCTGTAAAAAATAAAAATAAAAATAAATTAAAAAAAGAGAGATCGATCTAGGACTTCCCTGGTGGTTCAGCAGTTAAGACACCACACTTCCAACGTAGAGGGCCTAGGTTCGATTCCTGGTTTGGGAACGAAGATCCCTTATGCTGCATGGCGTGGCCGAAAAAAAAAAAAAAAAACACAGCTCTCTGTATCCCATACTCACGACTTGCTGATGACTGGCCCTCTTCTGAAGTACTGGGACTCGACTGACTTTGACAGGCAATGCACAGTTCATAACATATCAGGTTAATCACTGGGATGTAAACACTGATAGGCCTCCCTGGTGGCTCAGATGGTAAAGAACTGGCTCGCAACGCGGGAGACCTGGGTTCGATCCCTGGGTTGGGAAGATCCCCTGGAGAAAGGCACGGTTACTCACTCTCGTGTTCTTGCCCGGAGAAGTCCATGGACACAGGAGCCTGGCGGGCGACAGCCGATGGAGCTGCGGAGTCGGACACGACTCAGTGACCTCACTTTCAGTGACTGTTGACAGGTTTGTGTGACATCAACCCTGGGATCAAAGAAAAATTCAACGCATGCTTTGGGTTGAATTCTTTGAAATCAATGATGCCTAGATCAGTGAAATTTTATTTGTGACTATAATTCATCTCATTGTTTCCCAAATTTTTGAAAGCATAATACAAATAAATGGGTAAAAGAGGAAGACAAAATTCAGAAGAAACATAACTATGAACACATAAAAATAACTGGGGACTTCCCTGGTGGTCCAGTGGTTAAGACGTTGCCTCCCTATGCACAGGGGTGTGGGTTTGATCCCTGGTTGGGGAGCTAAGATCCCTCATGCCTCGTGGCCAAAAACCCAGGACATAAACAACAGAAGCAATATTGTAACCAGTTCATTAAAGACTTTAAATGGGGGCTTCCCTGGTGGTCCAGTGGGTAAGGACACCGCCTTGTAGTGCAAGGGGCACCAGTTCGATCCCTGGCCTGGAAAGATCCTATGTGCCGCGGAAGCGGCTGGACCGATGCGTCCAATTACAGAGCCCCCCTCCCTCCCCAACCCGTCACCCCTGAAAAAAAAAAAACTTAAAAAAAAAAAAAAAGACTTTAAACGTGTGTGTGTGTGTGTGTGTGTATCTTATCTGTCTTCACATGTTAAACAAATGACAATTAAAGCAACCTTGAGATACTGTCTTTATACCTACTAAATTGGCTAATCTTTGAAATAATCACTCAACACTGATGGCTGTGTTGAAACATGTACACTCCATCGTGGCAAGGTGACCACACCTTTTAACCCATCTGGAAAGCCACATGACAAACGTGGAGCAGAAGCCATCAAGGGTTCCTTCCCGGAGACAGAGAAGGTTTCTGGGGAGCCAGAAATATCTTTATTGACTTGGATAGTGGTGAGACAACTGTTCACTCTATGACTCAATAAACTCTCTGTGTTCTACTCTCCCTTCCATGTCTATAAGGAAAAAAAAAAGGTTAAGAAAAAAAATTTCCTTTGCTTTTACCAATAAGTCATCTATCTATTGGGAACTTGTTCTAAAGAAATCATGCACAAAGAAGTCGTCTGCAGCATTACCTAAAAAACAAAACTGGAAACTACCTAATTACCCACCAAATCAGGAATGTTTTAGCAAACTCTATGTAATAAAGGAATATTACAAAGTGTCATGGCAACTGCAAAGACTCAGAGCACAATTCTGACAGCAGAAGACAAAAGAAGACTTTCAGTGACATCTATAAAAAACACTTTTTGGGAATACTTTGAAATCAATGATGCCTAGATCAGTGAAATTTTATTTGTGACTATAATTCATCTCATTGTTTCCCAAATTTTTGAAAGCATAATACAAATAAATGGGTAAAAGAGGAAGACAAAATTCAGAAGAAACATAACTATGAACACATAAAAATAACTGGGGACTTCCTGGTGGTCCAGTGGTTAAGACGTTGCCTCCCTATGCACAGGGGTGTGGGTTTGATCCCTGGTTGGGGAGCTAAGATCCCTCATGCCTCGTGGCCAAAAACCCAGGACATAAACAACAGAAGCAATATTGTAACCAGTTCATTAAAGACTTTAAATGGGGGCTTCCCTGGTGGTCCAGTGGGTAAGGACACCGCCTTGTAGTGCAAGGGGCACCAGTTCGATCCCTGGCCTGGAAAGATCCTATGTGCAGCGGAGCGGCTGGACCGATCGTCCCAATTACAGAGCCCCTCCCTCCCCAACCCGTCACCCTGAAAAAAAACTTAAAAAAAAAAAAAAAGACTTTAAACGTGTGTGTGTGTGTGTGTGTGTGTGTGTATCTTATCTGTCTTCACATGTTAAACAAATGACAATTAAAGCAACCTTGAGATACTGTCTTTATACCTACTAAATTGGCTAATCTTTGAAATAATCACTCAACACTGATGGCTGTGTTGAAACATGTACACTCCATCGTGGCAAGGTGACCACACCTTTTAACCCATCTGGAAAGCCACATGACAAACGTGGAGCAGAAGCCATCAAGGGTTCCTTCCCGGAGACAGAGAAGGTTTCTGGGGAGCCAGAAATATCTTTATTGACTTGGATAGTGGTGAGACAACTGTTCACTCTATGACTCAATAAACTCTCTGTGTTCTACTCTCCCTTCCATGTCTATAAGGAAAAAAAAAAGGTTAAGAAAAAAAATTTCCTTTGCTTTTACCAATAAGTCATCTATCTATTGGGAACTTGTTCTAAAGAAATCATGCACAAAGAAGTCGTCTGCAGCATTACCTAAAAAACAAAACTGGAAACTACCTAATTACCCACCAAATCAGGAATGTTTTAGCAAACTCTATGTAATAAAGGAATATTACAAAGTGTCATGGCAACTGCAAAGACTCAGAGCACAATTCTGACAGCAGAAGACAAAAGAATGATTTGTAATTACATAAATTTACACATCTGTGCCTAGGGATTGGAAAAGAACATTAAAAATCATTACAGCCCATGAGTCTGAGTAATTCTCTCCATACATCTGTGCTGTTGCATAATCTTTGCCACAAACAAAAGAACATGTGGCTATCCTTCAGAAAATGGCATTTCGGGATTTCCTATTTTGTAAAGCAATTTCTGCCTAGTTTACTTTCCAGTTAATTTTAGGTGAGTGGCTTTTAAAGTTGGCGGTGCAAATAAAGCAACTTGCAAAAAACTTTCTGAAAAAAACAAAAAACATGTGGTTAAAATGCAAAGGAGAGGAACATCCCACTAGCAAGGATTCCCCCTTGTCTGATCAGAGGGAGCTTCATTGCTCAATCATACTCACAGCACTTAGCGTGTTTACAAAATATGGCAGAACAACACACCCCTATGTTCACAGCAGTACTATTCACAAGAGCCAACACATGGAAACAACCTAAATGTCCATCGACGGAGGAATGGGATCAAGAAGATGTAGCAGGGACTTCCCTGGTGGTCCAGTGGGTAAGACTCTGTGCTTTTAATGCAGAGGACCCGGGTTCGATCCCTGGTCAGGGAACTAGATCCCACAGGCCACAACTAAGACCCAGTGCAGCCAAATTAAGATAAATAGAGCAATAATTAAAAAAAAAGAAGATGTGGCAGGTATATTCAGTGGAACACTATACAGCCATAAAAAATGAAGTAATTATTTTAGCCATTTGCAGTAACAGGGATGGACCTAGAGATTGAAGTCATACTAAATGAAGTCAGACAAATACCCTATCATATCACTTATACGTGGAATCTAAAATACGACACAAATGAACTTATGTATGAAACAGAAACAGACTTATAGAGAACAGCCTTGTGGCTGTCAAGGAGGAATGGCATGGGGAAAGGATGGACTGGGAGTCTGGAATTAGTATATGCAGATTATCATATATACAATGGATACACAACAAGGTTGTATTGTATAGCACAGGAAAACTATATTCAACATCCTGGGATAAATAGTAATGTAAAGAATATATGTCTGTATGACTGAATCACTTTCCTGTATAGCAGAAATTAACACATTGTAAATCTACTATACTTTAATAATAAAAAGGATATGGGGCTTTCCTGACAGCTCAGTGGTAAAGAGTTTGTCTGCTAATGCAAGAGACATGGGTTCGATCCCTGATCATGAAAGATCCCACATGCTGCAGAGCAACTGAGTCCATGAGCCACAACTACGGCGCCTGTGCTCTAGAGCCTCAGAGCTGCAACTATTGAGCCCATCTGCCCTGGAACCCGAGTTCCACAACGGGAGAAGTCACCGCAACAAGAAGCCTGCTCACCTCAACTAGAGAGGAGCCCCTACTCCCTGCAACTAGAAAAGAGCCTGTGGCAGCAGTGAAAACCCAGAATAGCCAAAAATAAATACATAAGTTAATTAAATAAAAAAGAATACGGCAGAGCAGAGAAGTCTAAGAAAGGGAGAGCTGTGTGTAACTGGTCTTTCATTTGCTTCAAAGTTCTGACATTCTCAAAAGTTGGTTTTCCTCCTAACACACAGCCCCTAAGGTAATCCATGAAATTTATTAAAATATTAAGAATGTATTGAGCATCATGTAAGAATCCAATTTTAAAATGCTCCTGGAGAGATGAACCATTCACCTAAATTCTGAAAAATGTACAGGTCAAGGGTAGAAGTTAATGGTTTGCAGATCAAGGGTAGAAGTTAATGGTTTGCCAACTGCAAAAGGTACTATGTGAGGAGTTACCTAATGAGTTGCACAACCAAGTACCCTGGAACAAACACTGAGTCAGGCCCAGTGGAGGATGGTGGTCAGCAGGCTTTAGAGATAGTGGGAGGTCAGTGGGATCCTACAGGCTGGCCCAAGGACCGGCAGAAAGAACAGAGGACTCTTCTCCGTGAGAGGCGGGAAGACCCAAGGACCAAAGGCAGGAACAGACAGAGCAAGAGCCATTTGAAAAGACGTGTTGGGACTCAACTACGCTGACAGATGTAACACTTCCCGCTTTATTGATAACAGGGAGTCACCAAGTTGGACAGGCCTTCCCAGGTGGCTCAGCGGTAAAGACTCCGCCTGCCAATCCAGGAGACGCAGGTTCAACTCCAGGGTCGGGAAGATCCCCTGGGGAAGGAAACGGCGACCCATTCCAGTATTCTTGCCTGGGAAAGCTCATGGACAGAGGAGCCTGGTGGGAGTGGGTCCTGCAAGAAGAGTTGGGTATGACTTAGCAACTGAAAAACAAGGCTGCTGGACAGAGGGGACCCACGCTCGGAGGAGTGGCTGGGAGACGTGCTGGCAGCAAAGGCACAGTGGCTCAGGAGAGCACATGAGGCGTGACGGGGCTGGGCGGCGGCCCAGGTCTGAGTGAAGAGACTGAAGCAGGGAGAGAATGGGAAGGGAAACAAGGAGAGAGGAGAAATCCAGGTCTGGGAAGGCTGAACCTCAGGCCTCATTCTCACCGCCTACTACTCCTCTAAGCAACGAGCCGCCCTTCCAAGTCTCAACTTGTCACCTGCAAAACAGGAAAGTCAACCTGCCTGCCATGGCCCTGCGAGGGCGCAGAGGGACAGGGCCGTGTCTGATGACAGGGAGTCCCACACAGTTAAATTAAGAAGAAAGAATGAACCAGCTTAGGGACGTGCGGATCCTCATGCTGGACCAGAGGAGCCAAAGCCAAAGCCCTCCAAGGGCTCAGCTCTGCCTCGAGGCACTCCTCCCCGACCCACCTGCCATCTATTCACGAAGGCTGCAAAATCCTTCCTCGCGTTTTGCTTTTCAATTTATTATTTTTCCTCTTGGATCTCATTCAGCAATTACTACAGTGTTAGATTTACATTCTAGAACACACAGAAACAGTGAAAGAGTAGTCGCTTTAGATCATTCGAGGGGCAGTTCATGTCTAAAACACTCTCTTCTGAAAAGTTTCCTTGGAATTGGCTGGGGGTGGGGGAGGGGGCGAGAAAATAATCTTTACTGCGGATGTAATTTTGAAGGAAATGCAGCTTTATTTCTTTCAAGTACAAACAATGACTTGGGCTTGGTGAACCAAATGTTGCCTGATCCACAGAGCTTGCTTTCATGTATAGAGATAAATGATTTCTAGTTAGCACAATCACTCACGGGGGGAAGAATGGTTCTGAGACGCATGAGAATAATGTCTTGTCTTATAAAGACATCTTATTCCACAATCACTCCACTGTTTGCTTAAGCAATCCCTTCTCCCCCACCCACCCACCCCAGACAGTTCCAATACAAACTTCACTTCATTTCCCCGAGATCACAACACATCAAATGAGCCAAACAGAAGTTCCATGCTGCCACAGATGCTGGATTGCTGAGACCAGCCTTTTTCAACCTGAGCATTCTCATCAAGAGAACTAAGTCTAAATGAGTGAAATGTGTCTGTTCACAATGTGAGTATACGGACACTAAACAGCATGAGCTTCTGTCATCTGAATCAACGTTCAGTTAATCCAAACGAGATAACACATAAATGAGGTCTGAGTGCAGAGACTGAAGCAGGGAGAGAATGGGAAGGGAAACAAGGAGAGAGGAGAAATCCAGGTCTGGGAAGGCTGAACCTCAGGCCTCATTCTCACCGCCTACTACTCCTCTAAGCAACGAGCCGCCCTTCCAAGTCTCAACTTGTCACCTGCAAAACAGGAAAGTCAACCTGCCTGCCATGGCCCTGCGAGGGCGCAGAGGGACAGGGCCGTGTCTGATGACAGGGAGTCCCACACAGTTAAATTAAGAAGAAAGAATGAACCAGCTTAGGGACGTGCGGATCCTCATGCTGGACCAGAGGAGCCAAAGCCAAAGCCCTCCAAGGGCTCAGCTCTGCCTCGAGGCACTCCTCCCCGACCCACCTGCCATCTATTCACGAAGGCTGCAAAATCCTTCCTCGCGTTTTGCTTTTCAATTTATTATTTTTCCTCTTGGATCTCATTCAGCAATTACTACAGTGTTAGATTTACATTCTAGAACACACAGAAACAGTGAAAGAGTAGTCGCTTTAGATCATTCGAGGGGCAGTTCATGTCTAAAACACTCTCTTCTGAAAAGTTTCCTTGGAATTGGCTGGTGGTGGGGGGGGGCGCCAGAAAATAATCTTTACTGCGGATGTAATTTTGAAGGAAATGCAGCTTTATTTCTTTCAAGTACAAACAATGACTTGGGCTTGGTGAACCAAATGTTGCCTGATCCACAGAGCTTGCTTTCATGTATAGAGATAAATGATTTCTAGTTAGCACAATCACTCACGGGGGGAAGAATGGTTCTGAGACGCATGAGAATAATGTCTTGTCTTATAAAGACATCTTATTCCACAATCACTCCACTGTTTGCTTAAGCAATCCCTTCTCCCCCACCCACCCACCCCAGACAGTTCCAATACAAACTTCACTTCATTTCCCCGAGATCACAACACATCAAATGAGCCAAACAGAAGTTCCATGCTGCCACAGATGCTGGATTGCTGAGACCAGCCTTTTTCAACCTGAGCATTCTCATCAAGAGAACTAAGTCTAAATGAGTGAAATGTGTCTGTTCACAATGTGAGTATACGGACACTAAACAGCCATGAGCTTCTGTCATCTGAATCAATCAGTTGCCAGGTTTAAATAGGCAAAAAACACATTTTTTATTGGAGTACATTCATGAAGAGTAGAAGTAGCTGGATTCCTTAAGCTATAATCATGAAGGATGTTTACACTGGTGAAGACCGTAGCACAAGCTTTAAGCAGCGGGGAAGACAGAAACACGCTGAAACAACCAGACAGGAAGACTGGAAACACACTGAAACAACCTGACTGCAGAAGAACGCGGTCAGTTAGCCTGGTCAGGCTGAAGGGAGCGGTGCAAAGACGACCCAGTCATCAGTCCCAGCGCTGATCCTGAAAGAAACTCACTTTCCTAGGGGAAACACAGGGAGGCGCAGATCAGGACACACAAGGGGCCGGCAGGCATTGCTGCCAAGAACGCAAACCTGTTCTTTCCATCAGACACTCTGCTGGGGACTGCAGAATTCTCAAGAGCGTCTCGGTCAATTCACACGTTCTGCAAGCACCAGCATAACCAGGAAGAAAGGTGGTGTTAAGGGGAGAGACCTGGGGGGCATCTCCCCCATACGGACATATCTGGGGCCCGAAAGACAAAGGTGGCAGTGTGTCCTGGTCCAGGCTGCACGCTCAGGGGAGCAATCCAACTGCACACTTCCCTACAGAGAACGGCAAGCGATTCAGACAACAAGGGCCAGCAGAGGCCCCGACGAGGCGGCGTGGAAGGTCCAGCTCTAGGCTGCCCAGAAGACAGGGCAACAAGCACGGCTTCAAGGAGTTGGCTGGGTTGGGCTGAGAAGCCTCCCCTGACAGTAACAGTCTTTTCATGTCTAACAACACTGTTTCCCAAAGTATTTCTTTTCTCCCTAAGATGTTCTACAAATGCAGAGCAGGAAACATTCTCCTGAGAGCAAATACTCTATTCATTACATAATCCTCACTCAATGTTTCCCTGAGCATTTTCAATGGCCAGAACAGATTAATTTTAAACTACAGAAAAGTGAAGTGCACACTTTAAAATCAAGTAGCAATATTCTCCTTCTTTCACTTAAAAGCTATTCAAACATACGTACTTCCTGTGGAACTTGTTCAAAGAGGTAGGTGCGAATCAGTTTTGACATCACTTCTTTTTTCAATTCTGGCCTCTTTTATTGTTTTTTTATTTGTCTATTTTCATCCATCTTTATTCTCTGGCCTGTGTGGGCCTCCCATTGCAGTGGCCTCTCTTGTTGCTCAGCACCAGCTCTGAGCGCATGTGCTCCAGAGTGCTGGCTCGCCACCGGACACAGTGGTCCAGCCGCTCCGCAGCACATGGGATCCTCCTGGGCCAGGGATCAAACCGGTGCCCCCTGCACTGCAAGGAAGACTCTCCACCCACTGGACCACCAGGGAAGCCTGACATCACTTCTTATATCCTTCAACTAATGGGGCTGGCTGGAGGAAACCAGCTTTCTTTGGAATGGGAACAAAGTCTGCTAAAACCTCACATTCCTTCAGCTCTCCTGGATCCTGTCCTTCCCCTGGAGCAGTTGTACTGAGTCCCTCCACGAACCACAGAAGAAAACCACCCCTCCGTCTACCACAGCAGGGTCATGTGAGAAATCGGATGCTCATAAAGAAGGATGGCATCAATTTGCTCGTGTCCAACCAGCTCATCCTCCGTCACCCACTTCTCCTCTTGCCTTCAGTCCTTCCCAGCATCAGGGTCATTTCCAATGAGTTGGCTCTTTGCACCAGCTGGCCAAAGTATTTAGCTCTATAAAATAAAGTATTTTAGCTTTATTTAGCATCAGTCCTTCCAATGAATACTCAGGGTTGATTTCCTTTAGGATGGACTGGTTTGATCTCCTTGGAGTGCAAAGGACTCTCAAGTCCAGCACCACAGTTCAAAGCATCCATTCTTTGGCACTCAGCCTTCTGCATGGTCCAACTCTCTCATCTGTACATGACGACTGGGATAACCACAGCTTTGACTACAGGCACCACAAGGCTATGAATTGCAGCTGGCCTCCATAATGCATTTAAACTACAGAAAAGTGAAGTGCACACTTTAAAATCAAGTAGCAATATTCTCCTTCTTTCACTTAAAAGCTATTCAAACATACGTACTTCCTGTGGAACTTGTTCAAAGAGGTAGGTGCGAATCAGTTTTGACATCACTTCTTTTTTCAATTCTGGCCTCTTTTATTGTTTTTTTATTTGTCTATTTTCATCCATCTTTATTCTCTGGCCTGTGTGGGCCTCCCATTGCAGTGGCCTCTCTTGTTGCTCAGCACCAGCTCTGAGCGCATGTGCTCCAGAGTGCTGGCTCGCCACCGGACACAGTGGTCCAGCCGCTCCGCAGCACATGGGATCCTCCTGGGCCAGGGATCAAACCGGTGCCCCCTGCACTGCAAGGAAGACTCTCCACCCACTGGACCACCAGGGAAGCCTGACATCACTTCTTATATCCTTCAACTAATGGGGCTGGCTGGAGGAAACCAGCTTTCTTTGGAATGGGAACAAAGTCTGCTAAAACCTCACATTCCTTCAGCTCTCCTGGATCCTGTCCTTCCCCTGGAGCAGTTGTACTGAGTCCCTCCACGAACCACAGAAGAAAACCACCCCTCCGTCTACCACAGCAGGGTCATGTGAGAAATCGGATGCTCATAAAGAAGGATGGCATCAATTTGCTCGTGTCCAACCAGCTCATCCTCCGTCACCCACTTCTCCTCTTGCCTTCAGTCCTTCCCAGCATCAGGGTCATTTCCAATGAGTTGGCTCTTTGCACCAGCTGGCCAAAGTATTTAGCTCTATAAAATAAAGTATTTTAGCTTTATTTAGCATCAGTCCTTCCAATGAATACTCAGGGTTGATTTCCTTTAGGATGGACTGGTTTGATCTCCTTGGAGTGCAAAGGACTCTCAAGTCCAGCACCACAGTTCAAAGCATCCATTCTTTGGCACTCAGCCTTCTGCATGGTCCAACTCTCTCATCTGTACATGACGACTGGGATAACCACAGCTTTGACTACAGGCACCACAAGGCTATGAATTGCAGCTGGCCTCCATAATGCATTTAAATGCTCAAGGGAAAAGAAGACCTCTGTGAGGGGGAATCAAAAGTTAGGATTCCGAGCACCACTGTCAAGACCAGCTGCACTGCCTTGATGGCAACGTTCGTCTTCACCACTGACAACCGAAAGGAGACGTGCTATACAAGTCTCAGGTCTGTCACTTCACAAAGCTGTTCCCACAGATGACCATACAATCGCTTGGTCTTTGAAGCTACTGGATACGTCGGAAGGTGAGGTGGGACTACGGGTGCTCATTAGATCAGTCACCTCTCAGAGTTCTGTTCCAGCAGGATGAAAACAACTGAGTCATTTCCTTTCACCATGGTCCAAAGCCTCCTGAGGTTCCTGCGAAATAAGATTCCAGCTTCCAACCTGGCTCCATTTCTTAAAGGACCAACCAGAGCTCATCCCCTGAACTCAATGTGAGACGGATTTGGGAAATGGAGGAAGATACTGTTCTTTGACGTAATTCCCTCAGAGTCTCAGCATGAACTAAATCCATCCTTGAAATCAATCATCAATTCTATGCAACGCTAACTCTGCAGCACTCAGAGGTCTGTTAGCAGGCTCTAGGCCTAGATAGGATTCCGGGAGAGCAGTGTCCCCGCTGTACATTGAATCATTCTCAGTTCCGCCAACAACCCGTTTCCTACCTGAAAAATGGGTGTGCTCAATGTCAGAGTTAACAACAAGAAGGAACACCTCATATTCCTAGGCAGGGCCTCTCACTCAGGTTCCAGCTCTTAAGTTCATCTTCAAGCTATGAACACTTTCCTGTCAGTCCATGAAGGAAATGCCCCCTCACTCCTCTGTCACACAACAAGGACCAGGTGAATTCTTCCTACCACTTGTTCCTTTGACTGTCTCCTTAATGTCTGTGACAATTACATTAAAACACCATCACTGCTGAATCATAGCATCGTTTAATTTACAGGAAGGAGAGTCTGAGCAATATGAACTGGCAGCCTGCAGACATGCCTCATTGATTAGCCCCTTAATCTAGGGCAACTCCTTCATTTTCAACAGAAAGCTAACCTGCCTGAGGTTACACACCAAGTTGGCAGAGGAGGAAGAGTCAGGGTCAGGGATCTCTCTCTCTCCTCTGGCACCTGCCTCTCCAGAAACCCCGCCCTCTGGAGCACTTCTTCCACCAGCCGCTGTTATGTTCGAAAGAAGGCCATGTTAGCACTTTCTACATGTCCTATCATCCATCCTTTTGTGTATGTTTGATTTCCATATAGATGATGTCATACCAGTGATTTCATTTATAGATGTCTCCAAACCCAACTCAGAGAAACAATGACTTAGCAATCGGACGAAATGGAAGTAGCCACTTCTGCAACAGCTCAGCAGACGCAGGGCCAGAAAGAATCTTGGAAATCAAATGGCAGCCTCACAATTAGCTATACAGACAGAGAAAATGGGGCCCAGAAAACTGCATGCCTGGGGTGCAGGGTTCCTAGGTAACGGAGCCAGCCTTCAGTCGGCCCGCTCGGAGCTCTTTCTCCTGTACCATGCCACCTCTGTGCATTCACGGAGGCTGCGCGGAACCACGGACCAGCTTGTTCCACAGAGGATGAAAACTACAGAACTTCCGCACACCCCACACATGGCCAAACTTGATTCTGCCAAGAACCAGGGTTTAGGATGTGTTACAGACCATCAACCGACAGGACTGGATTTGCACTGAAGACACACTTTCTTCAGAACTGGTGTTTGGTGGAGAGAATGAATGTTGCAGAAGGTCGTAGTCTTTATAACACAGGTTGTTATAAAAGCTCAGCCCCATGAGAGAGAAGTTGCTGTAACAACATCATAGCACCTTGGCTTCAATTTCAAAAGAGAAAAAGGCGACGGTAAAAAGTTTTAATAAGACTATGTTTTTATAGGCAACCAATTAGCAAATTAATGAGCCATTTAAATTCCTTTACTTAAAATCAATATTCAAGAAAGATGAACCCCGGATGCAGCCTCTCACACGGACCAACGTTACCAAGTACAGATGAAGTCAGTGGTGCCCCCATCGGCATGCTGTGGTGAATGTCAACAAAATGAGCCCCCCCGCCCCCGAGCCCTGGCCCCTGGCAAACAGAGATAAATGATTGTGCACTGCGTGATGATACCATTAGGTGAGAACTTTGGTTCATGCAGTCGGCTGCCAAAGAGGCTGCACTCCGAGCCCGCAGCCCTGGCGCCCAGCGTCCGTCAGCGGCACGGCCGACGGTCAGCCGTGCTCCTTCCACAACACCAGGTGAATACTGTGGTCGGGCATGCTGGTGGCAAAGACCAAGCCCGTGTCATTGTGCCCATCCAGTCCGTTCAGCCAGGACGCTTCGCCTGCCAGGAAGCTGGAGCCTCTCTTGGACTTCCTATACTCGGGGAGAGGCCAGCGGCTAATCAGGCTCTCTGTCCGCAAGTCCAGGATGTACAGGTAGCGGTTGTCAAACAGCAGGGCAAAGATGTCTCCAAAGCCAAGCAAGGCCAGGTTTGCTATCTCAGGAGTCTTGATGACCCTACAGAGGAGGAGAGTTAAGAAACATGAACCGGGCGTGAAGGCCACCGAGCATCTGTTTCTGCTACTGCCGTCTTTTCTGGAGAAATTTAAAACCAGCACAGGGGACTTCCTGGCGATTTGATGGTTAGGCTCCGCAATTCCACTGCATGGGCTTCATCCCTAGTCAGAGAACTAAGACCCTGAGCCCTGTGTGGTGTGGTCAAAGAAAAAAAAAATTAAGCAAATTTAGAATTAAATGAAACTTTCTTATAAGAAGGAAAAAATGAGGACATGAAGTTCACCATACTTAAGAAAAAACGTGGGGAAGAACAGTCCTTCATAGTGGTAACACAACATAGGCATATAAGGAGATGAAAACTTATAAAAACACAAAATGTCCAGCTAAGCCACAAAAGACCTTTCCGATGATCTCATGTCATATTCTCATCTCTAAGATGTGAAAACTGAGGTCCAGCCACGGTAAATACTTGCTAAAGATTCACAGCTAGCTAGTCACCAGCTGGAACGAGAGTGTGACAGTTACCTCTTGCCACTGGGGAAAAGCTACTAGCCACTGTCGCTTGGCACCCCAGAAGACTGGTCCCTGAACGCTCCAGACAGCAGAACCCAAGGATGCCCAAGTCCTACGGACGACGCGGCGCAGCACCGTCGGCCTCCCCGTGCACGGAGGCGGAGGGCTGACGGCCCTGGCCTGGGGGAACCTCCCCGAGCCAAGAACGGAGACTGAAAACCAGGTGACTCTGCTGCTCTAGCCTTCGGGCAGCACACATACCGGATCCTCTCCAAATAAAGACTGAAAGTATAAAGTCTCCCAAATAATTCAGGAACATTTAATAATAATCGAGTCAGAGTAAGCTAGAAAAAACTGGGAGAGCTGGGAGGACGGCTTTAACTTCTCAGGCTGGTGGTTCATAAAACATGGGCACAAAGTGAGAGAGATCTTGCTAAAGAGGAACACTCACAGTCTCTGCCCTTTAGGTAAGGTGAAAAGTCAACGTCCTCTTTGGAGGCGCTGGGAAAAGAGCGGCAAGGCAGGGACATGCAAATTCTGCTGTGACAGGACAGGATTTTTGAGTCCAGGTGAGAGTCCAGTTTATCTTAACAAGGACACCACCAATTAGTGTGTGTGCAAGAGGTCAACCAGAAGGGACAGGGCTTGTTCACCGGGACAAGGGAGGAACAGCAGAAGAGTGCTTGTTTGAGATGGGGAGAAAAACAACATAATCATCACTTTATTTCCACAGTGAAGGATGTGAGAGAGGCCCGGCATGAGGGGCCCTCACAGAGAGAACGAAGGTCAAAGGGAAAGAGCACTACCCAGAAGCGGACTCCAGCTGGCGCCAGGAAGGGAGGGGGATTCAGGAGGGAAGACCAAGACCTGTTCCTCACACTCGCCAGGTCCAAAACCAGACCTCTCAGCCAAACCTGTTGCTCTTCTTGGTTTCCTAGCTTGCTCACTCACCCAGCTGGTCAAGACAGGACATGTGAGAACCATCCAACTCTCAGACCACAAATCCAGCCACCAAGACCTACTGGTTCTATCTCCTAAATGTTCCTTTGGTTTATTTACTGCTGCCTGAATCGCCACAGCTCTGATCCAGGACATCACCTGCTGCCTGCACATCTGCTGAGGGTTTTCAACGGGTTGCCCCACATCTGCTCTTGCAGGCTTCAATCAGAGACCCTCACACTGAGGTCTAATCCTAGTCCCACCTCATGCAAACTTTCAACCCCTCCACGGCTCTCCAGTGCACTCTGTCTACAGCCTGGCCTCCTTCTAGTCACTCAAATGCACCAGGTCCTGCAGTCGGTCTCAGGGCCTTGCAGCAGACAGCACGCTGGCCCACCATGCTGCTCACTGCACGCCCACACCCCTGGCACTTAGTTATACGCATCTCCTCACCCTTTAGAGCTTGATCTGACGCTCCTCCTTAAAGAAGCTTTCCTTCACTTCTCACACTAGGTGGGATCCCAGAGCACCCCATAACCATACTGCTCTTATCCCAACTGTTAAAACACGTGTGTGCGGCCAGCTGTTTAATGTCAGCCTTTCCTGGTTCGCCATGCCCACAGGTTTAGTAAGTACTTCTGCTGGTTCCCAGGGCCCATCGCAGGGCCTAACACACACATGAGATAAATAAGTATCTACTTAATGACTACAGCAGGGGTGCAGCGAGCATGGAGAACACAAATTCCTACCAGAGAGTCAAAGGGGACTGAGGAAAGTGGCAGGGACATCTAGGAAGTCCCACATCATCAACACAAACAGAAAATGACCAGAAACCTGGAAAACTGAGTGGCTAGGGGATAGGACTTGAGCCTGGGAGGATGAGCTGACACCAGAGATTTGAGCACAAACTGCAGGACTGAACAGAGGTCCTGACAGGCTCACGGCATCCTCTACTTGGATGTCTTTAGAAGGGGAAACAGACCCTCCCTGCTGTGCAGCCTGGGTTCTTTTTTTTTTCTTTTTTTGCAGTCTGGGTTCTTAAACCTACACAGCCCGGCCTGCTGCGCGGAGATAAGCTTGCTCACCAGGCTGCGTCACAGCTCAGCTCTGTGGAGCAACATGCTGCAGTCTGTGCTCTGCTTCTTTTCACTCAGCATCAAAGCTTAAGGAGCACAACCCAGTCCTGACAGTTGAGGCCACAGCCACAGGGTCTGTACTAAGATTTTGAATAAAGGCTGTCTTATTCAAGTGAGGAAGGGTGGAAGCAAGAGATAAAATACTCCCTTTTCAAAAAAAAGAAAAAGTCTGGACTTAGCACTTGCTAGCCACAAACAATCTTGCAGTTTTACTGGTTACAGTTTGTACATCATCCAAACACCAAAAATTAACAACTTTCACCTGGACTCTGCCTGCCATTCTAAGAGGCACACAAGGGAAAAGCAGGGGCAGGGTCAAATGAGACCCAACTCTAAGCATTAAAAAGATCACGCTACCTCTCCTCTTCCCTGTCTCTGCGGCCCGTCTCTTCCAAATTTTAATTCACACAAAAACATTAGTAAACCGTAAAAGATCGGGCTTTCCCATGGCGACTACAGTTGTATCTCCGGAGATCCCACCTTGGATACCAAAATGCATAGCTACTCAAGTCCTTCACATACAATGGTGTAGTATCTGCATATAACCCACACACATCCTGCTGTAAAGGTCAATCATTTCTACGCCATTTGTATCTAAAGCAACGTAAACGCTGTGTAAATAGTTGCTGGTGCATGGCAAGCTCAAGTTTTGCTTTTTGGAAGTTTCTGGAAACAAAACAAAATTTCCATCCTCGGTTGAATCTATGGGTACAAAAACCATAGCCATCTGAACCTGAATTTTGCAAAGAATCTAGTTCTTTCAATAGTTCCTCTGCTCTGGCTTGCCGGTGCCTTGAGCATGTATGTCTGCTGGATGACATACATGCTCAAGGCACCGGATGGATGGACAGATGCTGGACTAGGGTAAGCTGAGGGATGTTTGGCAAGGCCCTTATCTTATCTGAGCTCCACTTTCCCCATCTATAAAATGAAGAAGCTTGGACTAATGCTTTCCAGGACCTGTTCTAGTCTTTTAAAAAGCGTAATTATCAATCATTTATAGAAATTATTCTGATAGCTTCAAAATCTATAATTAGTTAGAAATGCAGGACTGTAAATCAAACTCCAGGAAGACATAAATGAGGCTGTAACTTTATGACCAGAGATGGGCTGTTTGGCTGCTGGCTAGCAGGATCAGACCCTGAAGAGTCGACTTCCAACAGTCACACATAAAAACAATGAAGGAAATGCTTAGTCCCCACATTAAACAATGAAGGTGGAAGCAAGAGATAAAATACTCCCTTTTCAAAAAGAAAAAGTCTGGACTTAGCACTTGCTAGCCACAAACAATCTTGCAGTTTTACTGGTTACAGTTTGTACATCATCCAAACACCAAAAATTAACAACTTTCACCTGGACTCTGCCTGCCATTCTAAGAGGCACACAAGGGAAAAGCAGGGGCAGGGTCAAATGAGACCCAACTCTAAGCATTAAAAAGATCACGCTACCTCTCCTCTTCCCTGTCTCTGCGGCCCGTCTCTTCCAAATTTTAATTCACACAAAAACATTAGTAAACCGTAAAAGATCGGGCTTTCCCATGGCGACTACAGTTGTATCTCCGGAGATCCCACCTTGGATACCAAAATGCATAGCTACTCAAGTCCTTCACATACAATGGTGTAGTATCTGCATATAACCCACACACATCCTGCTGTAAAGGTCAATCATTTCTACGCCATTTGTATCTAAAGCAACGTAAACGCTGTGTAAATAGTTGCTGGTGCATGGCAAGCTCAAGTTTTGCTTTTTGGAAGTTTCTGGAAACAAAACAAAATTTCCATCCTCGGTTGAATCTATGGGTACAAAAACCATAGCCATCTGAACCTGAATTTTGCAAAGAATCTAGTTCTTTCAATAGTTCCTCTGCTCTGGCTTGCCGGTGCCTTGAGCATGTATGTCTGCTGGATGACATACATGCTCAAGGCACCGGATGGATGGACAGATGCTGGACTAGGGTAAGCTGAGGGATGTTTGGCAAGGCCCTTATCTTATCTGAGCTCCACTTTCCCCATCTATAAAATGAAGAAGCTTGGACTAATGCTTTCCAGGACCTGTTCTAGTCTTTTAAAAAGCGTAATTATCAATCATTTATAGAAATTATTCTGATAGCTTCAAAATCTATAATTAGTTAGAAATGCAGGACTGTAAATCAAACTCCAGGAAGACATAAATGAGGCTGTAACTTTATGACCAGAGATGGGCTGTTTGGCTGCTGGCTAGCAGGATCAGACCCTGAAGAGTCGACTTCCAACAGTCACACATAAAAACAATGAAGGAAATGCTTAGTTTCTGTCCCAGGCAGCCATTCCTCAAGCACGCTATGGAACGCTAATCTGTGAGCTGCTGACAGGCGCTCCTCAGAGCAAGGGCTCCATGCACAGTAGGTGTGAGGTACAGGAGGCTAATTAAAACAGGTTTAATTACATAGGACTTCCAGATGTATTAGTAATATAGATCTGTCAGGTCTTGCGTTAGATTCACACTACAGGCATCTAAGTTAATCTCCACAAGTGAGACAATTCAGGCACAGAGAAGTTAAGAAACTTACCAAAAAAAAAAAAAAATCACATAGCTCATAAAGAACCGAACTAGACCTTTTTAAAGCAAAGTTTATTATCAGAGTAGGTTCTCTTAATCACCATATGGCACTGGCTTCCACCAGCCTCCAACACGCTACCACATACTGCTGTCTCCAAGAGGGGTCTATGGTATGCAGTGAGTCACAAAATTGTCTACAGGCCTCTATTTCTTTGGAGAGAAACCTCACAGGATCTAACCTTCTCTAAGTACCTCTATCTTTCTACTAGTCAACAGAAGGCCTCTTGATCCCTTAAAGCAGAATTTCTACTGACCAGAAGTAGAATTTGAAAAGATTGGAAAGATCTTTTCATCCTAACTCTTCATTTTCCAGAAAAAAACACTAGAAGGGGAATTCAGATATTCTGAAAGGGAAAGTTAACAGAGTTAAGGAGAGGGACTGGGCTTCCCGGCTTCCCTGGCGGTGCAGTGGTGAAGAAATCCACCTGCTGATGCAAGAGACGCAAGAGATGTGCGTTCAATCCCTGGGTTGGAAAGACCTCCTGGAGAAGGAAGCAACAACCCATCTAGTATTCTTGCCTGGAAAATCCCATGGACAGAGGAGTCTGGTGGGCCACAGTCCATCGGACCTGAAGAGTCAGACATGACTGAGCACACAGCGTACAACAAGAGGAATTAGAACCCAGATTCCCTACATTCTAACATGCAACTCTTTCTAATTACTGCCTCTAAAATATTTTTAAGTGTGAGGTTTCAGCACAGAACCGTTCGTAACCGATGGAGTAAACATTCCCCAAATGCAAGTTATTAACTGGTTTATCCAAATAGTCTTTACTGTCCAACTGCAACAGACTGTTAAAGGTAAAGGCCCAAGGAAACATTACCTGAGAATATCATAACTGGCAAAGTCCCACTGGTAGAGGCCCAGTGCCGAACTACAGACAATGTATTTGCCATCAAAATGAAGTCTTGGCTGCAGGCAGATACTTCTATCCTCAGAGACAGACAGCGTCTTTAAGCACTTACAGTTAATTTCTCTCCCAATTGGCCAAATCTACAAATGAAAGAAAACCAGGGAAGATGACATCACCATTTACAAATGCTTGATTTGAAACAACGTGGCTTGTGCTGGCTGAAGTCAGACATGAAGTGAAGTGAACTGGAGAGACCACGACTCTTTTTTTTTTTTTGGTCTTTATTTTTTGTTTTTTTTTGAGACCGCGACTTTTACAGCTGAGGCATGGGTTCAAATTCTGACTTGAAACCTATGTGTGCTGTGTGATCTTGGGTAAAACATTTAACCTCTGTGAACCTCAGTGCCTGCAATGAAGATAGTTAGTCCTACCATACAGAATGCTTCAAAATATGCAAGAAAAATATATGTACGAGTGCTCTGTGAACATTTTGAAAATTGCTTTTATTATTGTACAAATGTTTGTTTTCATACTTTAGATCTAAGAATTGAGGCGAGTAGGAGACATTTGTCTTAAGAAAACAGTAAGAATGCACTGAAGATAAATTTCTGTGGATTTTTTCACCTTCATTTATAAATCAGAGTTAGAAACTGCCTAGAACATGCAGAAAAGTACTAATTTTCTTTCCAAATGGGTTTAAGAGGGATTAGACTAAAGACGTTCCAGCCTTCCTTGAACTATTCTCCCGTGCCACACACACTCTTTCATGAAGCATATCCAATCGAGGGGAAAAAAACCACTCACCTTGATTTCATACTTGTCTGCACTTAAGAGGATGTAGTCTCCGGGGCTGTGTAAGAGAGACTTGACTTTGGACTTCTGCAAAACCACCTGGAGATAATAAACACCCACATTACAGGAAGATCCTTTCAGTACTACATATACCCCTTTCAAGTAAAATGTGGAAAAACTGCCTGGGAAAAAGATGGTATGCAGGTAATCTATAACTGTACATTAATTATAACTCAAGGCAACCAGATTTTCTAGACTATCAGCAGGACCAAAAATATCTAAGGCTGGCAGCACTCACTCCTACTTTAGTCTGGAAGCAAACATCAGGACTGATTTTTAAAATCATAAATGACTTCATAAAAAATGTGAGGAATAGGAAAGAAAAATGTCCATACACAGAGTAGGTATGAATAACCTGCTTTTCCTAAGCAGGTGTATTGCAAAGGGAAAAGGCACTCAACCTGCGGCCAGACGCTGTCACATGTTGATTCCACAACTTTGGGTGAGATCATCTGTTTCCTCATTTTTTAAAATGGGGGTTGGAAAGATGAAATAAAAATAGGGTTTGGGGCACCTATTATCTCAGATAATCAGAGTGAAGATGAAATAAAACAATGAAAATAAATATACTAGAAGCTTAAAATGGGAAATCTATAAATACTAGGTTCTGGATATTTTACCATTACGTAAGCATCAAGTGAGCAGGGAGGCCAGGCTCACTCAGAAGCTGGGTTGCAGTTCGAAGGAGTAGGAGAACATTTGTACTTAATGAAAACAAGTTAAAATGAAAAAATATGCAGTGCTCTGTGAACATTTTGAAAATTGCTTTATTATTGTACAAATGTTTGTTTTCATACTTTAGATCTAAGAATTGAGGCGAGTAGGAGACATTTGTCTTAAGAAAACAGTAAGAATGCACTGAAGATAAATTTCTGTGGATTTTTTCACCTTCATTTATAAATCAGAGTTAGAAACTGCCTAGAACATGCAGAAAAGTACTAATTTTCTTTCCAAATGGGTTTAAGAGGGATTAGACTAAAGACGTTCCAGCCTTCCTTGAACTATTCTCCCGTGCCACACACACTCTTTCATGAAGCATATCCAATCGAGGGGAAAAAAACCACTCACCTTGATTTCATACTTGTCTGCACTTAAGAGGATGTAGTCTCCGGGGCTGTGTAAGAGAGACTTGACTTTGGACTTCTGCAAAACCACCTGGAGATAATAAACACCCACATTACAGGAAGATCCTTTCAGTACTACATATACCCCTTTCAAGTAAAATGTGGAAAAACTGCCTGGAAACAGATGGTATGCAGGTAATCTATAACTGTACATTAATTATAACTCAAGGCAACCAGATTTTCTAGACTATCAGCAGGACCAAAAATATCTAAGGCTGGCAGCACTCACTCCTACTTTAGTCTGGAAGCAAACATCAGGACTGATTTTTAAAATCATAAATGACTTCATAAAAAATGTGAGGAATAGGAAAGAAAAATGTCCATACACAGAGTAGGTATGAATAACCTGCTTTTCCTAAGCAGGTGTATTGCAAAGGGAAAAGGCACTCAACCTGCGGCCAGACGCTGTCACATGTTGATTCCACAACTTTGGGTGAGATCATCTGTTTCCTCATTTTTTAAAATGGGGGTTGGAAAGATGAAATAAAAATAGGGTTTGGGGCACCTATTATCTCAGATAATCAGAGTGAAGATGAAATAAAACAATGAAAATAAATATACTAGAAGCTAACACCCCATTAGCACTTGGGATAGTCTATAAATACTAGGTTCTGGATATTTTACCATTACGTAAGCATCAAGTGAGCAGGGAGGCCAGGCTCACTCAGAAGCTGGGTTGCAGATTCGAATGGAACTTTCTGGGTGCTGTCCCCCACGTCATTAACATTCATAGGAACACTGAGCAGATGATGAAACTCAGGCCTGAAGGGAGGAGTCACTTGTCTAAGATGTTACAGTCAGTGTCCTAGCCCCAAGTTCACTGTTTTTAACGAACACTAAATTGTCTTAAATAACTCTTTTATTTAAGACTGCAATGTGCCCAGCACAGATTTTTTTCCCAAATTTTTTATGGCAGTAACATACACAGCACATAAAATGTAGACTCTTAACCATTCTTCAGGGCTTCCCTGGTGGTCCAGTGGCTAAGGACACCGCCTTGCGTGCAAGGGGCGCCGGTTGGATCCCTGGCCTGGGAAGATCCCACGTTCCCCGGAGCGGCTGGACTGATGTGTCCAATCACCGAGCCGGAGCTCTGGAGCACATGCGCCCAGAGCCCGTGCTCTGCGACAACAACGGACGCCACCGCGATGGGAGGCCCACAGGAGCCAAAGAACAAAGACGGATGCAAATAGATAAATGAAAGACCGATAGAAGTGGCCCGCCCGCTCCCCTCCCTACCCACCCCACCCCCCACTGAAATAAATAAATAAATAAATCTTAAAAAAAAATAAAAAATAACCATTCTTCAGTGCACAGGGCAGCGGTACCACGGTCTTCTCACACAAGCACCCACCCCTGCCCAGTCTAAAAGCCACCAGGCATCTGACTCTCTCTTCTCTGAGCCCTGTGAATTCAGCTGGCTTTAGAGACACTGCCCCTGACGTGCCCTTCTTTGTTCAGTGCCATCCACGCCCAACCCACAGGCCGCTCTGGCTCGGACCACGCACCCACTTTGGCCTAGCCACCGTGCATCCCCTGCGTCCCACTCAAACCCATTTTCTTCAGCAGCAGTTATTCCCTTAAAATGTGAACCACATCAGACTCACGTTCAGAACTCATCCCTTGCTCCCCACGACACTTACCATCGTCCAAAATCCTTACTGAGGTCTAGGAAAGCACACCTGACACCCCCGCTCCCACACCTCCCGCAACCACAGCACAGCTCTGCAGGCCACAAGTCGTCCGAGTTCGAGGCTCTTGCCCAGGCCAGGGCCTTGCATACACCGCACCCTCCAGAACACGCCACCACTCTTCACACCGCTCCTCCCAACTCCTTCTTCATGCTTGGGCCCCTCTTCTAAAAGCTTTCCCTTCAATCAAGATACAGGCGCCTTCCTAGACTCTCTCACAGAACACCGCACTCTTCCTCCACAGCACTTAGTACAATCTGTGATTATATGTTTATTTGTGAAATTACTGATTGATAGCCAGTTCCCCTATTAGACTAACACGTAGGCCTGGGTCTGGTCTGCTCACTCCTATATCCTCAGTCCCTAACAGAACAGCATTAGCTCAAGTAACGAGTCTCTGCATGGCATTTCCGTTATTAACACAGCTTTCACTATCATAGCAATCCTTTTTGTAAAAAAAACTAGAAGACATCACAGCATTCTTTTAAAGATGCTGTAAATTTTCCTTTTTCGCTGCTTGCGAGCGTTATTTTCTTCTTCCTCCCTCCCTCCTGCCTTTTATCCACAATTTATTTAAATTAAAAAAAAGCAAAAAAACCCAAAACCCAGCTTACCCACTTCTCCCACTCCCCACCCTCTGCTTCTATCTGTAAGCTTGGATCCCGCCCCCCCTTCAGAGCCCACTTTTAAGAGAATGTACGGTATTTGCCTTTCTTTGACTTAATTCACTTAGCATTAATGCCCTTGAGGTTCATCCATGTTGTCACAGATAGTAAAACTTCATTTCATTCGTTCTTATGGCTAAATTATACACACACACGCATGCACACGCACGCACACACACACCCATCAATGAACACTTGGGTTGTTTCCATATCTTGGCTATTATAAAGTGGCAATGAACATGGGGGTGTATGTATCTTTTCGAGTTAGCATTTTCAATTTCTTTGGGTAGATGCCCAGAAGTGGAATCATTGGATCATGAGGAAGTTTTATTTTTCATTTTTTTGAGGAACCTCCAAACTGTTTTCCGTAGTGGCTGTACCAATCTACATTCTCCTAAAAGTGAACAAAGTTTCAGTTTCCTTTTTCTCCACAACCTCACCCACAATGTGCCATAGCCACCCTAACTGGTATGAGGTGATATCTCATTGTGGTTTTGATTTGCATTTCCCTGATAATTAACGAGGCTGAACATCTTTTCATTTACTTGTTAGTTCCTCTCTTCATTTATCCGTATGCCATCTTTGAAACAATGTCTATCTAGACCCTCCAACCATTTTTATTTTCTTTTTCCAACCATTTTTAAATTAGACTGTTCGGTTTTCTGCTTTTGAGTTGTATGATTTACTTATTTTGGATATTAGCCCATGGTCTATAATTTGTAAACATTTTCTCCCATTCAGTAGGTTGCCTATTAGTTTTGTTGGTTTCTTTTGCTGTGCGGAAGCTTTTCAGTATGAGGTAGTCCCACTTATTCACTTTTGTTTTTGTTGCTTTTGGTCTCAGATTTGAAAAATCACTGCGAAAACCTGTCAAGATGTTCAGTAGGTTTTCTTCAAAGAGAAAGATTTTCTTCTAAGAGGTGTTAAGCTCAAGTCTTTAATCAATTTTGAGTTAATTTTTATGTATGGTTTAAGACATTCTTTTGTACGTGGCTATTCAGTATTCCCAACATTTTTAAGAGACTGCACTTTCTTCATCGTATTCTTGGCTCCTTTGTTGTAAATGAGTTGATCATATACACAAGTGATTATTTCTGGGTTCTCCATTCTGTTCCACTGATCTAAGTGCTTGTTCTGCTAATATCATATTGTTTTAATTATTAAATCTTTGTCATATGGTTTGAAAGCATGATACCTGCAGCTTTATCCTTTTTCAAGACTGCTTTGTCTTTCAAGGATTTTTTGTGTTTCCGTACACATGTTAAGATTGTCTTATTTCCTTGAAAAATGCCAGTGGAATTTTGATATAAGCTGCATGGAATCTGTACACTGCTTTGGGAGGTATGGATATTTTAACAATGCTGACTGTTTCAATCTGTGATTGTGACACAGCTCTCCACTTATTTGTGTTTACTTTAGTTTCCTCCATTAATGTCTCCCAGTTTTCAACATAAATTTATTCCTAGGTATTTCATTCTTTCTGATGCAACGGTATATGGGACTGGTTTTTCTTGACTTCTGTTTCTGATAGTTCATTATTAGTGTACAGAAATACAACGGATTTCATATACAGATTTTTTTGTTTTAATTTTTGGCCACTTTTATTGGTCTTTCATTTTTATTTATTTTCACCCATCTTTGTTCTTTGGCCTGTGTGGGCCTCCCATTGCAGTGGCCTCTCCTGTAGCAGAGCACCGGCTTTGGGCTCATGTGCTCCAGAGTTCTGGCTCATAATTGGACACACTGGTCCAGCCGCTCCATGGCATGTGGGATCTTCTTCTGCCAGGGATCGAACCGGCGCCCTTTGCAGTGCAAGGCGGACTCTTTACCCACTGGACCACCAGGGAAGTCCCACATATAGATTTTATATCTAGAAATTTTACTTATGTTAGCTCTAACAGATTCCTGATTACATCATTAAAATAGCACGCATTTGCAAATACTTAAGAGTTTTACCTCTTCCTTTCCAACAAGGGTGCCTTGTTTCCTTTTTCTGCTCTGGCTAGGACATCCAATTATATGTTGAATACAAGTGACTGGAAACCAGCACAACGTTCTTCTAAAGAACACAAACATTTTTCTCTGTTCTGTTCCACTTCTAGCAAGCATTTTCTTTTTCAAAATGAAAGCTGCTTTTCTGATTTAAAAAGAAAAGTGCCCATTCCAAAAGGAAAAATGTACTCATAATTCCATAAGAAATAATCAGCAGCATTTCGGTGCAAAAACACATTCAGGAACTATCATCAAGCTCTGTGTGTTTTTTGTCTATAACCTGTTTTGTTTGCTCCCTCTACCCACCCAACATACCGTGGGCATCTTTCCACGTCCGTACACCATCCACTCATTAAGCTACTGAGTCCCTGTTACATGCTGGACCCTTCTGTACACCATCATGCTTTGTGGTTACACCTGTTCAATCCTGTGACTCACCCACCGTTTATGAGGCAGCGCTTGCCATCCTCCATTCCACCCCCAGCTTCCCCTCCCGTGGTGAGAGTGGTGTCAACATCAGTAATCCTCCTACCTTGGTGACCCACTCGGTGTGCCCGGTGAGTGTGTTCAGGCACGTTCCAGCAGATAAAGCCCATACTTTCACCGTGAAGTCTGCAGAGCCACTCACCAAGACGTCCAAGTCGTCGTTGTAGTCGACACTGAACACTAGCACACACAACACACGCCAAGTTAACAGACGCCTTTGCCAGTAGGTCTTTAGAGTTCAATAACGCTTATTCTTCCTAGCTGCCCAATTATATAATTTCTTAACCAGAATTACTATAAGGGTGCTTTCTCAATGAGCAATTTTATGCTAAAAAATATATCCACTTCAAAATTCTCATTATTATAGCCATGGCATGTGGTGATCTTCTTCTGCCAGGGATCGAACCGCGCCTTTGCAGTGCAAGGCGGACTCTTTACCCACTGGACCACCAGGGAAGTCCCACATATAGATTTTATATCTAGAAATTTTACTTATGTTAGCTCTAACAGATTCCTGATTACATCATTAAAATAGCACGCATTTGCAAATACTTAAGAGTTTTACCTCTTCCTTTCCAACAAGGGTGCCTTGTTTCCTTTTTCTGCTCTGGCTAGGACATCCAATTATATGTTGAATACAAGTGACTGGAAACCAGCACAACGTTCTTCTAAAGAACACAAACATTTTTCTCTGTTCTGTTCCACTTCTAGCAAGCATTTTCTTTTTCAAAATGAAAGCTGCTTTTCTGATTTAAAAAGAAAAGTGCCCATTCCAAAAGGAAAAATGTACTCATAATTCCATAAGAAATAATCAGCAGCATTTCGGTGCAAAAACACATTCAGGAACTATCATCAAGCTCTGTGTGTTTTTTGTCTATAACCTGTTTTGTTTGCTCCCTCTACCCACCCAACATACCGTGGGCATCTTTCCACGTCCGTACACCATCCACTCATTAAGCTACTGAGTCCCTGTTACATGCTGGACCCTTCTGTACACCATCATGCTTTGTGGTTACACCTGTTCAATCCTGTGACTCACCCACCGTTTATGAGGCAGCGCTTGCCATCCTCCATTCCACCCCCAGCTTCCCCTCCCGTGGTGAGAGTGGTGTCAACATCAGTAATCCTCCTACCTTGGTGACCCACTCGGTGTGCCCGGTGAGTGTGTTCAGGCACGTTCCAGCAGATAAAGCCCATACTTTCACCGTGAAGTCTGCAGAGCCACTCACCAAGACGTCCAAGTCGTCGTTGTAGTCGACACTGAACACTAGCACACACAACACACGCCAAGTTAACAGACGCCTTTGCCAGTAGGTCTTTAGAGTTCAATAACGCTTATTCTTCCTAGCTGCCCAATTATATAATTTCTTAACCAGAATTACTATAAGGGTGCTTTCTCAATGAGCAATTTTATGCTAAAAAATATATCCACTTCAAAATTCTCATTATTATAGCTTAGTATCCTAAGGGTGAAAAGTCTCTGCAATAGAAAATCTCTTATACATGTGCTAGCTTCACAGCTGGAGGCAAACCCTTGTAGGAGATACTGGTATTTCTTCTCAAAACCGTCTGCTTGACACTACAGGTAACTTATCTAGCTTATGCAGGGAAAACGGTACATTGGTGGACCTACTCAGATTTGTACTACTTACTGCAGTAAGATAAAATGTCAAGCATGTTCACACTCAAGAAAAGCCAGGGTAATGAGAAAAACAAAACAACGATCTTCAGGTCAGAATGAGCCATCCTCTCAAACTGTCTGATTTCCTTCAGACCTCTATCCCTGGTACCTAAAACTGCCTGAGTACAGCAAGTACTTGTTTTTAAATGCCTGTCAGGCTCTAAAGGAACACTGGGGACCCAGAGATGAAAACACTGCTCTTTTCTTTAAGGAACTCAGACTAAGTGAGGGGTAGAGAAGGAAGCTCAAAAAAAAAAAAGAAAATGTTTACCTCTTACTAGGGAAACACCAAGGAGAATGACTAACAGACCAGGGCTATCAGGGAGGACTTCAGGAAAGAGGCAAGATTGGAGATGGGCCTGAAGAATGAGTAGAGTTTATCAAGGAAAGAAAGAATACTGCAGGTAGAGGGAACAGCAAAGGCATGGATTTAGGAAAAGTCACAGCAATGTTCGGGGAATATTAAGGAGGAAATTTTTTAGAACAGGGCGGCTCTCGAAGCTGACCAGGTATAAAATCACCTGGCACAGGTATAACCACTGACACTGTGGAATATTACACTCAGTTTGATACATAAACTCCATGTTAAATGATACGGCTTCAAATATTAATTTCCACACAAACAAGTGTAGCAGAGCAGACTGAAGAAAAATGTACAGGATGACAAATACATGTTGGGTTTTGTTTTTTGGGGGTTTTTTTTTGCCATAGAACAGCTACATTTACTTTAAAGAATTAGGAGCACCAGGTATGGTGCAAAGAATTCAGGACCTAACAGTAAATAAAGAGGATCCCCGTCCTCCCAGAGCTGACAGGTGGTGGGAAAGCCAGTCACAGCCACTTGTGTGACAGTGCTATACAGGTGACTGGGAAACCTACAGCAGAGAAACTCGACTTGTTCAGGGCATCCAGGAAGGCTGCTCATAAATGTGATGATCAGGAGCACAAACTGTGACTCTCAGGGGCTGATGTGGCAGGTAAGAGGAGGTAAGGAGAAGGGAACTAGATCACATCATTTCTGCACAAAGCTCCAAGGTACAATGCGGCAGAGGGGAGAAGCTCGGGTCTAAAGTTTTCCTTTAAATGTCCAGTTTTACAAATGAAGGCTGCTGCAAAACTATGAGGAAATATTCAGGTATCTCCTTTTCATCTTGTTTCTCAGCAGTGAGATTATTTTCAACCAAGCTCCAATTTGATGTAACCTGTGTAGTCACTTCAAAGGATTTCCACTAACTGTACGAATAAGGTGGACTAAATTTACACATACTCAGTTTGGACATATGGAATCTGACCAAAACAAAGAGGGGTGACTATTCAACAGAAAATAAATGCAACAGAGGAAAAGCATAAGCCCCTCCTAGCATAATGATATAAAGGGCATTAAGAGTTAAAAAAATGGGCCAAGGAAAAGCAAAATTAGCAGGCAAATTTCAAATAAGAATAACCTTAAGAGGACTTCCCTGGTGGTCCAGTGGGTAAAGAGTTCACCTTGCAATGCAAGGGGCACTGGTTTGATCCCTGGCCCGGGAAGATCCCACGTGCCACTGAGCAGCTGGACTGGTGTGTCCAATTACGCACCAACAGTCTGGAGCGCATGTGCCCAGAGCCAGTGCTCTACAATAAGAGAGGCCACTGCAATTGGAGGCCCACACAGGCCAAGGAATACAGATGGATGGAAATAAATAAAGAACCAATAAAAGAGGCCAAAATTAAAAAAAAAAAAAAAATAACCTGAATAAAGGGATTAATTGTACTGACTGAAAAAGAAGCTGAAGGAAAAGACAGGTTAAATAAAAACAAAACCAAAAGAGGGATCTCACTCCTGGCTCCTGGCTTTAAGGAATGAGGTTAAAGTTAACTGTCAAAACCCTGAAGAAAGGCAACCCACCCGCCCCGTGTGGCCCCGGAAGTGCTGGGTCCTGGCTCCGAACTCCATTCCCAGGCCACGGTGTTGTCAAAGGAGCCTGTCACAAGCTTCTGCTCATAAATGTGATGATCAGGAGCACAAACTGTGACTCTCAGGGGCTGATGTGGCAGGTAAGAGGAGGTAAGGAGAAGGGAACTAGATCACATCATTTCTGCACAAAGCTCCAAGGTACAATGCGGCAGAGGGGAGAAGCTCGGGTCTAAAGTTTTCCTTTAAATGTCCAGTTTTACAAATGAAGGCTGCTGCAAAACTATGAGGAAATATTCAGGTATCTCCTTTTCATCTTGTTTCTCAGCAGTGAGATTATTTTCAACCAAGCTCCAATTTGATGTAACCTGTGTAGTCACTTCAAAGGATTTCCACTAACTGTACGAATAAGGTGGACTAAATTTACACATACTCAGTTTGGACATATGGAATCTGACCAAAACAAAGAGGGGTGACTATTCAACAGAAAATAAATGCAACAGAGGAAAAGCATAAGCCCCTCCTAGCATAATGATATAAAGGGCATTAAGAGTTAAAAAAATGGGCCAAGGAAAAGCAAAATTAGCAGGCAAATTTCAAATAAGAATAACCTTAAGAGGACTTCCCTGGTGGTCCAGTGGGTAAAGAGTTCACCTTGCAATGCAAGGGGCACTGGTTTGATCCCTGGCCCGGGAAGATCCCACGTGCCACTGAGCAGCTGGACTGGTGTGTCCAATTACGCACCAACAGTCTGGAGCGCATGTGCCCAGAGCCAGTGCTCTACAATAAGAGAGGCCACTGCAATTGGAGGCCCACACAGGCCAAGGAATACAGATGGATGGAAATAAATAAAGAACCAATAAAAGAGGCCAAAATTAAAAAAAAAAAAAAAAAAATAACCTGAATAAAGGGATTAATTGTACTGACTGAAAAAGAAGCTGAAGGAAAAGACAGGTTAAATAAAAACAAAACCAAAAGAGGGATCTCACTCCTGGCTCCTGGCTTTAAGGAATGAGGTTAAAGTTAACTGTCAAAACCCCTGAAGAAAGGCAACCCACCCGCCCCCGTGTGGCCCCGGAAGTGCTGGGTCCTGGCTCCGGAACTCCATTCCCAGCAGGCCACGGTGTTGTCAAAGGAGCCTGTCACAAGCTTCTGCTCATCAAACTTCACCGCAGCACATGTGTGGGTCTGGATGCCATAGACACACTGCCCTGTGCTCACATCCCACAGTTTGGCAGACAAGTCATCTGACCCTTCAAGAGAAAAACAGGGAGGTTAGGAAGAAGACGAACACTAAAGAAGGAAAACCAATCCCGAAGATGTCATCTTACTTAAAGGAGAACCTTAACAGTCACCTCCTCCAGCATCCCCTTTATAGCTGGGAAAAACCAAAGCAGGGAGAGAGTAACACAGCTCTGCTCCGGGTCACTAAAATGGTGCTGGCATCCCTGGGACTGGTTCAAAGCCTTCTGGTTTAGTCCCATTCCCTAAACACTTCCGGTTATAGAGTGGTGTGAGACTGGAGCATCCCTTGGTGCTCCCGTCTGTAAACTTCCCCAGCTCTCTGGCTATCGTGAGCTCTCTTAAGCTTAAAATGATAGGTACTACCTATGACTGCATGTGTACACTTGCCTGCCTGTCCATTACCCAACAACTCTGAACAAACAATGCTGAATAGTAAAGCTGTCAGCTGGAACGTGTTTCACTCTAAGGCAAATCAAAGATAAGCCTCTGATCACTGATTAACTTTCACAAAGGCTAACTGCTAATTTCTTGAGTCATCCTGAAATGTGTGAAGGAACTTCAAAGAAAACTAGACATAAAACATTCCTAGACATTCACAACAACTCAGCAAAGAGCTTGAAAAGTCTCTTCAGATTCTACAGAAAAAAAGGCAGGTTTTACTTCTGCCTCTAGTGAAAATATTATACTGATTATAATGACAATTCACGACTTTGTTTAGTCACTAAGTCGTGTCTGACTGTGGCCCATGGACTGTAGCCCTCCCGGCTCCTCTGTCCATAGGATTATCCAGCAAGAATACTGGATGGGTTGCCATTGCCTCCTCCAGGAGATCTTCCGGACCTAGGGATCAAACCCGTGTCTCCTGCACTGCAGGCTGATTCTTCACCACTGGGTCCCCGGGTTGGGAAGATCCCCTGGAGGAGGGCATGGCAACCCACTCCAGTATTCTTGCCTGGAGAATTCCACGGAAGGAGGAGCCTGACAGGCTGTAGTTACACAGAATCGGACCTAACTGAAGTGACTACCCAGCAGCAGCATGTCAGGCAAGACTCCGGCTCTTATGGGTGCTTAGTCTGCCTAGGAAGACAAAAAAGGGTAAGCAAACAATAATAAGTGAGTAAAGCAGCGGGCAGTACAAAAGCCCACTGCAAAGACAAAGAGGGTTAATGAAAGGACAAAGTGTCCCTGGTGAAGCTCCACTGAGTTTACAGCTGTGCTCCTCAACACTGAGGTGTCCCACCAAACACACCTTACAAAACGGCATGACTGGCTCCACACCAACACTCCAGTTTGTTGTGAAGCCAGGCATTGGTATAGGACTGCTTGCAGACGGAATTTCATGGCTTAAAAAATACCCAAACTTGGGACTTCCCTGGTGGTCCAGTGGTTAAGACTCTGAGCTCCCGAATACCAGAGGTACAGGTTCGATTGCTGGTCAGTGAACTAAGACCTCACACGCCACATGGCACCGCCTAAAATACATAGTCTATAAAATTAAAAAAAAATAAAACTGTAACGTTTTAACTAGTTGAAATCTAAAGGACAAAGTGATCCGCATTCTCTCTCCAGGCAAAAAATTAAAAAAACAACAACAGTATATACCAGAGCTCAGCCAAACTTTTTCTGTAAAAGACTAGATAGTAAATGTACTGGGCATTCTGAGCCACACAATCTCTGGGGCAATTCCTCCACTCTGCTGGATCCAGTCCCTGTGGTTCATGCTTTACCAATCCATGGAACATAGTTATTTAAATACCTATTAAATACTTCTATATATTATACAAATACATGTGAACAGGCATTAGGGCTGATTCATAACAAACTCCTTGAATCCATTCTATTAATAAAATCCACCCAGGAATTATTTACAATGCTTGTCAAAATGCACTGCCTAAAATATGGACACTGACAACAGTTCAGCATGACTGGGAAACAGCAGGAAGGGTCAGGCTAGAGAACGGGGTTGGGAGAATCTTTATGACCTTATCTGCATTTCTCGAAGACGGCTATGGCTACATCACAGAAAACAGCTTAAAGCTGAGGAGAGCTGGAAGCAGGAAGGCCACGTATAAACGAGGAAGGAGGATACACAAAACATGGCCTATATATACAAAGGATTATCATTCAGATTATATTTCAGAAGGAAGGAAATTCTGATATAAGCAACAACATGCAGGACCCATGGAGACATGACGCTAAGTGCGATTCAGTCAGCCACTAAAGAACAAATACTGTTTGATGAAAGTGAGGTACCTAGAGTAGTCAAATTCAGAGGAAGTAGAAAGGTGGTTGCCAGGGGCTGCAGGAGGAGGGACTAGGGTGTCAGAGACTAACCAATCCAGTTTCAGTTTGGTATGCAAGAAGTTCTGGAGACAGATGGTGGTGATGTGTGTGTAACAATAAGAATGTACTTAACGGCACTGAACTGTGTACTGAAAATGGTTAAAATGATAAATCTTATATATTATATATATATCCCACAATTTGACTTTTAAAAAGGGAAGAAGACTATCTAATGTTGTATAGAAAAAAATTAGACCATTCCATTTTACACTGGAACAAACATAAGAAAACAATCAGGCTGGGCTGCACTCCGTTTTACAGGGTATAAGCCTACTGTCCACTGCTAAGCCTTTAGGAGGTATTTTTCTTGGCTCCTTTTCTGCTTTATGTCAACCTTCCCTATAGACTCTCATTTGCTGTGCTGACCAACCCGACGCATTTTCAAAGAGGTCATCAATGATACTGTGTAGAGAGGAAAGTGAAAGGGGACTGAATAAATGTAGACTATTTTTCAGTATATGAAAAGGAGGAAAAAAGCCCTCTTGATTCAGAAAACATGGTGAAAACAATCTTTGATATAAAAATTACAGAGATGTGTAATGTAACAAAGCGAAGCAGAAAAATGAGCTGTAACCCAGATAGAGTAAGCTATCTTACCAAGCTAAGTTTAAATATTTAACTGGTAGAATCAGCTCTCAGCTCTCAAAATGCACTGCCTAAAATATGGACACTGACAACAGTTCAGGGGAAACAGCAGGAAGGGTCAGGCTAGAGAACGGGGTTGGGAGAATCTTTATGACCTTATCTGCATTTCTCGAAGACGGCTATGGCTACATCACAGAAAACAGCTTAAAGCTGAGGAGAGCTGGAAGCAGGAAGGCCACGTATAAACGAGGAAGGAGGATACACAAAACATGGCCTATATATACAAAGGATTATCATTCAGATTATATTTCAGAAGGAAGGAAATTCTGATATAAGCAACAACATGCAGGACCCATGGAGACATGACGCTAAGTGCGATTCAGTCAGCCACTAAAGAACAAATACTGTTTGATGAAAGTGAGGTACCTAGAGTAGTCAAATTCAGAGGAAGTAGAAAGGTGGTTGCCAGGGGCTGCAGGAGGAGGGACTAGGGTGTCAGAGACTAACCAATCCAGTTTCAGTTTGGTATGCAAGAAGTTCTGGAGACAGATGGTGGTGATGTGTGTGTAACAATAAGAATGTACTTAACGGCACTGAACTGTGTACTGAAAATGGTTAAAATGATAAATCTTATATATTATATATATATCCCACAATTTGACTTTTAAAAAGGGAAGAAGACTATCTAATGTTGTATAGAAAAAAATTAGACCATTCCATTTTACACTGGAACAAACATAAGAAAACAATCAGGCTGGGCTGCACTCCGTTTTACAGGGTATAAGCCTACTGTCCACTGCTAAGCCTTTAGGAGGTATTTTTCTTGGCTCCTTTTCTGCTTTATGTCAACCTTCCCTATAGACTCTCATTTGCTGTGCTGACCAACCCGACGCATTTTCAAAGAGGTCATCAATGATACTGTGTAGAGAGGAAAGTGAAAGGGGACTGAATAAATGTAGACTATTTTTCAGTATATGAAAAGGAGGAAAAAAGCCCTCTTGATTCAGAAAACATGGTGAAAACAATCTTTGATATAAAAATTACAGAGATGTGTAATGTAACAAAGCGAAGCAGAAAAATGAGCTGTAACCCAGATAGAGTAAGCTATCTTACCAAGCTAAGTTTAAATATTTAACTGGTAGAATCAGCTCTCAGCTCTCAAACCATCTGAGTCATTAACCACCTGAAGAAGCATTTACTAGTGTCTCTTTAAGACAGGCCACTTTCATTCTCCTTAAGACTATCTGGCAGTGAAGGGAAAATAAAGGCTCTCTGTTACCCTTCTCTCTCTTGACCTCTTCCCTTCTCCAGGTACATGCTCAAAGGATCCACCTTGTACTCGATGCATTCCTCCTCTATCCTCCTCCTTTTAAAATTCCACTTGCAGCCACAGCTGTGATGTGACTAACTCCTAAATCATCCTCTCTAGCCCTGAGCACTCTCCAAAGCTCTTACCTTCCATTTCCAAGTATTATGGGAATCTCCACTTACACATCCAGCTAAATTCAGTTCATCCGACACGGAACCACATCTATCTATCCTCTTGAATTTACCCCCTCAGTTTCTACACTTTTACTAGTACTAATAGCTTCCCAGCTAGAAGTCTTCAGTTGTTGTGGTCTCCCCTTTTCCTTGCCACATACCTGATTCACCGCCAAATCCTGTCAATTCTGTTTCAATAGCTTCTCTTCCATTAAACTGCTACTTTTAAAAAAATCTCTACCCTTACTATCCTGTAGTTAGACCTATTTAAGCTCATCTAAACTGCAACAGACTAGTAATTTAATTTGGAAGCTCGAGATCTACGTCAAAAGTTATCAAAAGAATTAGTATCTCCTCAGGGGAACACTTCAGACATTTGTAAGGTGGCTTCACTGTCACAATGAGAGCACATTACTGGCATCTACTGGGCAGAGACCAGCAATACTGAACACTCTGTAATGTTTACAGTGCACAAAGAGAATCATCTTGTATCTGCATGACATTCTTGAAGGTCCTGTCAGATATTCGTAGGTGAAAAGCTTATTCTTAGTTATCTGACTGAGCCTAATTTTCTGCTGTTTTACGTATATGAAAAGGAGGAAAAAAGCCCTCTTGATTCAGAAAACATGGTGAAAACAATCTTTGATATAAAAATTACAGAGATGTGTAATGTAACAAAGCGAAGCAGAAAAATGAGCTGTAACCCAGATAGAGTAAGCTATCTTACCAAGCTAAGTTTAAATATTTAACTGGTAGAATCAGCTCTCAGCTCTCAAACCATCTGAGTCATTAACCACCTGAAGAAGCATTTACTAGTGTCTCTTTAAGACAGGCCACTTTCATTCTCCTTAAGACTATCTGGCAGTGAAGGGAAAATAAAGGCTCTCTGTTACCCTTCTCTCTCTTGACCTCTTCCCCTTCTCCAGGTACATGCTCAAAGGATCCACCTTGTACTCGATGCATTCCTCCTCTATCCTCCTCCTTTTAAAATTCCACTTGCAGCCACAGCTGTGATGTGACTAACTCCTAAATCATCCTCTCTAGCCCTGAGCACTCTCCAAAGCTCTTACCTTCCATTTCCAAGTATTATGGGAATCTCCACTTACACATCCAGCTAAATTCAGTTCATCCGACACGGAACCACATCTATCTATCCTCTTGAATTTACCCCCTCAGTTTCTACACTTTTACTAGTACTAATAGCTTCCCAGCTAGAAGTCTTCAGTTGTTGTGGTCTCCCCTTTTCCTTGCCACATACCTGATTCACCGCCAAATCCTGTCAATTCTGTTTCAATAGCTTCTCTTCCATTAAACTGCTACTTTTAAAAAAATCTCTACCCTTACTATCCTGTAGTTAGACCTATTTAAGCTCATCTAAACTGCAACAGACTAGTAATTTAATTTGGAAGCTCGAGATCTACGTCAAAAGTTATCAAAAGAATTAGTATCTCCTCAGGGGAACACTTCAGACATTTGTAAGGTGGCTTCACTGTCACAATGAGAGCACATTACTGGCATCTACTGGGCAGAGACCAGCAATACTGAACACTCTGTAATGTTTACAGTGCACAAAGAGAATCATCTTGTATCTGCATGACATTCTTGAAGGTCCTGTCAGATATTCGTAGGTGAAAAGCTTATTCTTAGTTATCTGACTGAGCCTAATTTTCTGCTGTTTTACAACCTGCTGTTTATACTAGCAGGTTAACTGTGTACCTAAGTTTCTATGAGTGTAACTACTGGACAAACTGAGGAAAGATGTGCTTTCCTGGGGACTGTGCTAAGAGTTTTTCATCAATTAAAGATCATGTCACGGATGGTATCTGCGACACAAATACAACATTCTGCAGTCACAGCTGCCATGTTCACAGTACCAGTACCTGTGTGCGCAGACACCCAATTAGTTTACCCCTTCTAGAATAGCCATGGTTGAGCAAGCATTCAAACTGTATTACAGTTATTTATTTATTTATTTTGGTGGGGGTGGGGAGGGAGGGGAGCCGGCGGGCCACTTCTATTGGTCTTTCATTTGTCCATTTTCATCCATCTTTGTTCTTTGGCCTGTGTGGGCCTCCCATCGCGGCGGCCTCTGTTGTCGCAGAGCACTGGCTCTGGGCGCATGAGCTCCAGAGCTCCGGCTCGGTAATTGGACACATTAGTCCAGCTGCTCCGTGGCACGTGGGATCTTCCCAGGCCAGGGCTCGAACCGGTGCCCCATGCACTGCAAGTCGGTGTCCTTACCCACTGGACCACCAGGGAAGCCCTCAAACTATATTATTTTAAATTACAGTTCTCTTATTTCTCCTCTAGGTCAAACTTTGGGTATTATATTTTTTTAAGTGTATGTACACATAAGTTGCTTCCACGACTTTTACTTTATGACAGGGGAATATTGCAAAATATGTTATAAAAAGAGGTCCTGAGTCTGACAGAAATAAACACTAGTTTCTCTGAAACAGAAAGCTCTGAACCCGGTTCTTTATCTGCTCAGAAATCATTCACAGTTCGTAGAAAACTGTCTAATACATGTTCATGGCATTCAACTCCAAGCCTATTTCTTCTGATTATATTCTAAGAGTTCCTATTTAAGAGAATATAATATTCTATTATATTCTAAGAGTTCCTACTTACATTCTAAGATTTCAGCCAAAATGAGTTGATTTTCCTCCTGCGTGCTTGGCCCTTTCCATGTCTTCTGAATGCTCATCTTCCTATTGGAAAACGGTAACTGTGTATCTCAGCTCTCCAAGATCCACCTTAAACACTGCACTACTTTCTCAAATGGAAGAAACCAGTCCTTCTTCTGAACAACTCCATAATTTTATTTTCCTCATAGAAATTCAGCTACATCATTATTTTAGTCAGCTTCTCTTTTAATTAAGATATAATTGACATACATTATATTAATTCTAGGTGTATAACACGATTTGATACCTGTATATTCTGTAAAATGTTCATTTTAAGTTTACTTAAATACATCGCCTGATCATACCTCTTTTATAGCCCTTGCTTTTCTCATTTGACAGAGGTCCCAGTGCAGCCATTTACAGGTTGAATATGACCCAACCACAGTATTTTTGTGGGGAGAGGTGGGGAATTATTTTTTATTTATTGCTTTTACAGAGTTTTGTTGTTTACAGATACCCAACCACAGTATTTTAAAAATCTGAACAACACTCAGAGAACTAATACTTCAAAAAAAAAAAATGAGGCTATTTCACAAAAACCTAGACTTGAGGTTTCTCCTGAGAAGCCCCACCTGACAAGTCTGAGCCTGAGGCCCTCGCGGGAACGACCTGCTCCAGCGGCGCGGCAGCTCTAGGCCAGTGCTTGCCGACCAGCCACAGCTCTCGGGGAGACCTCCCCAGCAGGCTACCTCCCTGATCCCCGTGTGTCCGTGCCTGGAGGAAAGAACGGCTCTAATTCAGTTAGGCAGGCCCTCACGCTGACGGTCACACAGTAGGCATTTTATAATTAAATGTCTACTTAACAGCACAAAGGACAATAGGTCCCTTTCCTATCATTTCAGAAATAAGCAGAATATAACTACCTCATTCAATCTGTACCATGCTAACTTCTAGCACTATCAATCCTTTTGATGATACTGTTTCACTGATTATTTAAGGGCTAATCTGAGTCACTAAGTTTATTGCCAAATTCAGAACTTCCCAATTCAACCACAGTGAAAAGACAAGCTCTTCAGCAATAATGTGATACAAAACACATGCTTAATTCTATGAACAAATATTTCTCACTATTAACAGTCCCAGGCATGCGGTTTTAAACAAATGCTTTGAATCATTTCCAACAAACAGAGCATAAATTTCCATACACAAAGTTGGTGAACTTAATCATATTATAAATAATATAGCATACAGATCCACCTGGAGAATAATCTTAAAATGCAGGGTTGGGTCTACAGTTATTTGTAGATATTAACTGCCTAGGTAGTTAAAGAATTCAGTGAATTCACTTCACTTCTATGCCAAGTAACTGAGGTTTTACTGCATTTCAAAAGTGAAGTTTAACAAGAAATTAAAACAAAAAAAGCTGGAGCTGGTTCTGAAAAAGAGTCAACTGCCAGTATGGACCCAAATGTGAGTAAGTGCCAAGCTCAAAGGTAATATGGCATCTTAATCTTAGAAAACAAAGCAGAACAAAACTAACTGCCAGTGGTAATAAGCCAAAAAGAATACTGAAAAGCTATCACGACAGCTGAAAAAGTACATCAAAATATAGAAGAACAGATGTTGTTCCTATAATGAGGCTTTTAATAGGACAGGGAAGATAACATAAGCACAGATCTTGAAACGTAATGTCAAGATGACAAAACCATGAAACGCCTTAAATCTGATATTTGTTTCATAAAACTGACAAAGTGTCTCACATTTCAGTGTCGCCACATAAGAAAATGAACATCCTTAATGAATAAAGAAATTCAATTTTAAAGGAGTCTTGAGAAATTATAACTCTCTTAACTATTACAAAATATTAAGCTGAAAAAAAAAGTTAAGCTGAGGGGGTTCCCTGGTGGTCCAGTGGGTAGAGAATCCGCCTCACAGTGCAAGTGGCATCGGTTTGATCAATGGCCCAGGAAGATCCCACATGCCGAGGAATGGCTGGGCTGGTGTGCCCAATTACAAACCAGCGTCTGGAGCACATGCACCCAGAGCCAGTGCTCTGCAATGAGAGGAAACTGCGATGGGAGGCCCATCAATCCTTTTGAGTACGTTTCATAAAGGCTAATCTGAGTCCTATTAGCAATCAAACTTCCCAATTCAACCACAGTGAAAAGACAAGCTCTTCAGCAATAATGTGATACAAAACACATGCTTAATTCTATGAACAAATATTTCTCACTATTAACAGTCCCAGGCATGCGGTTTTAAACAAATGCTTTGAATCATTTCCAACAAACAGAGCATAAATTTCCATACACAAAGTTGGTGAACTTAATCATATTATAAATAATATAGCATACAGATCCACCTGGAGAATAATCTTAAAATGCAGGGTTGGGTCTACAGTTATTTGTAGATATTAACTGCCTAGGTAGTTAAAGAATTCAGTGAATTCACTTCACTTCTATGCCAAGTAACTGAGGTTTTACTGCATTTCAAAAGTGAAGTTTAACAAGAAATTAAAACAAAAAAAGCTGGAGCTGGTTCTGAAAAAGAGTCAACTGCCAGTATGGACCCAAATGTGAGTAAGTGCCAAGCTCAAAGGTAATATGGCATCTTAATCTTAGAAAACAAAGCAGAACAAAACTAACTGCCAGTGGTAATAAGCCAAAAAGAATACTGAAAAGCTATCACGACAGCTGAAAAAGTACATCAAAATATAGAAGAACAGATGTTGTTCCTATAATGAGGCTTTTAATAGGACAGGGAAGATAACATAAGCACAGATCTTGAAACGTAATGTCAAGATGACAAAACCATGAAACGCCTTAAATCTGATATTTGTTTCATAAAACTGACAAAGTGTCTCACATTTCAGTGTCGCCACATAAGAAAATGAACATCCTTAATGAATAAAGAAATTCAATTTTAAAGGAGTCTTGAGAAATTATAACTCTCTTAACTATTACAAAATATTAAGCTGAAAAAAAAAGTTAAGCTGAGGGGGTTCCCTGGTGGTCCAGTGGGTAGAGAATCCGCCTCACAGTGCAAGTGGCATCGGTTTGATCAATGGCCCAGGAAGATCCCACATGCCGAGGAATGGCTGGGCTGGTGTGCCCAATTACAAACCAGCGCTCTGGAGCACATGCACCCAGAGCCAGTGCTCTGCAATGAGAGGAAACTGCGATGGGAGGCCCACACAGGCCAAAGAACAAAGATGGATGGAAATAAATGAAAGACCAATAGAAGTGGCAAAAAAAGAGAAAGATACCACATAAATGATATTCTCATTTAAAAAAAAAATAGTAAGCTGAGTTTGGTAGGACTCCAAGGGAGAAGCAGGTTTACCTCAGACTTTGCTGTGTGCATGGGGCTTCCCTGGTGACTCAGCTGGTAAAGAATCCGCCTGCAGTGCAGGAGACTCATGTTCGATCCCTAGGTCAGGACAATCCCCTGGAGAAGGGACTGCCTATCCACTCCAGTGTTCTAGCCTGGACAATTCCACAGACAGAAGAGTCTGGTGGGCTACAGTTCATGGGGTCGCAAAATCGGACACGACTGAATGATCGACACACTTGCTGTGGCTGGCCTAGAGGCAGTGCACACGGAAGGGACACTAAGAGAAGCTATAAAGTCATTTGTATTTCTGGACTCTGAAGTTTCCGCCCCAAAGCAAGAATTCAAAGGTAAAAATAATGGAGACAAAAATATCCATAAAAACAGAAACAACCTGAATATGTTCTAATATGGAAATGGCTAAATAAAGATGACATATTTACACAAACGAATAGTATATGCTATTAAAACTGACAACCATGCAGTCATCCTAGATGAAGAAAAAAACATGGAATACCCCTATGCTGCTGTGCTGTGCTCAGTCGCTAAGTCGTGTCTGATTCTTTGTGACACCAGAGATGGTAGCCCATCAGGCTCTGCTGTCCCCATATGGGATTCTCCAGGCAAGAATACTGGACTGGAATGCAGGAGACATGAGTTCGATCCCTGATCTGGGAAGATCCCACATGCTGCGGAGAAACTAAGCCTCTGAGCCACAGCTATTGAGCTTGTACTCTAGAGTGTTGGAGTCGCAACTATTGAGCCCATGTGCGGCAACTACTGAAGCCCGTGAGCCCTAGAGCCTAAGTTCCACAACAAGAGACGTCACTGCAACAAGAAAGCCTGCTCACCTCCACTAGAGAGTAACCCCCACTCCCTGCAACTAGAGAAGAGCTGGTGGCAGCAGTGAAAACCCAGATAGCCAAAAATAAATAAATAAAATAATGATCGTAAAAAGAATACTGGACTGGGTCGCCATTTCCTACTCCAGGGGATGTTCCTGACCCAGGGAGCAAACCTGCGTCTCCTTCACTGGCAGGCAGATTCTTTACCATTGTGTCACCTGGGAAGCCCAATACTGTACATTATATATGATGGAAGTGAAGAGCATTGTGATCAGTGATAAGATGATCTAGGACCTAGAGCCATTCTCAACTGCTTCATAAACCTATCAACATGTACTGCCTGAAACACAGGCACTAATTATATAATACTATGTAGAAACACAGGCCCATTATAATTAGAAGATGCACATAATTCTAACGATTACATTTGTAATTTAAAAAGTTACTTAACTACTTGTTACTGTTGTTTAGTCAATAAGTTGTGTCTTGGGGCTTCCCCTGGTGGTCCAGTGGATAAGGACACCGCCTTGCGGTGCAAGGGGCGCCGGTTTGATCCCTGGCCTGGGAAGATCCCACGTGCCATGGAGCGGCTGGACCGATGTGTCCAATTACCGAGCCGGAGCTCTGGAGCGCATGTGCCCAGAGCTGGCGCTCTGAAACCACAGATGCCACCGCAATGGGAGGCCCACAGGAGCCGAAGAACAAAGACGGATGAAAATAGAGAAATGAAAGACCAACAGAAGTGGCCCGCCCACTCTCCTCTCTCCCCAACCCGACCCCCGCCCAAAATAAATAAATAAATAAATCTTAAAAAAAAAAAAATCCCTTTAAAAAAAAAAAATAAGTAAGTTGTGTCTCACTCTTCTGCGACCCCATGGACTACAGACTGCCAGGCTCCTCTGTCCATGGGATTTCCCAGGTAGGAATACTGAAATGGGTTGGCATTTCCTTCTCCAGGGGATCTTCTCAACCCAGGGATGGAACCTTCTTGACTGAGGGATAGAACCCACATCTCCTGCACTGTCAAGTGGATCCTCTAACACTGAGCCCCCAGGAAAGTCCCACTTGCTTAGTTTTAAAATGTCCAACTATCTTCATTCCCATGCCCAAACTTTAAATTCTTCTCAGAACCACAGGATCTTAAAGAGAGAAATCGCTCCCATTGCATATTTTATAGACAAGGAAACAAACACACAGAGGTTACATAATTCTTCCAAAATCATCTATCTGCGAGGACTAGACAGTGAGTTTTCTACTGTTTTTTCCCCAAACCACTGCTGATAGAAAAAAAAAACAAACAAGTAAATAACCAACATGAATGACTGTATATGGAAGAAAAGCATAATAGTTGGGAGTTTTCAGACTCATATCACATTTATAAGAATGTCTGGAGTTTCTTCTCATAAAATTTTATAAAAATACTTGTCTTCTCAGAGTGAAAAAGAATAAAGGGGCGGGCAGAGGGAAACCAGTCAGCAATGGAAGGATGCTGCCATCATGGATATTTAGAGAATTAATAACTGCCATTCTCAAGCCTGAGGAGTACTCTGTCTGGGAGACTACTCTCCATTTGATGTGAAAGCTAACAAGGTCCAGGCTCTCTTACCTGTGCAGAGGAGTCCGTCTTTGTAGTAAAGTCGTACACTCTGGCGCTGTGGCCAATTAAGGATGAGGTCTCAAAGGCTTCATGGTCCTCCAGTTGCTTCATTCTCAAAAGAGCCTTCAAATAAACCTTCTTCCAGTGCAAAGCGTCCTGAACAGAATCATCTATCTGCCAGCCCAGATTTTTACAGGCAGTCTGCCACACCTCTGTGCAGGCACTTATCACCTTATTCCACTGTTTAGAGACGAGGCAGCATGTGAGTAAAGTCTGAGGATCGAGCCATTTTAACAAATAAAAACTGAGCTCCAGGGGAAGGAGTTTGAGGAAGTCCCGCTTGAGGAGAATCTCCAGGTTATTGGAGAGGTGTCTGAGCTGGACTGCCCCACTCAGACTAATCAGGTGATCCAGAGTTTCATTTTTCTGCAAGTCCGTCAGAGAAAGAAATGTAACAGAAATGTTATCAAGCCATGTCTCAAAGTCCTTTCTCTCCATAAGGTTATGGAAAAATTTACCTGTGGCACATCAAAATATTGTATTAGTTCTGCTCAAAAAGACAGTTCAAGCAAGACTGCTAACAAATGAAGTACTAAAAATTAGTGCAAAAAACTCTGTGTTACAACTTTACAGCTTAGTTACATTATAATTTTACATTTAAGACATTTTATTTATCTGCAAAATTAGCATGCACAAAAGAAAACACATTTGAGAAAACATACTTTAACAAGTAAATAACCAACATGAATGACTGTATATGGAAGAAAAGCATAATAGTTGGGAGTTTTCAGACTCATATCACATTTATAAGAATGTCTGGAGTTTCTTCTCATAAAATTTTATAAAAATACTTGTCTTCTCAGAGTGAAAAAGAATAAAGGGGCGGGCAGAGGGAAACCAGTCAGCAATGGAAGGATGCTGCCATCATGGATATTTAGAGAATTAATAACTGCCATTCTCAAGCCTGAGGAGTACTCTGTCTGGGAGACTACTCTCCATTTGATGTGAAAGCTAACAAGGTCCAGGCTCTCTTACCTGTGCAGAGGAGTCCGTCTTTGTAGTAAAGTGCGTACACTCTGGCGCTGTGGCCAATTAAGGATGAGGTCTCAAAGGCTTCATGGTCCTCCAGTTGCTTCATTCTCAAAAGAGCCTTCAAATAAACCTTCTTCCAGTGCAAAGCGTCCTGAACAGAATCATCTATCTGCCAGCCCAGATTTTTACAGGCAGTCTGCCACACCTCTGTGCAGGCACTTATCACCTTATTCCACTGTTTAGAGACGAGGCAGCATGTGAGTAAAGTCTGAGGATCGAGCCATTTTAACAAATAAAAACTGAGCTCCAGGGGAAGGAGTTTGAGGAAGTCCCGCTTGAGGAGAATCTCCAGGTTATTGGAGAGGTGTCTGAGCTGGACTGCCCCACTCAGACTAATCAGGTGATCCAGAGTTTCATTTTTCTGCAAGTCCGTCAGAGAAAGAAATGTAACAGAAATGTTATCAAGCCATGTCTCAAAGTCCTTTCTCTCCATAAGGTTATGGAAAAATTTACCTGTGGCACATCAAAATATTGTATTAGTTCTGCTCAAAAAGACAGTTCAAGCAAGACTGCTAACAAATGAAGTACTAAAAATTAGTGCAAAAAACTCTGTGTTACAACTTTACAGCTTAGTTACATTATAATTTTACATTTAAGACATTTTATTTATCTGCAAAATTAGCATGCGCACAAAAGAAAACACATTTGAGAAAACATACTTTAACAAGTCATGACCCCCAAAACGCAGCTCAATGAAACTCACGTTGGAGTGCGTATGTGACTTGCTCCTTTTGGAGCAAGTCTAGCACATGCTACATGCATCTTCACAGTAAAAGATTTACAAAGTATCCATTCATTCCAACAGTGGATTCTGTATAAGAGAACTCCCACCAAGACAATTAAGACACCGTTTCCTCAATACACCCTACTCCGGCACTAAAACCATAAAAAGAAGCACAAGGATGTGACACGAGGAAGGCAAGTCTCCAGAGCAGTAACCTGAGACATCAGTGATCATGCCAGGCACAGCCTGACCTGTTACAGGAATCACAGAGCTGACTACTGGCTTTTGCAACAGATGTTCAGGCAAAAGGGTCTGGGGAAGACACAATGCGTGATACGGCTCAAGAGTTCTGGTTCTCCCACTTCCTTTACAGCACTGCTCGTTAGAACATCAATCACCAAAAGCCTTGTGTGGCCTTATATGGTCTGTTTTTATAAGCCTCATACGAGCTGGTGTCAACTCTTTCGCCTCACGTTCCTCCCAAGAGCCATGTGGGTTCTGGAGGTGTGCACAAGTTAAGACAAACGAGCCGTCCCGATGCTGACAAAACACCCACAGAAAGGCACCATCTCCTTCACTCTGCAGAGGAGGAAGCTAAGCTGCAGGTCAGAGATGGTACGTGATTTGCCTACAGCCAACAGAGCTATTAAAATAGCAACAGACCAGACCGAAAGCCAGTGCTCTCAAGATCAGGACTTTTTCAAATACACCAAGCTGTCTCTCTCTGAAGGCAGATACCATCAGGAGAATCACAACCTGGTAATACAATCTGGGATCACTGAGCCCCTCTGATTATACCACCTTCTTCTTTAGGGCTAACTGGAACCATAAACAAAAAAAATTACTATCAAGCAATCCACACTACGTCAAGGTGCCTACCCACTCATAACAATGGGGACTAAACTAATGGGAAGAGAAGAAAAAATAAAGTGAGCCTGTGAAAAAAACACCTTTCTCAAGATCGGTCATGTTGGTGGATGATGCATACGTGGAGTTTTTTTTTACTAGATTTTCACATGTTGAAACATTTCATTATTAAAAAACAAAACACTTTCCTTCTAATCTGATTAGTTGCCCTTCAGATTGTCATACTAATTTAAAACCGTAATGACCAAATTAAAGTGGAAGAGGAAAACAAATTTTTTCATTTATCAGGTCTACACAAATAGCCAGATCTCACTGTCCAACTTTATTAAGGTATGTAAAAATCATTTTCATTAATTTCCCAGTACCGAATCTGGCAGGAAGGTTATCAGACAAACAGCAGTGGAAGCAGACCACTTTCAATCACATTGTCTGGTGTCCAGTGTTTTCAAACAGTGAATGGACTTTAAGTTTCAGGGGTTTGGACTAGGTAGGATTTATTAATTTAAGGATTTACTTGGCTGCCTTTTAGTGAACCAGTGAGTTCACTGAAAGCTGTTATCAACTTAACACAAAATAACAAGCCTCCTGGGAATTTCTTGGTGACCCAATAATTAGGACTCTGCCTTTTCAAAGCTGAGGGCCAGGGTTTGAGCCCTGGTCAGGGAACTAAGATCCCACAAACTTTGTGGCATAGCTAAAAAAGAACAAAATAAAAACAAGATAACAAGCCTCCTCCTTCTTCTTCATCCTAACAACCTTTTATCTATAGTATTCCTGGAAAAGTTTTACTTAAAAAAATCATTCACACCAAGACAGAAAAGTTTCTGCGGACATTCACAAAAGGTCAAAATAGTCAATTAATACTAGCCAATTAAAAACAACCAAAGTATCTGCCCACGAAACTGATTTTTTTTTTTTTTTTTACAGTGAAGAAGTGGAGGAGGAGCTTCCTCTACCACACCTGCCCCGCCGCACACAGAGAAGCCAGATACCCATCTCAGCAATGCTGGCATGTCTGTAGGATGAACTGTTCCTTAAATGGACACAAGGCGACCTTACAATACCCGTGGAAACAGTATCATCGCCAAACACCTGGGAGACATTATACAGCACACCAAATCAATGTACACAGGTCACCACAGAATTATGGGACTGGTTTTCCAATGAGCACCTTTTAAAATCCAGCCGCATTTCTGAAACTTATACGTTCTCCTAACTCCTAATAAGAATTTTTCTTTAAACTCTTAGACACTGCCTTTTAAGCTACTGAACCCTTTATGGGAGGCTCTTTTCCAGTTCCTCATCCACCACTGTCATGAGAAAGGCATCTTTTAAAAATAAAATAGGCCCCATTAACCTTGTAGAACGCACTACTTAAAAAGTCAGCTTTGTGGGCTTCCCTGGTGGTCCAGTGGGTAGAGAGTCTGCCTTGCAGTGCAAGCGGCACTGGTTCAATCCCTGGGCCTGGGAAGATTCCATATGCCGCGGAGCAGCTGGACCAGTGCGTCCAATTGGGAGCCAGTGCTCTGCAGCACATGCGCCCAGAGTCAGTGCTCTGCAACGAGAGAGGCCACTGCAATAGGAGGCCCACACAGGCCAAAGAATAAAGATGGATGAAAATGGATAAATAAAAAACCAATTAAAAAGGCCAAAATTAAAAAAAAAACAGTTTTTATTTCTGTAAAAAATGAACCAACTCCAGAGAGAACTAAATTAAATTTTGAGAGCCTCTAGGAAGATCACGTACTGGCAGCAAAAGGACCACGGGAAAACTTCAGGAAGTGCGATTTCAATTCAACTGAAGGGGAAGCTTTTAAAACATCAGAGCTTTCCAATAATGGAACAGCTGCCTTCAGGGTGGTGAGCTTCCCATTACTGGGAACAGTGAAGGACAGGTACATGGATAGGCAGAATGAGATAAAGGAAAATACTCTGAAGTGAGTCAAATATTCTACGGATTTAGCCACTTCCTATGTGGTCATGGACGGATTCAACTAACTTCTCAGCTGTGTCATCCATGAAATGGAACCTAGCTCACCTCGAGGGCTGTGAGAATAAGAACCAGAGTAGGGACATGCTTCGCACACAGCCCAAACTCATTGCTAGTTTTATTACTATGAGTACCTGGTAAGAAAGGTCCAGTAATATCACTTTCAGCTCTAAGACAGTACCCCAGTTTCTCTTAAAACATACGGGAAAAAAGAAAACAACTATGCACACACACACACACACCGCTCAGTTGCTCCAACTTCCTGGGAATTAAATTTTGTAAGTAAGGGCAGTTATTGACGAGAGGCTGATTTCTTGGGCCATTCTCTTTCCACCCTCTCCACACTCCACGGTGTCTCCTTTTGATCCTCTCACCTCAGACTAAGCCTAAAACTTGCTCTCTATTAACAATCACAAAGCTCTGGAACAGGCAGATAATGGAAAGATTCCTGAAGTGGGAGATGGGAGCCCTGGGTTTGGTCTCTGGTGCTGCCAGTAAGTCCCTGTGTCCCTTGGGCAACTTTCACTATTTGTACCGGTTTGAGACACGAGAGTATGAATCGTACATGTTACCCAACTTGATGTTCACGACCTGGTGGCAGGTATGAGAACTGCCCCTAACTGATATACATGAAGAAACTTATGGCCCCCAAAGTGGAGTGACTTTCCCTGGGGCCCACAGGAAGGCATAGGCACAGCATCCTGCCCAGTCCCCACCCTCCTCAAACAAAAGGAAACAAAACTTACACTCCGAAGTCTTACTAAAGATAGAATATTCTCAATTAAACATGACGAACTTTTTTCCCTCTCCTCCCTAAGGACTCCGCCTCAACAAGACAGAACACAGGTCATTTGCTATCCTTGGGAAGGAGGCCTCATCTCCCCTCTATATCTCTCTTTTTTGTTGTTGTTTATTACTTATTTTTATTCTGCTTTTCGCTTTCACACCTCTCTTTTCTTATCAAGCACAACCAGGGTTCAAGAGTATGGTAAACTTACATATGCATAAAAATCTTTTGAGCATATGACTGATCTGGGAACATACGTGTCTGTGAACAACAGAACTCTGTAAAAATTTTTTAAAATTGAAAAAAAAAATCTGAATATTCAAGAAGCTGATTAATAGTGGTTGCTTCCACAGAACACTGGAGTGCTGAGGAACAGGAGTGAGGGTCTCTTTATAAATGTAAGGCCGTATGAACACCTGATCTGTTTCAATCTGCCATCAGTTTCAAGAACTTTTAAAAGCTTTAAGACTACAAATAGCATTTCTAAAATAAGGCTTCTGCAACCCCACTTGTTGCTGGTGTTGACGCTGAGCAAACCACTTCAAGCCCAGCTGCCTCACTGGTAAAAGGTAACCACGAAGAGCATTCCCTAAGAGCGTTTTTACCAATAAACAGGATAATGCACATAAAACGTTCAGCACAGTACCCCGGACATGGTAAGCCTACAAGAAATGCTGGTTACCACCATTATTTAGCATCGACCTTGTTACCTTTATTGCAAGCAGCACCCCACTGACACACCTGTTTCCATGGCTTACCCACAATGATGGCGCAGCCCCTCACATTAGTACAGCACTTAGTATTTCATAAACCACCTCTCCACACTTTAAACTCAAAGCAGCCCTGGGCCATCACTGTAAACTCATTTCGCAGCTAAAGAAACGGAAGCACTAGGAGGCGGTCACTCCGAGACTCAGTTCTCCTATCTCCAAAACCAACTCCAGATCCTTTCAACCCGTTCGCCGCTCCCAGGTCCCCTGCTCCCGGAGTCGTGTTCCGCGCGGCACTGACCTGAGCGAGTGCCCCGGGGCCCGGGACCTCGCGTCGGGCTCACACCGACTAGGCGTACTCGGGCCGCCAGAGCCTCGCAGCGGCCGGGTCCGCTCCGCAGCCATGGCGCCTGCAGAGAGAAAGGCAAACAGCCCGAGGCGCGATGGGTCAGCAGGGCGCGGGCGCCAGACAACCCCCTCCCCGACCCGGCCCCGCCTCGTTTACAGACCTGGACCTGCGGCCGCCGCTCCGGGTCCGCAGCCTCGCAGGGGAGCGGCTTCCGGTGCTGCCTGCGTCATCTCCGCGCGTCCCTCCACCCGTGGCGCCCAGCGGACGCTGCGGCACTTCCGGCCCCGCCTTAAAGCGGAAGTGGGCGGGCAGAGGCGCGTAGCGGGAAGCGGAGCATGCGTATGAGCGCTTAGCCGTGCGGCACCTGGACCCGTGTATTTCCGGGCGGTATAAACGAATTGTCCAGCGGGTTTAAGTCCGTCATCCAGTTTGATCTTACACCGACTGTGCGACGTTTCAGACTTTAAAAGCTTTAAGACTACAAATAGCATTTCTAAAATAAGGCTTCTGCAACCCCACTTGTTGCTGGTGTTGACGCTGAGCAAACCACTTCAAGCCCAGCTGCCTCACTGGTAAAAGGTAACCACGAAGAGCATTCCCTAAGAGCGTTTTTACCAATAAACAGGATAATGCACATAAAACGTTCAGCACAGTACCCCGGACATGGTAAGCCTACAAGAAATGCTGGTTACCACCATTATTTAGCATCGACCTTGTTACCTTTATTGCAAGCAGCACCCCACTGACACACCTGTTTCCATGGCTTACCCACAATGATGGCGCAGCCCCTCACATTAGTACAGCACTTAGTATTTCATAAACCACCTCTCCACACTTTAAACTCAAAGCAGCCCTGGGCCATCACTGTAAACTCATTTCGCAGCTAAAGAAACGGAAGCACTAGGAGGCGGTCACTCCGAGACTCAGTTCTCCTATCTCCAAAACCAACTCCAGATCCTTTCAACCCGTTCGCCGCTCCCAGGTCCCCTGCTCCCGGAGTCGTGTTCCGCGCGGCACTGACCTGAGCGAGTGCCCCGGGGCCCGGGACCTCGCGTCGGGCTCACACCGACTAGGCGTACTCGGGCCGCCAGAGCCTCGCAGCGGCCGGGTCCGCTCCGCAGCCATGGCGCCTGCAGGGAGAGAAAGGCAAACAGCCCGAGGCGCGATGGGTCAGCAGGGCGCGGGCGCCAGACAACCCCCTCCCCGACCCGGCCCCGCCTCGTTTACAGACCTGGACCTGCGGCCGCCGCTCCGGGTCCGCAGCCTCGCAGGGGAGCGGCTTCCGGTGCTGCCTGCGTCATCTCCGCGCGTCCCTCCACCCGTGGCGCCCAGCGGACGCTGCGGCACTTCCGGCCCCGCCTTAAAGCGGAAGTGGGCGGGCAGAGGCGCGTAGCGGGAAGCGGAGCATGCGTATGAGCGCTTAGCCGTGCGGCACCTGGACCCGTGTATTTCCGGGCGGTATAAACGAATTGTCCAGCGGGTTTAAGTCCGTCATCCAGTTTGATCTTACACCGACTGTGCGGCACGTTTTCTTACTATGTTTACTTTACGGAGAGGAGAGAGGAAACTTTGATGTCCAAGGCCAAACAACGGATATACATAGCATTTATAGACAGTCGTGTGTGCAGTTGGTGGTAGAGTGAAGCCACGGCTCCATGCGTCCCGAGAACATCTAGGGTAGTGACACGTGGGAAATTAAAAACTTGATTCTTTGTGGTGGAAACTTAAGTATGGAGGCTATAAATTCAGGTTTCGAGAGAGCAGGTTTGATTTAGTAGGCAACAGGAAGCCTCTGAGAACTTTCTAAGCCAGAGAGTGACTGATGATACTAGAAGAAAATTTAGCAAGATATAGGTTTACAGAATGGGGGACTTTTATGAAAAAGAGGGTGGTGCTAAGGTAATCAAGAAAACAGGCACCTGTATCTATTTGTAGCAAATAGTCTCAACCCTAGTACCATAGAGGAGTTTGATAAATCAAACTGAAAATTCTAGATGGAACTGCCCCAGAAACAATATTGTTTGAAACTCTCGTGGACAAAGAAATTGTCCCAGTTTAAGTCTACAGGATATCCAAGAGGAAATTTTATGGCTCACTAAAATTGAAAATTGCAAAATAGAATTTGTATTCAATGAAATCCAAGACCTATGTAATCATTCAATTTTGTATATGTAAAAATTCTCTCGTTTGAATATTTTAGGATATATATTCCCACTTTGTAAAAAATCTCAAAGAATGCACAATGATCGCTGAGAAAAGATAGACAACTTTAAAATGCAATGAATTATTCCTAGCCAAATAACTACAAAAATTGCTATGAATGGCAGGTAGGAAGATCAACATGCAAAAAAAACGAAATAAAATACAGCCTAGTCAAAGAACAGAATGCTTAGTGCAACTTTGGCATAAAAATAGGCTGAATCAAATGGTATTTGGAGTAATTCACACATGCACACAACAAAAACAAACGTAGCGGGAAGCGGAGCATGCGTATGAGCGCTTAGCCGTGCGGCACCTGGACCCGTGTATTTCCGGGCGGTATAAACGAATTGTCCAGCGGGTTTAAGTCCGTCATCCAGTTTGATCTTACACCGACTGTGCGGCACGTTTTCTTACTATGTTTACTTTACGGAGAGGAGAGAGGAAACTTTGATGTCCAAGGCCAAACAACGGATATACATAGCATTTATAGACAGTCGTGTGTGCAGTTGGTGGTAGAGTGAAGCCACGGCTCCATGCGTCCCGAGAACATCTAGGGTAGTGACACGTGGGAAATTAAAAACTTGATTCTTTGTGGTGGAAACTTAAGTATGGAGGCTATAAATTCAGGTTTCGAGAGAGCAGGTTTGATTTAGTAGGCAACAGGAAGCCTCTGAGAACTTTCTAAGCCAGAGAGTGACTGATGATACTAGAAGAAAATTTAGCAAGATATAGGTTTACAGAATGGGGGACTTTTATGAAAAAGAGGGTGGTGCTAAGGTAATCAAGAAAAACAGGCACCTGTATCTATTTGTAGCAAATAGTCTCAACCCTAGTACCATAGAGGAGTTTGATAAATCAAACTGAAAATTCTAGATGGAACTGCCCCAGAAACAATATTGTTTGAAACTCTCGTGGACAAAGAAATTGTCCCAGTTTAAGTCTACAGGATATCCAAGAGGAAATTTTATGGCTCACTAAAATTGAAAATTGCAAAATAGAATTTGTATTCAATGAAATCCAAGACCTATGTAATCATTCAATTTTGTATATGTAAAAATTCTCTCGTTTGAATATTTTAGGATATATATTCCCACTTTGTAAAAAATCTCAAAGAATGCACAATGATCGCTGAGAAAAGATAGACAACTTTAAAATGCAATGAATTATTCCTAGCCAAATAACTACAAAAATTGCTATGAATGGCAGGTAGGAAGATCAACATGCAAAAAAAACGAAATAAAATACAGCCTAGTCAAAGAACAGAATGCTTAGTGCAACTGGCTATGTGACAGAAACATAAAAATAGGCTGAATCAAATGGTATTTGGAGTAATTCCGACACATGCACACAACAGAAAAATGCAAACATCAAATGCTTGGTTTATCCAGTTCAGGCTAAAATGGATTATAGGTTGTTTTCCATTTTGAGATAACTTAATGGATGACATACAACTGATTTAGACATGATCCTACATGGCCTATACTACGAATTCAAAATCATTCCTGATTAGACATATACTAAACCATACCATAAGTTTCTTAGGGTAGAAAAAATGCACCCATCAGGGATGACAAGTATTCCTTGATGTCTAACACATCTGTTGCATGTGCATGTACCCAGGAGCAGAGACTACTCTGACTGTTTAGTTTCTTGAGATGCACTCCTTGTGTGATGGTGCTATGGAGACATGATATGGGTGAACTAACTGTTCTTTCAACTCCCATATTTCACCAGGAACTCAACATAAAGACAAGGAGTCAGTTTCAAGAGGTACACAAGGTTGGAGTATTTGAAGAGGTTTGCTTTCTATTCTTTGTTCTGAATTCACTCTAGGTGTAACATGATCCGTACTTGCTCTCCTATAGAGCCAGCAGGCATTCTGGGACAAAAGCTCGGGTTGATTGGCAGGAAATGTTATCCTGCTGCTCTCTGGGACAAAGATACTGTACTTCAATTGCTGTTAGACTGAGTGATTCGGAGATACATTTGGACATACTTAGGCATCTGGACTCAGTAATTTCCAAAGCCCTGAAATTGTTCACAGGCAACATGGGCTGAAGTTTTTTCCGTGTGTATATCATCAGAACTGAGAAAATGGAAAGGAGTTCAGATTATAATTTTGGGAGTTTGTTTTGCTTTGTTGTTTTTTCCTGTTCACTAGTCATGGGGAAATAAAAGATGGACATCAAGGAGTCTAGTGGTTAAGAGTAAGCTTTGAAATCTGACAGATGTGAGTTCATATCATGGCCCTGTCTCACCTGCTCTTACTGAGTGATCTTGGGCAAATGCCTAAACTGCTTGGATGCTCAACTTGTTTGAAAATAACTTATCTGAAATGGATATTAGCAGGGCTGAAAGAGTTACGCTGTGTAAAGTATTTAGCACAGCACCCAGTCCACAGCAAATGCTCTCGATGAGAGGTATCATTATGCATGTCTTTCTTGATTGAAGCTCTGGTGAATAGAGATTTAATTCCTCTGATGTCCCCGGCTGTTATATTGCAATACTGTATTATATATACTCCTCCAGGTGGAAAGTTTCCATCTCCTTTAACAAAATGGAGTGAGCTTGACACCAGATATGTCCTAGATCTCTGAAAAGGTGTGGTGCAGATGGCAGGAATCTGCCCATATTGATAAATGTGTCAGATGGCTTAAGGCACATTGTCAATGTCAGAGTTCAATATTAAATTGAAAAGGTAAATGTTTGAAGTCGCCATTGTGCAATGATCAACAAAAGCTACCACGCCATTGACAAACAGCCCTCAACCTTGGTAATTAGAGAAGAAATGAATCCAAGTGCATCAATTCCAGAAAGGACATCATGTATTTTCCCGTAGGCTTTTAACACAATGATACAGCTTGTTACTTTATATCCACGTGTCTATGTGTGATTCCTCTTTGCTTCTCTTCTTTGCTTTGTGTCTAACATAGTGCTTGTATATAGTAAGTAGGCCTTCATCCAAGCAAGCAAGAAAACAACCAATGTTTTGTTCAGTTTCTACTTTGTCCCAAACACTGGGCTCAGTGGTACTGGAGAGAGAGAGATGATGTCTTCTGTCCAGGGGCTCATGTTCTAATGAGAGAGACAGGTAACAGAAATAGTAATAATAAACACTTAAAATAGCGTACCGCTGAGTGCTGACAGAGGTACACAGTGTCCAGCGGGCACATAAACCCAAATGGGGATGAAGCTTGACTGACTGTGTGTTCTTATATTTAGGTGACATTCTGCAGACTTCAGACTCACCAGTGGTTTTCATCCTGTTTAATGTGATTCAATTTCACACCTTGCTTTTCAGAGCTGATTTTGTGAAAGAATATTTTTTGCATGCTTTGCCTTATGTAGGATATGAAAGTTGTTGAAATTAAAGAGAAGGCAAGAAGACTGAATGTAGAGCCGCTAAGATGTCATCTTTCCAAATACTATATCCTGAGCCAGTTGGAGGTGTGTAAAGGGAGGTGCGTATTTTGCTCTCTGTCTTCAATAAGCCAGGAAACGGAACAAGGCAGGAGCTCATCAGGAAAGCCTGGGGGAATGTGACCAGTGTCCGAGGGCACCCTATCCTCACGCTGTTTGCTTTGGGAATGCCTGTTTTGGTAACCAGCCCGCGAGAGATAGACAAAGAGTCCCAAAAGAACAATGATGTAATTGAAGGTATCTTCTTGGACAGCGCATCCGTTCCTAGATCTCTGAAAAGGTGTGGTGCAGATGGCAGGAATCTGCCCATATTGATAAATGTGTCAGATGCAAGGACATTGTCAATGTCAGAGTTCAATATTAAATTGAAAAGGTAAATGTTTGAAGTCGCCATTGTGCAATGATCAACAAAAGCTACCACGCCATTGACAAACAGCCCTCAACCTTGGTAATTAGAGAAGAAATGAATCCAAGTGCATCAATTCCAGAAAGGACATCATGTATTTTCCCGTAGGCTTTTAACACAATGATACAGCTTGTTACTTTATATCCACGTGTCTATGTGTGATTCCTCTTTGCTTCTCTTCTTTGCTTTGTGTCTAACATAGTGCTTGTATATAGTAAGTAGGCCTTCATCCAAGCAAGCAAGAAAACAACCAATGTTTTGTTCAGTTTCTACTTTGTCCCAAACACTGGGCTCAGTGGTACTGGAGAAGAGAGAGAGATGATGTCTTCTGTCCAGGGGCTCATGTTCTAATGAGAGAGACAGGTAACAGAAATAGTAATAATAAACACTTAAAATAGCGTACCGCTGAGTGCTGACAGAGGTACACAGTGTCCAGCGGGCACATAAACCCAAATGGGGATGAAGCTTGACTGACTGTGTGTTCTTATATTTAGGTGACATTCTGCAGACTTCAGACTCACCAGTGGTTTTCATCCTGTTTAATGTGATTCAATTTCACACCTTGCTTTTCAGAGCTGATTTTGTGAAAGAATATTTTTTGCATGCTTTGCCTTATGTAGGATATGAAAGTTGTTGAAATTAAAGAGAAGGCAAGAAGACTGAATGTAGAGCCGCTAAGATGTCATCTTTCCAAATACTATATCCTGAGCCAGTTGGAGGTGTGTAAAGGGAGGTGCGTATTTTTGCTCTCTCGTCTTCAATAAGCCAGGAAACGGAACAAGGCAGGAGCTCATCAGGAAAGCCTGGGGGAATGTGACCAGTGTCCGAGGGCACCCTATCCTCACGCTGTTTGCTTTGGGAATGCCTGTTTTGGTAACCAGCCCGCGAGAGATAGACAAAGAGTCCCAAAAGAACAATGATGTAATTGAAGGTATCTTCTTGGACAGCGCTGAGAACCAGACTCTGAAGGTTATCACCATGACCATGACCTTGTGACCTTCTGCCCTACGCCCTGCTCATTCTGAAGGTCGGTGAAGATATTCTGTCTACCAGGTGTGGTGGACTATCTTCTCAATCTGAAAGAACACCTTGAAGATATCTCTGTAGGAACAGTTATCCATCAGGACACTAAGAGCCAAGAATTTGTCCCTTTCAGTAAGTATCCAGAAAAACACTATCCAGATTACTGTGGTGGCAAGGCCTTTGTTCTGTCCCAAGATGTGGCTCAGATGGTGTACGTCATTTTCAAAGAAGTACCCATCATGGTCCCTGCTGATGTGTGTGTGGAATCTGTGCTAAGTCCACGGGCTTTATACCCATCCACAGTTCAAGGTTTCTTGGGAAAAGGCACATCAAATACAACAGATATTGCTATAAGTTCATTTTCACATCCTCAGAAACCATAAATGCTGAAATGCCCCTGGCATGGAAGGAAATGAACAGTGAGAAAGAATGTACACTGTTTGAGACCTATTATGGGCTTGTTTCCTGCAAACTTCTGACCTATCGTGACAGCTTTAACTGTTTTCACACGGGTACCATAAAAAATAATGCCATATATCAGGGAGTTTAGGATTGCTTTGTTTTTCTTAAAAGTGTGTTTAAAATTACCCTACTTTGCTACAGAAAATGTTCCTCCTTCCTTGGGTTTTATGTAGTTTTAATTGTACTCAGAAAGTTGCAATGTGTCTTAGTGCTCGGATATACTACATTGAGATCTCATTTAAGAAATTTAAATTGGTGTAACATGATTCTCTTCACAATAAAACCTTCTGTCTAGAAAAGAGAGGACAAAATTTTTTAAGAGGTTTTTTATAAAGGGTTTCTAAAAGTCAATTTTATGTCGTACTGGCCAGGAAGGGGGCGGAAACAAGGCAGGGGGCTCATCAGGGAAGCCTGGGGGAATGTGACCAGTGTCCGAGGGCACCCTATCCTCACGCTGTTTGCTTTGGGAATGCCTGTTTTGGTAACCAGCCCGCGAGAGATAGACAAAGAGTCCCAAAAGAACAATGATGTAATTGAAGGTATCTTCTTGGACAGCGCTGAGAACCAGACTCTGAAGGTTATCACCATGACCATGACCTTGTGACCTTCTGCCCTACGCCCTGCTCATTCTGAAGGTCGGTGAAGATATTCTGTCTACCAGGTGTGGTGGACTATCTTCTCAATCTGAAAGAACACCTTGAAGATATCTCTGTAGGAACAGTTATCCATCAGGACACTAAGAGCCAAGAATTTGTCCCTTTCAGTAAGTATCCAGAAAAACACTATCCAGATTACTGTGGTGGCAAGGCCTTTGTTCTGTCCCAAGATGTGGCTCAGATGGTGTACGTCATTTTCAAAGAAGTACCCATCATGGTCCCTGCTGATGTGTGTGTGGGAATCTGTGCTAAGTCCACGGGCTTTATACCCATCCACAGTTCAAGGTTTCTTGGGAAAAGGCACATCAAATACAACAGATATTGCTATAAGTTCATTTTCACATCCTCAGAAACCATAAATGCTGAAATGCCCCTGGCATGGAAGGAAATGAACAGTGAGAAAGAATGTACACTGTTTGAGACCTATTATGGGCTTGTTTCCTGCAAACTTCTGACCTATCGTGACAGCTTTAACTGTTTTCACACGGGTACCATAAAAAATAATGCCATATATCAGGGAGTTTAGGATTGCTTTGTTTTTCTTAAAAGTGTGTTTAAAAATTACCCCCTACTTTGCTACAGAAAATGTTCCTCCTTCCTTGGGTTTTATGTAGTTTTTAATTGTACTCAGAAAGTTGCAATGTGTCTTAGTGCTCGGATATACTACATTGAGATCTCATTTTAAGAAATTTAAATTGGTGTAACATGATTCTCTTCACAATAAAACCTTCTGTCTAGAAAAGAGAGGACATAAAATTTAATTATAACCCAGAAGTCTTGTTTCTCTTTACGATGAATGGGTTTCTAAAAGTCACATTTTATGTCGTGACTCAGTGATCACAGCAGTGACTGACTTTTTTGAATGCGCAGAGTTAAAAGGAAACAATCCATAAGGAATTTAACAAAATGTTCATCTTGTCTGCAAGCAGGAAACATTTTACTAATCTGAGTGGTGGAATCCCATTTAAAAGTTTTAGCTACAGAGGATATATTAACGTAAATCTCACTACTGTAAAGACTTGGATCTCTTTTTGTTCAACAATTTTTCTCAAGTCCTAATTAGGAAGTGTTTTACAAACAGGATGCAACAAATACACACCTCACGTTCTGTGGACACTCTATTGGGCTTCCCTCTATGGCTCAGCGGTAAAGAACCCACCTTTGCCAATGCAGGAGATGTGGGTTTGATTTTTGGGCTAGGAAGAACCCCTGGAGAAGGAAATGGAAATACAAATAGTCCAGTGTTCTTGCCTGGGAAATCCGATGGGCAGAGGAGCCTGGCAGGTTACAGTCTACGGGGTTGCAAAGAGTTGGACACAACTTGGCGACTAAAGAACAACAACCATACACTGTATTTAGTTTCCTAGAGGTCGTTAACAGAGTACAACTAGGTGACTTAAGACAACATAAATTTACTGGTATTAGCAGTAGAAAAATGGCCAGTATGAGAACATGGAAAAACAGAACTCAGGGATACCAGAGATGGCAGAAGACAGATGATTAATCTGGGGACAAGAACATTCCAGTCACTTGAGAATCATCTTGTAACAGAGTAGGGCTGGTTTATCAGTGTCACCATGGCTCGAAAGAAACCCATCTCTACATTCTGAACCTTCACACTCTGATAACAATATTCATGTACAAACTTCTGGATTGGTGATTGCTTTGCCTTTTAGGGAGCAGAACACTAGAGAAAGGTAGGAACATTTTTTTATCAATGAAAAGCAAGCGAATCAGTGAGATGGTATCTTGGCCTAGGCAAAGGGGCCCCTCCATTTCTGACTCTGGTTATTAGGATTCAATTTCCCTTTCTTTGAACAACTCAGTATTGGCTTGATGAATCTCCAAACTTAAAAGCAAGGCTCTCAACAATGATGACTCACCAATAAATAAGATGACAACTAGGGATCTTTCTAGTTTAGCATGTTATTCACTGCTCTCACCCCAGAATCACAACAGAGTAAAATGAATTGATAAACACCAAAAAAGGCACCAAAGAACTCTAGAAACATTTTTGAAAGATTTATTGTCTATTTTTCAAAGAAAACAAAAAAAATCAAGAGATCTTAATAAAAGTATTTATTCTTAGTATATGGAATATATGGAACATATTTTTAAGATTGCATATTACTTGCTTTTCAAAGTATATATATATCTAAGACTTTGCAAGTAGAATCAGAAGGGAGAAAAGACCAACAACAACAAAAAATTCCCCAAAAAGGTTGGGGGGAGTAGAGGATGAAAAGAATTCCGAAACAATTTGGTTCCCTTTAAGTTAAAATGGATTTTAAAATAAGACAGAGAATAAGTCCATCAAACTTTTCTAGGAGGAGAACAAAACTTCCATCTTCTTTTAGAAATTAAGGCAGTCAAAGGAATCTGAAACATCTGGTTTAATTATGATCAAGTTTGCCTGCTTTCACATTGAGTTTCAATGTTTGGAAAGACAACAAATACTGGTGATAAAATCACACTAGACACTCCATGATAATTCTGGTGGGAGGGAAGGCTCTGTTTTGTAGAATACAGATGGGAGAAATTTTGGTCAGTAAACGGTCTAGGCTCTGGAAGAGGTCACTCTGCTCCTTCCACTGCTGTCATGGAAATAGGCTTCACGTAGTACGGACCTTCGCTCAGGTAAGTTCTGAGCCTCAAATAATTCGGGTTCCCAAAGATTTCTGCAATTGTCTTGGAACTGGCAAGTGCTTTCACCAGTTCATATTTAGCATCCTTTGAAGCTTTGTCATGCTCAACAGACCGGTCCATTACATATTCTACAAAGCCTGGACTGTTAAACATAAGTTTCTGAGCCCAGGGTTGGTTTGCAATAGCCTGAAATGGAAAGGGGGAAAGAACACAATTCCTCTGAGCCTTAAGAAGTTAGGTTTGTTAAAGGGATGGCATAAACCTTAGGAAAAATCTGGCAACATGAACATTAAATGTGTTACTTTCTTTTTTTGGTTATTTTTATTTTTCTTTCTTTTCCCCATCATGCCTCTTTTATTTTTATATTTATTTTCATCCATCTTTTATTCTTTGGCCTGTGTGGGCCTCCCATTGCAGTGGCCTCTCACGTTGCAGAGCACCGGCTCCTGGCGCATGTGATCCAGAGTGCTGGCTAGTAATTGGACACACTGGTCCAGCTGCTTTGCGGCATGTGGGATACTCCTGGGCCAGGGATCAAACCAGTATCCCTTGCACTGCAAAGCAGACTCTTTACCCACTGGACCACCAGGGAAGCCCAAAAGTGTTATGTTCTACCTAAGTAAATTCACTCTTGAAATTCTACTTGAAGAAAATATTCAAAATATTTTTAAAAGTTTTGTATACAAAGATGCTCACCACAGTGTGAAAGGCATAGTATAAGCCCCTAATAGTGGGAAGATGGGTTATAAAATTATGGTATATAGCAAAAAAAAATTATATAAACATTAAAAATAATGTTTATAAAGACCATGAATGTTAAAAAAAGTAGACCCAAATTGTTATATGTTATATAAAAAAGTGTATGTTATATAAGAAAAGTATATCATTCAAGATCCCATTATTAAGATTACTACGTTTCCATGAGCCCAGGGAACCACATTTAGTGCTGAGGCTACAAAGGTAAATCAGATACGGTTCCTATTTTCAATGAACTCTGTTAATAGGTCAACAAATAAACATTTTCCACAAGTGTAAACACAGAGGTTTACTCCTTACTACAACTGTAACTATACAATTAACTATATAATTGTATTTACTGCCTGGGTCCCTCCATAGATAGTGAACTACATGAAAGGAAAGTCTCTGTACATTTCGTTCACTATTCTATCCCCAGAACCTAACAAAGAAACAATAAATATCTGCTGAATGTATTAATAAGTACAAAGTAGGAAAGCCAGCACTGCTGAACTCAACCTTGTGAGTTTGGGCAACACTTGCTGAAAAGATATTTAAGCTAGCCCTTGAAGAATAAACAGAGGTTAACAAGCAGAGTCAGGGAAGAGTGCTGAATGCTGAGAATACACGAGGTCCAGAGATACGAGAGAGCAGTCCGGTCTCAGTCGAGCATCCAGGGCCCAAAGCAAATGAGGCTCGGGAGATCAGGGCTAGGGCAGTCAATGCCTCTTCCTTTTTCTTTGGCCTGTGTGGGCCTCCCATTGCAGTGGCCTCTCACGTTGCAGAGCACCGGCTCCTGGCGCATGTGATCCAGAGTGCTGGCTAGTAATTGGACACACTGGTCCAGCTGTTTGCGGCATGTGGGATACTCCTGGGCCAGGGATCAAACCAGTATCCCTTGCACTGCAAAGCAGACTCTTTACCCACTGGACCACCAGGGAAGCCCAAAAGTGTTATGTTCTACCTAAGTAAATTCACTCTTGAAATTCTACTTGAAGAAAATATTCAAAATATTTTTAAAAGTTTTGTATACAAAGATGCTCACCACAGTGTGAAAGGCATAGTATAAGCCCCTAATAGTGGGAAGATGGGTTATAAAATTATGGTATATAGCAAAAAAAAATTATATAAACATTAAAAATAATGTTTATAAAGACCATGAATGTTAAAAAAAGTAGACCCAAATTGTTATATGTTATATAAAAAAGTGTATGTTATATAAGAAAAGTATATCATTCAAGATCCCATTATTAAGATTACTACGTTTCCATGAGCCCAGGGAACCACATTTAGTGCTGAGGCTACAAAGGTAAATCAGATACGGTTCCTATTTTCAATGAACTCTGTTAATAGGTCAACAAATAAACATTTTCCACAAGTGTAAACACAGAGGTTTACTCCTTACTACAACTGTAACTATACAATTAACTATATAATTGTATTTACTGCCTGGGTCCCTCCATAGATAGTGAACTACATGAAAGGAAAGTCTCTGTACATTTCGTTCACTATTCTATCCCCAGAACCTAACAAAGAAACAATAAATATCTGCTGAATGTATTAATAAGTACAAAGTAGGAAAGCCAGCACTGCTGAACTCAACCTTGTGAGTTTGGGCAACACTTGCTGAAAAGATATTTAAGCTAGCCCTTGAAGAATAAACAGAGGTTAACAAGCAGAGTCAGGGAAGAGTGCTGAATGCTGAGAATACACGAGGGTCCAGAGATACCGAGAGAGCAGTCCGGTCTCAGTCGAGCATCCAGGGCCCAAAGCAAATGAGGCTCGGGGAGATCAGGGCTAGGGCAGTCAGGGCTTGCTTGACGGCAGACAAGGCATCTGGAATTACTCTGTGATCCCTTAGCACCCTCAAACATTTGCCACAGCAACCAGCAGCTTTTACTGAAACCATCTGTTTACACATTTGTCTCCCTCATTAATCCACACTAGGGCTTCCCCTGGTGGTCCAGTGGGTAAGGACACCGCCTCGCAGTGCAAGGGGCGCCGCCTCGAGCCCTGGCCTGGGAAGATCACGTGCAGCGGGCGGCTGGACTGATGTGTCCAATTACCCAGCCGGAGCTCTGAGGCGCATGCGCCCAGAGCCAGCGCTCTGAGAGCGCCACGCGATGGGAGGCCCACAGGAGCCAAAGAACAAAGACGAATGAAAATAGAGAAATGAAAGACCGATAGAAGTGGCCCGCCCACTCCCCTCCCTCCCCAACCTGACCTCCACCCAAAATAAATAAATATTAAAAAAAAAAAAAAAAAAATCCACACTAATAGGGGAGGGCAGAAACTTACTGGCTCACTGTAATCACTCAAGTGCTGCACAGACAGAGTCCCAGAAGGGCCCATGGAAAAGAAGAGGATGCCTACCGTGAACACTTTTAAGGCGGCACAGTGTAGTTCAGGGAAGGGCTGGTTACTGATGCCACGGAAGAGCTCCAGAGGGTCCCGAGATAAAGAAGAAAACCAGGTCTCTGTCATCCTCAGGAGGTCGTCAGTCTGCTGCTCCGGCTACAGGACACAAAAGGAAAATCAGAAGACATGAGGAAGCCAGGAAACCTAGCTTCTGATCACACTCTGTCACTACCCAGCTGTGTGATCTCTGCCAGGTCTGGAGCACTCCTCCCCAAAAGCAGCCCAGACTTGCCCAAAGTTGTTTTGGTTTGCTATTGTTTTTTTTTTTTTTTTAATTTTTTTGGGGGGAGGAGGCGGGTTGGGGAGGGAGTGGGGCAGGCGGGCCACTTCTGTTGGTCTTTCATTTATCTGTTTTCATCCGTCTTTGTTCTTTGGCCTGTGTGGGCCTCCCATCGCGGTGGCAAGCAGAGTCAGGAAGAGTGCTGAATGCTGAGAATACACGAGGTCCAGAGATACCGAGAGAGCAGTCCGGTCTCAGTCGAGCATCCAGGGCCCAAAGCAAATGAGGCTCGGGGAGATCAGGGCTAGGGCAGTCAGGGCTTGCTTGACGGCAGACAAGGCATCTGGAATTACTCTGTGATCCCTTAGCACCCTCAAACATTTGCCACAGCAACCAGCAGCTTTTACTGAAACCATCTGTTTACACATTTGTCTCCCTCATTAATCCACACTAGGGCTTCCCCTGGTGGTCCAGTGGGTAAGGACACCGCCTTGCAGTGCAAGGGGCGCCGGTTCGAGCCCTGGCCTGGGAAGATCCCACGTGCCGCGGAGCGGCTGGACTGATGTGTCCAATTACCCAGCCGGAGCTCTGAGGCGCATGCGCCCAGAGCCGGCGCTCTGCAACGAGAGACGCCACCGCGATGGGAGGCCCACAGGAGCCAAAGAACAAAGACGAATGAAAATAGAGAAATGAAAGACCGATAGAAGTGGCCCGCCCACTCCCCTCCCTCCCCAACCTGACCTCCACCCAAAATAAATAAATATTAAAAAAAAAAAAAAAAAAATCCACACTAATAGGGGAGGGCAGAAACTTACTGGCTCACTGTAATCACTCAAGTGCTGCACAGACAGAGTCCCAGAAGGGCCCATGGAAAAGAAGAGGATGCCTACCGTGAACACTTTTAAGGCGGCACAGTGTAGTTCAGGGAAGGGCTGGTTACTGATGCCACGGAAGAGCTCCAGAGGGTCCCGAGATAAAGAAGAAAACCAGGTCTCTGTCATCCTCAGGAGGTCGTCAGTCTGCTGCTCCGGCTACAGGACACAAAAGGAAAATCAGAAGACATGAGGAAGCCAGGAAACCTAGCTTCTGATCACACTCTGTCACTACCCAGCTGTGTGATCTCTGCCAGGTCTGGAGCACTCCTCCCCAAAAGCAGCCCAGACTTGCCCAAAGTTGTTTTGGTTTGCTATTGTTTTTTTTTTTTTTTTAATTTTTTTGGGGGGAGGAGGCGGGTTGGGGAGGGAGTGGGGCAGGCGGGCCACTTCTGTTGGTCTTTCATTTATCTGTTTTCATCCGTCTTTGTTCTTTGGCCTGTGTGGGCCTCCCATCGCGGTGGCCTCTGTTGTCGCAGAGCACCGGCTCTGGGCGCATGCGCGCCAGAGCTCCGGCTCAGTAGTTGGACACATTGGTCCAGCCACTCCGCAGCACGTGGGATCTTCCCAGGCCAGGGATCGAACCGGCGCCCCTTGCAGCAAGGCAGTGTCCTTACCCACTGGACCACCAGGGAAGCCCTGCTATTATTTTTTTGATGGAGTTGATCAAGCAATCTTTTGGGCCCACTCCAGTTCTGATACTCTATGATTCCACTTTAACTTAAAAAAATGCCACTAGTCATATAATGAAAGTTATCTTCTTTCACAAAGACTGGGAAGATGGCATTTATTGGTTGAAATTTAGAGTAAGTTAACTAATATTATACAGACTCCCCAAATATGCCACTGTCCTTTGTTAATTTCCCAAACTACTTACTGGTAAATAAAACAGAGATGAAATTGCATCCAAACATCTAATTTTGAGTTCTGTTGAGGCATTCTTTGCTTGATATCCTACTTTCATGAGCAAGCGTTCAAAGCGAGTTCCTTTGAAGAATAATAAGATATTTTTCATTATGGTAAAATACACATAAAATCTATCGTTTTGCCCGTTTTTAAAAGGATACCTTACACTGGTGTGCAACCATCCCCGCCATCCAGCTCCACAACTGCTCCCTCACCTCTAACTCAAAGTCTATACTCATTAACTGATGACTCCCCTTTCCCCCTATCCCGTGCCCCCTGGTAACCACTAATGGTGCTTTCTGTCTCTGTGAACTTGACATTCTAGGTACCCTGCATAAGTGGAATCACATGACATTTGTCTTGGCTTATTTCACTTAGCACTATTATCTGCAAGGGTCCCCCATTCTGTAGCATGTGTCAGAATTATATTCCTTTTTAAGACTGAATAATATTCTTTTGAATGTATATACACCTTATTTACTCACTCATCAATGACTTGTTTGTATCCTCTTTTGGTTACTGTGAACAATGCTATTAATGAATGCAGGTATACACATTATCTACTTAAGTCCCCGCTTTCAGGTCTTTTATCTAGAAGTGGAATGGCTGGATGATATGGTAATTCTACATTTAGTTTTTTGATGCACCACTGCAGTGTTCCCCACCCGCTATACCATTGTACATTTCCATCACATACACACAAGGGTTCCCATTTCTAACATCCTGTCAACACTTACTATTTTCTTTTAAAAAAAAAAAAAATTAGCCCTCCTAATGGGTGTTAAGTGAACGTTCAGACTTCTGAAAGCATGTTTTCATATACTATGACTGCTACCAACCTAAACCAACATTAAAATAAACATGTAGTCAGAGACCGAGTGACCTAAAACATTCATATGCAATGCGTATATAAGTTAGCAGAGGTCTGGGGTCAAAGGACCTGGATCTGAGTAGCAGCTGTCTCACAATCTGAAAGCATGTTTTCATATACTATGACTGCTACCAACTATTAATACATATAATGAAAGTTATCTTCTTTCACAAAGACTGGGAAGATGGCATTTATTGGTTGAAATTTAGAGTAAGTTAACTAATATTATACAGACTCCCCAAATATGCCACTGTCCTTTGTTAATTTCCCAAACTACTTACTGGTAAATAAAACAGAGATGAAATTGCATCCAAACATCTAATTTTGAGTTCTGTTGAGGCATTCTTTGCTTGATATCCTACTTTCATGAGCAAGCGTTCAAAGCGAGTTCCTTTGAAGAATAATAAGATATTTTTCATTATGGTAAAATACACATAAAATCTATCGTTTTGCCCGTTTTTAAAAGGATACCTTACACTGGTGTGCAACCATCCCCGCCATCCAGCTCCACAACTGCTCCCTCACCTCTAACTCAAAGTCTATACTCATTAACTGATGACTCCCCTTTCCCCCTATCCCGTGCCCCCTGGTAACCACTAATGGTGCTTTCTGTCTCTGTGAACTTGACATTCTAGGTACCCTGCATAAGTGGAATCACATGACATTTGTCTTGGCTTATTTCACTTAGCACTATTATCTGCAAGGGTCCCCCATTCTGTAGCATGTGTCAGAATTATATTCCTTTTTAAGACTGAATAATATTCTTTTGAATGTATATACACCTTATTTACTCACTCATCAATGACTTGTTTGTATCCTCTTTTGGTTACTGTGAACAATGCTATTAATGAATGCAGGTATACACATTATCTACTTAAGTCCCCGCTTTCAGGTCTTTTATCTAGAAGTGGAATGGCTGGATGATATGGTAATTCTACATTTAGTTTTTTGAGGCACCACTACAATGTTCCCACAGCAGCTATACCATTGTACATTTCCATCACATACACACAAGGGTTCCCATTTCTAACATCCTGTCAACACTTACTATTTTCTTTTAAAAAAAAAAAAAATTAGCCCTCCTAATGGGTGTTAAGTGAACGTTCAGACTTCTGAAAGCATGTTTTCATATACTATGACTGCTACCAACCTAAACCAACATTAAAATAAACATGTAGTCAGAGACCAAGTGACCTAAAACATTCATATGCAATAGAGCGTATATAAGTTAGCAGAGGTCTGGGGTCAAAGGACCTGGATCTGAGTAGCAGCTGTCTCACAATCTGAATGATATTAGAACATTTTCTTCACTTCTGTAAGTTTCAGCTACCTTATCTGCAAAATGAGAATGACGACAGTGTGTTCTCTGCACTCCTGTGGCAGGATCATGTGTCATAGGTACAAGCACTTAGGAAAGTACATGTAACATGGATACGAGCCATGATACACAACAGCATATATTAATAATGGTCAACATCTATTTCACAAGGATCTTAACAGTGCTGTGAATTTCTGTGTGTGTGGAATTCATAGCTGCAGGATACTCATGGGTATGCCACGGAAGTCTCACTCTTAACATAAAATCTTGTAACATGTTTTTGTCTACCTTCCTTGACATACAAATATAAAACAAATGCGCTTTTTCATTAAATATAAACAACAACCCTGAGAAGTATTAACAGTTGTTCCACTGTTTTTATATACGAGGAAAATGAAGTCGAGAACAGTGAACTGAGTAAGACAACCTCAAAAAGCTTAAGTCAGTGTTAGAACAGGAACATAATCCCAGGACCTTCTGACTCCAGACTATGCCCTCTGTATCATGAACGTTATTTAAGACAGATGCAGAGGGGAAAGCATTTGGTCTAGCCAAGTTAAAAAAAAAATCAGTAATAATTATGAGACTTTTTAGGGGTTAGTCGAAGGTCATGGTAAGAAGAGTGCCACCTGTAAAAGTAGTTTCTACAACGCAGTTAATATACCAGCAAATGAACTTACATAATGAATGCTTATTAAAAAAAAGAGAGAGAGAGAGCCTTAAAGAAAACCAAAACACGCCATACCAACCTGTTTTCTGTAAAACTTGTTTTCCTTCAACATTGGATCCCAGAATCCCAACTGTGTCCACTGCTACACCAATCATGGTAGGGTCTTGGCTTTCTGTCATTTCAAACACTTTTTCCACAAACACAGGATAACGCTCACAGATCTGCTGAGGACTATCCATGATAGCCAGGTTTCCAAAGAACTTCACAAATCCTATTTTCAAGAGTGTATTTTAATAGAAAAAGAAGATAGCACAAACTGTGGTCCCTAGCTTTTCGTGGGACAGTAATAAACTTCAGGCCAGAAGGGGAGAAAGGCTATGGTACAGTGTTGCCCAGAAACCAGATGGAGCCTGAGGAGATACTGAAAGGCCTGCGCTGTGTGGTCCTGAGGGAACAGAAAGCCCAGGGCGTCAGCTGAGCTGGGTCTGAACACTGAAGCACTGTCACATGCAAGAGGGAGAAGAGAGAACAAGGATCAAAGCCAAGTCTGGATCATTACCAGGAAGAAGTTTTTAAATAGAGATGTTCATCGACAAAATAAGCAAGGCTATCTAAAATAAATCTCCAATCTCTAGAAGTGCTCAAGAAAAAGTAACCAACCATGTCCTAAAACAGAAAGGCTAGAATGATCCTATATTAAAGATACTAACTCAAGCTTTGACAAGTCTGTGAAATATACTGTAAATATCATTATTAGTAGCTTTATTTCTGATTCTTTTGGCTGAGGTTCAAAGGCAACATCCTAATGCTCTAAACAACAATATTTCTAGAAAATCAGAATCAACAGCACATGGCTCCCAGAGCAACAGACTGCACTTCATTACGGGACTATGGGCAGCATCTCGAGGAAATCAGTTGTAAAGAAAACAATTCTTAGCCTCTCCTGTCAAAGATAATCTGAAACAAAACACACATTGTCATTTCCATGCGTATTTCCTACCTGGCAAATAGAAGCTGGAGAAAGGGTCTGAATCTGCCCCAACAATTATATTAGAAATCTGATCAATGGCTCCTTCTTGAGCAAGGTACTGTCGTCCATGATGCGTAGATGCCAGCCATGTCACCATCTCTATACAGGTGGCTCTGAAATGCCAAGGTTTTGCATATGATTAGCATATTTATAAACTGCTTTCATACAGGCTATCTTATTTAATTCTTCCCACCAAATGTGAAAGGTCAGTGATCTTGGATCCCCCTAAAATCCATGCTAAATAGACCCACAAAAAGGATAACGCTCACAGATCTGCTGAGGACTATCCATGATAGCCAGGTTTCAAAGAACTTCACAAATCCTATTTTCAAGAGTGTATTTTAATAGAAAAAGAAGATAGCACAAACTGTGGTCCCTAGCTTTTCGTGGGACAGTAATAAACTTCAGGCCAGAAGGGGAGAAAGGCTATGGTACAGTGTTGCCCAGAAACCAGATGGAGCCTGAGGAGATACTGAAAGGCCTGCGCTGTGTGGTCCTGAGGGAACAGAAAGCCCAGGGCGTCAGCTGAGCTGGGTCTGAACACTGAAGCACTGTCACATGCAAGAGGGAGAAGAGAGAACAAGGATCAAAGCCAAGTCTGGATCATTACCAGGAAGAAGTTTTTAAATAGAGATGTTCATCGACAAAATAAGCAAGGCTATCTAAAATAAATCTCCAATCTCTAGAAGTGCTCAAGAAAAAGTAACCAACCATGTCCTAAAACAGAAAGGCTAGAATGATCCTATATTAAAGATACTAACTCAAGCTTTGACAAGTCTGTGAAATATACTGTAAATATCATTATTAGTAGCTTTATTTCTGATTCTTTTGGCTGAGGTTCAAAGGCAACATCCTAATGCTCTAAACAACAATATTTCTAGAAAATCAGAATCAACAGCACATGGCTCCCAGAGCAACAGACTGCACTTCATTACGGGACTATGGGCAGCATCTCGAGGAAATCAGTTGTAAAGAAAACAATTCTTAGCCTCTCCTGTCAAAGATAATCTGAAACAAAACACACATTGTCATTTCCATGCGTATTTCCTACCTGGCAAATAGAAGCTGGAGAAAGGGTCTGAATCTGCCCCAACAATTATATTAGAAATCTGATCAATGGCTCCTTCTTGAGCAAGGTACTGTCGTCCATGATGCGTAGATGCCAGCCATGTCACCATCTCTATACAGGTGGCTCTGAAATGCCAAGGTTTTGCATATGATTAGCATATTTATAAACTGCTTTCATACAGGCTATCTTATTTAATTCTTCCCACCAAATGTGAAAGGTCAGTGATCTTGGATCTACTTTTCAGATGAAGACATGAAGATGAGAAAATTGTAACTTGTCCAGAATCACAATCACACTGTTTTTCTAAGGCAGTTAAGACTTAAATCATGACCTTCTGACTTGAGGCCCACCACTGTTTCCATCACGACACCACCCCCTCCTCAGAGAGTTTTTAAACCTTTGTTTTATTTTGAAAGGTCAAACACTACTATTTTTTCACACAATTAAAATGCCTTTACCAACATATTTAAAAGATAATTCTTGGACTTCCCTGGTGGTCCAGTGGGTAAGGACACCGCCTTGCAGTGCAAGGGGCGCTGGTTCGATCCCTGGCCTGGGAAGATCCCACGTGCCGCGGAGCGGCTGGACCGATGTGTCCAATTACCGAGCCGGAGCTCTGGAGCGCATGCTCTGCAACAACAGAGGCCGCCACGATGGGAGGCCCACACAGGCCAAAGAACAAAGATGGATAAAAATGGACACATGAAAGACCAATAGAAGTGGCCCGCCTGTTCCCCTCCCTCCCCACCCCACCCCCACCAAAATAAGTAAATAAATAAATCTTTAAAAGATAATTCTTCGGTATCATCTAACATGTTACTGAAAGAGCATGTTAAGTGCTAAGGTGGTCCCCTGGCCCTCCAGAAGAGGACATCTTGCCTTAAGAACTTGCTCCGTCAACATACCTGACCAGCACATCCTCACCGGTCAGCTCACGGAGGAGCTGGGTTACCAACCCACTGGCGGTACAGTAATTTAAAGATTCTGGTGACATAGAAGAAATCTCCACAATTAGCTAAAAGAACAGAACAGAAAAAGCAGAAAGGTCAAAACAGTCCCCAACTGGTTAGATGACACTTTAAGCGAAATATAAGACTAGAGGGTATATTATACATTAGTACAAATTATATATATACTTAATATAATTGAATTTTTAAAAATCCGTAATATCTCTCCAACAAGTAGGAAAATTTTATTGAACACATAAGAAATTTCTGTGGCACAGAAACACTCCATTATACCTGGGCATATCTTGACTTTTAAAAAAGAAACCATCAATAAGGACAAAAGCTCCATCAGCAACAACAAACAGACTGTGAAAATCATTCATGCATGCATGCATTCTATCAGTCAGTCATTCAGAGATCTAGGACACCAAAGATTTTCTCTTTGTTTAACTTTTATTTTACTTTTAACTTTTACAGAGTTTTGTTGTTTACAGATACATATGTCCCCAGATTAGTCATATGCATAGCCCCCACATCCCACCCCTCCAGGCCGTCACACAGCACCCCGACACCAGGAATTTTAAGCAGAAGAACGACAGAATCAGACTCTGGTTTTTGAAAGACTGTTCTGACTGCACGTGTTGATAGACTAGTGGTGATCAAGACAGCCTGGCAGACCATTTTGGATGCAAATCCTGTGCTCCAGGTGAGAGATGATAGTGGCTTAGATGAGGGTGGTGGTGGCTATGTCAAAGAAATGTATGAATTTAAGTAAAACTGACGCAACGTGGTGACTGGGTATGTGGAAGGGAGGACATGGCCTCAGATAATGAGCTGGAGGTCCAATAGCCAGCCATGTGGTCCGTGAGACAGGGTCAGTTTGTTGCTGCTGTTTTTTTATTAGGGGTATGAGGTGAATGGAGATGATTAAGAGTTTGGTTTGAACATGGGCATGGTCCAGCTTGCCTCACAAACCCCGACAATGAAAAGTTCAATAGAGGCTAAGAAACCAGGAGACCAAAAAGCACCAGCTACAGAAGCAGAAGGAAAACCAAGACTGTTACACAGGGTTCGTTCTGAATACATAGCCTACTGATTGCATGGTCTTGGGTCAATGACTCCGTCGATAGTGAGATTAATGATGCTGAAGTATATAGGGTTTACAATGAGAACTGAAGACAGTATAGAAGAGAAGAATGAGAACTGAAGAGAATTTAGCGCACTACATTGCTGAGGACAAAGCTGCTTCTTACCACCACTGCTACAACTACTTTTGTCAAAGTGCAATTTCAATGGTATTTCCTCTGTTCTATCAGTAGTCCTTAGAGGGCAGTGTTAATATTTTTATATGATTGTCTAGGCTGGGAGTTCATCCCTACATCCCTAGTACGTAGCAGAGGGCCTGATATAGACTATATACTCAATAAATACATTTTAAATGAGCCATCTTGCCTTCCTATGTATGCCCTATTGCACTCTGAATTATAGGCACCAGCGAGTATGCTTTTAGTCTTACCTCATACACCCTGTATCGAACAACGTCATTTGTTCCCATGACACTTTTCAAATCATCCAGCAGATTACTTTCAAATAGGGCCTCCAGTCCAGCTTGGGTCAGTGATATTCTTGACAGGGATTTAATGGCCTTGTAAGAAAAGAAAACATCTCTTTAGTAGTAAAAATGCTGAATTGAATTTTTAATTCATAAGACTGATGTGAAAACTAGTGTATGGAATGCATCTGACCCAAAGAACATTCACTACATTTTAGCTGAAATTACTTATAATTGGAAAAGATGGATAGTATTCCCAACAGAAAATAGAAAAAGATTCTAATGAAGCAATCCAACATAAGCTTTATGACAAATAATTCAGATATGTGTATTCTAGAAAACAAAAAGGGTTTACTAGCTTTTTTTTGAACAACCATTTATTTATTTGATAACACTGACAGGAGGTTGCAAATTCAATTACACAAATCACTAGTTCTAAACCTCCACCATCAATCCAGAAGGCCTTTCTCTGTTTTTTAGGACATTAATGTCTCTGTGTGTGTGGACCATAGTTATAGCTGACTCACCGCTTTAGCTACGGACAGATTCTCTCCACCAATGCAATAAACAATCTGTTTCAGTAATTCAGCATTATTCAGAATCTCAGTAACAGCATCAGAATTTTCAACAATCCTTCCAACCTGAAAGAAAAAAAACAATCAGAAACTCTCTTCCAAGGCAGGGCAACATGGAAACACATGACGGTCACACTTTCTTAGTGCGCAGTCACTTTAGGAGTTACTGACTCCAGCTATGAGTCATGAAAAATTCCAAATGACTCAAATTTTCTAGTCAAACACACAGATGGCACAGTTACACCTCTGAAAGCAAAGCAAAACAAAACAAAACCGGTGAGTCGAGACACCTCAGTGAGAGAACACAGTACAAATTCTAGTCCTATCAAATTTCAGGTATTGATCTTGAACAGATTAAATAACTTTTCGAGCCTAACTTTTGTGTGCAAAATGGGAATACAATACTTAACTGCAGGAAATTATTTGTAAAGATTTAAATGAGCCATCTTGCCTTCCTATGTATGCCCTATTGCACTCTGAATTATAGGCACCAGAGTATGCTTTTAGTCTTACCTCATACACCCTGTATCGAACAACGTCATTTGTTCCCATGACACTTTTCAAATCATCCAGCAGATTACTTTCAAATAGGGCCTCCAGTCCAGCTTGGGTCAGTGATATTCTTGACAGGGATTTAATGGCCTTGTAAGAAAAGAAAACATCTCTTTAGTAGTAAAAATGCTGAATTGAATTTTTAATTCATAAGACTGATGTGAAAACTAGTGTATGGAATGCATCTGACCCAAAGAACATTCACTACATTTTAGCTGAAATTACTTATAATTGGAAAAGATGGATAGTATTCCCAACAGAAAATAGAAAAAGATTCTAATGAAGCAATCCAACATAAGCTTTATGACAAATAATTCAGATATGTGTATTCTAGAAAACAAAAAGGGTTTACTAGCTTTTTGAACAACCATTTATTTATTTGATAACACTGACAGGAGGTTGCAAATTCAATTACACAAATCACTAGTTCTAAACCTCCACCATCAATCCAGAAGGCCTTTCTCTGTTTTTTAGGACATTAATGTCTCTGTGTGTGTGGACCATAGTTATAGCTGACTCACCGCTTTAGCTACGGACAGATTCTCTCCACCAATGCAATAAACAATCTGTTTCAGTAATTCAGCATTATTCAGAATCTCAGTAACAGCATCAGAATTTTCAACAATCCTTCCAACCTGAAAGAAAAAAAACAATCAGAAACTCTCTTCCAAGGCAGGGCAACATGGAAACACATGACGGTCACACTTTCTTAGTGCGCAGTCACTTTAGGAGTTACTGACTCCAGCTATGAGTCATGAAAAATTCCAAATGACTCAAATTTTCTAGTCAAACACACAGATGGCACAGTTACACCTCTGAAAGCAAAGCAAAACAAAACAAAACCGGTGAGTCGAGACACCTCAGTGAGAGAACACAGTACAAATTCTAGTCCTATCAAATTTCAGGTATTGATCTTGAACAGATTAAATAACTTTTTCGAGCCTAACTTTTTGTGTGCAAAATGGGAATACAATACTTAACTGCAGGGTTATAGTAAAGATTAAATGAGACTTCTAGGTAAAATCAGAGTTTTGCACGTAAATGGTCAGTGGACAGCCTTACACCTTCTCCTTTTCTTGAATAAATACTTTAGAAGAGAAAAGGAAAAACAGTAGTTACACATCTATTGGCTAACTAACTGCTTGGCTTCTGTCCCTTCAAGATGATCCATAGTAGCAGCTCTTCAGCCAAACAGGGGCATGTTTGGTTACCAAGGCGGTGAGAGTTACTGTCGATTCACTGCTATAGTAACCTTTACCACAGTACTTCATTCATGCCACTGTAGTAAGACTTAACATGACAGTCATTCTCTCTAGACTCGGGGCTCCTTGGAGGAAAGAAACAGGCTTTATTTATCATGGTAGCTCCCGTATCAGGCATTTACCATAAGCTAACAGCTGATGAATAACTGATACAGGTGGTACCTAGCAGAACTTCTTACTTTAGCTTGTATCCTCCAGTTACAGTTAGCCACACATGCTAGAACAGACTAGATGCGATAGTAAAATTTCATACCTGGGACAGAGTGAGGATTTTTACAGAATCATTAGGGTGAGTCAGTCCCCTCTGCAAGTCAACCTTGAGGTTCCGGGCCACCTGAACTGGCTCCAAAGCTTGCAACAATCTTTCCAGGATGGATACACACAAAGTAGTCTGTTCTCTAAAGGAGACATGTAAATCTCATCAATTCCTGTCCTACCCGGTAGGAAGTAACAACCTAATATCTGACACCTAACTTAATGAGGTTCTCCTCCACACAGTTTTCTGTGAAATACTGGGTTCTACTAATTTACTCAATATGTATTAAGTACCTATCATGTACCACGCCTGTGCTGGAGCTCGCTCGCTCTCTCTCTCTCTCTATATAAGATATACTCTCTAAGGATACGACATATTCTAATGGAAAACACATAAAAATATAAAGGCAACTATAATCCAGGTAGACAAAGGCTATAGGTTAGGGCAGGAAGATGAAGAAGCTCAGAAAAGAACACAGGGTTCAGGGAAGGCCACCCAGAGGATAAGCCCTAAGCTAAACTTTAAGAAACAGTGGGAGTCATCTAAGAGAAGAGGAGTGCTGCAGGCAGAGGGGGTAGGAGCACATGAAAGACACAGAGGAAGAGACACTGTTACGTGCATTTAAGGAACCACAAGCCACTTGATACGATGGGGTGGGAGAGAAGTCGGGAGAAAGGATGAATGATAAGAAATGAAACAGGAAAGATGCAGAGCTGGATTCTGATAGATTTCTTACATCTTGCTATGGAATTCAGCCTTCTCCCAGAATGCAAAGGAAAGCCATTCACTGGTTTTAAAGCACAGAATGAACCCAGTGAGATGTGACTTGTGAGAAATCACTCTGCATCAGTTTTCTTTTGTTTTTCCATCAGTTTTACAGAAAGAATTTTCAGTTAGAAGGTATTTGATGATAAGAGGTGATGAAGGAGCAAAAATGAGGAAGTAACAGTGAGAAATGAGAAGAAGGAAAATATTCAAGAGTTATTAAGGAGGTAGATTAAACAAGACCTGATGACTACTAGATGCAGATGCAGAGGTGTTTCATGAGTAATTTCCTTGTCTTGTAAGCAGTACAAATAAGTGGGCACCCAATATGCTGCTAATAGGAGTATACAGTTAAATTATGCCTTTCTAAACGGTGATGAAGTAAGATGCAGCACTGCATGGCTCCGCAGGTGGCACAGAGCCTGCCTGCTAATGCGGGAGATGCAAGAGACACGGGTTCAATCCCTGGGTCACAAACGTCCCCCAACTGGTTCCAGTTTTCCTGCCTGGAAAATCCCGTAGGGCTTGGAGGGCTACAGTCTGTGAGGTCGCAAAGTCAGACACAACTGAGCACAGCCACACACAGCAATTCAAAGCAAATGAACATATCCTTTAACTTAGTGACTGCACTTCGCACAATCAAGCCCAAGAGAGTAGTTAATGTTTTTATACTCAAGATAAATGAAAACATGTGCACACAGACACCTGTGCACCAGTGTTCACAGACCCTGGTTGCCAGGGGCTGGAGAGGGATGCGAAGGGAAATAGGGAGTGATTGCTAATGAGTATAGGTTTCTATGCTAAAACCTTTTGACTGTGAGAATCACAACAAACTGTGGAAAACTTCTAAACAGATAGGAATACCAGACCACCTTACCTGTCTCCTGAGAAACCTGTATGTGGATCAAGAAGCAGCAGTTAAAACTGGACATGGAACAACTGAATGGTTCAAACTTGGGCTTCAGATTTCTACTGACACTGTTTCCGAGAGCACCATGCCTTCATTCCATAAACCACCTCTCTCACAGACCTAGTTCTTTAAACTCGCCCTTCACATCAGTTCCTATAGTAGCTCTGGTGTTATATAACTCACAGTCTGATCACTGAAAAGTTTCTTCATCTATAATACAAAGTGATTGGGCTAGGTGGGCTCTCTAAAATGTATGAGTTTCATCTTTTTTTTTTTTTTTTTTAATTTTTTGGCCCTTTTTATTGGCTTTTTATTTATTTATTTTCATCCATCTTTATTCTTTTGGCCTGTGTGGGCCTTCCATTGCAGTGGCCTCTCTCACTGAGGGGCACCGGCTCTGGGCTCATGTGCTGCAGAGTGCTGGCTGGTAATTGCACACACCGGTCCAGTCGCTCCATGGCACGTGGGATCCTCCTGGGCCAGGGATCCAACCTGCACCCCTTGCACTACAAGGCAGACTCTCCACCCACTGGACCACCAGGGAAGCCCTGAGTTTCTTTCTTTTTTTTTTTTTTAACATCTCACCGTGTTTACTGAATTTATAATAAAGGAGGTAGTGAGGAGAAGGAAGCACTTAAGAATCAGGGCCCATATGAGACACTGGGTAGAGAAAAAATTAAATTAAATCAACAAGGGGAATGGGGGGAAGAGTCGGAGGGAGCCTTGCCCACCTTTCAACATCAAATGAAAAAAGAGCGGGGAGAGCAAAGGATAGGGAGAGAGGAGAGACAGACACTGTGCCTTCAGTGCGTCCTCCTCTCCCAGAGCTGGGAGTTACGACGTTACTGAGGGAGCCTTCAGAGCGAAGGTTCTCCCATCCCACGCACGGATTTCTCTCCTCCTCCCCCCACCCTCCTGGAAAGTGGCCAGGGTTGGCCTGAGCCAACAGAAATGAAGGGCTTCGGGGGGAGAGTCCAGGAGTAAGGAAGGGTCAGCAGGAACCCCCAATACTGATTCTCCTCTGGCTGGGGGTGGGCAGGAACGAGACACAGCTCAAATACTGAGCAGCCAGAAAAAGAAGAAGATGGCGAGAAACAGGAAGAGGGAGTCCTGCCAGCTGGTGGCCGGATGACCCTGTCCCAGATCCACACCTGTACCCTGACGGAACGGGTGATGGGCATTGAAGACGGTGGTGAAAAAGCCAAAGGGAAAAGCACCGACGCCAAATGAGAAAAGTGAAAACCCCCAGTGTCACCAAATAGCTGGAATCCCCCTCTGCTCTCCTGAGCAGGTCGCTGACCCTGGGGGCGGAGCAGGGTTTTCAATCTGGGACCCTGGGGTTTCTGGCTCCCTCGCCCATTGAAGGGGACAACATTTTCTCTGCTGATCCCAGCTTTACACACTGGGCACTCTTGCCGCTCTGGCCGTGTCTCCAGCCACTGATGAAGACAGGGCCAACAGTACAAGTGGCCACACACACTGACCACAGCTTCCCGAGCAGTCTCCAGACATATATTACATTCGAAGGTCGCGCCCGCCCCGCCCCGCTAGCGGTTTGGCCCTTCGGAGCCCCAGTCCTCCTCCTCCGCTGCTGCCAAGGCCCGTACTGTTTCGCCCCCGCGTACCACTTAATCCCCCTTACACACACAAATGGCCCAACAAACAAGAAACCCCGAGTTTCACCTTTTATCTGGCATATATTCTATTACATGCTGCACCCTACGAAGGATGTAGGGATGTACAAAGTATGGACCCTGCCTTCAAAGAATTCACAAGCTAGAAAGAAAGACATATGGAATTACAACATAAGTCAAGAATCATTAAGAGAAGTAATGATAATATCCTTAAGGACATCTGAGGTCAGTCAGATCTGAGGTCAGATCTGGAGTAACCAAGAGAGACTTTTTGGAGGGGATGACACTTCACCTGGACCTTAAAAGATGGACAGAGGGTTTCCCTGGTGGCACAGTGGGTAAGGACACCGCCTTGCAGTGCAGGGGGCACCAGTTCGATCCCTGGCCTTGGAAGATCCCACATGCCGCTGAGTGGCTGGACCCATGCGTCCAACTACGCGCTGGAGCTCTGGAGCGCGTGCGCTTAGAGCCGGTGCTCTGCAGTGAGAGAGGCCACTGCGATGGGAGGCCCACACAGGCCAAAGAACAAAGATGGATGAAAATCGATAAATGAAAGATTAATAGAAGTGGCCCAAAAAAAAAAAAAAATGATGGACAGAGTTGGAGAGAAGGGAAGGCATTTCTATGAGAAGGACTGGCATGAACAAATTTAGTGAAGTGCCAAGTCATGCTCCAGGGAAAGCAAGTGGTGCCACATGGAAACGGGAGCAGATGAAATATGTGTAGAGTGGAAAAAAAAAAAAAGGATGACGCTGGAAAAATTGGGTGAGAAGAAAACTGTAAGGGTCCAAATGCCAGACTGACAAGTCTTAATTTCACACTGGAGGCATTAGGAAACCATGGAAAAGACGGGAGCCAAATGACTCGAGATGTTCACTGTGGTTGCGACGAGGAAAGAACACACTAGAAAAGTAAACTCAGAAGCAATAAGAAGTCAGGCTAATGCAACAGGTCTAGCAAGAAGAAAATAGGGCCTGAATTAAAATGGACGTACAAGAGGGATTTAATAAGTAGGTCTAAATAATGGTGACTAACGGAATTAATGAAGGGTGAACATGTATGAAAAAGCGAGGACTCTTAGAAGGTCAGGGTCAAAAAAACCCTCTGCAATCATCCAGTATTGACTCACTGATTCATTATCTTTTTAAGAAGAAAGGTCACTTTTGAATGTCTGGATCACAAACACTTAAAAAATTCTTTTTAGTTACCAGATGATCAAGCACAAAGCGTTCTAACATCAAATACTACATGTGTACATAAAACGAAAAGCAAAATGCCTTTCTACTACACTTAAGTCCCACTTCCATATTTATAGCTTTTGATGTACCTTTCAGATAGTTCTAAAGTTACACTGGCCTGTGTTCCCGTGGATGTGGGAGGGTGGTAACTCCTTTTAAAAATTACACATAATGGAATTATAGACTCCTACAATTTTCTTGTTTCATTCAACAACCTATATTAGAGATCTTTCTATGTCCATATATATATATACACATATGTATATAGAGATAGATCTGCTCAATTTTCTAACAGCTGCATAATATGACACATTATTATACGTCCTAATTTAAGAATCTCCTTTTAATAGATATGCAGGTTGTTCCTAGTTGTTTATTTGATTTCTACTGTCACCTTTGGTTATGAATAGGCCGGTAAAGACAGTACATTTTGTGAGTATACCTGCGCGTTAAATTTCTGTAACAGGAATTACTGGATCAAAGGTACGTGAATTTAACACACCGATGGAGCCTGCCAAACCGCCAGGAGAGGACCACTTCTCAAGAGGAGGGAAAGAGTCAAGGACTTGGATACGTGACAGTGGAGCCCTCCGTGGAGGTGGGCAACCCTGCCATACGCCTATTTCAAGAATGAAGGCGTTGAGGCCAGCCGACGGTCAGCGGCACCCCTGAACCCCGTCTCTGGCCTCTCAGCCCAGGATCCTTCCTCTATGAAATCTCTCCTCTATTCTGCCTTCACTACGGCTTGGAAAAGCCTCCCCCGTCACCACCCCCAAACCCTGGATCCATACTTGGGGGTGTCATTCTACCCAGCTCAAGTTGCAGGGTCCTCTCACCGATGGTTCTCGTTGAGTAGGGAGAAAAGCGGACCAAGACGTAGTTCCGCCGCTTGCTCGCGGAGCTCGCTGAGCGGCACCGACTGCAGCACCGACTGCAGAGCGCGCAGCTCCTCCAGCGGCGCTTCCAGCCGCGACACCTTGCTCAGCAGCGCGAGCACCTGCGCCGCCATGATGCCCCTCCTCCCGCGGCTGCACAGCCCGGCCCGCTCCCCGTTCGCGGAGCGCTTCTCCGAGTCTCGCGAGATCTGCCTGTCGTGGCCTCCTTCTCGCGAGTTTTTGCTTCGCCCAAAACATCCCACCCTGTACGAATAGGATTGCTCAACGGCCCGGAAGCGCGCGTTCGGGAGCTGGTAAGTCTCGCGATACCGGTTTTCACTCGGGTCACTGGTGGTTACGGGGTCTCAACCATGCGTTACCTGATTCGTTGCTGGGTGAGTCCGACTTTCCGGTCGGGTTGCTTCTGTTGCACAGAAGAGCTAAGGCTGGGTAAATATCCGGAAAGGAGAGTGGTGAGAATGAGGACCTATCGAAGGTTAAACGGCCTTGCGGTCGGCCCCGTGGCTCTAAAACCAGGCTGTGCTGGAGGCCACTGCGGCTTGGGCAGCGGCTTTAGGCCGCCCAGCGGGGAGCGGAGGTGTTGGGCATCCTGCTCCCAGGCCGGACACGTATTAAGAGGAGGCGAAGGGTCAGGCTTTTGGAAAACGAAGTGAAAGTGCTCGAGAGGCTGGAAGAAAGCGTGAGTAACACCGACGTGGGGCCGTGCCCAAAACAAGAAAGCCGTCGGGGCTCGCATGGAGAGTGTTTCTCGCGTCAGCCCTTAGGTGCGGTTTCTTCCCCAGGATGAAAACGTGGAGAAGATGGAGACTTCAGTTAATCTGTTTGGGTCTAGGATTGGGGGGCGGTCTCTGACGCTGAAAGCTGTCTGCAGCCAGACCAAAACGGGTTTACCGTGCAGCTGGTGGAAACACACTGACATGTGCCGCCCGGATATGTTTCATGCTTGCAGGGGGCGGTTGGAGAAGTTTAGAAATTGCTGTAGGTTGCGAAACTCAAGGTTGATGGAAGCACCGTTAAATACCCAATCAGCACCCACGTATCCGAGCAATTCTAGAAACTTGTGAGCTAGAGGCTTTACACCTCAGCAGGTGTTCATCATCAAGGAAAGGAGCCTGTTTTGGAAGTGCTTTGTCTTTGTGCATTTGGGGGGTAAAGGACAAATCCGAGAAATTTAGAGGACGCTGAAGACCGGACTGCCCTCGTATTTTGTGCCGAGTATAAGTTATGTACCTGTAAAAGGGGTGCAAAAGAACCTTCAACATAGAGCAGAGGAGCTGAAGAGAAGGAAGATACGAACAGTATTGTGGGTGAAAGAGATGGGTTCTGACTCTGAAGGGGCGTCCGAATCCAGTAAGGAGGAGAGAAAGAAAGAAAAGGTAAGAGGCCTCCAGAAGGGCAGGAGGCTCTTAACTGGATCTGAAGGCACCGCCAAGGCGGTAAATGCAGAGTTGGACATTTCTTGGAATTCACTGAAGAGGCTCTAGGTGCCTGAGTTGGAGGAAGAAGAGACTACAGAGACTGTGGCCTCCAGGTGGCAGCTCATCTCAACCCAGCATCCCTGTCCTCAAGACCATTCTTACACTCACTGGACAGGCATCCCTGTCATGTCCGACAAACACTGATTGAACATCATCTGTGTGGAAGCCTGCGCTAAACCCTGGAGCCTCGTCTCAGGATCTAAGGTAAAATGGTCATTAACAGTGGCCTTTCTTGTTAATGTAATAGATGTAAAAGACCACAGTCTTGATTTATTTTAGTAGACTGTGGCTATAAAGGACTTTTTGTTTTTCTTTTTAGGATCACTCAGCCTTGTTTTCTCTAACCCTGTTTCTTTTCATACATACTATGTTCCTTGGTTACAACTAGAGATAGTTTCCGAGTTAACAGCTCCTGGTAGTTGGCAGGAGACTGCTTGCTCTTGAAATACTGAGTTGGTCTTACATTTTATAAAGCAGCCTTGCATTCATCTTCTCTGTTAATCCTCAGTTTAGACCTACGAAAGGGGTATTAGCCCTTCCTTTACCAAAAACCCCAAAAGCTTAGAGAGGTTAAATAATCTGCCTGAGTCTAACAGCTGTTGTAATGATAGGATTAGGGCTAAGTGTGTCAGGCCTTTTAAGAATTTATAGTCCCAAGGAATGAGGCAGACAGGTAAAATGGTAGCTAAAGTAAACAATCTGTGAACTGGCGGCTTGCCTAGCAGTTTTGGAACCTGATGTCTTTTGTCTTCCCAGTTTAAAACAATTTCTAATTGGTTTTCAGCATTACCTCTCTCCACTTTGTTCAAGGTACTATTTACATACAGTTCACCAATTTGAGTATGTAGTTGGTTGAATGTTTTAGTATTTGTGTAATCACTACTACTGTCAAGAAATAGAGTGACTTCCTTGGCTTAAGATTTACTTAGGGTCTTACCAGCAGTGTGGTCATTTAAAAATTCATATATTTCACATTAAAAAGCTAGATTACGGGCTTCCCCGGTAGCTCAGTGGTCAAGAGTTCGCCTGCCGATGTAGGAGACACGGGTTTGATCCTGAGCCGGGAAGATGCCACATGCTGCCGAGCAAGCCTGTGAGCCACAACTATTGAGCCCATGTGCCCTAGAGCCCGAGTTCCACAACAAGAGAAGTCACTTCAACAAGAACCCTGCTCACCTCAACTAGAGAGTAGCCCCCACTCCCTGCAACTAGAGAAGAGCCTGCAGCAGTGAAAACCCGGAATAGCTAAAAATAAATAAATAAAATTAAAACAAAAAGCTAAATTAAAAATTGGAAACCCTGACAACAGTGGATTCTGCATCCCCAAAGGGCAACAGTCATTAGTTTGCTGCTTTTAAGTTTGTGTAATAGTTGATGTTAAATGCTGCAGCAGAAGTGCCCTAGGGGAAACGGGACCTTGGGACTAACCTTGGTGAAGGCTGCGCAGACCTGCTGGCCTGGAAAGATGGGTGAATTCACAGGGAGAGAAGTCTGGAGCAGGCGTGTTTGTTTTAAATGCAGAGGGATTAGAAAGAAGGGAGATAGGTCTTGGGAGGAGGGAGTGAAACGGGGAGAGCAGGGGCAGGAAGTCAGTCACGTGTGGGCCTCACTTACTTGGGTTTTCTTTCTTTTTTTTTTCTTTGGTGATTGGGCCTCTGAAAAAGTGGAAGAGTTTTGTGTATCTTTGTTTGTGGGCTGTGGTTTCTGAAGCATTTAAATATCTAAGAAGCTCAGGTCTTTTAATCTGTACATGTCTGGGGATTTTATGATTTTGAGTATGTGTGTATTAGAATGGGAAGGGAAAATTAGTGTTTTTCCTTGTACAGGAGTTGGGGGTTTGCACAGGGTGCTTGGGTTGTGTGTTTAGAAAGAGAGTTGCCCAATGAAAAATGACGCCCTCTTTCCCCGCCCCTCCACTCTCTTTCCGGCTGGCAGTGGGGCAGGCAGCAGGTGGTAAGAGGAGAGGAAGTTCAGGCCCTCCGTGCTCACCCGTCTGCCTTTGACTAGCCCTTGGGCTGCAGTTCCGATAGGCTGTGCTGCTCAGTCTCCAGCAACGCCATGGACAGGGTGGGTTCCCAGTGCCCTCTGCCAGGGTACCCGCGGCCCTCTGTGCTCATATGCCTCTTGGTGAGTGTTCCACACTGCGGTCCTGTGAATCCTCTCACCTCTCACCCTCCGTCCTGGGGACCGAGGGAAGAAGGGGCATTTCTCTTGTACTCCTCCTGGGATTTTGAGCTGAGGGCAGGCAGGTAGGGGGTGGATGGTAAAATCCTTGGAGACACCACACAGTGTCCTGGATATTGTGATGTGATCCTGAAGATCACCAGCACCTCTTTCTGTCCTGCCTTGTGAGGAGTGACTGGGTTGTGTTTCCCTGCCAGGGTGGGAGAGTGGTGGAAGGTGTTTGCGATGAGTTCTCATCTGAGGGGTCACAGGATCGTTTTATTTACTCTTTCCAGTGCAGTACCATCTCATTGTTCTGGGGGCTTTGTTTTCTCCTCTCTGAAGTATCTTAAGAAGTGAAGGTTGGAGGCGACTGCAGAGCACCTGCAGTGGTGCTGTTGGTTGCAGGGGGTGGGGCGGGGTGGTGGAAAGATCTGTGTAAGCCAAAAGGTCTAGCCCAGCTCTGCTGCCCACATTTTGGTGATTTCTTCCCCTCTCTGGCCCTTAATTGACTGGCGCACATTAGTGATGCTTAACATTTTGAGGGCTGTAGATTTTCTTGGCGGGGTGTGTGTGTGTGTGTGTGAAACTGCTGGGTTTGCACTGGGTGGTTTCTGAGGCCCCTCTGCCTTAACACAGACTGTAAAGTCAGTGTAACCTCTTAAGGACTTCCCCAACCATCCAGTAGTTAGGACTCCATCTTGCAATGCAGGAAGTGCGACTTTGACTGCTGGTTGGGGAACTAAGATCCTGCATGCTTCGGGGTGTGGCCATAAAATTAAAGAAAACTAAACCAAACCATAGCCCCTTAATATTCCAGGACCAAAAAAAAGATAAAGAATGAAATAACTGAAAGAGTACATAAAATATGTTTAAAAGAATGTAAAATTAGAAAATGCGTATAGTAAAGACATAAATATAAAAATGTTATAAATGTACAGTAATAAGCATTATGTTTCTGTCAGGAAATATGTTGATATGTGTATTTTGCATTTATTTATTTATTTTTTGGCCCTGTTTTTTTTTTCTTTTTTTGGGGGTTCAGGGGGTGGGCGGGCCACTTCTATTGATCTTTCATTTATCTATTTTCGTCCATCTTTTGTTCTTTTGGCCCGTGTGGGCCTCCCATCACGGTGGCCTCTGTTGTCGCAGAGCACTGGCTCTGGGCGCACGCGCTCCAGAGCTCCGGATCAGTAATTGGACACATCGGTCCAGCCGCTCTGCAGCATGTGGGATCTTCCCAGGCCAGGGATCGAACCGGCGCCCCTTGCACTGCAAGGCGGTGTCCTTACCCATTGGACCACCAGGGAAGCCCTGTATTTTGCATTTGTATAATACCAGTTTCTAATATACTATAGTCCACTTTTGGTTCCAGACTTGCCTTTCATTCTTCTGATTCTTTGTTGATATGGTTCACAAATGCTTCTCAACTCTATACCTCTTATCAGGGATTGAAAAGTGCTGAGGATACAGAAATGAATGAGCTCACGTCCAATGAGGGAGACATATATAAACAACTATTTGTATTTCAGTGTGTTCGATGGTACAGTAGAAGGGTGTTTAGAAGCAATCCTGGCCTCTCCCCACTAGATGTCAATGCCATCTCCTCCCCAGTCGTGACAATCAAAATTGTCCCTAGGTGTGGCCAGATACCCTCTGGGACCGGGCAAAATCGCCCCAAGCTGAGAGCCCCTGAATTAAGTGAAGCTGAAATTACGCTGCTCGTCAGTTCCTAGTCATGCTTCTTGCAGTTCAGAGAGCCCAGAATGGAAGGCCGGAGTTTTGGATTTAAGTCTTGGTTCAGTCATAGAACTGCTTCAGTTACCTTACCTGTTAAATAAGGGATGTCTTAGGTAATACCTCAGCACCTAAACTACTTCTGAGTGTTTTTTGACTGTGAGTTCATGCAAGAGTTTCAATCCATTTTAGGTGAGTTTATATGTAATCCCGTTAGCTCTGTGTTCCACTGGTACATGCTGGCTGAAATGCCCTAGATCGCCCCTAGAAATGGCTTTTTTGTTTGGGGAACAGATCATTGCTCCTTTTGTTTGGAGTCCGTGCTGGAAACCTCCTTAAAGTCGCGTACTGGATCCCTTACCGTGTTCCAGTATGTCCGATTCTCTGCCAGAAGCTCTTGTGGATGACTCAGAAGCCCTGCTTAACATCACAAGGCTGGCTGTCTCCATATCAGCATCTCGTGGGCGTGAAAAATCATCAGTCTATAAAGTTATTTCTTGAGAGCCTGCTGTGTACCATGAATTGTCCTTGGGACGCAGTGATTAGCAAAGCGTAGTTCCTTTCTTTATTGGATTAATGATTAAAAACTGTTTTTCCTATCTTGTTTGAGCCCTTGGCACTCTGAGGTATGCAGCACAAATGTCATAATCTCCAACTTCTAGGTGACATTTATAGAAGAGAGAGGAAGTAACTTGAAGACCAGACAGCTGTGCTAACACTATGTTTTAAATTTTGCTGTTTAACGCCTTTATTTTATATCCTATGTAATTTGATTGAGTTGTCACTGACAGCTTCATTGAAGAGCCCGGTTGTTGTTTTTTTGCGTGGTCACTGGTTTGGTGCAGAGGACTAATATGTTGGACGAGAGGTATTGGTGGAGATAGTGGGAGGGAATGAGAAACCCACCCCAGACAGGCCTCTAGTCAGACCGAAGCTAAAGACATAAAAACGCTACTCAGGCCCTGCCAAGAAGTAGGAGCCAGGCAGGGCTGGGCGATAACGTGGAGTGGGAGGACAGAGGCTTATTTGAATGAGACGTGAGCCAGGGCCTGGCAGACAGGAGAAATGCCTTCTTGTTCAGCCTTGCCTGAGTCACAGTGGGGCTCCTTGCAAGTTGCCTCCATCTCTGTTAATGACTCTTTGTATCCCCCACGCAAAGAATCCTGGAAGATGTCCTCCATTTCTTGTTATTTCCCCTGATTTTAAATGTTTATCATTAAAATAGCAAGAAAAATTTTATCTCAACTCTCTTTTCCTCTCAGGTTATCACTGCCTTTTTCGTAGCTCAGGATCTTAATGTCTTTTTCTTGGAACATTGTAACACCCTTTGAATAGCCTATCTCTGCTCACTGCACATCCTCTTTCCCCTTGCTTTGTTCTTATTAACTGGATCAGGTTATTACTCTTCTACTTAAAACCTCCAGAAGCACCCTACACTTGAGTACAGACCCCACATTCCTTAGCCTAACCCTTTATGTAGTTCTAGCCAGTCTCATTTTCTGACTAAGATGCATGCAGTCTAGATCACTCATCTGTCCCCAAATACCTCTTGAGTTTGTGCATATTATCATAACTCCTTTGTTTAAAATCCTGTGTATTATTTCACTTCCAACTAAGATGGTTCATTGTCTTCAAAGCCTTTCGTGTCCCCAGTAGATAGAACCTTCCTCTTGGACACCCCCACCCCATTGTCTGTCATGGTCAGCACAGGTCTCATTGCTTTAGAATTAGATTTCCTTTTTCACTAGACTCCCCACTGTACCTAGCATGTACACAAGTGAATGAAGGTGAAATTAACTTCCTGAAACATCAACAGATTGAGGAATTTATTGTTCATCATCTCCACAGGATGATAGCAGTTCAGTGGATACCAGCTGGCATTCTCTGCAGTAGCTGTTTTGTACAAGAGGAATGGATTTCAGGTTATCCAGACTCAATTCCTATTCTTGACTTCACCAATTAAAAACTGGCTGTGTGATTTTTTTTTTGGCGGGGAATGGCCATGCTTCATATGGCTTTTTTGGCCTCATGGAGTCTTAGTTCCCCAACCAGGGATCGAACCTGGTCCCTAGCAGTGAAAATGCTGAATCCTAACCATTGGATCACCAGGGAATTCCCAAATCTGTATGATTTTGAGCAAGTTTCTTGATTTTTAAGCCTTTTGTTTGTTTTGCTATTTGAAAAATGTGGTGAAAAAGAATCTAGGCTTGAAAACATTAAGCCCTAAAGCTCAATACAGATCTTAGGAATTATTTTGTGGATGGGAAATGGGAATTAAAACTGTTGCCAAGCCTTGGTTCCAGTCTGCTTGAGCTTACAGATAGTGAATTGGTCCTGCCTCTGCTGATCTGTGCTTTTCTTTTCCCACCGTGTAGATCCTGACAGCCTCTTTCCTGACATACCCCGTGCTCAGGACCCTCAGCCTGCAGCTCTTTGCGGTTGTCACCGGCAGCTATGTCTCAGGCACTTACTCCATTGTTTTTGTCAACTCCCCCAACGAGCAGATTGCCAGAGATATTGCCAGGTATGGAGAAGGGGCTTAGGTGATGCTTTTTCTCTTGATAGTTTTTAGGAGTGCATCTTAACGTTTAGCTCTTTCTTCATTAAATACACTTTCTCTGCTCTCTATTCTTCCTGTGTCCTCTGCCTGGAACTTCTGTTAGATAGATGGGTGTTAATTTTGTTTTTTTTCTGTGACTAAACTTTATAGTTTTCTTTAGACTGTGTTTTATAGTTTTCCCTTTCAAGATTTCAGATTGTTTCTAATAACCAAGTGCTCTTGTTTTATAATTGTCTGATCTTGTTTTATAGATGCAATAATATTGCCTTATCTTTCTGTGGGTAGTAATTATGTTTAATTTTTTCCAACTTTGTTGAGATATAATTGTCATGTAACATTGTATAAGTTTATGATATACAACATGATGATTTTATATGTGTATATATTGTAGAATGATTATGATAATAAGGTTAGTTATACATCCATCATCTTAGCTACTTTTTTTTCTGTGTGAGAACTCTAACGATCTACTCTAGCAATTTTCAAGTATACATAAATGTACTTACTGTAAAAATCTTTGTTTCAATTCTGTTAATTTGTCCTTCTCATGTAAATTCTTTTTTGTTGCTGAATTTTAGTCTCATGGTGTTCGACTTTGTTCAGATACTTTGTAGTTCCTGAGTATAACCTGTCTCATCTTAACTGTGCTTACAGGAAAGTACAGGAACAGCTGTAGGAATTGACCTTAGGCAGCACTATTGTCACTATGCATGTGGGACAGGCAGGTAGACATTCTACAGTCTAATTAGTTTCTAAGAATAATTTATTGTCTCAAGAAGAATTTTTAGGAGTGTCAATCTGTATGATTCAAACTTTGACTATGTTAATGAAAAATTGTAATTGTATATTCTTCAGAATTCTCCAAGTTGCTGGAGGCCAGGTAAACCAGATCACTACCAATTTCTAAGAGAGTCAAAGGCTCTGAAACTAGGAAGTTTCTGTACATGTTCCCATGCATGTCTCAGAGCTGCCTTTTATTCTTTAGTGCTTCCTCCTCATTGCTAGCACTTAGCACATGAAACGTTCTCCTTACTGTGCTCTGGCAGGGCTATGGAAGAGATGTTTTCTGTCTTTTCTGCCACATGCTGTAAAGGGGAGGTTGCAGCGTGTGTGTAGCCCACCAGCTGAAATGGAAGGCTCAAGTGGAGTCTCCCTTTGACTGTTCTGTTCAGTGTTTTTCACTAATTCGTATAGAAGAGAAGAGAGGCAAATAGGTTTTGTTTCCAGGATTTGTAGGAGATAGTAAATGGGTACGTGGTTGGGAGGGCCCCACAAATGTTAGCTGGCAGGAATCCTGACTCTGCCTACAGAACTATGGTGCCACCAGGCCTTGCAGCTCCAGTTTAGGGCTCTTTCTTTGATGTTCTTTGCTGCCTCTCAGTTCTGGTTCAGTTCCATTCTGGTTCCTGGTGATGTTCTTAGAGCTTGCCGTTGCTGTTGGAAAAGTCTCTTGTTGGGGCTAGGGTGGAAACCTGAATGTTGAACCAGGAGACCCGGATTCTGCTGTCCTCTTTGCTGATAGCACCGCATGTGACCTTAGACAAGTCTTCCTTTCTGAGCCTTGATCTCATACATAGGCAGAAGGGATCAGATTAGGCCAGGGTCACAGGTACAGATACCAACAGGCAGGCAGCTTAAGTGAGCGACGTGGCCTGGTGTGTCTCGATGAAGAATGACGGTAGTTAGCCCTTACCCATCCCTAGTGTTAGAGGGAGGAGAGGGGAAACTGAGCAGGAAGGCTCATGCCATGCCTAGGGGGCACAGGCCCTGCACAGCTGTAGCCAAATGGTGACCTTTTAGGCCTACAGGTCCAAAATGTTGTAAGATTGATTTTTCCGTGAGAAGCTAGGTAATGTGTATTTTTTTGCATGTAAAGTACCCTGATAGTAAAAATTGGTAATAAAGTCAAGATTTTTAAAAATGCTATGAGAGCCAAATCATGCATCTGCTCTGTGAGCCTCTAGTCTGTGAACTTTGCAGTTTCTCAAGACCCTAGAAACTGTCTTCTTGACGCAGCTGAGCGTGAGGGCTGACCCTCCCCGTCTGTGCCTCTGTGACTCACCACTGGACTTTGGTGTTTTATTTATCACCTTGGCACATCTGTTTTCTCTTCTCTGGTGTGTGTGTGGTTTTTTCCTCCACAGTGGTTTTTTGAATAACATAGTCCTCTATAATTTTACAGTCTCTTTCCCAAGCACAGGTTTCTGTGATTAGTTACTGAGAAGTTCACACTCCCACAGAGACTGGAGGCCTGTAAGGCAGTGGATTGGTTTTTCTCTGAAGGTTTAGCTTACTCTCTGTGTGTGCATGCCACTTGGAGAGCCCGTGAAATGAAATTTCTCAGCAAATCACTTGAGTGAGCAGAACTTGCTGCAGCTGCTTAAACAAATCTGTGCTGTTTGCCTCTCCTTAGAGTCAGGTTTATTTACCCCCTGAAACTTCCCAAGGGCACGAGGGTAGTAGTAACCTCATTAACGCGAAGCCTTGAGTGGAGGACTGTTCAGCCGGAGCTCCGGAGAAGGGAAAGTAGGTCAGTTCTCTTGGCCGCAGTAGCGGGAAGGAGGGAGCAGTAAGCAGGGCTCAGGTGAGTTGTATTTGGCAGGGGCCACACACTGCAGGGAACTGAGACGGGCCCCCATGGCTGACGGAGACCTGAGAGGGGTTTGTCAGGGCCTGCCTGATGCCCAGGGCATGCAGTTTGATCTCTGGAGACACTTCCTGGCATCAACAACTCGGTGCTTCTGTTTCTATGGCACTTGTACTGGTTCGGGCGTGTTTGGCTGTGTTCACCAGGGCTCTGCACAGGAATTAGAGGATTAGACCCCCGTCTGTGGTCTGTCAAAAAAAACCCAGTTCTTAGAGGTCTGCAAAAGTGAGGACGGCTCTTAGGGCTGTGGTAGGAACCTTCACAAAAATGAAAAGGGTAAAGATGCTGTATTTGCCAAAGACAGTCACAGGATAGGATGTCTGTGGGTTTTTTTTTTTTGCGTTTTCTTGGAGTTGTATCAGATCCGAGTGGTCATCAGACACTTCTGGTCTATAGATACCACGTGACAACCTAGTACATACTCAAGAGAGAAAAGGAAAAGAAGGTGACATAATAAAAGGAGTATTTGATGCTGAAAAGGGTTGGACCCCACAGACTGACCCAGTCCTCTGGTTGACAGAGGAGAGTCAGGTTGAGCAAGGGGGCTGTGCCTGTCTTAGATAGGTGCTCAAACGCTTGCTTCTGGAATGGAGGAAGGAGCTTCCATAAGGTCGCACAGCCATCCTACTGCAGGACTGGATTGGAATCAAGGTCTTTTTATTCTCCTTCCAGTGCTAATAAATTCCCATTCCCCAAGCCCACGGGGCCTGTCCTTGAAACAGCCTTCGTATGACTTCTTCCCTACTTCTCCCACTCGGGGAGGACTTGTAAACCACTTCGTCTACAGAGGCTCTGTGCATGGGAGTTACGGAACATGTTGATTTGAGTTGGGAGGAGCACTCTAAATGGATGTCCATTTAGACTTAGGTTTCCTGGGTAATTCCCAAGAACCCTCGTCCCCTGTCCCATCTCTTCAGATCCTGGACACTTGCCCCACTGACTGGCACGCTGTCTTTCCTTTAGGGCTCTACTGGCTAAGAAGCTGGCTGCCTCTGTGAACATCCTGCCTAAGGCGTCCTCCCTGTGAGTCCTCCGGCCGGGGGACGGGGTGGGAGTGCTCGGTCAGGTCCTGCCTGGTGGAAGGGCACTGAACTAAAGGGCACCTGTCCAAGAACAACTCAGAGGTGTTCACTTAGTCAGAAGTTCACCTTCGATCTGTGTTCGAAAGAAGGCAGCCAGTGGGTGTATGCCATTCAACCAGAGCAAAACCAGGGTATGTTTAGAGAAGGCAGAAAAAACCCTACACTTCAGAAACAGTGAGTCTTGTTTCCTCGTTCTTTGTTTAAATCAGTTAGCTTGCTGTTAGCAGAGGACTCAAACTGGGCATGGCATCCCCGAGTAAGCCAGCAAGAGATATCAGAAATTATAATTTCCATTGCTTTTCAAGATTTTCTGGAAGACTTTGAGAGTTTAGCATATGTGACAGGCTGTTTCTGTGTATTGTCTGCCTTTCATTTCATCAGCTCCTTTACTTAGGCCTGCTCTGCCCCATTTCTCTCATCCAAGAGTGGAGAGGACATTAAGCGTTAGTGATGTGCAACAGAAACCAACACAGTATTGTAAAGCTATTATCCTTCGCTGAAAGGGGTTTGGGCCCAGAGGTCCTCTGGTTGACAGAGGAGCGTCAGGTTGAGCAAGGGGGCTGTGCCTGTCTTAGATAGGTGCTCAAACGCTTGCTTCTGGAATGGAGGAAGGAGCTTCCATAAGGTCGCACAGCCATCCTACTGCAGGACTGGATTGGAATCAAGGTCTTTTTATTCTCCTTCCAGTGCTAATAAATTCCCATTCCCCAAGCCCACGGGGCCTGTCCTTGAAACAGCCTTCGTATGACTTCTTCCCTACTTCTCCCACTCGGGGAGGACTTGTAAACCACTTCGTCTACAGAGGCTCTGTGCATGGGAGTTCGGAACATGTTGATTTGAGTTGGGAGGAGCACTCTAAATGGATGTCCATTTAGACTTAGGTTTCCTGGGTAATTCCCAAGAACCCTCGTCCCCTGTCCCATCTCTTCAGATCCTGGACACTTGCCCCACTGACTGGCACGCTGTCTTTCCTTTAGGGCTCTACTGGCTAAGAAGCTGGCTGCCTCTGTGAACATCCTGCCTAAGGCGTCCTCCCTGTGAGTCCTCCGGCCGGGGGACGGGGTGGGAGTGCTCGGTCAGGTCCTGCCTGGTGGAAGGGCACTGAACTAAAGGGCACCTGTCCAAGAACAACTCAGAGGTGTTCACTTAGTCAGAAGTTCACCTTCGATCTGTGTTCGAAAGAAGGCAGCCAGTGGGTGTATGCCATTCAACCAGAGCAAAACCAGGGTATGTTTAGAGAAGGCAGAAAAAACCCTACACTTCAGAAACAGTGAGTCTTGTTTCCTCGTTCTTTGTTTAAATCAGTTAGCTTGCTGTTAGCAGAGGACTCAAACTGGGCATGGCATCCCCGAGTAAGCCAGCAAGAGATATCAGAAATTATAATTTCCATTGCTTTTCAAGATTTTCTGGAAGACTTTGAGAGTTTAGCATATGTGACAGGCTGTTTCTGTGTATTGTCTGCCTTTCATTTCATCAGCTCCTTTACTTAGGCCTGCTCTGCCCCATTTCTCTCATCAACGTGGGTGGGAGGTGGGAGAGAGGGTCGAGAGTGGGGAGAGGACATAAATCACCCATGGCTGATTTACAGTGATGTGCAGCAGAAACCAACACAGTATTGTAAAGCTATTATCCTTCGATTAAAAATAAATTAATTAAAACATTAAGAAACGGTATTCCCTAGCACTACCTGTGTAGGGTTTGTCTTGTGCCTTAATCGCTCTGGTCAGCCTGTTTCTTTTCTCCCTCCTGCTCTGAGGAGAGAGGGAGAAATGTCTCTTCTAAGGGGTAGAACAGGACTTCCCTGGTGGTCCAGTGGGTAAGGACACCGCCTTGCAGTGCAAGGGGTGCTGGTTCGATCCCTGGCCTGGGAAGATCCCACTTGCCGTGGAGCGGCTGGACCGATGTGTCCAATCACCGAGCCGGAGCTCTGGAGCGCATGCGCCCAGAGCTGGTGCTCTGCGACAAGAGAGGCCACCGCGATGGGAGGCCCACACGGGCCAAAGAACAAAGATGGATGAAAAATGGACAAATGAAAGACCAAGAGAAGTGGCCCGCCTGCTCCCCACCCTCCCTACCCCACCCCCACCAAAATAAATAAATAAATCTTTAAAAATAAAAAAAACAGGTAGAACAAAAAAGTGCCGAATAGTGAAAGCGTCGCCTGCCCAGCAGCCACACTCCCTCAGCGGCGCCCATCACCTGTTGCTGTGACTTCCAAGTCTGGCCGTGGTTTGGACGCCTGGACCCCATCCTGGATCTGTTCAGTGCGTTTCCCTGAGGATGAGGCTTGAGTCTCTGAGTGTTTAAGCTGTTATATTAAGTGATTCACATGAAGCCAGTCTGAGAGCTAGCACTTGGAAACTAGAATAGGATTTTAGCCTACTGTTCTCCTCCCGTGTTCAACCTTCCTTGTAATTCCTCCTTTCACCACAGCTCTGTGACATGAGGCCCGTGGCCTAAGCCGTCTTAGACTTGCCCTGGGTCAGCACAGATACTTTGGGTTGAATTTCTTTCCCTCCCGTGATGATGTTCTCATACTGTTTTTCAGAACATTGTCATGGACTCTGTTTTGAACTTTAGGACCTGCTTCCTTTTTTTTTCTCTTTTTGGGAGCTTTAAGGATTTACTTATTTATTTTTTGATTTTGGCTGGGTTTTTTTATTGGTTTATTTTATTATTTATTTATTCGCATCCATCTTTATTCTTCAGCCTGTATGGGCCTCCCATTGCAGTGGCCTCTATCGGTGCAGAGCACTGACTCATAATTGGACACACTGGTCCAGCCGCTCCGCAGCCCTTGGGATCTTCCTGGGCCAGGGATCGAACCGGTACCTGTTGCACTACAAGACAGACTCTCTGCCTACCCACTGGACCACTAGGGAAGCCCTGCTTCCTTGTTTTATAAGGCTCACTTCTCTGAATGGTCCCTTGCTTTTCCATTCATCTGTTGGTGGGTGCTCAGCTTTGAGAGTCAGTGTTACAAATAGCACCAGCCCAGAGGATGGGAGGTGCCTGGAAGCCGGAGTATGGAATGAGCATGGAAGGAGCTGGAGACACCCAGTTTGGAGGGGAGAACATGCAGGAGTTTCTTCAGGGCTGTCCTGTGGAAGCTGGGAAAACAGCTGGGTGGGTGATGTTGGCACACCATAAGAAAAACCGTGTCCTGTGAAAACCTTTAAGGTAGACAGACTTCTTGATGGTGAACCTCTCACCTCTAGGAAAGTTCAGGCAGACGCTGGAAGCATGCGTTAGAATGTTGAGACTAGATGACCTGTAGGGCCAGCTCCAAGCTTTTTTATATGGGCTTAGAAAGATTTTAAAGTTTCTACCTTAGTAAGTCAGCAAATTGGGGCCAGGTGTTGTTTTTTTTGTTTTTTTTTTTAATAATATTGGTACCTACCTACTTTGTATTTTGGGGGGGACCTCTTTTATTGGTTTTTTATTTATTTATTTTCATCCATCTTTATTCTTTGGCCTGTGTGGGCCTCCCACCGCAGTGCCCTCTCTTATCGCAAAGCACCAGCTCTGGGCACATGCGCTCCAGAGTGCTGACTTGTAATTGGATACACCTGTCTGGCTAGCCGCTCTGCAGCATGCGGATCTTCCTGGGTCGGGGATCGAACCGGCACCCCTTGCACTGCAAGGCAGACTCTTTACCCACTAGACCACCAGGGAAGCCTGGGGCCAGGTTTATTTTACTGAATTCATCTTGTAAACATGATACTTTTTATGTTCTCTTCTCCAGATACTATTGGAATGGAGAAATAGAAGAAGCCACTGAGGTCCTGTTGGTAAGTGAGGATGGGGGGGAGTGTGGTCTTAATAGGGTAAGAGTGAGAGCAAGGCTTCAGTTAATAAGGAGCAAAGATCAACTGACTGAAGTTCCTGCTCCTCACAAGATGCCCTCGGTCCATTTGTAAATCAGTGACTGGGCAGGGGGACCCTGAACAATGCTGTCTCCTAAGGAGCCAGAGGAATGAGCAGCTGCAGGGCTGGGGCTGATGTCCTGAAGCTTGATTTTTTTTTTTTTTTCTTTTATAGTTAATAAAGACCAAGACTTCCAAGGTTCGTGTGCTGTCCAGCTACATCAGGTAATACTGCCATGCCCTCCCAGCCAGGGGCCTCTTATGAACTAGTGAATGAGCTTGAACAGCAGACCTCGAGCGCAGTCACCAGCTTCCCACGTGACCCTGGCTATGACCCTGTCCCACAGACTGTCAGATTTTGAGTTACTAGTTTTAAACCAGTGGTTCTCAAAATTTGGGTTTCAAGATTCCTTTATACTTTTAAAAATTACTGAGGATTTCAGTGAACTTCATTTATCAAGATGTACTATATTAGAAATTAAAAGAATTCTCCAAACTTCTGATTTTTGCTTAAAAATACGGATTTTTCTTATTTACAATGTTGTATACAGTTTCTGGTGTACAGCAGAGTAACTCAGTTATATATGTATTTTTCAGTTCTTTTCCTTTGTGGTTTATCCGAGGATATTGAGTGTAGCTCCCTGTGCTGTACAGGAGGAGCTTGTGGCCCATCCTGTGTGTGTGATAGTTTGCATCTGCTAATCCCAGACTCCAATCCCTCCCTCCCCGTCCCCCAAAACATGAATTTTTTGATTGGCAATAAATGATGTAAATTGTCTTCATTTGAGTGATAGGTCCAATAATTTGTTCATATTTGAGAAGATGTCTAGCTAATAACACCGTCCAGCCGCTCTGCAGCATGCGGATCTTCCTGGGTCGGGGATCGAACCGGCACCCCTTGCACTGCAAGGCAGACTCTTTACCCACTAGACCACCAGGGAAGCCTGGGGCCAGGTTTATTTTACTGAATTCATCTTGTAAACATGATACTTTTTATGTTCTCTTCTCCAGATACTATTGGAATGGAGAAATAGAAGAAGCCACTGAGGTCCTGTTGGTAAGTGAGGATGGGGGGGAGTGTGGTCTTAATAGGGTAAGAGTGAGAGCAAGGCTTCAGTTAATAAGGAGCAAAGATCAACTGACTGAAGTTCCTGCTCCTCACAAGATGCCCTCGGTCCATTTGTAAATCAGTGACTGGGCAGGGGGACCCTGAACAATGCTGTCTCCTAAGGAGCCAGAGGAATGAGCAGCTGCAGGGCTGGGGCTGATGTCCTGAAGCTTGATTTTTTTTTTTTTTTCTTTTATAGTTAATAAAGACCAAGACTTCCAAGGTTCGTGTGCTGTCCAGCTACATCAGGTAATACTGCCATGCCCTCCCAGCCAGGGGCCTCTTATGAACTAGTGAATGAGCTTGAACAGCAGACCTCGAGCGCAGTCACCAGCTTCCCACGTGACCCTGGCTATGACCCTGTCCCACAGACTGTCAGATTTTGAGTTACTAGTTTTAAACCAGTGGTTCTCAAAATTTGGGTTTCAAGATTCCTTTATACTTTTAAAAATTACTGAGGATTTCAGTGAACTTCATTTATCAAGATGTACTATATTAGAAATTAAAAGAATTCTCCAAACTTCTGATTTTTGCTTAAAAATACGGATTTTTTTCTTATTTACAATGTTGTATACAGTTTCTGGTGTACAGCAGAGTAACTCAGTTATATATGTATTTTTCAGTTCTTTTCCTTTGTGGTTTATCCGAGGATATTGAGTGTAGCTCCCTGTGCTGTACAGGAGGAGCTTGTGGCCCATCCTGTGTGTGTGATAGTTTGCATCTGCTAATCCCAGACTCCAATCCCTCCCTCCCCGTCCCCCAAAACATGAATTTTTTGATTGGCAATAAATGATGTAAATTGTCTTCATTTGAGTGATAGGTCCAATAATTTGTTCATATTTGAGAAGATGTCTAGCTAATAATACTGAAACATGCGTCACGTTAATTTGTGAAACTGACAAATGATGGTTACTCAAGCTTGAAAGTAAAAATTGTGTGGAGAAGGGTCTCGTTTAGCTTGTGACGCAATCAGACAAGTTTAAGACAACATTGAACTCAGGCATGATACTGCCTCATGTATACTTCCCATTTGTCTCACAGAATATTAAAGAGACACTCAAGGGTCAGACTTTAATAAAAATAGTAATTTTTGCCACATTATCAAAAATGTTCTTAATAAACTTGACTTTTTAAAAACTGCATGTCTGTCTGCGGGGTGGAGAGCAGAGTGAGCCAGCGCAGGCCGGAGCAGCTGTCCTCACGCATGCTGGAGCATCACCAGCTTTACCCCACCACTGCTTTTGCATTATTAGTGCAAATGTCAGCACAGTGAAAAGCTAAATGACAAGTTAGTATTACTGTGAAGATAGTTTTGGCCTCATGGACCTCCTGAAAGAGGCTTGGCGTTCCCCGGCAGTCAGTGGACTGCACTCTGAGACACACTGGTCTAGGTATCCATGAAATGAATTAGGAAATGTCATTGTTCTCGGGCATTGGATAAAATTACACAGCCTGCTCCTACTGTTTGGGCAGCTGTGTATCCACATACTGTGATACAGTGAGTGTCCCGTCTCCTGAGAACGTTCCCGTGCCTCGTTCAGAGGAGCAGAGGGTTGTTCCTCTTAGACAGGTGGGACCGAGGCCCAGGGTCTTAATGCTTCTTCAGTTTGGAAAAGGAAGAGAACTTGTGTCCTGAGGACTAGGTGAGAGAAACGGGGAGAAAAGAGAGACTGTTACGGGTTTGGATGGTCAAGGAAGATCCCTGGGGAAAGGACATTGGTTGAAATGAGCCTTGGGGAATAGAGGGGCTTTCGATTTATCAGCAGGAGCAGGGAGGGCTTTGTAGGTGGAGAAGAGAGTACAGAGGTGGAGGGAAGGGTGGGTGTCTGGGGAAGTGAGGAGGAAAGGATAGTAATGCAGACAGCAGCTGACATTCACTCTGTGTACAGTGCCAGTCAGTGTAGCAGGTAAGTGCCTTGTACATCTTCCCTCATTTAATCCTCAGCAGTCCAATACTATTTTTATCCCCTCTTTTGTCGGGGCTTAGCTTACATGGCTAGTAAGTGTCAGACTTAGAATTTGAACCTGTGTGTGTGAGACTCTGAAGCCATCTGGCCTAACTCCTACTTGGTGACAGATGGGCTCCAGGCTTAGAAGCGGTGCAGCGTGGGGCTGGACAGGTGGGCTGCAGGCGGACTGCAGAAGGCCTCAAGTAAGGCTGGCCAGATGGGTTTTATGGTAAGGCTGATCCAAATCCTGGCCACTCATGGAACTCTGCTTTCTTTCCAAAGGTCGGTGCATCCTTTTGAAATCCCAGAGGTCTTCAGTCTTCCCATGGACCACGGAGATGTGCACTACTTGAAGTGGCTGGAGGAGGGGATGGAGGACGAGTGAGTGGGGGCTTCTCGTGCCTCCTGCTGGCTGCCTCTAGCCTTCGTCATCTGTCCTCCAGCCAGAGGAGGCTTCCCTATGCCTCCTAGCATCTCTGGATTCCATGCTTTTACCAGCACAGAGGAGCTTAGTACCTTGTGGAGAGTGAGGGTTCGAGGCCCCTGAGCCTGGAAGAGGACGCTGGGTCAGTCAGGCCCAGTGCGAGGACCCAGTGGAACCTGTCTCTGAGTGCATCGTACATGAAGGTGGCCGGGGGCGGGGGGGTGAGGGTGACTGTGTGGGGCCAAGGCGAGGTGGCGGTGACGGTGAGGCTTGTCATCTGCCTTCCCTGAGCGCCGAGTAGGTTACTACTCTCCGGCTCATGAGGCATCACCAGCTGCCTTCTCTGGGAGCTGGAAACACTTTATCCAGAAGGATGAATTACAAATGGTGGAATTTCAAGGACGAGCAGGATTCTTTCCTCTAGCTAAAGGTGGTGTTTGTTATTCCTGAGTCCTGAGGAAGTGGACCTGGCAGTGGTGGTCTTGAGTGCAGGTAGGACTGGGGGAGGGGGAGGGCCTGGACACAGCTTCAGGACTGGGAGTAGGTCTCGACTCTTCCCTACCCCGAAGATGACTGACCTCAGAAGGCTCTGGTGCCTCGCTCAGGGAAGAGGTGGGTTCTGAGCTCACCATACCGATCTTTCCATTTGAGTACTGAAACCGAGTGTTCTAAAGTAGGAAGAACCCAGGGGAACCGCTGTGTTTTTCAAACCTGCTCCACAGAACCCCAGGGCTTCACAGGAGGTACCCTGGGGGCTACTCATATTTAAGCCAGGACAACTGCTTTTATTATTAATTTTTATATATTGAGCTAATAAGTTTGTTTTGTTGTTAAGTTTGTAAACCAGTAGCCTAAGCCAGTGTCCATTTTAGAGAGAGAACTGAGCTGCCAGACGGGGCGGCATGCGTTACAGACAGCATAGCCGAGGCTGCTCCCTCTGTCGGCTGCTCTCCTGAGCCTGCTCCACGGGGGTCTGCGGAAGAGCCCCTTGGGGTGAGGAGAGAGACCTGGCCTAGGCCCCTCCGCGGCTGTCACGAGGCGAGTCCACCCTGGGGACGCCGTGGGCACTTGGCGGCTGTCTTTCAGCGCCCTGTGGAGCCTTGCCCCAGCTCTGTTCGCTCTCCACCTCCCGCCTCTCCTCTCCTGCTCGGGCACACGGGCGGCTCCGGCGTGCTGTGGCATGGCTGCCCTGTGTGCGGGCACGCCCTCTCCCTGGGTGCCCTCGAGCACTCATGCTCGAGAAGTCTAGCTGCTCCTTTGCCAGGCCTGGCATCTGGTTGGAAGGAACCTCCCTGCCTCTGTGACCCCGTTATCTTTGTGTGTCATGGTCAGTCTTGTCTCCAGATTGTGTATTGCTTGAAGTGAAGGGCACGTTCAAGTCTGTTTGGTCTCTTGCACATGGTTTGACAGATATGTCACAAATTGATGTTTCAAAGATTTGAATAAAGCTTTCCCTATGGTCCAGTTACTTTCTAATTTACGAGATTGGCAAAATCTAAGTATTTTTTCCTTGAAGTTCCTTAAAGTAGGATTAATTCCAAAGGACATTTTCCTGTCTCTGACCATTGTTGGTTCATTTTCTGTGCTGACTGTGCATTGAAACATGTTTCTTGGTGGCCTGCCTTTGCCTGGGTGTCGCAGCTGACTACAGGAAATACAGAACACCAGCTCTGTCTGTCGGTACTGTCCTAAGTCTTAACTCCTATCCTTGTAACTAGAGTCCCCTCATTTTGCAGTCGAATCCTGCGATCAGAGAGCAGAGACTTAAATACGTGGCAGAAGTAGGCTCTGATTGCAAGTCTCTGATTCTAAATCCGACGCTCTTGCTGCCTCTTTCAAAGAGGCTAGACGTATCTCTTAATAAGCCAGAGCACCTAAGGAAGCCAACTAAGGAAGAACCGTTTGTTCCTAAGTCATCCACGTGGTAAGTTAGTATACTGCGTTGTTTACTTCTCCTGAGATCTGGAGGCTGGTGATGGTGTTTTCGTGCTGTAGGTGAGAGACCAGATGGAGGAGAGACCAGATGGAGAGGCGCTGGTGGTTGTCAGGGGTTTGGCCTCTACCGTGCCGTCCTCCTAGAGGATGCTGTGGGGGCTGGAGCTCGACCTGCGTCAGGGTTTCCACGTGGGAATCCCTTCCCAGCATCTCTCAGGAAGCACGAGTTTTGCTGCTGAACCCTGAGAAAAATCAGTTGAGGAAATGAGAAAAAGTATTAGAAGTGTCCAATAAATACTGAAGCTTAAAAGCAGAGAGGCGCTGCTGGTCTGGAGGAATCCATCTTCATCCAAAAACTAGAGGAGTGCTGGCAGACAGAACTGAAGGCTCAGAGCCAGCCCGGGGGCACGGAGGAGGCGGTGTCGGGGGGGCCGGGCCGTGCGTGTCTGGCCCTGTCTGCGGCGAACCACGCGCTGTTCCTGCAGATAGGCTCCGTGCGTGCAGCAGTGTGCCTTACACGAATCCTGTGAGCGGTGTTCCAAGAAACAAGCTTTGGAAGCAAAGTAAATTCTTAATTTGGCAATTTTGACACTTGAGTCTGTGTGCTTTTAACCTTGTTAGGCTATTGGAATGTTAATGTTATTTGAATACTCTCCAGTAATGCTCTCTGGTGTTTTCCAGTGTTACTAAGATTCCCTAGAGACTGTAGTCCTTTGTAAATACTACTAAGCTTAATATTCCTATTTGTTAAACAATTTTTTTTTTCAGATCTCAGTAATCATAGAAAAAGTATGAGGCATGTTTGAAGTATTTAAAGAGTAAGTTATGATCAGAGAATCTGTGAGAATTCTAATTTCTTGTTCTTAAATTCTAAAGGCAGATAAATACAGGTTGTGACTTTGCAAACACTCACCTGGACCCCACGGAAACAGGCACTCTCCAGCCTGCGAGGACCAGTGACCTTGGGAGGCTCTAAGGGCTCTCTGCTGCGGAACCTGGACTTGCGCCCCCTCTGGGTGCTTGGTGCCATCCACTTGGCATTCCATTCCATTGATTTCAGCCCAGAGAATAGTCCCTCCCCTGCTCCGCCCTGGCTGCAGCTTGGTGCAAGGTTGCCGCAGCAGAGTGGGAGGAAGTGAGAGCCAGTGAAGAAGCTGCCTGCAGTTTCTAAGGTCAGATACTAACACTTGGAGTTTAACCGTCTACAGTGGCTCTGGAGTACAGGGTTCAGCTGAATCCATGGTGTTCACCTGCCTGTAGCTTCTTCCTGTCCCTTCCCCTCTTTCTCTCTACAAACGAATGCGTGACTTAAGAAGTTTGTTTACTATGGTCCTCTAACGTTTGTCTGGGAGATGGTTCCCTCAGCATCTGGGGGTTGAATACAACAGGGCTTCTCCCAGGCAAGTGAAGAGGGGGAACCAAAGCAAAGGAACCCAGCAGTGGGGCAGGGCGGGGCAGGGCCAGGCCCCACTGGAGACTACAGCCGTGTGCCTGCGTGCTCCGAGTGAAGCTCCAGGGTGCCTATGCTAAACATCCTCACAGGGTCATGTTCTGAGTTCAGTCCCCAGCTTTTAGCTCCGGGGCGCTCAGCTACTGGTTCCTGTCCCCGTGCGCCAGGTACTCACAGTAGGAAAAAGGTTCTGTGTCCTGATGGCAAAGGTGAGACCCTGCTAGGAAAGTGTGGTGGGTGGAGGCAGGAGCAGCAGGGGGGCCAGAGAGGATGGAGGGCACCATTGTAATCTCTCTGGTGTTTTCCAGTGTTACTAAGATTCCCTAGAGACTGTAGTCCTTTGTAAATACTACTAAGCTTAATATTCCTATTTGTTAAACAATTTTTTTCAGATCTCAGTAATCATAGAAAAAGTATGAGGCATGTTTGAAGTATTTAAAGAGTAAGTTATGATCAGAGAATCTGTGAGAATTCTAATTTCTTGTTCTTAAATTCTAAAGGCAGATAAATACAGGTTGTGACTTTGCAAACACTCACCTGGACCCCACGGAAACAGGCACTCTCCAGCCTGCGAGGACCAGTGACCTTGGGAGGCTCTAAGGGCTCTCTGCTGCGGAACCTGGACTTGCGCCCCCTCTGGGTGCTTGGTGCCATCCACTTGGCATTCCATTCCATTGATTTCAGCCCAGAGAATAGTCCCTCCCCTGCTCCGCCCTGGCTGCAGCTTGGTGCAAGGTTGCCGCAGCAGAGTGGGAGGAAGTGAGAGCCAGTGAAGAAGCTGCCTGCAGTTTCTAAGGTCAGATACTAACACTTGGAGTTTAACCGTCTACAGTGGCTCTGGAGTACAGGGTTCAGCTGAATCCATGGTGTTCACCTGCCTGTAGCTTCTTCCTGTCCCTTCCCCTCTTTCTCTCTACAAACGAATGCGTGACTTAAGAAGTTTGTTTACTATGGTCCTCTAACGTTTGTCTGGGAGATGGTTCCCTCAGCATCTGGGGGTTGAATACAACAGGGCTTCTCCCAGGCAAGTGAAGAGGGGGAACCAAAGCAAAGGAACCCAGCAGTGGGGCAGGGCGGGGCAGGGCCAGGCCCCCACTGGAGACTACAGCCGTGTGCCTGCGTGCTCCGAGTGAAGCTCCAGGGTGCCTATGCTAAACATCCTCACAGGGTCATGTTCTGAGTTCAGTCCCCAGCTTTTAGCTCCGGGGCGCTCAGCTACTGGTTCCTGTCCCCGTGCGCCAGGTACTCACAGTAGGAAAAAGGTTCTGTGTCCTGATGGCAAAGGTGAGACCCTGCTAGGAAAGTGTGGTGGGTGGAGGCAGGAGCAGCAGGGGGGCCAGAGAGGATGGAGGGGCACCATTCAAGCTAGAGGAATGTTTCTCAGAGGGAGCCTTTCAATTGTGAATCAGACATATTAATTATAACTTTAATATAACATATTAAAAGCAGCAATTCAAAACCATAATCTTTTTGAAGGTGCACAGGGTTATGATACGGTCAGTTCGGCAGTAATGCAGCTATTATCAGGTATGAACTGCTGGGGTGTGGAGTCAGGGGGGCCTTGTCGGGCTTCACGCTGACCTCTGGGTGGGGCAGACGCTGGAGGCCTGAGCCTCTGGAGCTTGGGTAGATGCACAGGTTGTGTTCACCCCGCGCCTTCTCAGAGGCCTGGGAGGCTGGTGGACTCTGGAGCCAGGCAGGAAGCCACAGACTGGATCCCAGTCCCATGCCCTGGCGGAGTTGTGGGTCGGCTTCTCAGTTTCCCTTCCACCTGGCCCCAGTTAGGGGCTCTGGTGGCAGCAGCTGTGGGGCTGAGAAGGGAGCAGACCGGGTCCAACCGGCTTGTCCCTGCCTGGACCATGCTGGGAAACAGGGCAGTGGGGGGGCTCGTGCAGCAGGTGAGGTCCCAGTTGAAAGGCACTGTTGGGGCTGGTGTTTGAGGCAAGAGGCATCCAGGCTGTATCAGGACCCTCCTGGATGCCCAGACTGGGGGATCCGCCTAATAATGGAAAAACTAGCTCCGGGGCTGCTGCCTCCCTCCCAGTGCGCGTCCTCCCTCCGCTTCGCAGCTGGCAGCCCCCAAAGCCCGGACGAGCGGGAGGCCACAGCAGCAGGTGGCAAGGCTGGTCCCCATCTGGTGCACCCCTCGCCCCAGTCAAGGCACTTCTTTCCAGTCAAGTGAGTCGGTTTCTAATGCCTCAGGAAGCAGCAAAAATGAGGGGGTCCTCCGCCCACTTTTGAGCTCCCTAGAGATGGGTCTGAGTTTTCAATGTCAGCTCTAAGAACTCTACACTCCCACTGACACAGGCTTCCCTTTGAGGGGATGTACTGAGTTGGGTCCTTAAAAAATATGTATCCCAAACTGCCCCAAGTGATTGTCAGTTTCAGAAAGGAGCAGGGGATAAGGAAGGCGGGGAGTCCCCCGTGCTTCCCTCGAGGGTGAAAGCCGGTTCTTGGGCAGGAGCTGGACGTTCACATTTAGTTGCAGCACGTGGTCCCTGGCAGAGGCCGAGGGGAAGCCGAGGGCAGGGGCCAGGCTGGCACCGGAAGGAGTGTGTGGTTGTGTGTGTGGCGCGCGTGCCTGGAGGTGAGAGCAGAGGGGAGAGTGTGTCAGGGCGTGTGGGGGGCTGTGGGGGCAGGGCAGGGCAAGGAGAGTCTGGACACAGCGCTGGCTCTGCGCCTCTGGTGTGGGAGGCTAGGCCCAGCTCCGTGGTGACTGAGGGGGTGCGAGCAGGGAAAACCGGGGTCTCAAGGAGCCCGCGCCGCAGCCTCTGCCTTCTGCAGCAGAGAACCAGCCGCCGCCGCCTCCGATCCTGAGAGTCCCTGGGTCGCTGCTCCTGGGGCTCCCCAGAGGCCTTCTCCCGCTGGCCCTGCCTCTTCCCCAGGACAGGAGGAGGGGCGGGAGACCGAGGCTCCACAAGACATCTTCTTACCAACCGTCACCCGTCTTTCTCAGAAAGCTTTCTGTCTGGGTCAGGCGTGAAGGACATCCAGTGGAGGGCTGGGTGTGTAAGGACACACACCCAGATGGCGAAAGGGGGGCAGGCGCGCACACTGGGGCTGAAGACTCGGGAGCAGGCCACGGGGCCAGGCGGACGCTGGTTCAGAGGGTCCACAGTGGCAGGGAGCACGTGAGCGCACCGAGGAGTGGCCGGCGGGGCCTCCGGACACAGCCAGGGTGGTGAGCCTGAGCGGCCGGGAGCAGGAGGAGGAGCCGAAGGAACAGCAGAGGCGCAGCCCGCGCGGGCCTCGGGCCAAGCACTTGCAGCTCCGTCTTGCTTCCCTCCCGGCTCCTGGAGAGCACTGGGGAGCCTGTGGCTTCCGCCGCCCCTCCTTTGGTTTCCAGGGCTCCCAGCCTCCCGTGGGGCGGGTCAGTAAGGGTGGTCCCTTCCACTCCACCAGGTACTGAACCTTGCCCTCGGGCGTGACCCTCCGGCCAGCACCTGGTACTTCTCCCCACAGGTTTTTGGGTCGGGGCTTAAAAATATGTATCCCAAACTGCCCCAAGTGATTGTCAGTTTCAGAAAGGAGCAGGGATAAGGAAGGCGGGGAGTCCCCCGTGCTTCCCTCGAGGGTGAAAGCCGGTTCTTGGGCAGGAGCTGGACGTTCACATTTAGTTGCAGCACGTGGTCCCTGGCAGAGGCCGAGGGGAAGCCGAGGGCAGGGGCCAGGCTGGCACCGGAAGGAGTGTGTGGTTGTGTGTGTGGCGCGCGTGCCTGGAGGTGAGAGCAGAGGGGAGAGTGTGTCAGGGCGTGTGGGGGGCTGTGGGGGCAGGGCAGGGCAAGGAGAGTCTGGACACAGCGCTGGCTCTGCGCCTCTGGTGTGGGAGGCTAGGCCCAGCTCCGTGGTGACTGAGGGGGTGCGAGCAGGGAAAACCGGGGTCTCAAGGAGCCCGCGCCGCAGCCTCTGCCTTCTGCAGCAGAGAACCAGCCGCCGCCGCCGCCTCCGATCCTGAGAGTCCCTGGGTCGCTGCTCCTGGGGCTCCCCAGAGGCCTTCTCCCGCTGGCCCTGCCTCTTCCCCAGGACAGGAGGAGGGGCGGGAGACCGAGGCTCCACAAGACATCTTCTTACCAACCGTCACCCGTCTTTCTCAGAAAGCTTTCTGTCTGGGTCAGGCGTGAAGGACATCCAGTGGAGGGCTGGGTGTGTAAGGACACACACCCAGATGGCGAAAGGGGGGCAGGCGCGCACACTGGGGCTGAAGACTCGGGAGCAGGCCACGGGGCCAGGCGGACGCTGGTTCAGAGGGTCCACAGTGGCAGGGAGCACGTGAGCGCACCGAGGAGTGGCCGGCGGGGCCTCCGGACACAGCCAGGGTGGTGAGCCTGAGCGGCCGGGAGCAGGAGGAGGAGCCGAAGGAACAGCAGAGGCGCAGCCCGCGCGGGCCTCGGGCCAAGCACTTGCAGCTCCGTCTTGCTTCCCTCCCGGCTCCTGGAGAGCACTGGGGAGCCTGTGGCTTCCGCCGCCCCTCCTTTGGTTTCCAGGGCTCCCAGCCTCCCGTGGGGGCGGGTCAGTAAGGGGTGGTCCCTTCCCACTCCACCAGGTACTGAACCTTGCCCTCGGGCGTGACCCTCCGGGCCAGCACCTGGTACTTCTCCCCACAGGCTAACCGCCCCGCTGCGCCAAAATAGCTGGTGATGGACGACTTGAGGTGGGACAAGGACGAGTCGTCCTCACTGATGCTCTCAAACGTGTGGCTGTCAACGCCTTCGTCTGGCCGCTCGGGCCCCGAGGCCCCCTCCGCGCTGCTGTCCGAGGGGCAGCGTCCACCCAGCTCGGTCGCCCGCCGCTTGGCCCGCAGCGGCACGTACGCTTTGGCTGCCAGCTTCCTCTTGCGGCTGCCCACCGTCCGTCTGCGTTGGAGGGGCAAGAGGGGGCAGAGGCGAATGAGACGAGATCCCACCCCCACCCCGCGGTCCCTGTCCCCGAGCTGTGTTGGCACCAGGCCCTGGGCACCCGTTTGCTCGCTGGGTCCTCTCGGCAGCCCTGAGGAGGTGCCAGAGGGGACGCACGCCAGCTGGGGCGTGGCGGAGCTGGGACTCCAGGCTCGCCGTGTCCAGCTCCACAGCCTCGCTCTTTACGCAGAGCTCAGCACTGCCCGCGTCCAAGGCCACCGTGCTCTGCCTCCTGAAACCACAGTGCAGACCCCTTGCTCACTCTGCTGTGTCGTCGCCGTAACTCACTAGCGGGAGGGGTCACGGAGGCGTGGGGATGGCTAGACGGACCAGAGACAGATGGGTCCCCAGCCGCAGAGCAGAGGGGAGAGAAACACAAAAGAGGTGTGCATTCACAGACACTTAGAAACAGGCCTGAAGAACTGGTGAGAAGCTAAGAAACAGGAAGAAGTAAATGACAACACGGAGGCAACAGCAGAGAAAGCCACCCAGAGGCGTTCGGCGACAAGACGCACTTCAATGGGCATGATACTTGTACTTCTAGCAAGTGCCTTGAGTGTCCTAAATCCAGCTAAAGGGGCTCGGCTAGGAACTGGTCCACGGGCCATGCGGCACCCCCTCCCTCTGCTGCTGAGACCCGCTGCTGTGAAGCAGGCTGCACCCTTAGCAAGGCTGAGGGGACTTCTGTCCCCCCTCCTGGTCTTTACACTTCACAGGACACCGCTTCCCCTCTCCGTCAGGCTCTTTTCCTTAAAGACCCCCAAAGGACAGACACCAGGCTCAGCCGGCCAAGAACCAGGGTCGGGACCCTGCAGTCCCCGAGGAACAGATGTGGCAGAATCATGGCAGGCAGAGGCCAAGAGCCCGAGGAGGAAAACCCAGGTCTGAAACTGCCCAGCAAGGTGTCCCGCCAGCTGGAGCAGGCACAGAGGAAGGGCCAGACCCGAGGGGCTGAGGCCCCGGATCCCACACACAGGCCACCCGCCAGGCTGGGGGCAGACAGGGAGCTCGAGGCCGCCGCCCCGGGACGCTAACCTGGAGTCGTAGGAGAGACTGGTCGACGCAGAGCCCGAGGTGCTGGCGGCGTCGGTGGAGTCCACGTCGGAGAAGAAGGTCTGGCCTGAGCTGGCGCTGGGGACGGGGGCGGGGGTGAGCGCCGGCCTTCCACACCCTGGGACTTCCCGAGGCGTCTGCCAGGCGGCCAAGCCCCCTACCCCCGAGCTTCTGGCCGCCACTGCGGTGGCGCCTACCCACGGTCCACTTCAAAGTCCCAGGGGCAACAAGAGCCTCCCCTTCCTATCACCTCCCCAGTGGTGACACGACACTGTGACACCCAGGGATGATAATGAGCACGAACTTGGACACCGTGCAACACTTCACGGGCCCAGAGTGCTTTGGTCACGGAGGCGTGGGGATGGCTAGACGGACCAGAGACAGATGGGTCCCCAGCCGCAGAGCAGAGGGGAGAGAAACACAAAAGAGGTGTGCATTCACAGACACTTAGAAACAGGCCTGAAGAACTGGTGAGAAGCTAAGAAACAGGAAGAAGTAAATGACAACACGGAGGCAACAGCAGAGAAAGCCACCCAGAGGCGTTCGGCGACAAGACGCACTTCAATGGGCATGATACTTGTACTTCTAGCAAGTGCCTTGAGTGTCCTAAATCCAGCTAAAGGGGCTCGGCTAGGAACTGGTCCACGGGCCATGCGGCACCCCCTCCCTCTGCTGCTGAGACCCGCTGCTGTGAAGCAGGCTGCACCCTTAGCAAGGCTGAGGGGACTTCTGTCCCCCCTCCTGGTCTTTACACTTCACAGGACACCGCTTCCCCTCTCCGTCAGGCTCTTTTCCTTAAAGACCCCCAAAGGACAGACACCAGGCTCAGCCGGCCAAGAACCAGGGTCGGGACCCTGCAGTCCCCGAGGAACAGATGTGGCAGAATCATGGCAGGCAGAGGCCAAGAGCCCGAGGAGGAAAACCCAGGTCTGAAACTGCCCAGCAAGGTGTCCCGCCAGCTGGAGCAGGCACAGAGGAAGGGCCAGACCCGAGGGGCTGAGGCCCCGGATCCCACACACAGGCCACCCGCCAGGCTGGGGGCAGACAGGGAGCTCGAGGCCGCCGCCCCGGGACGCTAACCTGGAGTCGTAGGAGAGACTGGTCGACGCAGAGCCCGAGGTGCTGGCGGCGTCGGTGGAGTCCACGTCGGAGAAGAAGGTCTGGCCTGAGCTGGCGCTGGGGACGGGGGCGGGGGTGAGCGCCGGCCTTCCACACCCTGGGACTTCCCGAGGCGTCTGCCAGGCGGCCAAGCCCCCTACCCCCGAGCTTCTGGCCGCCACTGCGGTGGCGCCTACCCACGGTCCACTTCAAAGTCCCAGGGGCAACAAGAGCCTCCCCTTCCTATCACCTCCCCAGTGGTGACACGACACTGTGACACCCAGGGATGATAATGAGCACGAACTTGGACACCGTGCAACACTTCACGGGCCCAGAGTGCTTTCCTGTACAGGCTCCTGAGTCCTGACCGCCAGGCAGAGACCGGGCAGGAGGCTCAGAGAGGGTCCCTCTGCTGAAGTCACACAGGTGGCCGTGGGTGAGGAGGCGCTGGGCCCAGGCCTGAGTGACCGAAGCCCTTGCCCCCTCCTGAGCCCACTGGAAAGCTGAGGAATAAGACTGCAGGGGGCGCCGTGCGAACAGGGAGCATCAGCCAAAGCCGGGGGCGGGCTCCCTGAGCACCGTGAGCGTGCCAGCAAGCCCGGGAGCAGGTGTAAGGCAGTGGGGAGTGGGCGAGGGCGCAGAAGTGGGGGGAAGCCCTGAGCCCCGCCCTCGGGCCGTCCCTGGGAGCCCCGCAGGCTTAGAGCGAGGGCGTTAGGGCGACAGCCCTGATGCAGACAGTGCCTTCAGGCAGGTCCTTGAACTCCGCGACCCCGGGGGGCTCCCCCTCCCTCCCTCCAAGGCGCTCTGCTGTACCCGCTGCAGAGCTGGAGGCATGGGGGTCTAGCTCCCTGCTTGGGTCCACCCCACTCTCCAGAGCAGACCCCTCTGACAGGTCCCTCCCTCCCTGTTACCTTTTTAAACTCTGGATCTCGTCCAGCGTAAAGTCAAATATGCTGGCCAGGTGGTGGTTGGTGCTCCAGGCCGAGGTAAAGTCACTCTGTGGACACAGCAAGTGGTGGGGTTAGCTGGCGAACGTCACCCCTGCCGACCCCAGCGTTCTCCTCCCTGCCGGGGGCCACACAGGCAGCGCCGGGCCAGCGGGCTTTCTGAGAGCCCGACTGGTTCACTTCCTCCCTCTGGTCCTGACCAGGGAGCCAGGCCACCATGGTTCCAGCTCTGGCTCTGTCTCCAGCCAGCGCAGTTCTGGGTTTCAGTTACCTCGGCTGCAAAGGTGGACAGGGATCCCTGCCAAGCCTGACTCCGCGGCGTCAGGGCACAGGGGTGGAATGAGGCCTGTGCAGGTGCCGCTCGTGGGACTGCCCGCAGCGAGGTCCCCAGGGAGGACGCAGGCTAGAGCCCTGGCTCTGGGCTGGACTCTGCCACTGCCTGAGGTGTGACCTCAGGACAGTCACCTCCTGGCCTCAGCTTCCCCACCTGGACAGGGGGGCAAGGCTATGACGCGCTCTGGCCCCAGCCTGCTCTGGGTTCTCGGGAGAACTCAGGGAGATGAAGGAGGAGCCCCTCCTGGTGTCACCGGCCGTCATAGGAACCAGTTTCTCCTCTCAGGGACGTGGGAGCGTCCCCGGGGCCTGGGAGACTCCATTTTCCACACAGGAATCCCTAGTGGGTGCTGACCCGGCGTGTGAAAGTGGAGAGAGAAAACGAGAAACTAACACTGGGGATAGCATCTTCCAGCAAAAACTTTGATCTTTTTCTTCTATAAACTCGCCTTTTCTGCTGCTGGAATTCATGAGGCAACAAACTGTGGAAACAGAAAAGGGAGAGGGAGGCCCAGTCAGAGCCCGAAGGCCTAGAGGGTGACCCTGGGGAGGGGTGGCTGGGGCAGGTGTGGGGTCACAGCGTGGGCACAGGAGACCTGGGGAGGGGGGCGTCCTCCGGGGCTGCGGGCACGGGGTGGAGGCAGGGATGGTGGGCAGGCAGGGCGGCGGGGCCTCTGCTGGCTCAAGCTTCCGGCTGCTCTGCCCCGAGCCCGGATGCCCAGAAGAGGGGCGGGGCTCATGAGCAATGGGAACCCCTTACCCACTCTGCCCTTCACCTCTCTGCTTCAGCCCCAAGCCAGCAAGCCTGGGTCCCGTCCCAGCTTCCGCTCCAAGCAAGGCCACGTGGGGCTGTGGTGGCGGCAGCGGTGCCTGGGTCAGGCCCCAGCTCGGACGTGGACTGGCCCGGGACTAACCGGGTGAAGGCCTGCCTGGCGCACTCAGATGCCCCGCACAGCCCGTGGGAAGGGGCTGACGCTGGAGCCGGGAGTAGGGAGCACGGAACCCAAGGCTGGCCACGTTCCGGCCCCGGGGCCCCAGGCACTGACCCGGGCTTGCTCTTTCCTCTCTTACGCAGCTCAGAGGAGGCACCGTTCTCGGGGGGCAGCAGGCCCTTGTCGGGCAGCAGCTTCCCGGGCGGGTTAGGCGGGACGCGGATGCGCAGGCGGAAGATGCACTTCTTCTTCTTGATCTCCTTGCCGCAGAGGAACCTGGGGGTGGGCAGGAAGAGGAGAAAGCTCTGGAGCCTGTCCGTCCATCCTCCTGGGGAGGAGAGGCAAGTGTTAAAACCTTCCTCTCGGCCCTCCCGGACCCAGAGCAACAATCCAGAGCGGCCTGTGGAGACCCCAAGTCCTCAGAGCCTGTGGCATCAGCGGCTCCAGGCGGCTCCTCCCTGTCCTTCGTCAGCCTGTGTGTGGTGCTCCTTTCCCTTTCTTCTGTCTCCACCAGCCCCAAGGCCTCTGCCCGCAGCTCCCAGTGGAACCCCATGGTCGAAACACAGGACTCCACGCCCCTCTGTTCCCCGCTCGCCCCGAGGAGGCCGAGAGCTCCTCCAGGCACCGCCCTGAGCCTTCTGTCACTGGCCGAGCTGCCTGGAGGCTGCAGAGCTGCCACGGCACAGTCCTGCCCTGCCCTGCCCACGGGGCGCGCTGGGGACCCCACGTGCTCAAGCATAGGGCTGTGTCTGTGCCCCAAATCAGGAGAAGACAGAAGTGGATAATCCCATCTAGAGATGTCTGGGGAGGTTTCACAGAAGCAGGGGCCATGTCCTATTCTCCATGTCCACAGGGCTGACAGGGCAGTTCAGTAAACAGCCACTGATGGAACGAACGAATGAAAAGGACTAAAGGGCATCCAAGGCGAAGAGTGTGAGCAAAAGCACCAGACAGGAGAACAAAGGGTTCAGGGTGGCCGACACTCAGAACAAGTAAGGCAGAGGGTCCGTGGCAGGACATGTGGACAGGGCGTGATCGTGGGAGCCCTCGAATGCGCGCTGAGGAGTCAGGGCACTCCCTGTGGTGAGGGAGGGACGTGTCAGCCCTGTGACCCAAGGACTCAGCAGCCTGGACAGGAAGACTCGGGTCGGGGACAGTTAAGAGGCTGCAGCCCACCCAACATGATGAATCGAGGCTCCAGTGCCTGGCCCAGACCACAGATGGCTAGAGCAGGGGAAACTTGCCGATGGAGCTGAGCCTGGTAGCAAAATGCATCAGGCTGCTGGCGTGGTCGGGGAGGCATCCCAGAGAAGGTGGAGCTCTCACTCCCTTGATCCAGAAGAATGGGTGACAGAGAAGCAGGGGGACACCAGGTGGGAACAGAGCCAGCACACAGGCTATGAGGCAGGAAGACACTTGGAGCACTTGAAATCCAACCTGTCGCCTCCCCCAACCCCGCCACTCCCTCCCTCCTCTGCACGCACCGGCTTTTGTAACTGTTGAGCGCATTGAGGAGATGCGGTCCTCGGTCGGTCACGGGGGTGCTGGTGAGCTGTGGGGGAGTAGGACGGTCAGAGCCAGCACGTGGCATCTGAGACGGCCGCAGCCCCCGGCCCTCCCTCCCCTCGATCCCCAGATGTTCGGACTCCTACAGGTGAGGACCACTGACTTGTTCCACGAGCTCAGACAAGTCTTCTACCTCAAGTCCCCATTCATAAATGAGGAGATTAACTCCTGTCCTAAATGGATCAAAAGCTTTAAAAATGTCTCTGCCCCGGACCCAATAATGCTGTTTCAAGGATCCTCTCATACAGAAATGACACACGAACAAAGCTTCTTATACAAGAACGTTCCCTGCAGCATTTTCCTAAGGATGGGCAAATATGAAAAATGAGAGAAAAGACTACATGCCCAGCAGGAGGGAAACAAGTAAACCACGGGGGAAAGCAATGGAGCCATGAAAAATGTTGATAAAAAACTTCATGGGGCTTCCCTGGTGGTCGAATGGGTAGAGTCCACCTTGCAGTGCAAGGGGTGCCAGTTCGATCCCTGGCCTGGGAAGATCCCACCTGTCGCAGAGTGGCTGGACCGGTGTGTCCAATTAGGAGCCAGTGCTCTGGAGCACACATGCCCAGAGCCGGTGCTCTGCGTGAGGATGTGGCAGGGCCCTGAATGCGCTGAGGAGTCAGGGCACTCCCTGTGGTGAGGGAGGGACGTGTCAGCCCTGTGACCCAAGGACTCAGCAGCCTGGACAGGAAGACTCGGGTCGGGGACAGTTAAGAGGCTGCAGCCCACCCAACATGATGAATCGAGGCTCCAGTGCCTGGCCCAGACCACAGATGGCTAGAGCAGGGGAAACTTGCCGATGGAGCTGAGCCTGGTAGCAAAATGCATCAGGCTGCTGGCGTGGTCGGGGAGGCATCCCAGAGAAGGTGGAGCTCTCACTCCCTTGATCCAGAAGAATGGGTGACAGAGAGGCAGGGGGCCACCAGGTGGGAACAGAGCCAGCACACAGGCTATGAGGCAGGAAGACACTTGGAGCACTTGAAATCCAACCTGTCGCCTCCCCCAACCCCGCCACTCCCTCCCTCCTCTGCACGCACCGGCTTTTGTAACTGTTGAGCGCATTGAGGAGATGCGGTCCTCGGTCGGTCACGGGGGTGCTGGTGAGCTGTGGGGGAGTAGGACGGTCAGAGCCAGCACGTGGCATCTGAGACGGCCGCAGCCCCCGGCCCTCCCTCCCCTCGATCCCCAGATGTTCGGACTCCTACAGGTGAGGACCACTGACTTGTTCCACGAGCTCAGACAAGTCTTCTACCTCAAGTCCCCATTCATAAATGAGGAGATTAACTCCTGTCCTAAATGGATCAAAAGCTTTAAAAATGTCTCTGCCCCGGACCCAATAATGCTGTTTCAAGGATCCTCTCATACAGAAATGACACACGAACAAAGCTTCTTATACAAGAACGTTCCCTGCAGCATTTTCCTAAGGATGGGCAAATATGAAAAATGAGAGAAAAGACTACATGCCCAGCAGGAGGGAAACAAGTAAACCACGGGGGAAAGCAATGGAGCCATGAAAAATGTTGATAAAAAACTTCATGGGGCTTCCCTGGTGGTCGAATGGGTAGAGTCCACCTTGCAGTGCAAGGGGTGCCAGTTCGATCCCTGGCCTGGGAAGATCCCACCTGTCGCAGAGTGGCTGGACCGGTGTGTCCAATTAGGAGCCAGTGCTCTGGAGCACACATGCCCAGAGCCGGTGCTCTGCAACAAGAGAGGACACTGCAATGGGAGGCCCACACAGGCCAAAGAACAAAGATGGATGAAAATAGATAAAGACCAATAAACGAGACCAAATTAAAAAAAAAAAAAAAACAACTTTCATTATATAATGTAACCTGAAAAAAGCAACTTAAATTTGTACACACTGTGAACCTGTTTTGTATACAGATTCAGTTGTGTTATTTTTTAGATTCTACATATAAGTGACATAACATTTATCTTTTTCCACCTCTGTGACTTCACTTAGTATGATATTCTGTAGGTCCATTCATGTTACTGCAAGTGGTAGTATTCCATTCTTATATACACATTTTCTTAAACAAATCATCTGTTGATGGGCACCTGGCTTGCTTCCTTGTCTTGGCCATGGTAAACAGTTCTGCTGTGACCAGTGGGGTAACATGTATCTTTTCAACTTAAGAGTTTTCATCTTTTCTGAATATATATCCAGGAGTGGGATTGCTGGATCATATGGCAGCTCTATTTTTAGTTTTTAAAAGAACTTCCATACTGTTTCCCATAGTGGCTACACCAATTTACAGCCCCACAAACTTATGGTTACCAAAGAGGAAAAAGATGGGGGGGGATAGATTAGGGGTACTGGATTAACAGATACTCATCACTATCATAAAACAGAAAAGCAGCATGGATTTTCTGTACAGCATAGGAAACTATATTCAATACCTAGTAATAAACTAAAATGGAAAATAATCTGAAATATATATGTTTTTGAGTCTCTCATGTATATACTGAATAAATTTAATACCTAGTAATAAACTCACGAACAAAGCTTCTTATACAAGAACGTTCCTGCAGCATTTTCCTAAGGATGGGCAAATATGAAAATGAGAGAAAAGACCATGAGAAGGGAAACAAGTAAACCACGGGGGAAAGCAATGGAGCCATGAAAAATGTTGATAAAAAACTTCATGGGGCTTCCCTGGTGGTCGAATGGGTAGAGTCCACCTTGCAGTGCAAGGGGTGCCAGTTCGATCCCTGGCCTGGGAAGATCCCACCTGTCGCAGAGTGGCTGGACCGGTGTGTCCAATTAGGAGCCAGTGCTCTGGAGCACACATGCCCAGAGCCGGTGCTCTGCAACAAGAGAGGACACTGCAATGGGAGGCCCACACAGGCCAAAGAACAAAGATGGATGAAAATAGATAAAGACCAATAAACGAGACCAAATTAAAAAAAAAAAAAAAAAAAAAAACAACTTTCATTATATAATGTAACCTGAAAAAAGCAACTTAAATTTGTACACACTGTGAACCTGTTTTGTATACAGATTCAGTTGTGTTATTTTTTAGATTCTACATATAAGTGACATAACATTTATCTTTTTCCACCTCTGTGACTTCACTTAGTATGATATTCTGTAGGTCCATTCATGTTACTGCAAGTGGTAGTATTCCATTCTTATATACACATTTTCTTAAACAAATCATCTGTTGATGGGCACCTGGCTTGCTTCCTTGTCTTGGCCATGGTAAACAGTTCTGCTGTGACCAGTGGGGTAACATGTATCTTTTCAACTTAAGAGTTTTCATCTTTTCTGAATATATATCCAGGAGTGGGATTGCTGGATCATATGGCAGCTCTATTTTTAGTTTTTAAAAGAACTTCCATACTGTTTCCCATAGTGGCTACACCAATTTACAGCCCCACAAACTTATGGTTACCAAAGAGGAAAAAGATGGGGGGGGATAGATTAGGGGTACTGGATTAACAGATACTCATCACTATCATAAAACAGAAAAGCAGCATGGATTTTCTGTACAGCATAGGAAACTATATTCAATACCTAGTAATAAACTAAAATGGAAAATAATCTGGAAATATATATGTATTATAACTGAGTCTCTCATGTATATACCTGAAACTAAATACAACATCTTAAATCAACCATACTTCAGTTAAAAAAAAAATTGCAAATACTTTAGAATCTCCTGTAAAAGAGGAAAACAGACATACTGGAAGGCTGAAGGATGTCCACCTGTGTGCATCAGCAGCAGCTGTTGCTGAGTGGTGTGATGCAGAGGTATGGATGCGCTTTTAAGTATACTTTCTTATACTTTTTGGAACTTTGAAAATTTCCTACCAAGAACATAGAAGGTTTTTTATATATATAAATCAAAAAATAAACTTGTTAAAAAACAATCAGCTCTACTTATCTTTTAAAGCTTTATAATATGCACGGCACTTATAAATTATCAGATACTATAAATCAAGATATATGAAAAACATCCGCCAAGCATTGTGAACGTATTAGTCACTCAGTCGTGTCCGACTCTTTGTAATCCCACGCACTGTAGCCCGCCAGGCTCCTCTGTCAGTGGGATTCTCTAGGCAAGAATACTGGACTAGGTAGCTATTTCATTCTCCAGGGGATCTTCCCAACCCAGGGATCAAAACAATGGGTCTCCTGCATTGCAAGCAGATTCCTTCTTTACCTCTAGGGTTAAAGATTAATTTAAAAAAAAAAAAATCTGTTTCCCTGAAAGATGTGGGGCAGTCAACGGAGAAAATGCCTCACTCTGGATGTGGTGGAGAGGATCTGAGGGTGTCTGTGGAGGGGGCACGGTCCCACTGGGGAAGGAGCTGGGGGGGTCCTGGCTCAACCCCAAAGCTGTGCAGTCACCAGCAAGTGGCTCTCCGTCTCTGAAGTCCTGGAAGTGTGATCTGTTCCTTCACTCTGACTGCAGGACCCCTGGCGACCACTCTGCTCTTCACAGCAGGACCACCAGGGGTTCCTCACTCCTAACAAACTTATGGTTACCAAAGAGGAAAAAGATGGGGGGGGATAGATTAGGGGTACTGGATTAACAGATACTCATCACTATCATAAAACAGAAAAGCAGCATGGATTTTCTGTACAGCATAGGAAACTATATTCAATACCTAGTAATAAACTAAAATGGAAAATAATCTGGAAATATATATGTATTATAACTGAGTCTCTCATGTATATACCTGAAACTAAATACAACATCTTAAATCAACCATACTTCAGTTAAAAAAAAAATTGCAAATACTTTAGAATCTCCTGTAAAAGAGGAAAACAGACATACTGGAAGGCTGAAGGATGTCCACCTGTGTGCATCAGCAGCAGCTGTTGCTGAGTGGTGTGATGCAGAGGTATGGATGCGCTTTTAAGTATACTTTCTTATACTTTTTGGAACTTTGAAAATTTCCTACCAAGAACATAGAAGGTTTTTTATATATATAAATCAAAAAATAAACTTGTTAAAAAACAATCAGCTCTACTTATCTTTTAAAGCTTTATAATATGCACGGCACTTATAAATTATCAGATACTATAAATCAAGATATATGAAAAACATCCGCCAAGCATTGTGAACGTATTAGTCACTCAGTCGTGTCCGACTCTTTGTAATCCCACGCACTGTAGCCCGCCAGGCTCCTCTGTCAGTGGGATTCTCTAGGCAAGAATACTGGACTAGGTAGCTATTTCATTCTCCAGGGGATCTTCCCAACCCAGGGATCAAAACAATGGGTCTCCTGCATTGCAAGCAGATTCCTTCTTTACCTCTAGGGTTAAAGATTAATTTAAAAAAAAAAAAAAAAAAAATCTGTTTCCCTGAAAGATGTGGGGCAGTCAACGGAGAAAATGCCTCACTCTGGATGTGGTGGAGAGGATCTGAGGGTGTCTGTGGAGGGGGCACGGTCCCACTGGGGAAGGAGCTGGGGGGGTCCTGGCTCAACCCCAAAGCTGTGCAGTCACCAGCAAGTGGCTCTCCGTCTCTGAAGTCCTGGAAGTGTGATCTGTTCCTTCACTCTGACTGCAGGACCCCTGGCGACCACTCTGCTCTTCACAGCAGGACCACCAGGGGGCAGGCCCACCTCACTTTCCATCCACCTCTAGCCAGGTGCTCCAGTGGGTCACACATCCCTGTAGAGTGACCTCCAGCCAGACTCCCAGCTGAGTCAGTGAGGCCCCAACCTGACCGGTCCGAGGGCCCGGGTTAGGAAGCACCTTTCAGGGCACAGGCTCCAAAGCCTGGACCTGGGGATGCAGCCGCTCCAAGGCTCTAGGCCTTTGTCCCCACTGAGCCGCCCTCAGACAGGCCGTGCTCCTCAAGAACTATGCTCAGAGACCCAGATTCTAGCTCTGCACGGGGTGACCCTGGGCACAGCCTCACCTCTCTGGACTGAGGGAACCCCCCTGTGCCGCAGGTCCTTGCCATCCTGATGTCCCACAGGCTTGCATACCTTGCCAAGCTGCAGGAGCTCCCAGTGGTGGTTGACGAAGGCCAGAATCTCCTCAAAGTCAAAGTACTTCTTCTTGCTCTGCACCCCCAGGTTATAGAGGGCCAGGTGAACCACATCGACCCTGGGGGAGGGGGCACAGAGGGGGCCGGGGTGAGGCGGCAGCCTGCGCAGCCAGGGCCGGAGCTCCCTGGGTCGAGGCGGAAGGGCGGGGCGGGGCTGGGGCCTGGTGGCTGGCGATGGACTGGAGGGGCCGCTCACCATCGCAGGGGCAGCCTCTCAATGTACTCTGGGCCCTGGTTGCACACGGAGCAGAAGAACAGGTAGAACCTGCAGGGAGTGCAGAGGGGACCGTGGGAGGCCGGGCTCTGTCACCCCCCTAGAGTCCCGCCCCCCACCCCCACCCGCTTTCCCATAGTTAGTACTGTCCCCTTTCCCTCTGGGAGGGGACAAAGATGGGACAGAACAGGGACCAAGTCCTCCACCCTCCAAACTACCTCAAACCTTTCCCAAACATCATTGCCTTGGAGTGCAACTGAGTTCAGAGTGAGCTGAACGAGGCTGGGCTGAAGGGGCCACGCGCCTCCTCTCTGCCTCTGACAGACGGACATCAATCACAAACCCCACACGAGACACCAGCCAGGACGCACACAATGTCTGGGTTCAGGCTCACACACCTTCCACTGGCTAAGCTCCCACCTGTTAGAAGCCAGATCAAGGCATCCAGCCCGCCCCGCCCGCCCCCGGGGCTCCCCAACAGGCCTGAGCAGCCGTGGGGCAGGCCCGTGTCCCTTCGGCTTCCCGGACACTTGGGGAGACGGGGGCTTCGGGAAGGTAGGGCTTCGTCTAAGGCCCCCCCCCCCCCCGGTCAGTGCTGACCTTCCAGCACGTCCCTGGACTGGGAAGGCCTCCCCTCCCTGAGCTGCCCCCGTGTCCCCGGGGTCTCGGGCCTGGCGGGCAATCTGAAGGAGTTGCTGCAGCTGCTCCCCCATCCCCCACAGACACGGCCACACGGTCCCCGGGGTCTCGGGCCTGGCGGGCAATCTGCTACCCCCGTCCCCCAACCACACCCCAAGGCTGAGCCGAGCCCGATGGGCACCTACCGGTCGCCGAACATCATGGGCTCGTTGAGACACTGGGTGCAGGCCTCATGGAACCACTGCCTGCACCGGTGACACTGCAGCATCCGCAGGTACCACCTGGGGGGGGGCGCAGCGGGGTCAGCCGGCCCCACTCCCGGCCAGGAAGCGGCCTCGGCAGCCTTCCCAGCACAGACTCGCCCCCCAGCGGGGGACAGCGAGGGCAACTCACAGCCCTGCGCCCCGGGCCGTGCCAGGGGAGGCCCTGGCAGCAGGGCCTATGCGATACCATTTGATCTCACCCTCTGGTCAAACAGGGGCCTCCGTTCCCGTTTTCCAGTGAGTCAGAGGTTAAATAGCTTGTTCAAGGTCACTCAGGAGGCAAGGGGCGACTCAAATCCTAGCCTCCCTGACTTCAGAGCCCGTGAACTTTGTGCTCCCTGGAGCTCCCGTCTCTGGTCGGCAGCCCCCGCACTGCTTCCCAGACACTGCTGACAGGGAAAGGTGTGCCCCGGAGACGGCACGGGAGAACAGAGGCTCCTGGAAGCCCCTCCGCTGACGCTCTAGCCACCCAGTCGTCACAACCACTCAACTATGCACTGAGTAAGAATGAAAGCCAGAAAGATTATTTTCTTAATTAACAGTCCCTGTGCGGGTCACACCTTCTCAGGTGTGGTCCATGGACCATCTGCATTGGAATCACCTGGAGTCAAGGTTCAATTACAGAAGGTTCCTTCCAGGCCTACTCGGCCTTCGGGAAGGGCCTTCTCGTCTCACCAGCAGCCTGTTTCATTGCCTCTGATGATGGAACGATTTATCCAAATGACCATGCACCAACAACAAGAGCCCACATTTATTAAGGCTTACCAAGTGCCAGGCACTGTGGGAGCCTTTACACGAATGATCTAATTCACGCTCCGCGCACAGCCCCCAAGCCACGTAAAAATTAGGATGAGCACTGAGCTCAAGGGCAGGATAACTAATCTAAGGGGCTGGGGGAATGTGGACACTCAGGGCCAAGCTGTTAACCACTGCGACACTTCCTTCTGTCCCACGGCGCCCTAAGAAACCACCTCTACACCCACTGTCTCCCCACCCCAACCCCGTGCTAGCCCCGTGCACTGGAGCCTCGCAAGCTCAGGCCTCATTCGCAGGCTGCGGGCTCTGGTCCAAGGGATCCAGCTATGCCGGCCAGCCCCGCCCCCGTCTCCTGGGTCCCGCCCACTGGGGAGGCCCCGCCCCGCCCGGCCCCGCCCCGCGGCCTTACTCTCCAGGCCCGCCGCAGTAGCAGTAGCATTGCTGCTGGTTGGTGCGGTGGGGCGAGTCCCACTCGAGCTCCTCCGGCTGGTAGGACAGCACCATCTTCACGGCCTGCAGCGTCCTGGCGATGGCGCCCTTCTTAAGCGCGCCGCCTTTCTGCGGGGAGACAGGGCTCGAGTCACCCGCAAGGGTCCTTGTTGGCGGAGGGTGGATCCCTATCAAAGCTATCGAAGTTAATGAGGACCAGGTGGGACCAGCCTTTCCAACTTAGAAACGCAGGGAGCCTTTTCTCAACAATCTCTGATCATCCTCTCTGTCCCCAAGGGTCTGCATTTCCAATAGTATTAATAGGAAGAAGCACAATACAGAGAACAATAGCCAACATATACTGAGAGTGGGTGCTGATGTGGATTTTTTTCTTAATAGTAGAGCACTAGTTATGGGGGGCCTCCTATGCCTGACACCAAACCTGGATCCATTTTAACAGCCAAGCAGACAGGTTCAGGGAGGCTAAGGAACCCGGCCAAGGACCTACAGCTGGTACGTGGCAGCCGCTGTCTGCCTCCAAAGCCAGGTGGTGTGAGCAGGAGTCAGGCCTAAGCTGAGAGTCTCTGGGTTTCCAGCCTGGAGGAGGTGGAGGGGCAGGCTCGGAAGGGTGGGGGGGCTCACCCGCACAGCCAGCGAAGATGCAGCGCCGGCAGAACCAAGGTGTGAGCAGGGGCCGGTCGGCACTGCCCGCTATGGGGATGTGGCACTGCTGGTGGTAACCTAGGAGGGGGCAGAGGACGGCAGTGAGTGCCCACGAGGGGCCGCAGCCCCAGGCTGGGGAGGGCCAGAGTCCTAGGAGCCGTGTGCCTGCCGGCTGCCCACAGGAGACTGGCTGGCGATCATGGCCGCAACCAAGCCAGCGTGGGTCCAGCGGAGGAAGCACCCACGGTCTGTGCCCCCCTGGCCTCCCCATGCTCTCCACCCGCAGGAGAGCGTCGCTGCTTTCACTCTGCCCCAGCATCACCTCCCCAGGCCCTCATCCTGCAGCTCCAAGAGGAACAGGATGTCCGCTGAGGCCCCCGAGGGTCTGAGGCAGAGCGGGCCGAGCCAGTGGGGGACGGGGACCCCCGGGTCTGGGCCTCTCTGCGCCCACGCTCACCCAGGCCACACTTCCCACAGATGAGGATCTCGTTCAGTGGCCCCGATGTCTTCCCCAGGCAGATGTTGCACTTGGGCTCCTCCCCTGGAACACCGGCTGAAAGAGAGGGGCTCTCTGGGGTCAGGTCGGGTCCACAGGAATGAGCGGTTTTGGAATTACAGTCCAAGCGCTGAGCCTCTGGACCGTGTGGGGCCCCAGAGGCCAAGTCACCAAACCTCCCCCCGCCGCTCTGCCTGTGACCATCACCTCACTCCAAAGATGGGGAAACTGGTCAGAGAGGTTAAGCCCTTGCTTGGCTAGTAAGTAGGAGCAGGGTGATTCAAATCCACAGCTGTCTGCATTTCCAATAGTATTAATAGGAAGAAGCACAATACAGAGAACAATAGCCAACATATACTGAGAGTGGGTGCTGATGTGGATTTTTTTCTTAATAGTAGAGCACTAGTTATGGGGGGCCTCCTATGCCTGACACCAAACCTGGATCCATTTTAACAGCCAAGCAGACAGGTTCAGGGAGGCTAAGGAACCCGGCCAAGGACCTACAGCTGGTACGTGGCAGCCGCTGTCTGCCTCCAAAGCCAGGTGGTGTGAGCAGGAGTCAGGCCTAAGCTGAGAGTCTCTGGGTTTCCAGCCTGGAGGAGGTGGAGGGGCAGGCTCGGAAGGGTGGGGGGGCTCACCCGCACAGCCAGCGCGAAGATGCAGCGCCGGCAGAACCAAGGTGTGAGCAGGGGCCGGTCGGCACTGCCCGCTATGGGGATGTGGCACTGCTGGTGGTAACCTAGGAGGGGGCAGAGGACGGCAGTGAGTGCCCACGAGGGGCCGCAGCCCCAGGCTGGGGAGGGCCAGAGTCCTAGGAGCCGTGTGCCTGCCGGCTGCCCACAGGAGACTGGCTGGCGATCATGGCCGCAACCAAGCCAGCGTGGGTCCAGCGGAGGAAGCACCCACGGTCTGTGCCCCCCTGGCCTCCCCATGCTCTCCACCCGCAGGAGAGCGTCGCTGCTTTCACTCTGCCCCAGCATCACCTCCCCAGGCCCTCATCCTGCAGCTCCAAGAGGAACAGGATGTCCGCTGAGGCCCCCGAGGGTCTGAGGCAGAGCGGGCCGAGCCAGTGGGGGACGGGGACCCCCGGGTCTGGGCCTCTCTGCGCCCACGCTCACCCAGGCCACACTTCCCACAGATGAGGATCTCGTTCAGTGGCCCCGATGTCTTCCCCAGGCAGATGTTGCACTTGGGCTCCTCCCCTGGAACACCGGCTGAAAGAGAGGGGCTCTCTGGGGTCAGGTCGGGTCCACAGGAATGAGCGGTTTTGGAATTACAGTCCAAGCGCTGAGCCTCTGGACCGTGTGGGGCCCCAGAGGCCAAGTCACCAAACCTCCCCCCGCCGCTCTGCCTGTGACCATCACCTCACTCCAAAGATGGGGAAACTGAGGCTCAGAGAGGTTAAGCCCTTGCTTGGCTAGTAAGTAGGAGCAGGGTGATTCAAATCCACAGCTGTCTGACATCAACTCACTCGTTATTTTTGCATTCTCAACTCCCACCTCAATTCTGAGATCCCCAACCAGGGAATTCCCCAATCACTTGTTCTTTTGACCATACCATGCTACCTCTCCTGCTTAATTTAACTTGATGTGTTAAAGTTTTTATGTTAAATAATGTACAAACATTTTTTATTACAGGATAACAACAGAATGCTACAATGAAACTCCGTGTTCTTATCAACAATCACGAACTCACGACCAATCTTGTTCTATTTTCCTACCCACTTTCCCCTCCTGTTTTATTGTGAATCAAGTCTCAGACACCCAGTCATTTTCTACAAATATTCCAGTAGGCACCTCTGAGATGAGTCCTCTCTTTCAAAGAAAAACTACAGTGCCTCTGTGGTACCCCCAAATTAAAAATAACTTAGTATCATCAACAAATTCAGTGTTCATATATCCAACTGTCTCAACACTCACACAAATTTTAAGTTTGTTTAACCGCTTTTAATCTACAGGTTCCCTCTCTTTTTTCTTTGCAGTTTGCCGTTGAAGAATAAACATGTTTGTGTGTGAAGGTTTGAATGAATACAGTAAATACATTTCCATGTGTTTCCGTCTCATGTCCCCTTAGCAGACGGAAACTTCTGTAAGGACAGAAAAGGCATCTGCGGCCCCAGGACCTCCAATGGGGGTGGCGCATCCCATCACACGCATTCAAGACATAGTTGATGAATAAATGGTCTCTTGTCTCTTATTCCTGAATATGATTCCAGGAAAGTGGTACCCACCGTGGGTCTCAGCAGCCTCCACTAGCTTAGTGAAGCGCTGGATCAGTACCTACAGCAAGCTCAGCTTGTGCTCTCATCCTGGGTGGACCCAGAGGCCTGCCATCCGACCCGTGCGGAGCAGTGACCTGGCTGGGGAGCCCCTCGGTGGTGCGTGGCACACAGCGGGCTAAGCTGAATGGTCTCTCCTCACCGGGTGGCTCCTTCTGCTTTTAATAAGAAGGTAGCGCAGGGGAGAAGACCCTCATTGCTTCAGATCTTGAAATAGGACATTTAGGGTGAGAAGGGCCTGGAGAAGCATCAGTCTGCATAAGCCACAGCATCCTGGAGTAAACGGCTATCTGGAAGCTCTCCGGGGTTCTGTGGTCTCCACCTGGCAGGCTCCTAAAATCATCTCCCACGGTAACAAATTCTTCAGAAACTGCCTCCCCGTAACTCAAAAGCACTGGGGGTAGTGGTGGCTTAGCTGCTAAGTTGTGTCTGACTCTGCGACCCTGTGGACTGGAGCCTGCCCAGGCTCCTCCGTCCATGGAATTTTCCAGGCAAGAATACTGGAGTGGGTTGCCATTTCCTCCTCCCGGAGATTTTCCCAGCCCAGGGATCGAACCCGGGTCTCCTGCTTTGGCAGGTGGATTCTTTACCTGCTGAGCCATCAGGGAAGCCTGGTATAAGGAATGTTGGACCCTAAAACCCACCTCTCCCCCAGGTACTACCATGTCAGTTCCCCTGTTAGAGCATAAATGGCAAAAAAAGGTCTCTTCTCTCACGGTCACTCGTCAGGAGCGGCTGCCTGAGCTCCATGTTGAAACAGTTGAGTGCTGAGATTGATTGGTGATGTCTGTCATGTACCATTAGTGATGTCTGTCATGAACGAAGCAAGGGAAAATGGTGGCAAGAACGCCCCCAGTCCGTCATCTCTATAAGACGGTGGCAGCTCTGAGGGCAGGGATGGCACCCAAGCCAGCTCCCTTTCAGTCCTGGAGGCAGGTCCAGCTCCGGCCGCTATGTCCATCACCACCCTGGTCCAGGCTTGCTGGGTCTTCCCCCCATGCAGACAGCTGCCTCCTAGTTTTGTTCACATGCTGATAGGGGATACTACGCTTACACCAAAGGGGACAATTCTGACTGCCTGGGCCCCCCCGTTCCTAGCCCCAGCGTGACGCTGACCTCTGGGCACCGAGGAAGCACACCCAGGCCTGGGACCCAACTCTGCTCTCTCGCGTCCCTTCCCGAGCCACTTCTCCATCTCTCTGCCTCCCTCATGAGGCACGAATATCCAAGGGGATGACAGATGTCACAGATGAGTATTCATGTAAATGTTTACTGGTCATCTCCAAGGACAAGGCCAGATGCGGGAAGTTAAGGGACAGAAGGAGAGAAGGAAAAAGTGGAGGCAGAAGAGAAGAGTGGACCGGGTGCGAGGCAGGGGCACCTGAAGTCACAGGAATACTCACCATGCTGGATGTCCTTCCATAAGACCCAGTATTTCGAATTATCTTCAAAAGTGACAAGGCAGCTCTGCTTAGAACTGCTGACCTGCGGCAGAGCGAGGGAGGAGCAGTGTGAGACGGTGGCTGGGGAAGAGCCACTTGATCAGGGTCTTCCTCTCCCAGTTCTGCCCCCACGGGGCTGCTTGGACTCCAAGAAGCAGAGCCAGGCTGGAGGGGGGAGGAGGAGGCAGGTGCCGGAAGTGGGGCACCCCCACTCACGGGAGGCAGGCAGCCTGCTCGGGGAGGGCAACTCGGCGGGAATGCCGAGGACAGAACAAGCCAGACGATCCTCTGTGAGCCTCTCCGGCCTGATTCTGTCTTGTCTTGTAGGCTCACAGGGCACTGGTCCTAAGGATGGCATCTGCTTTTGCAGGCTCCGCCTCCTTCCCCATCCAGCTTTGGAGCCGGGAGGACAATACGGGAATTTGCTAGCCATCTCCCCACCTCCATCCCTGGTCTGAGGCTGATCAGAGGAGGAGCAGAAAGATGCTGAGGCCTGGGCAACTGGGGCCAGGGAGGAAAGGTTTACCCTCTTGATCTTCCCGAGGTAATACAGTCCATCTGTCCATCGGCACAGCACATACTGGCCCTCCGTCAGCTTGGACATCAGGTCTTTGAAGTTGTTCTTGGCTTTGGCCAGGGCCCCCTTGTTGGGGAGGTGGCTGGTGGCCCCATAGGCGTCCCGAGTCCCTGGGTCCAGGCCTCGATTCTCCATCAGCTTCCACTGACACTGGAAGAGAAAGGAACAGGGCTTTTACTCTTACTTCAGGAGACCAGGAAGGAAGGAAAGAAACCATCACGTATGTGAACTAGGCTACGTGCCAGAAGCATTTACCATCTCAATAGATTCTCGTGACAACCTGCAAGGGAGGCATTATTGCTCCCCTTTTACAGATCGGGAAGTTGAGGCCTGGCAAGGGGAGGTGACTGTGGGGTCAGAGGCAGAGCCATGGTCCATAACCAGGTCAGTCGATTCTGAGTCCTGCTCTCGCTCCACCGCTACCATGCAGTCTCCTAGAGAGACCGGCTTTCTCAACCAACCACTAAGCAACATCTCCCTGCCCGGGTGAGTGAGGAGGCAGGGAGGGGTCTGAACAACACTCCCTGGTTTTCTCCCTAAAACAAACACACTCCGTGTTCTCTGACTGGGAGACCTTCTCCAGGGGAGCAGTGGGAAGTGTTTAGACCCCTTGCCCCTCTCCTGAAACACCTCACCTAGAAAGGAAACTGCTGGTGGCCCATAAGCTGGTATAGACATGGCCATCTATGTCCTCTGTAATTGCCCTTTCTGTTCTCAATTACGGGATGATTGAATGGAAACCCATTCTGGGACATTTAAAGTCACTTATGCTTTTACTCAGATGAAAACTGGCTCCAAGCAGTGATGTCATCACCATGCCAGCCGCTCCACATCTGCCTCTCACCAGCCTATGAAACCTGCTGCTCCCACGGCTTCCTGCGGATGGTACTACCCAGGTCCCCAGAAGCCCCCTGCATCTCTGACTTCTCCAACCGCTGAGTTGTCACAGGCAACCTCAAAGCTCAGTGATTTCTGGCTTCCTCCAGTCCATCCCCCGTCCCAGTCTGAGTTCAGGCCTCTTGCCTGGGCCACTGATTCATTCAGTCAGTTTCCTGAACCTGGTGCACACTCACCCGCTGGGCACTTGGGATGCAGAATAGAAGCACCAGGTCCTGGTGCTAACCAGGCCACTCCCTGTCTTCCTGCCTTCCCACCCGACTCCTCCCCAGGGCCCACAATTCCCATCTTCGTCTCCCAGAAACAACTCTGTGGTTCCCCAAAGCCTTCGGTGGCATTCAAAGCCCCCCTACTCCAAGGTCTCCTCCTCCTCAGTCTGGGCTGATCTCACACACTCTCCACTAAGCCAAACACCGTCTCCCTCTGTTGCCTGCACCCACTACTCCGGCTCCTCTTTCTCTGCCCAGGCGCTGGGCACCTAGTGTTATGATGACCTGTAGACAGGGAAAGTCTTGTGTCTTATTCCGTGCGAGTGCGTGCGTACTGTGAGATGCTGTTTGATGTTTACAGCCTTGTGTCACTTGGAGTAGCGTGCGTACTTGAACAGACACTCCCTGGTTTCCCTCCCTAAAACAAACACACTAAGCAACATCTCCTGCCCGGGTGAGTGAGGAGGCAGGGAGGGGTCTGAACAACACTCCCTGGTTTTCTCCCTAAAACAAACACACTCCGTGTTCTCTGACTGGGAGACCTTCTCCAGGGGAGCAGTGGGAAGTGTTTAGACCCCTTGCCCCTCTCCTGAAACACCTCACCTAGAAAGGAAACTGCTGGTGGCCCATAAGCTGGTATAGACATGGCCATCTATGTCCTCTGTAATTGCCCTTTCTGTTCTCAATTACGGGATGATTGAATGGAAACCCATTCTGGGACATTTAAAGTCACTTATGCTTTTACTCAGATGAAAACTGGCTCCAAGCAGTGATGTCATCACCATGCCAGCCGCTCCACATCTGCCTCTCACCAGCCTATGAAACCTGCTGCTCCCACGGCTTCCTGCGGATGGTACTACCCAGGTCCCCAGAAGCCCCCTGCATCTCTGACTTCTCCAACCGCTGAGTTGTCACAGGCAACCTCAAAGCTCAGTGATTTCTGGCTTCCTCCAGTCCATCCCCCGTCCCAGTCTGAGTTCAGGCCTCTTGCCTGGGCCACTGATTCATTCAGTCAGTTTCCTGAACCTGGTGCACACTCACCCGCTGGGCACTTGGGATGCAGAATAGAAGCACCAGGTCCTGGTGCTAACCAGGCCACTCCCTGTCTTCCTGCCTTCCCACCCGACTCCTCCCCAGGGCCCACAATTCCCATCTTCGTCTCCCAGAAACAACTCTGTGGTTCCCCAAAGCCTTCGGTGGCATTCAAAGCCCCCCTACTCCAAGGTCTCCTCCTCCTCAGTCTGGGCTGATCTCACACACTCTCCACTAAGCCAAACACCGTCTCCCTCTGTTGCCTGCACCCACTACTCCGGCTCCTCTTTCTCTGCCCAGGCGCTGGGCACCTAGTGTTATGATGACCTGTAGACAGGGAAAGTCTTGTGTCTTATTCCGTGCGAGTGCGTGCGTACTGTGAGATGCTGTTTGATGTTTACAGCCTTGTGTCACTGAGTATATGAAAGGCGACACATGAGCGTGCCTGTCAAGAGCCCTGGGGCATGGCTGGGGTCTTCACTCTCCAGATGGTGGCGCGGCCGCATCCCCTCTTCTCTCCACCCTCCTCGTGCCTCCCTCCTCTCCAGGGCACAGTGCACAGGCGCTGGGCAGGGTGTGCAGTCCAAATCTCTGCCTTCTCCCTGCCACCTGGCTCCCGGGCGCTGCAAGGTCCTGCCCGCGGGGCCTGGCCGGGGCCCGCGGCAGGTTCACAAACTGACACTTCCTCCCCCGCCGCGCCGCTGGGAGCAGGCCCAGTCGCCGCACCCCCCTGGCCGGGCGGGGGCCCTCGGGTGGCGGCCCCCCCACCCGCGCTTCCATCCTCCCCGAGCGGGCCCCCGCGGGCTGTGATTGGCTGATTCAAACCCATCTGCAAAGAAATGCCTGTTTGCGGGTTCTCGTCGGCGTCCAGTTCAAATCCGCGGCACCCGGAGCGCGGGGCCGGGCGGGGGCAGGAAGCGAAGGATGATTCATGCGCCGGGGCCTCTCCCAAGGCGGCCGTTGGCTTTTTAAAAAGGATGTTCGGGAGGGGAAAGCGCTTGCAGAAGCACCCCCTTCGGGTTCAAGCGCTCCTCTCTTGAATCGCTCCGACGCCAAGCCTCCCCCATCCCAATCCTGCCGCAGGCTGACTTCGGACGTGAGCGAAATCCCAAACGCCCCCGTCGGTCTCCAAGTCGTCCCCCCGCCAGACAGGAAAAGTTAAAGATTTGGGGCACGGGAACAGCGACCTGTCACACACGCCCCGCAAAGGCTCGGGGACCCGGGCGGGGCTCCCGCCGCGCCGCGGACGCCGCTCACTCCCTCTCCACCCGCCACCCCCAGGCGTGCGGCTCCCCAGGACTCCCCTCCCCGGGGCGTCTGACCCGCCGAGGTTCAGGGAAACTTCCAAAAGAGGGCTGACGGCGGCGAGAGGCGAGAGTGGCGAGGAGTCCCGGCCGGGCGGGCCGCCCGCAGCGCTGGACTTACCGCGAGGCTGCGCGTCCGCCGGTCCCACTTGAGTCTGGCCACCAGGCGCATCGGCGGCGGAGGCGTGTGTCGCATCTGCTTTTCCACCCTAACCCCTTGTGTCACTGAGTATATGAAAGGCGACACATGAGCGTGCCTGTCAAGAGCCCTGGGGCATGGCTGGGGTCTTCACTCTCCAGATGGTGGCGCGGCCGCATCCCCTCTTCTCTCCACCCTCCTCGTGCCTCCCTCCTCTCCAGGGCACAGTGCACAGGCGCTGGGCAGGGTGTGCAGTCCAAATCTCTGCCTTCTCCCTGCCACCTGGCTCCCGGGCGCTGCAAGGTCCTGCCCGCGGGGCCTGGCCGGGGCCCGCGGCAGGTTCACAAACTGACACTTCCTCCCCCGCCGCGCCGCTGGGAGCAGGCCCAGTCGCCGCACCCCCCTGGCCGGGCGGGGGCCCTCGGGTGGCGGCCCCCCCACCCGCGCTTCCATCCTCCCCGAGCGGGCCCCCGCGGGCTGTGATTGGCTGATTCAAACCCATCTGCAAAGAAATGCCTGTTTGCGGGTTCTCGTCGGCGTCCAGTTCAAATCCGCGGCACCCGGAGCGCGGGGCCGGGCGGGGGCAGGAAGCGAAGGATGATTCATGCGCCGGGGCCTCTCCCAAGGCGGCCGTTGGCTTTTTAAAAAGGATGTTCGGGAGGGGAAAGCGCTTGCAGAAGCACCCCCTTCGGGTTCAAGCGCTCCTCTCTTGAATCGCTCCGACGCCAAGCCTCCCCCATCCCAATCCTGCCGCAGGCTGACTTCGGACGTGAGCGAAATCCCAAACGCCCCCGTCGGTCTCCAAGTCGTCCCCCCGCCAGACAGGAAAAGTTAAAGATTTGGGGCACGGGAACAGCGACCTGTCACACACGCCCCGCAAAGGCTCGGGGACCCGGGCGGGGCTCCCGCCGCGCCGCGGACGCCGCTCACTCCCTCTCCACCCGCCACCCCCAGGCGTGCGGCTCCCCAGGACTCCCCTCCCCGGGGCGTCTGACCCGCCGAGGTTCAGGGAAACTTCCAAAAGAGGGCTGACGGCGGCGAGAGGCGAGAGTGGCGAGGAGTCCCGGCCGGGCGGGCCGCCCGCAGCGCTGGACTTACCGCGAGGCTGCGCGTCCGCCGGTCCCACTTGGAGTCTGGCCACCAGGCGCATCGGCGGCGGAGGCGGCTGCGCTCGGCCCGCGGCTGCCCGGCCGAGTGTCCGCCCGCGGGGCCGGGGTCGGGGTCTCGGCGGGGGCGGGGCGGGGCGCCGCGGGGAGGAGGGGGGCGGCGGGGGAGGGAGGGGCCCTGGCGCTCAGGAAGGGGCCCCCCGGGCGCGGGGCGCCATCTTTTTCGCGTTTTCCCGCGAATTATGGACGTCCCGCTTATGTAATTAGCGGGGGCCGCGCCGGCCTCGCCATTGGAGCCCGGGGCCGCGGGGCCCCGCCGCACCGCCCGCCCGCCGGCTCGCCCGCCCCCGCCCTCGCCCCTGCCCCCGCCCCCCGGGCGCGCATCCTCCGCCGCCCCCGCGCGCCCGGCGCAGACCCGCGGCGCGAGCGCACCCGGACGCGGAGCCCGCGGAGGCGCGCGCGGCGCCCGGAGCCGACCCTCGCTGGTCGAGGACACGCAGCGCTGGGCGCACACGTCACCTGCGGAGACGCAGAGCCGGGAGGTGCAGAGGCCGAGCGACTCGCTGCAGAGACACAGACCTAGCACGGCGCAGGCGGGCTTCGCGCAACAGAAACAGACAGACGTCCGGCACTGGAAGCAGAGACGGTCCGCAGAGACACACGGCACCCACCCAAGTTCACAACACATGCTCTACACGCCCCGCCACACAGGAGGATAGACAGAGATACACGGAGTCTACCCAGCATAGACACACAAAAACAGAGACAGGCGTAACGTCAGAATACAACAGCAGACACACGAAAGAGAAACCAACAACACATTGCACAAAACGCAGAAGCAGAGAAAGACAACACAAAGATACAACTGAAAACACTTCGCCTCCCCTCCCCAAACACATTGAAATAAGTTACAAAATGAAAGATCAGACAGTCATAGGAACAGCGGGTTGAGGGAGGGGGCATCGCTCCAGTCACCCTCGGTCCTGGCCCCCCGGGGGGGAGCGGGGGGATGGGCAGAGATGGCCCCACCTGGACTCACTCTCTGGGGAGTGGGCCTTGGGGCGTGGTCTCTCTGGCTGGCTAGGTCTGCCCTTAGGATGATCAGGGCAGAGATGACAGAACCACTGGGCAGCTCCACCAATGACGGGTTGTGAGGCCCGGTGCCTAGCACTTCAGCTCAAGCGTCGATCTCCTCATCCAAACCGAGTTGTTGGGAAGGTTGGGGTTCATGGATGCAAAGCCCTCAGCAGCCAGGGGGTGTTCAATAAGTGATTATTGTAACTTCGTCAAGAAACTACGTACTGCTGAGTGCACCCCTCCCCACGCGTGAGTGAGACTAGACCTGGGAGCCATGGGGCCCGCCGTCTCCTGGGAGAGTCAGAGCTTGGCACAAGCAGCGTCCGCACAGGGATATACACCTGGGAGCATGGTGGCGTCGGCGGCTGGACACGGACCTGGAGGAGTCCTGGCTTCAAGTCCAGCTCTGCCTCTGAGCCCAAGTGAGATGCGGGGTGAACTAGCGCCCAGTAGGCCATGCTCCCTGTGTCTTCTAAGAGGGTTGGGGGCTGCTGCGCCCCACAGGGGCGCTGCAGAGATGAGGATGGAACAGGGCGGTGCTTTTGTAAATGAAAAGGCAGGGGGCAAAATGAGCCTTTCAAACATTCCAAAGGGAGAAACAGTAAATGCCACTAGAAAGGTACAGTTTCACCGGTGATTCAAAGGCAAATTGAACTTTGAGTGGAGAGAAGTATTGCAGAAAAGGTGACATTCAGATGGAATGTGGAAATAGGAGGGAGGCATTCCAGACAGGGGGCGTGGTGTGTGCAGAAGGCCTGGGACAGAGTTGTGTCCCTTGGGTTGGAGTTCAGGGTGCAGAGGTCAAGGCTGGTGGAGGAGGTGGAGCTGAGTCTCCCGGGCTGAGTTTGCACAAAACGCAGAAGCAGAGAAAGACAACACAAAGATACAACTGAAAACACTTCGCCTCCCCTCCCCAAACACATTGAAATAAGTTACAAAATGAAAGATCAGACAGTCATAGGAACAGCGGGTTGAGGGAGGGGGCATCGCTCCAGTCACCCTCGGTCCTGGCCCCCCGGGGGGGAGCGGGGGGATGGGCAGAGATGGCCCCACCTGGACTCACTCTCTGGGGAGTGGGCCTTGGGGCGTGGTCTCTCTGGCTGGCTAGGTCTGCCCTTAGGATGATCAGGGCAGAGATGACAGAACCACTGGGCAGCTCCACCAATGACGGGTTGTGAGGCCCGGTGCCTAGCACTTCAGCTCAAGCGTCGATCTCCTCATCCAAACCGAGTTGTTGGGAAGGTTGGGGTTCATGGATGCAAAGCCCTCAGCAGCCAGGGGGTGTTCAATAAGTGATTATTGTAACTTCGTCAAGAAACTACGTACTCGCTGAGTGCACCCCTCCCCACGCGTGAGTGAGACTAGACCTGGGAGCCATGGGGCCCGCCGTCTCCTGGGAGAGTCAGAGCTTGGCACAAGCAGCGTCCGCACAGGGATATACACCTGGGAGCATGGTGGCGTCGGCGGCTGGACACGGACCTGGAGGAGTCCTGGCTTCAAGTCCAGCTCTGCCTCTGAGCCCAAGTGAGATGCGGGGTGAACTAGCGCCCAGTAGGCCATGCTCCCTGTGTCTTCTAAGAGGGTTGGGGGCTGCTGCGCCCCACAGGGGCGCTGCAGAGATGAGGATGGAACAGGGCGGTGCTTTTGTAAATGAAAAGGCAGGGGGCAAAATGAGCCTTTCAAACATTCCAAAGGGAGAAACAGTAAATGCCACTAGAAAGGTACAGTTTCACCGGTGATTCAAAGGCAAATTGAACTTTGAGTGGAGAGAAGTATTGCAGAAAAGGTGACATTCAGATGGAATGTGGAAATAGGAGGGAGGCATTCCAGACAGGGGGCGTGGTGTGTGCAGAAGGCCTGGGACAGAGTTGTGTCCCTTGGGTTGGAGTTCAGGGTGCAGAGGTCAAGGCTGGTGGAGGAGGTGGAGCTGAGTCTCCCGGGCTGAGTTTGTTTTTCAGCCCGCAGGCAAATCAGGGCCACCGAGCGCGGTTGTAAGTTATGCATATTCTAGAGAGAGCCTCAGGGAGTTTAGCACGGAGACGGGCCCTGATCTGAGTCTGCTTTGGGATCTGGCAGAAGCAGGTTGAAAGCGTGGACGACTGAAAGAAAGACCATCATTACCAAGACGGGGGGGAAAAAAAAAACGGTTAAGGCTATCAGCAGGTAATTCACAAAAGAGGAAGCCTAAGTGGCCTGAAATATGAAAAGATGTTCAGCTTCACTGGTCATGGGGAGAGATGCAAATGCCAAGAGCTGTGAGACACCAGTTCACATCCAGCAGACTGGCAAGGGGTCAGCAGTCCACCAGTGTGGGGAGAGGACTGGAGCGGGTAAGGACGCGGCAGCCTTGGAGCCCTGTACCATCTTGATGGAGGTGCAAAAGGGCGCAGCGTCTCAGGAGGGAAGCTTTGGCAACATCTAATAGAGTTGAAGATGCTCTTATCTCCAATTCAGTTACTTCATTCCCCTCACTCTGCATATAGTTGTGAAAACTGAGGAACTGGTCAATATCCATGAACAATAATACAGATAGAGAAATTGTGCTCTCTTTGTGCAATGGAATAATATACTGAGAGGGAAAAGAAACTCAGGCTCTAGCCTCAACATAGGTACAGTCTAGAAAAAGAACGTAAGTGGTAGAAGAGTGTGATACAAAGTGTTTTTTTAAATTCAAAACTATGCTACGTATGTATTTTTAGGGATACAGTCAGATAGCCAAAGTGTTAAAACATGCATAGGCAATCAAAGACACTACATTTAGAACAGCAGTTACCTCTGGGTAGGGAGGGATGGGAATGAGATCAGAAAGAGAAACACAGAAGATTTAATTTGTACTCTTCAACCACTAAAAGGGAGAAACAGTAAATGCCACTAGAAAGGTACAGTTTCACCGGTGATTCAAAGGCAAATTGAACTTTGAGTGGAGAAGTATTGCAGAAAAGGTGACATTCAGATGGAATGTGGAAATAGGAGGGAGGCATTCCAGACAGGGGGCGTGGTGTGTGCAGAAGGCCTGGGACAGAGTTGTGTCCCTTGGGTTGGAGTTCAGGGTGCAGAGGTCAAGGCTGGTGGAGGAGGTGGAGCTGAGTCTCCCGGGCTGAGTTTGTTTTTCAGCCCGCAGGCAAATCAGGGCCACCGAGCGCGGTTGTAAGTTATGCATATTCTAGAGAGAGCCTCAGGGAGTTTAGCACGGAGACGGGCCCTGATCTGAGTCTGCTTTGGGATCTGGCAGAAGCAGGTTGAAAGCGTGGACGACTGAAAGAAAGACCATCATTACCAAGACGGGGGGGAAAAAAAAAACGGTTAAGGCTATCAGCAGGTAATTCACAAAAGAGGAAGCCTAAGTGGCCTGAAATATGAAAAGATGTTCAGCTTCACTGGTCATGGGGAGAGATGCAAATGCCAAGAGCTGTGAGACACCAGTTCACATCCAGCAGACTGGCAAGGGGTCAGCAGTCCACCAGTGTGGGGAGAGGACTGGAGCGGGTAAGGACGCGGCAGCCTTGGAGCCCTGTACCATCTTGATGGAGGTGCAAAAGGCGCAGCGTCTCAGGAGGGAAGCTTTGGCAACATCTAATAGAGTTGAAGATGCTCTTATCTCCAATTCAGTTACTTCATTCCCCTCACTCTGCATATAGTTGTGAAAACTGAGGAACTGGTCAATATCCATGAACAATAATACAGATAGAGAAATTGTGCTCTCTTTGTGCAATGGAATAATATACTGAGAGGGAAAAGAAACTCAGGCTCTAGCCTCAACATAGGTACAGTCTAGAAAAAGAACGTAAGTGGTAGAAGAGTGTGATACAAAGTGTTTTTTTAAATTCAAAACTATGCTACGTATGTATTTTTAGGGATACAGTCAGATAGCCAAAGTGTTAAAACATGCATAGGCAATCAAAGACACTACATTTAGAACAGCAGTTACCTCTGGGTAGGGAGGGATGGGAATGAGATCAGAAAGAGAAACACAGAAGATTTAATTTGTACTCTTCTATTTTTTTAGGAAAAAAAATCTGAAGCATATATGGCAAGGTGTCAAGACTTGACAAAGCTGGGTGGCTCATCTGCAGTTCTTTGCCCTGATCCTTTTCCTTCTCATGTCTAAAACTCTTTTTCTCTATTTTCTGTATGTTTGGAGTATTTGGTGATTTTAAAGATGAGCGTGCAGGGACATTGCAGCAGAGGAAGTCTGGTCTCAGCCTTAACCTATCACGTGTGCTGGGCATCATAGCTCCCAGTGTCCTGACAGGTCTGCTCCCTGAGACTTGCCACAGCTTGGTGCCCCACGCATGGCTGGCATCGGATCTCTTCACTAGGGAGAGGACAGAGGCTTGGAGAGGTGGACTGACTTCCCCCAGGCCACACACAGGAAGGACGAATCCTCCGACCCTCAGCTGTGTCTCAGGGGAGACAAAGGCTGAAGGATGTCAGGGGGAGGTCTGCCACCTTGCAAAAAATCAGCCCTCTTCCATCTGCTGGCCTCTCCTATTTTAGCTTTCAATCAAGGACATCTCAGAAAATATAGAAAAGCACAAGGAAGAAAATAAAAAGTGATTTGCGTTGTTCACTGTCTTACTTTTTAAATTTATTTACTTATTATTATCTTTTTGGCTATGTTGAGTCTTTGTTGTGGTGTACAGACTTCTCTCGTTGTGGCGTGCAGGCTTAGTTGCCCCGCGGCGAGTGGCATTTTAGTTCCCAGACCAGGGATTGAACCTCTGTCCCTTGCATTGGTAGGTGGATTCTTTACTACTGGTCCACCAGTCAAGTCCCTTCACTGTCTTACTTTTGAATTCAGCTTTATTGAGGTCTATATAATTCACAGAAAATAAATTTACCTACTTTAAATGTGCAACGGTATCTTAAAGAGGACATGATTCTTTGGAAAATATTTGTTTGATTTACTAGCCCACTTCACATATATGAAAGCACTCTATGAAGAAGAAAATGCTTTTCACAAATTTGAGTAACTATGATTCTAATCAAAGTTCTGGAAATAATTAAGATACAGGTGTTTTCATACTTGAAAGCAGGTGGCCGACTGGGCAACCCTGTGTTTTATTACCTGAATTTGTTTATAATAGCCTCAGCCTGGAGGTGCTGAGAGCTTTCAAACTATGGTAGAAAGGATGATTGTTAACACCATTAAAATTTTTGTTTTAAAGAAATAGTTGACAGGGTTAGACTGTGGCCTGTGGAAGGTCTCGTGGCCTTGGCTAGCTGCCAAGCCCTAAACAGCTTAACCTGTGGCTTTTGTGGGCAAACAAGTGTCTGTCCCCTCTGTGAGCCCAGGAGCGCCGCCAGTGGGGTGCAGGAGATGCTGTTGCCCCTGCCTCAGCTCCCAGGCTTGCTGCAGAGCCGGAGGTGGGTCCCTTCTCTTTTTTGAATTGCTCTCCCTCTTAATAAAGCTTTATTCACACTTGCAACATTAAGCAGCCAATTAGGGGGCAAGCACCCCTAGGAATAGGGGGTCAGGGCAGAAGGAGATGTGTTGTAAAGATAAGCCAGTCTTTGGCTTCCAAAAGCCCAGACCCAGTGATGGGGTTGGCGGATAGACGCACCAACAGGTCACTGGGATAGTCTAAGTAATATCTGATCAACCAATACTCAGTACTGTCAGAAATCTTATTGATTTTTTGCCAATGCAAACTTTGCATTTTTATTTCTCATTGTGTTTTCCGTTTATTCCTCAAAGTACTGTTAAAATGAGTATGGGTGGAGATTTGATCCACCAAACATTACATTTATTATCGGAGAGTGACTTGGTCTTCTTTTTTATGTATTGGTTTAGTCACTAAGACGTCTGACTGTAGCCCACCAGGCTCCTGAGTCCGTGGGACTTCACAGACAAGAATACTGGAATGGGTTGCCATTTCCTTCTGTTTTTATGAATTAGTTGAATATATTACATTCAATCAGAGCTTTCGATTAGTAGAATACAAATAATGTGATTATAAAAGACAAAATCAGATAAATAGATAAGCAAATTAAATAAAGAATTCTAGTCCAAAGCTAATCTATGCCATTGTACACCGGATACTTCTGAGGGAAAAAATATATGTTTGATTTACTAGCCCACTTCACATATATGAAAGCACTCTATGAAGAAGAAAATGCTTTTCACAAATTTGAGTAACTATGATTCTAATCAAAGTTCTGGAAATAATTAAGATACAGGTGTTTTCATACTTGAAAGCAGGTGGCCGACTGGGCAACCCTGTGTTTTATTACCTGAATTTGTTTATAATAGCCTCAGCCTGGAGGTGCTGAGAGCTTTCAAACTATGGTAGAAAGGATGATTGTTAACACCATTAAAATTTTTGTTTTAAAGAAATAGTTGACAGGGTTAGACTGTGGCCTGTGGAAGGTCTCGTGGCCTTGGCTAGCTGCCAAGCCCTAAACAGCTTAACCTGTGGCTTTTGTGGGCAAACAAGTGTCTGTCCCCTCTGTGAGCCCAGGAGCGCCGCCAGTGGGGTGCAGGAGATGCTGTTGCCCCTGCCTCAGCTCCCAGGCTTGCTGCAGAGCCGGAGGTGGGTCCCTTCTCTTTTTTGAATTGCTCTCCCTCTTAATAAAGCTTTATTCACACTTGCAACATTAAGCAGCCAATTAGGGGGCAAGCACCCCTAGGAATAGGGGGTCAGGGCAGAAGGAGATGTGTTGTAAAGATAAGCCAGTCTTTGGCTTCCAAAAGCCCAGACCCAGTGATGGGGTTGGCGGATAGACGCACCAACAGGTCACTGGGATAGTCTAAGTAATATCTGATCAACCAATACTCAGTACTGTCAGAAATCTTATTGATTTTTTGCCAATGCAAACTTTGCATTTTTATTTCTCATTGTGTTTTCCGTTTTATTCCTCAAAGTACTGTTAAAATGAGTATGGGTGGAGATTTGATCCACCAAACATTACATTTATTATCGGAGAGTGACTTGGTCTTCTCTTTTTTATGTATTGGTTTAGTCACTAAGACGTCTGACTGTAGCCCACCAGGCTCCTGAGTCCGTGGGACTTCACAGACAAGAATACTGGAATGGGTTGCCATTTCCTTCTGTTTTTATGAATTAGTTGAATATATTACATTCAATCAGAGCTTTCGATTAGTAGAATACAAATAATGTGATTATAAAAGACAAAATCAGATAAATAGATAAGCAAATTAAATAAAGAATTCTAGTCCAAAGCTAATCTATGCCATTGTACACCGGATACTTCTGAGGGAAATAAAAATATATTTCAAATGATCCCCACAATAAAATACAGATGAGCTTTGTTAGTGAATTTCAATATTTACAAGGCATCTTTTCTGGAATCAAGCAATCCATGAATCTATCAAGTTGGTGGCTGAGCGCCCAGCTCCACAATGAACAGATGGGAAACAGACAAGACCTGGTCCCCGGGAGCCAGCCCCCTTGCTGGGCATTTCATGCAGGAAGATTAAATATAACTGCTATGAGTAGGGTAGACGTTTAGATAATATTAATTCTTACAATACATGAGCACAGGGTGACTTTCCTCGTGTCAGTGTCTTCTTTTATTTCACTCACCTGGATTTTGTAGTTTTCTACTAGTATTTTACCTCCCTGGTAAGTTTAAGTATTTCATTCTTTTTGATGTCATTATAATTGGGATTGTTTTCTTTTTTTTTTTTTTTTTGAAAAGAGAATAAAGTTTATTAGAGTGGGAGACACTGTTAGAACAGCGAGGCAGCGCAAGGGAGAACCCACATTGTTAGAGTGGGAGACACTGTTAGAACAGCAGGCCGGCTCAAGGAAGAACTGGGATTGTGTTTTCTTAATTGCCTGTTTAGATAGTTTATTGTTAATGTATAGGAATAACACTGATCTTTCTTCATGTGTTGAAAAAAAAACAATTGTAACTATGTGTGGCAGACAGACGTTAAGCAGACACTGTGATGATCATGTCACAATATATACAAATACCAAGTCCCTATGTTGTATACCATACACCATACACTGAAATGAATACACTTTGATATGTCAATTATATCTCAGTTTTAAAAGAAACTTCCTTTCATGAAAACAAATGTAAACACATAATAGCAAACTATTCTACCCCCCCCACCACCACTCACATTTATTCACTTTGGAATTTATGGAAATGTTTGATAGAAACATTTTGGGAATATTTCTGTATCAGTAGAGATCTACATCATTAACAAAAAGAAAAAAGGAACAAAAACTGTTGCCATGTATTCCACTGTCTATATGGTTACATTTATCTGATTATATTCCACTGCATGGATTTTTATAGTTTAACCAGTCTCCATTGCATAAACATTTGGGTGATATTTAAATAATTGTGTAAAACAAAGTAACTCCTTAAATATTGGCCCTATGGTGGCCTTGATGCTATTACTTTAATAACTTTGTGTTTTCTAAATTACTGTTTTACAATTTAAAAAGATTTTTCCACAACAACTGGAGAAGACTTTACAGGTCACATGCCCAGCTCTTCGTGTTCAGATAGGCAGCCTGGTGCCTGGGGAGCAGGGGGAGCTTGCTCAAGGTCATCCAGGAAAGACTTGTTCAAGGTCAAGTGGAAAAGCAGCCAATGAGCCATAATTTGACCAAGGTTTCTACTTCTTTGCTGAGAGATTTATGTCCTGATGCTTTTGTCAGGTCTCCAGTAGTCCTCTCACGTTTTGCTACTGCCAAAATGTATTTTTAAACCCTTTGGGTTGAGTGTTCTGTGATATGTGACATTCTCGTGAATCTGTGAGGGAGTCCCTGCCTGGATGGGGGCACGTTTTGGTGAGAGTCAGCTTGGAGGGGCTGGGCGTCTGTGGCAATTTAAACAGAGCTTTCGCTCTTTTCCTGCTCTCAGAAGAAACTCTCACTCCGCGGTCTGTTCTGCTCCCCAGTCTTTGAGCCTCAGCGGGGACCACCTGGATCTGTGTTTTACAGCCGCCCTCTTTCAAGATTATAGTTCAAGATCCCATACACCTCCTGCCATGGACAGGAAACATCTGGGCCAGAGCTGCATGGAGGTAGCCCAATTTATGTGGGAGACGCCCTGGGTAGGAGCCTGTGAGCCAAGGCTGTTCATTTTATTTTCATTTTGAAAGAAACCTCATTTGAAAAAATGCATTTATTTTTGGCTGTGCCGGTCTTCACTGCTGCACAGACTTTTCTCTAGTTGTGGCAAGCTGGGGCTACTCTCTAGTTGCCGTGTGCAGGCTTCTTGCAGAGCACAGGCTCTAAGCACCTGGCCTTCAGTAGTTATGGCACGTGAGCTGAGTAGTTGCAGTTTCAGGGCTCTAGAGCACAGGCTCCATTGGCCTGTGCATGCATGTCTATTACTTTAGATTATATTCCACTGCATGGATTTTTATAGTTTAACCAGTCTCCATTGCATAAACATTTGGGTGATATTTAAATAATTGTGTAAAACAAAGTAACTCCTTAAATATTGGCCCTATGGTGGCCTTGATGCTATTACTTTAATAACTTTGTGTTTTCTAAATTACTGTTTTACAATTTAAAAAGATTTTTCCACAACAACTGGAGAAGACTTTACAGGTCACATGCCCAGCTCTTCGTGTTCAGATAGGCAGCCTGGTGCCTGGGGAGCAGGGGGAGCTTGCTCAAGGTCATCCAGGAAAGACTTGTTCAAGGTCAAGTGGAAAAGCAGCCAATGAGCCATAATTTGACCAAGGTTTCTACTTCTTTGCTGAGAGATTTATGTCCTGATGCTTTTGTCAGGTCTCCAGTAGTCCTCTCACGTTTTGCTACTGCCAAAATGTATTTTTAAACCCTTTGGGTTGAGTGTTCTGTGATATGTGACATTCTCGTGAATCTGTGAGGGAGTCCCTGCCTGGATGGGGGCACGTTTTGGTGAGAGTCAGCTTGGAGGGGCTGGGCGTCTGTGGCAATTTAAACAGAGCTTTCGCTCTTTTCCTGCTCTCAGAAGAAACTCTCACTCCGCGGTCTGTTCTGCTCCCCAGTCTTTGAGCCTCAGCGGGGACCACCTGGATCTGTGTTTTACAGCCGCCCTCTTTCAAGATTATAGTTCAAGATCCCATACACCTCCTGCCATGGACAGGAAACATCTGGGCCAGAGCTGCATGGAGGTAGCCCAATTTATGTGGGAGACGCCCTGGGTAGGAGCCTGTGAGCCAAGGCTGTTCATTTTATTTTCATTTTGAAAGAAACCTCATTTGAAAAAATGCATTTATTTTTGGCTGTGCCGGTCTTCACTGCTGCACAGACTTTTCTCTAGTTGTGGCAAGCTGGGGCTACTCTCTAGTTGCCGTGTGCAGGCTTCTTGCAGAGCACAGGCTCTAAGCACCTGGCCTTCAGTAGTTATGGCACGTGAGCTGAGTAGTTGCAGTTTCAGGGCTCTAGAGCACAGGCTCCATTGCTGCGGCGCATGGGCTTAGCTGCTCCACAGCATTCGGGATCTTCCGGGATCAGGAACTGAACCCGTGTCTCCTGCAATGGCAGGTGGATTCTTTACCACTGAGCCATGAAGGGAAGCCCAAGAACTATTCATTTCAGATGTGGTTCAGGCCGCTGGGCCTGGATCCCTCCTGTGAGGCTTCAACAGGCTCAGGGTATGTGTGGTGACTGGGGTGGGGGAGGGCAGCTAGAGAAAGGGGGAGAGAATCCAGAGCAGACGGCAGCCAGGAAGGAGGCCTGGGGACCTACGTGTGTGGGAATGGCAGGCACAGGCTGCGCAAACAATCAGCTGAAAGAGAGATGCTGAGGCAGCCAGACATAATGTGGCGGGGCGCGGGGTGCATCGGGAGAGGAAGAAGCAGGGACGTGGCTCTGCAGCGAGGGGAAGCAGCAGGAACACAGGCTCACACCAGGAGTTATCTGTTCAAAACCCTTCACCGCCGACTCAGCTTTGGTCAGAACTCTTGGCGAGACCAAGAGCCGGGCCCTCTTCTGCACCCCGATGAGCCGAGGCCAGCTGCGTGCTCCTCACTCCACGTGCCGGTCCATCCTGTCTGCCGTCACCCCTCTCTGGCAATCCCAGGAGGTCCCAGCCTGGGAGGACCCTTCCACGAGGATTACCTCTGGCACGTAGTTATTGAATCGAATTTGAGTCTAGGTGTGAGTGTGCAGGGGTGGTACAGGTGTAGGTGACAGCTAGAATCAGTGACGGGACTTCCCTGGTGGTCCAGTGGTTAAGACTTCACCTTCCCAGGCAGGGGGTTTGGGTGCCATCCCTGATCGGGGAGCGAAGATCTCACATGCTTCATGGCTAAACACTCAAAACATAAACAACAGAACCAATATGGTAACACATTCAATAAAGACGTTAAGAATTGTTCACATCGAAAAAAATGTCAGTGAAGACGATCCTAGTGGTGTGTAGGTGGGCCTCATCCAATCGTTTGAAGACCTGAAGAGCAAAAACTGAGGTTTCTTGGAGAAGAAATGGTGTGTCGAGACTGTGGCATCAACTCTTGCCTGTGTTTATGAGTCTGTCAGCCTGCCCTATGGATTCTAGACTGGGCGGACTCATCACCCTGTGAACCAGTTTCTTAAAATAAGGGTATTTCTTTTAAAAATTGTATATACATATTTATTTTATATCGATCTATCTGGGCTTACCTGGTGGCTCCGTGGTAAAGAATCCTCCTACCAATGCAGGAGATGTAGTTTTGATCCTTGAATTGGGAAGATCCTCTGGAGTATGAAATGGCAACTCACTCCAGTATTCTTGCCTGGGAAATTCCATGGACAGAGGCGCCTGGCAGGTCCCTGGGGGTTGCAAAAGAATTGGACACGATGTAGCAACTAAACAACAATAACAAGGTAGATGTGTCAATCATCTGTCTATGTATCCATCTTTATATCTATGTATATATGAATCTATGTATCAATATCTATTTATCTCCATCAGGTCTGTTTTTCTGGAGGACCCTGACGGATGAATCCTCCTTCAGAGCCTTGAGATCAATCACTGATCAGCCCTTTCCCAGCCCACTTCCTAAGCATCTCCTGGAACATATTCGGGTCCCTTTATTCCTCACTCTCCTGCCCTTCTGTGCATGTATTCCAGTCCATTGCTCCTTCAGCAGTTCATACCCATGGGTTTTTCCTTAGCCTCTTTCTCTACACTCTTGACCCTTAAAAGACTAGAAGAACCCAGATGGGAATGGAATCCCACAGAAGAGCAAGTTTGGTGGCAGCTTGCATGCCTGAGAGGTCTGGACCAAGGGTGCAACCATGGGAGCCGCAGGCACTCCAGCCAAGGAAGTGCTGCAGGCAGTCTAACCTGGGATCCCCTCCTGAGAGAGGTGGACCTCCACGAGTTGTCTCACCACTCACTCGAGACTCGAGAGTCAGTCCCGGGGGTGAGTGTCTGATTGGTGGAGGTTGTGCATTTCACGCGTGCCCGTCCACTCTTCAGGCAGGAGATGCTGAGGAGGCATGGACTTCACTAGGGCTTACACGGTGGTTGTGCCATGGGAGGTGGGCCCTAGTTTTCTTTTGTCTTCACAAGGCGGGGAATTCCCTCAAAGGAGAAACCAGGCTCTAAAATGAGGGTAGATACTGGACAGATTATAAGCAGCAGCTAAACCCCTTGGGGGCTATTGTTCAGCTTAAGCCAATGACTGTCAGACCGTGTTGCTCGACAAGGGGCAGGTGGAGTGGACAGAATGTAGGTTCTGAATGTGGATGGCCCAAGGTCCAGTTCTACGCCTTATTCTTATTGTGACTCTGGGCAAGTTACCTAACACCTTCAAGCTTCCATGTCCTCCTCTAAAAAATGCGAATAGTAACAGTCCCTAAGCTCACAAAATTACCCATGAAAACCCTTTGTAAATGATAGTCTTCTGAGCTCCAGAGGGCACTGGGGATGCAGTGGCCATGCCCGAGGCATCTTCTCATCTTGGTGCCCTGCTCAAGCCTGGTACCCACTAAGTGTCCCCTGCCACCCCGTGTTTGTTACGTGAATGGATAAAGTGATCCAGGCAGTAACATCATCGTTCACATTTGACTATCAGCTTTGCAGAAAAAATCAGGCAGATGCTGTTGGACGCTAATGTGGGTTTTGTGAGCCGAGCTGCATTTTTTTTTTTTTAAGCAACTCTTTTGACGTTTTCATTTTAATATGTGAAACCTGGCTACTTGTCTCAGGGAGAGTTTATGGAAAAAAGGCTTCCAGCTGGCTTTAGGGAAGCCCATAAAAACGTACTGAAAACGTTGACCAGTTAGAAAATGAGGATCTGTCGGGTGATAGCAATCAGTGACGCCGTAAACCCCGGTGAGGCCTACAGCCTTTCAGTAATTAGCTCTCTGGCAAGAGGATACGTTCTTCATTTCTTCCTGGTTCCTCGTCAAAGGATGGGGCCCAGAATCTGCAAGAGAAACCGCAGCTTTCAAGTAACTGACAAACACATCTTTAAACACACGCAGCTTGTGATTCAAACGGTTTCAAAGGGCGTGGAGGAGGGAAGTTTTGAAGCACTTTAACTGTACAAGGCTGCTCAGAATACCCACACTTCTAGCTTTCCAAATCCTCCCCCTCCCTCCGCTCAAGTTTGACCTCCTCCAGGAAGCCCTCCTTGATAGCCCCAGCCCACTATGGATTTGTTCATTATTCATTCTTCACCTGGACTTAAACCCCTGTAGAGGTTCCTCTGAGCCTTGGGGCCACGTTCACTCTCCTTAGCTTGGCGTGCAAGGCCTTTTGTGATTGGGCCTCTTGACGCCTCTGGCTACTTCTCCTATTCCTTCCTACCCTTACGTGACCTGGGCCAGACAACCTTCCACTCTGTCTCCTCCCCGTCTCCACGCGGGCCTCTCAGAGCCTTGGATTGTACCCTCGCTTTGGCTGGGATGTCCTTCTCCTCCTTTATGTGGCTGGATGGTATTTATTCCCCAGACAACTCAGGGCTCTCCTCTGGAGGACGGGATGGTGGGGAGTCTGGGCTCCCTAGACTGGCTCAGGGGCCTCCGTCCGGGATCCCGGGGTGCACATCACACTTACCCGGACGGTCTGCCTGCTCCCCTCCGTCCTCTCCTCCAGTCCTGGCTTCTTCCTCACCTCTGCCTCCCAGCCGCCACCAGATCTGGCCCAGGAACTGCTCCTTTTGAAGCTGTGCCCCTCACGCCCAGCAGTCTGCTTTAAAACGCCGATGGCCCTGCCTCAGAGGTTCTGATTGAATCGGTCTGCAGGTGGCCTGGCCGGGGGTGGGGGAGGACAGCTCGAAACGCTCCCCAGGTGGTTCCAACGTGCAGCCGAGGGCCAGCACCCCTGTGACTGACAGCACCTGACTCAGGACAAACCCCCGTGACTCAGAGGAGCCCCTTGGGCATCTGCCAAGTTCATGAGCTTGAACCCCGAGCCCCAGTGTACTTGCCAAAAGCTGTGTTGAAGAGAACACTCTTCTTCCTTTTACCTGGATTGGTGGTTCTGACCAGTTAGTTATACAATCACCCTCAGGTGCCACCCAGCCTTCCAGCTTCTGAGCCCCCCACCCCCACGGATCCAAGAAGCCTAGCCTGGGACCCCACACGGTAACGCAGTTACCGACTGCTTCTGACACACACCCGCTAACACAACACAGAATGCCCTGAATCCAGGCTGAGAGCTCCTTGAAGACTTGCACAACCAGGTAGGAATGTTGCAAACTGAAAGGGCCTTCAGGGACCTGGGGAGGGCTCCTAGGCAAACTAGCCAGCTCGAGCCAGTTCTTAGGGAATGTGGGCCCTCTGTCGTCTTATCTTTTTTTTTTCTTTTCTAATAGACCGCCCAAAGCTGGCTTTTAGGTGGAAATTCCTAACCGTTTAAAGTCGAATCCAAATCCTTTAAGTACTTCTCTGGCCAAACAAAGCTTACCTGAGGACTGAGGGTAGCTCGTGACCTGCCAGTTTGTTCTAAGTGTTTCCTAGAAACGCGGCTCAGGGATTAAATGTGAGAGTGGGGAGCCGCAGTCTCTCCCTGTGCTGTGCTCTCTCCTCTGAGCTGGGCCAGCACAGACCGGGGCACTGGAAACAGCCCCCAGGGCCTGGGCTGTAGGCGCAGCAAGGACGCCATTTGGGGACATTGCTTCTGACATTTCACCGTGTTCTTCTTTCGCCACCCCCCTAGGAGAAGGCCTCTCTGGCCTCAGGGCCCAGGAGAGTCTTGCTTCACGGCACCCACTGACTGACTGACTCATCGATAGCTCACTGACCCTGAACCTCGTGAGATGCAGTTTTGGCTGCTCAAAAGTTCTGGACCCTTTGGGGCCTGTCTCCTGTCATACAGAGGACCCTGGTCACTACCTTCTGTCAGCCTGCCTCAGAGGTTCGATTGAATCGGTCTGCAGGTGGCCTGGGGGTGGGGAGGACAGCCAAACCCCACCCGGGGGTGACTGACAGCACCTGACTCAGGACAAACCCCCGTGACTCAGAGGAGCCCCTTGGGCATCTGCCAAGTTCATGAGCTTGAACCCCGAGCCCCAGTGTACTTGCCAAAAGCTGTGTTGAAGAGAACACTCTTCTTCCTTTTACCTGGATTGGTGGTTCTGACCAGTTAGTTATACAATCACCCTCAGGTGCCACCCAGCCTTCCAGCTTCTGAGCCCCCCACCCCCACGGATCCAAGAAGCCTAGCCTGGGACCCCACACGGTAACGCAGTTACCGACTGCTTCTGACACACACCCGCTAACACAACACAGAATGCCCTGAATCCAGGCTGAGAGCTCCTTGAAGACTTGCACAACCAGGTAGGAATGTTGCAAACTGAAAGGGCCTTCAGGGACCTGGGGAGGGCTCCTAGGCAAACTAGCCAGCTCGAGCCAGTTCTTAGGGAATGTGGGCCCTCTGTCGTCTTATCTTTTTTTTTTCTTTTCTAATAGACCGCCCAAAGCTGGCTTTTAGGTGGAAATTCCTAACCGTTTAAAGTCGAATCCAAATCCTTTAAGTACTTCTCTGGCCAAACAAAGCTTACCTGAGGACTGAGGGTAGCTCGTGACCTGCCAGTTTGTTCTAAGTGTTTCCTAGAAACGCGGCTCAGGGATTAAATGTGAGAGTGGGGAGCCGCAGTCTCTCCCTGTGCTGTGCTCTCTCCTCTGAGCTGGGCCAGCACAGACCGGGGCACTGGAAACAGCCCCCAGGGCCTGGGCTGTAGGCGCAGCAAGGACGCCATTTGGGGACATTGCTTCTGACATTTCACCGTGTTCTTCTTTCGCCACCCCCCTAGGAGAAGGCCTCTCTGGCCTCAGGGCCCAGGAGAGTCTTGCTTCACGGCACCCACTGACTGACTGACTCATCGATAGCTCACTGACCCTGAACCTCGTGAGATGCAGTTTTGGCTGCTCAAAAGTTCTGGACCCTTTGGGGCCTGTCTCCTGTCATACAGAGGACCCTGGTCACTACCTTCTGTCAGCCTGCCTCATTCCTGGATTCCTCAGACCTTACGGCTTCTGTGCGCCTTTGTCTCGGGTCACATGACCATGCCTCTAAACTTTTATTCCCTTGTATCTCAAGAAGTTATGCTAAGTGCTTTCTGGAATAAGACATGCTATAAATAAAGAAGCCCATACGAAAGAGCAGGTACTCAACAAGAAAAAAAAAGAAAGCTTGTTGAATCAATGACTACTTGAATGATTCATCTGTGGTCCCACCCAGAGCCCTGCACTGAGCAGGTGTTCAGGAAACGAGAGGCAGGATGAGAGAGGAAAGTGACGGTTTAGAGATGGTGAGACTGGTGGCCTGTCATTTCCTAGCAGCTAGGACCTTAGCTAAGTGATTGAAGCTCTCTTGGCCTCAGTTTCCTTCTCTGAAAAATGGGGATCCCCTCAGTACCCACGTTCTGGAAGTCATTAGGAAGATTGAATGAGATTTTGTATGTAACGTGTCTGGTGCATAATATTCACACTAAACAGCAGCTGTGACGATTAATTATAAAACCTCTTCATGTATCCATGTGGGTAGCCTTTCCCTTCTCCAGGGGATCTTTTCAACGCAGGGAAGGAACCCAGGTTTCCCTCATTGTAGACGGATTCTCGAGCGTATGAGGTACCAGGGAAGCCCTAGAATACTGGAGTGGGTAGCCTATCCCTTCTCCAGGGGATCTTCCTGACCTCGGAATTGAACCAGGGTCTCCTACATGATAGGCAGATTCTCTGCCATCTGAGCGACCAGGGAAGCCCCTTTATTTAACAGCCTAGTTAATAAGACATGCAGCCTGGGCGAGGGTACTTTTGCTTTGCTTAAGTGGGGTAGACTCTGAAAAAGAAGCCACAAGTACCCACTAGGGAAATCAAATGGAGTTTCTGAGGAACCCTCTGTCCCCTCAGCTCTCTGTCCCAGCACTCTGCTGACAAGACACCCCTGGTTTCAGGGGTGATGCAGTAGCTTCCTGTCCAGGTCAGCAGCTGCCCCGTTACTCTCTTCCCAGCATGCTCAGACCCTGGCCTGCCTCCTGCATCACTCAACTCTCCAGCCCTATTCCTGGACATCCCCCCTTTTTTTGGAAAGCCTCTGGCAGTTTTCTCCAAGCCTTCCAGCTCCTTTTTTGGCTCTGGCTGTCCTCTCTCCTGGGGGTGAAGAAGCAAATTCACTTAAACAGCTAATTCATCATCCACAATCACTTGCTTTTACTGCGCGATGGGTGCACCCCCACTTTAGGAAGTCGGTGCCCTCTGGTGTGCAGGAGGAGCACCTAGAAGACTGCACGGAGCACTGGGCTGAGGGGAGGCATTCCCCTGAGGGCGGGACACGCAGGAGCAGAACTCTCTGATACCAGTATAGGCATTTGGATGGCAGCTTCTCACACATCTTTGTCACAGAAAGTGGCCAGTGGTGAACGTCAGGTCTCCCTAACCCCGGAAAGTTGATTCAGAAGGGATGCCGTGGTGTAGGCGGGGTTCCCAAAGTGTGGTCCTGCACCATGCGCCTCAGCATTAGCGTGTGACACACGTAGATTCTCCAGCCCCACTCCAGAACCACCGAGTTATGGAAACATCTAGGGGTGGACCAGCATTCCTTTTTCCTCTTCTGGATCAGCCATGTGCCTTGTGGGATCTTAGTTCCTCAACCAGGGATCGAACTTAGTGACTCAACAACATTACTTTTCTGCACAAAGCAACCCAGTGCTTGTGGTTCCAGCAGCCTCCTGGGGCCACTGGCCCCTTCTCTCCAGGCCACACCCCAGTCCCTTGTGGGGCTGTGGAGGAGAAGCTACAGAGCATCAGACACCTCCCTACCAACCTCCCCTCTGGGCTTGGCAGTGTTGGCATGGAAGGCAGCCTCAGGAGGCCCTCTTATCAGGTGCTGAGGCCCTGGCTGCCGGCAGAAGGCCTGGCGGGGTCCAGGAAGAGGCACCTGGGAGAGCCGAATCGTGTGTCTGGAATGCTCCAGCTACTCAATGCATTCCATATGTCTGCGGGTGCTGGCGGCCTAGCCCAGCCCAGGGGACCGCGGGTGCAGATGGACCTTGGCAATCAGCCGCTCCCCCTTCAGGCCCTTGCCAGCTCCTCCCCTAGAGAAGGCACATTTATTTGTGTTCATTTACCATCGCTCTCCCCTCTGCCCAGTGCTGGGATGTGGAGCCCCAGTCACAGAGCCTGGCCCTGTGCCAGGAACATAGACATTGGAAGGATGTGATGAGTGGACGCCTAATAAAGCACTTTTTGGTAGAAGCCTTGAGAGATTCTTCCTCCTAAGTAAACCCAGTCCCCCAGAGCACTCAGCTCAGCTCACATGCCTGAGGCTCTTCTATGTGTCTGGACCTTCCATGCGTCATCCCAGCTGGCACATAATCCTGCTGGGGGGGACGGTGCCACCCAGCTTTACCCATGAGGACAGCTGGGCTCTGAGCTAGCGATGGGACTTGCCCGAAGTCTCAGAGCCAGCAAAGAGCTAGTCAGGATCTGGAAGCCAGTGAAAGGATTCCAGGTCCAGGGCCCTTTCTATCCAAGTTCCAGAGGGAGGGAAACCCGCTGAAGGTTTAATGTACTCTGACCTCCTGGGGTTTGTCCTCACTCGAATCCCAGAGTTCCAAGGACTCCTGAAGGAAAGAACTAGCCTCTTAAGAAAACAAGAAACCTCCAGCAACCTTAAAAACAATTTTTTTAAAAAAGGGGTTTTTTTGGGGGGGAGGGGGCGGGCCACTTCTATTGGTCTTTCATTTATCTATTTTCATCCATCTTTGTTCTTTGGCCCATGTGGGCGTCCCATTGCGGTGGCGTCTGTTGTCGCAGAGCACCGGCTCTGGGCACATGCGCTCCAGAGCTCTGGCTTGGTAATTGGACACATCGGTCCAGCCGCTCCGCAGCACGTGGGATCTTCCCAGGCCGGGGTTCAAACCGGCGCCCCTTGCACTGCAAGGCGGTGTCCTTACTCACTGGACCACCAGGGAAGCCCCAACAATTTTCTGTTGTTGTTTCAACTTTATTGATGTACAAGTAACAAACTTGTTAAGGTTTTGAGTTTTCAGATTTAAGGTTGCCTTAATGACGAGTCTGTGGTTTTCATGTTGCATTTATGTAATAGCTTTAGAGGCATGATTGCTTGATTAACAGGCTCTTTGGGTAAAAACCCTAGAAGCTCTTCAATCAAAATTAGGAACTCAATAGAGAATAAAACCCAATATCTTATTTCACTTAATACTCATAGCATCTCAATAAGATAGTTATTTTATATATTAGCAAACTATTTCCATTTTTTCCTTATAAGGGAACTGAAGTTTATAGACAATTAGTAACTTGCTAATTGAGTGTTACTGTCATTGTAAAGGAGACAAAATTACGCTGATTTAAAGAGAAGCTGTTTGTCCATTTTAAAAACCAAGAGAACTAACTGAAAAACTACTAGAATAAATAAGAGAATTCAGCAAGGTGATTGGATATAAAAAAATATATAGGACAATCACTGTCCTATATATCTGTACCATCTACACACCAATATTACCAATTGGAAAACATAATTTTTAATAAATTTCAGTCATAACATTTCAATAACTAACCTTACAATAAATGTGAAAGACTGACAAGAAGACAACTACAAGTCTTTACTGAGAAACAGAAACAGAAACAGAAATAAATTCCTAATGTGGTCTTGGATGGAAAAATTGGATGTTGTAAAGATGTCAACTTTTCTCAAGGTAATTTGCAAGTTTCATAAGACTCTCATAAAACTCTCTGAAATATTTTGTATCATGTTTGTTCCATCTGGAAGAATAAAAAGTAAAAATGCTGAAAAATACCAGTAATAAAAAAGGTTACTTTGATGCGGGAAGGCAACTAACATCTATCATGATATATTTTAAAACAAACTCTGAAGCTGTAGTAATCAAAACAGCATGGTAAGGATATAAGAAACAGTAATGGATCTGAAGAACAAAAATAGTCCAGAAACAATCCTCATCATTTACAGGCTTCAGTGTTTAGTAAAAGTGATGCCCAAATCACCAGGTAAAGGCGGTGTCCTTATGGACAGGCCCCAACAATTTTCTGTTGTTGTTTCAACTTTATTGATGTACAAGTAACAAACTTGTTAAGGTTTTGAGTTTTCAGATTTAAGGTTGCCTTAATGACGAGTCTGTGGTTTTCATGTTGCATTTATGTAATAGCTTTAGAGGCATGATTGCTTGATTAACAGGCTCTTTGGGTAAAAACCCTAGAAGCTCTTCAATCAAAATTAGGAACTCAATAGAGAATAAAACCCAATATCTTATTTCACTTAATACTCATAGCATCTCAATAAGATAGTTATTTTATATATTAGCAAACTATTTCCATTTTTTCCTTATAAGGGAACTGAAGTTTATAGACAATTAGTAACTTGCTAATTGAGTGTTACTGTCATTGTAAAGGAGACAAAATTACGCTGATTTAAAGAGAAGCTGTTTGTCCATTTTAAAAACCAAGAGAACTAACTGAAAAACTACTAGAATAAATAAGAGAATTCAGCAAGGTGATTGGATATAAAAAAATATATAGGACAATCACTGTCCTATATATCTGTACCATCTACACACCAATATTACCAATTGGAAAACATAATTTTTAATAAATTTCAGTCATAACATTTCAATAACTAACCTTACAATAAATGTGAAAGACTGACAAGAAGACAACTACAAGTCTTTACTGAGAAACAGAAACAGAAACAGAAATAAATTCCTAATGTGGTCTTGGATGGAAAAATTGGATGTTGTAAAGATGTCAACTTTTCTCAAGGTAATTTGCAAGTTTCATAAGACTCTCATAAAACTCTCTGAAATATTTTGTATCATGTTTGTTCCATCTGGAAGAATAAAAAGTAAAAATGCTGAAAAATACCAGTAATAAAAAAGGTTACTTTGATGCGGGAAGGCAACTAACATCTATCATGATATATTTTAAAACAAACTCTGAAGCTGTAGTAATCAAAACAGCATGGTAAGGATATAAGAAACAGTAATGGATCTGAAGAACAAAAATAGTCCAGAAACAATCCTCATCATTTACAGGCTTCAGTGTTTAGTAAAAGTGATGCCCAAATCACCAGGTAAAGGAGGAGTGATTCAACCTTGAGGCTAAGACAACTGGGCGACCATTTGGAAAAGAATTAAGTCAGTCTCACCTCTCACTTTATATCAAATAAATTCCTGATGGAGGAAAGACTTAAACGATGAGTTCATAAAACTTAGAAGGAAATCTAAATTAACACTTTTCAATTAAAAAAAATTCTTTTAACCTTGTTGTTGGAAATAATTTAAGACTCACATAGGGACTTTCTTGGTGGTCCAATGGGTAAGACTTTGTGCTTCCAATGCAAGGGGCGAGGATTCCACTTCTAGTCGGGGAATTAAGATGCCACATGGTGTAGCCAAAGAAAAATATTTCTAGCCTCAACTAATGTTGCAAAAATAGTACAAAATTCTTGTGTATGTCCTCACATAGCTTTCCCTATGCATAACCTCCTCTTACATAACCATGGTGCACTTTCAAAACCAAGGAACTGAAGCTCGTGTGATGCTATTAACAGACTACATACTGTATTTGGATGGGGACACTTTAAACAATAAAAAATACAACTCCATTTAAAAATTAAAATCTTTAGTGTATTAAATATCATACAATAAAGAAATCAGAAAAGCAAAAAGTGAGAAAAATACTTATGACAGTTATTACTATGCTTTGTGATAAGCTAATAATAAAAAAACTAACATGTATATGAAATTTGGACACAGATCATGTGTAGACAATTCACACAAAAGGAAATCTAGATAGTTACTGACCACATGAAAGACGTTTACCATCCCCAGATACAAAGGCAACTGTGCTAAATTTAAAATGCACCCCCCAAAAAATAAAATAAAATAAAATGCCATTTCTTGTCCTACAGAGCAACACTTAGGTGAGATATACCTCAATACACTACTTGGAAAAATGTTAATTAGAATATCTTCTGTGGAAAACAGTTCTCAGTGTGTATTAAGAGCCCTGCAAGTGTTCACATCTTTTTATTTAAGTGTTCACATCTTTGATCCAGGCATAGCAGTTCAAAGCATCTCTCCCATGGCTACAATCAGAGGTGCCACCAATGCCTTCTCAAGATTGTTCATCACAGTGGGAAAGAGCTGAATTATCTGGACACTTAGGGGATGGCTAAATTTCTCCTGTCCTCTCCATGTAATGGAATACAACATTGTCATTATAATAATTTTTAATGTATCTTTGATGGTATGGAAAAATGTTAATAATAATATGAAATGGAAAATGAAAGAAAGATTGGTACACACATACGATCCCAATTGGAAGATTGTCAGTGCATGTGTGTGCATGTGTATGTGTGTCTGCTCCATGTTCCTATCTGTATCTGAAAAGAAATACACCACTAAGTTAATATACCACTAAGTTATCTCTAACTAGTGAGATACTTTTCTGTATTTCTCCCTCCCAGTTAAAAACAGTGAGCAAAAAAATAAAATAAGAAAAAATTTAAAAAATAAGAATAAAAATGAGCAGCTATCACTTTTATATTATTTTTAAATGGCTTCTTTTATCATTTACTTCTCATAAAATGCACCCTGCCTTTATATTACTTTAAAGGATATACTTCTATTTAGAGAATAGGACATTATTTAAAACTACAAACAAGTCTTCTAAACTTATCAGTTAGGGTTCTGATAAAGAAACAGAAAAAAAAAAAAAAAATATATATATATATATATATATATATATATATGCCATTGAATTGCCCACTTAAATGGGTGAATTGTGCACTACATGAGCTGTATCTAAATTATATCTACCAAAATCTTCCTAGTTCTGCCCCTCCCCAATTGTGTCACCTTTAAGACTGACCTTACCTCTCTCAGCCTCAGCGTCTTCATCTTTTAAATGGTGATGATAACCGCAGTAACCTCATGAGTTGTTAGGAGGGTTTTTGTTTTTAATTTTTGGCCACGTTTTATTTTATTATTGGTTTTTCATTTATTTATTTTCATCCATCCTTGCCCTCTGGCCTGTGTGGGCCTCCCTCTCGGTGGCCTCTCCCGTAGCGGAGCACCGGCTCGGCGCTGGGCGCATGCGCTCCAGAGCGCTGGCTCTTAATTGGGCACACCGGTCCAGCCGCTCCGGGGCACGTGGGATCTTCCCGTGCCAGGGATCGAACCGGCGGCCCTGGCAGTGCAAGGCGGACTCTTTACCCAATGGACCACCAGGGAAGCCCTGTTGGGAGGTTTTGATGCGAGGGCACAGCGAGCCCTGGGTAAATACTAACAACTGCGCGTGTTTACTGAGAAGGGCTCCCAGAACCTGGCCTGGGGCTGGGCACTTCCGACCACGCTCTCTAACATCCACCTAATGCAGATGGTGCCGTGGAGGAGCCCGAGGCTGAGGACCCAACAGCCAGGCAGCACTGGAGCCCAGCTGTTCTGGAAGCCAGTGCCTGAGTTGTAACCACAAGGCAACCCGGGGTTTCTAGTCGTGTTACCCGTCCCCCCATGTGTTGGTCCTTTCACTCTCGGATGCACCAGGCCTGGTCAGCTCACACCCTGAAGCTAAGCTTCATCCACCTCTCTTCCTCCGTCCCTCCATCTCCTTTTCTCTGGCCTAGAATACTTTTCCAGACAAAGGCCCCCTGACAGCTGGTGACTGCCCTGCATCCCTCTGCCCCTCGCTTCTTTATCATTTACTTCTCATAAAATGCACCCTGCCTTTATATTACTTTAAAGGATATACTTCTATTTAGAGAATAGGACATTATTTAAAACTACAAACAAGTCTTCTAAACTTATCAGTTAGGGTTCTGATAAAGAAACAGAAAAAAAAAAAAAAAATATATATATATATATATATATGCCATTGAATTGCCCACTTAAATGGGTGAATTGTGCACTACATGAGCTGTATCTAAATTATATCTACCAAAATCTTCCTAGTTCTGCCCCTCCCCAATTGTGTCACCTTTAAGACTGACCTTACCTCTCTCAGCCTCAGCGTCTTCATCTTTTAAATGGTGATGATAACCGCAGTAACCTCATGAGTTGTTAGGAGGGTTTTTGTTTTTAATTTTTGGCCACGTTTTATTTTATTATTGGTTTTTCATTTATTTATTTTCATCCATCCTTGCCCTCTGGCCTGTGTGGGCCTCCCTCGCGGTGGCCTCTCCCGTAGCGGAGCACCGGCTCGGCGCTGGGCGCATGCGCTCCAGAGCGCTGGCTCTTAATTGGGCACACCGGTCCAGCCGCTCCGGGGCACGTGGGATCTTCCCGTGCCAGGGATCGAACCGGCGGCCCTGGCAGTGCAAGGCGGACTCTTTACCCAATGGACCACCAGGGAAGCCCTGTTGGGAGGTTTTGATGCGAGGGCACAGCGAGCCCTGGGTAAATACTAACAACTGCGCGTGTTTACTGAGAAGGGCTCCCAGAACCTGGCCTGGGGCTGGGCACTTCCGACCACGCTCTCTAACATCCACCTAATGCAGATGGTGCCGTGGAGGAGCCCGAGGCTGAGGACCCAACAGCCAGGCAGCACTGGAGCCCAGCTGTTCTGGAAGCCAGTGCCTGAGTTGTAACCACAAGGCAACCCGGGGTTTCTAGTCGTGTTACCCGTCCCCCCATGTGTTGGTCCTTTCACTCTCGGATGCACCAGGCCTGGTCAGCTCACACCCTGAAGCTAAGCTTCATCCACCTCTCTTCCTCCGTCCCTCCATCTCCTTTTCTCTGGCCTAGAATACTTTTCCAGACAAAGGCCCCCTGACAGCTGGTGACTGCCCTGCATCCCTGGGCGGGGATCAGGCCTTGGGGAGAAACACTCAGATTTGCCTCTGCCCGCTCCCAGCTTGGAAAGACCTCTGAGCCTTGGCCTCGTCACAGGAAACATGCAGAGTATGATTGCATTGACTCGCCAGAGATGTTGCAAGGATAGCTTACGCCCCTGCGAGGCCCCAGCGCCAGGGAGCCGGTTTCTCCTGAGACCCCCGGTGGCGGGGAGAGGGCAGGCCTGGGGCTGGCTCCCACCCAGAAAGCCTTAGAGCCAGATGTGTGGAGGCAGCGAGTACAGCTGCTAAAAATAGAAGTCACGTCTAGCAGGGACACGGGCTGCCCAGAAGGGCTGGCCCAGGCAGATGTGAGCGGAAGGGAGGGGCGCGGCTCTCGCCCACCAAGGTTCCCAGCGCGCAGTGTGTTTGCTTGTGGAGGGGGCTGATGCCCTTACCCAGCGTAAGGCCCCATCCCCAGCTGCAGCAGAGGGGTGAGGCCTGCTCCTTCACCGGGGCAGTGAGAGGAGTCCCCCGGGGACGTTCAGTAGACACGTAGTATGAGCTACACATTTCCTAATACCCACACTAAACAGAGAACAAGAGAAATTCATTTTAATACATTTTACTGAATCTAATACAATGAAATGTTGATCATTTCAACACATCATCGATATTAAAAATATTAAGAACATTAATGAAATTCTCTGTTCTGTATGAGGTCTTCTAAATACGGTGTGTATTTTAGACTCATGGCTTGTCTCAGTTTGGAGTAGTCCTATGTCAAGTGCCGTATTAGTTTCCAACTGCTGTTGCAGCACATTAACACTTAGTACTTTGAAAGAGCACGAACTTATTTTTACAGTTCGGGAGGTTAAAAAGCTTGGAAATGAGTCTCATGGGATTAAAATGAAGATGCTGTCAGGGCCGTTTCTTCTGGAGACTCCAGGAGAATCGGTCCCTTGACTTCTCCAGCCCGCCTTTTATCCATCCATCCACCCACCATCCATCCATTCACCCACCCACCCATCCTTCCTTCCCTCTATCCATCCACCCGCCCATCCTTCCTTCCCTCTATCCATCCACCCGCCCATCCTTCCTTCCCTCTATCCATCCACCCGCCCATCCATCTATCCACCCATCCATTTATCCATCCAGCCACCCATCCATCCATCCTGTCCTCCATTTTCAAAGTGCATATTCCAAACTCTGCTTCTCATCACATCCTCTCTCTCTGTTTTGGTAGTCCCTTTGTCTTCTCTGATCCTGACCCTCTCGACTTCCTCTTATGAGGACCCTTGGAGTGATACTGAGCTCACTCAAAACTCCAGGATACCCTGACCCCCCGTCTCAAGACCCTTAATCACACCTGCCAAATCCCTTTTGCCAAGGAAAGTAGCATACACCCCGATCTGAAGATTAGGATTTGGGCATCTTTGGAGGGCCTTGTTCGGTCGGCTTCACGCCCTTTACAGCCATGCATGTCAGTGGCTGCCGTACTGGACCTGCAGCTACAGGGAAGTCAGGGGAAAGTCTAGTTAGATCTTCTAGCCGCACATTCCAGTTTAGCCACTAACTCCTGGTGGGACCTTGGCAAGTCTTCTCCCGTCCCCTCCTGACCAGGGGATGCTGCTCACGGGCTGTGAGGAAGAGGACCCTCTGTTGGTCTGACTCTCTGTCCTAAACCCCTACACGGTCAGTGTTGTATCTTTCCCCACCCAGCCGTCCACTGTGGATGGGAACAGGAGCTCAGAGACGGGAGGGGACTGGCCCACTGGCAGAGTCCAGAGTCCCAGGGCCAGCTGAACACCAGACACTCCCTGGTCTAGGGGGTTGGCAGTGTCCCCAGACCCAGACCGCGGCCCCAGGAGACGTCCACAGGGCAGGCCACCCCCAAGGGGGTACACCAGCTGCAGAGAAGCATTCCCCTCCCCCTTCCCAGTTCCAGACACCCACGTCCTATGTGAATTCCCCTGAATGCCAGCACTGGGATTTCTCCATTGATGAGGCTTGTGAGAGGGAGCAGGGATAGAAACCAGCTGTTCCCACAAGGAGTCTTTCCAATATTGATACTGACAAGTCGGTGCAGAGGAAATTTGGGTGTGCGTGTGGGGCAGAAGACTCAGGGGCTAAGTGGCTCTGTCTTTAGATTCCTGCTGCCTCATGGGAGTCCCTCTTCTCTGGGCTCCTTCTTCTCATCTGTGCAAAGCTTGCGGGGCTCCACTGCTGGAAGAATGGATGCAGCTGCCCAGAGGGCAGCAGGAGGAGGAGAGCCACAGAAGAGGAGGGACGCTGGCTTAGCTGACCTCCTCCCACCAGAGAGGAACCAGAGGCCACAACAGTCGAGTCATGGACCTGCTAGGTGACCACGACCTCCTGGCCTCACCAGGATCAGCCGGGATGGCCATGATGACACCAGACACCCTGGATTTTCTAAGGAGGGAAAATTTGCCTACCACCTTGTGCGCGGTAGGGCTTGAGGAAAAGACCCAAACAGGAAGGAATGTCATCAGACCAGATGACTGTAATGCCCTGGCCCCTCTGGAACGGTCCCTGACTCTGTACAGTGTGAATGTGCTTTGCTTAAATGAACACACGATCCCAGACGCCGAGGCAGTAAATCAGATCCAGCTCCTGGAGAAGGCTCACTGGCCCACGTCTGACTCCCCAACTCTGTCCTTCTCCTTCCCTGTGGCTTGAGTCACTCCCACCCAAGGGGTTCTGCCAGGCAGAGTGCTCCAGGCAGGGGCATCTCCCCCTGGAGGAGAAGGGATGGCGGCTGCTCCTGAAAGAACATCACATCCATTTGACCTTCTGCTCCCAAAGCACTGGAGAGGACGCCACTGTGGGGAAAACCTCTTGGCTGTGGAGGGAGAGGTCGGCCTGTTAGCTGTGTGACCTTGGGGAAGTTGCCTGGCCTCTCTGAGCTTGTCTAAGCCTGCCTTACTCCCAGGTCAGTTACCAAAATAAGGGTAAGATAAAGCAAGTGAAGTAGGAGCTCAGTAAACAGAGTTCTCATTACTGTGATGGCTGTTTAAAAATGAACCTGCAGTCTTTGCAGAATCAAAACCCATCTCATTTTTCTGTACTGTTCTCATAATATTATGCTGATTGCATCAAACAGGATTTGAAGTCCTATGTGAATTCCCTGAATGCCAGCACTGGGATTTCTCCATTGATGAGGCTTGTGAGAGGGAGCAGGGATAGAAACCAGCTGTTCCCACAAGGAGTCTTTCCAATATTGATACTGACAAGTCGGTGCAGAGGAAATTTGGGTGTGCGTGTGGGGCAGAAGACTCAGGGGCTAAGTGGCTCTGTCTTTAGATTCCTGCTGCCTCATGGGAGTCCCTCTTCTCTGGGCTCCTTCTTCTCATCTGTGCAAAGCTTGCGGGGCTCCACTGCTGGAAGAATGGATGCAGCTGCCCAGAGGGCAGCAGGAGGAGGAGAGCCACAGAAGAGGAGGGACGCTGGCTTAGCTGACCTCCTCCCACCAGAGAGGAACCAGAGGCCACAACAGTCGAGTCATGGACCTGCTAGGTGACCACGACCTCCTGGCCTCACCAGGATCAGCCGGGATGGCCATGATGACACCAGACACCCTGGATTTTCTAAGGAGGGAAAATTTGCCTACCACCTTGTGCGCGGTAGGGCTTGAGGAAAAGACCCAAACAGGAAGGAATGTCATCAGACCAGATGACTGTAATGCCCTGGCCCCTCTGGAACGGTCCCTGACTCTGTACAGTGTGAATGTGCTTTGCTTAAATGAACACACGATCCCAGACGCCGAGGCAGTAAATCAGATCCAGCTCCTGGAGAAGGCTCACTGGCCCACGTCTGACTCCCCAACTCTGTCCTTCTCCTTCCCTGTGGCTTGAGTCACTCCCACCCAAGGGGTTCTGCCAGGCAGAGTGCTCCAGGCAGGGGCATCTCCCCCTGGAGGAGAAGGGATGGCGGCTGCTCCTGAAAGAACATCACATCCATTTGACCTTCTGCTCCCAAAGCACTGGAGAGGACGCCACTGTGGGGAAAACCTCTTGGCTGTGGAGGGAGAGGTCGGCCTGTTAGCTGTGTGACCTTGGGGAAGTTGCCTGGCCTCTCTGAGCTTGTCTAAGCCTGCCTTACTCCCAGGTCAGTTACCAAAATAAGGGTAAGATAAAGCAAGTGAAGTAGGAGCTCAGTAAACAGAGTTCTCATTACTGTGATGGCTGTTTAAAAATGAACCTGCAGTCTTTGCAGAATCAAAACCCATCTCATTTTTCTGTACTGTTCTCATAATATTATGCTGATTGCATCACAGGATTAAGGGCTTGAATCTGGCATTTGGGATGAAGTCCTGGCTTCCGGCCCTTGTGGTTTTTACCCCTCAGAGCCCAGGTTACTCTATAAAAGGGAGGTGATTATAATCCCACCTCCTCGTGGGTTTTTTATGCAAGTTTCATGAAATGACGCCTATGAGCACTCAGCTCAGTGGCTGCCCGTGAGCCCGGTACCCCTGACTGTCTGGAACTCTGTTTCTGCCACTGTTAAGACTCGGAGCCCACAGCCTACAAAGCTCGTGGTCCCCAGGACCGTGGCCCCTTCACAGCAGCACTGTGAGGCCAGGATTCTCACCTCCCCACTGAAGAGAGCGTGTGTCTCCTCCCGTCAGAGACGCGTGATGAAAGGAACGGGCAGCTGTCTCCAGGAGCGCCTGTCCCACAAAGCCCTGGTTAGCGCATCAAGCAGGGAGGCTGTTTCTCTGCCAGGACACCGGCTCTGAGACCGATGGCTCCGTCGCTGATTCTGCACACATCACGGACACAGGTCAGCCTCAGGACAGGCTGTCAGCAGTGAGGACGAGAAAAAAGAAGTCCTGGCATGGTAGCCTACTACGCGCGGCGAGATGCCATCGCACTACAAAGACTTGGAGCTCTGGCATCGTATTTCGGCCTCGTGAAACTCCTGTGAGTGGGGCGGGGCCGGCAGGACGCCTCCCTGTGTTCATCAGTGAAGACGCGGAGGCACGACGGCATGAGGGACGCCCTGTCTGCACCAGGAGCAGGGGTCGGGGTTTCCTGATCTCCTGAGCCCGCTGGGCTGGGCTGCCCCCCCACCTCTCACGTGAGGGTCATCCTCATACATGCAGGGTTGGCGGGGACAGGCAGGGCGGCCGACTCACTTCACAGATGAGGCCCCTGAGGGTGTGCAGCGTGAGGCCATTGCAGCCTCAGCAGGTGCAGGGAGAATCAGCTGCAGAGAAGGCTGGTGGGGAGCGGAGCGGGGTGCTACCCTGGAGCTCTGAGCAGCAACGCGAGGTCTCAGGGCTCTGGGAAGATGGGCAAGGGTCCCCGCTGGCACTGGCGGTGGAGCGACCTCCCAGGTGAGAAGACAAACGTGAGCCACAGCCAGGCCAGGCCGGCAGCAGTGCGCCCGCCTTTCTCTCGCCAGCCCCTCCTGTGCAGCGTCCCCTCTGAGGTCACAGAACGTGGTGAGGGAGGCAGGCGGGGCGGCTCCCCGTCACAGACAGAAGACCAAGGTGGAGAGGCGTGCTCCTGCCAGCACAGCAGCCTAGGTGCCGCCTGCAGCACGGGCAGCGCCACCCGCGCTCACAGGCCACCACCAACTCCACAACCATACCCTTCACGAAAACTGCAGAACAGATTGTACAGGGGCTGCGCAAGTAGCTCAGTGGTGAAGAGTTTGCCTGCCCATGCAGGAGACACGGGTTCAATCCCTGATCTGGGAAGATCCCACATGCTGGGGAGCAACGAAGCCCGTGAGCCACAACTATGGAGCCTGTGCTCTGGAGCCTTGGAGCTGCAACTATGGAGCCCATGTGCTGCAACGACTGAAGCCCGTGTGCCTTAGAGCCCGAGTTCCACAACAAGAGAAGTCACAAGAAACAAGAAAGCCTGCTCACCTCAACGAGAGAGTAGCCCCCCTTTCCCAACAACCAGGGAAGAGCCTGCAGCAGCAGTAAAAACCCAGAATAGCCAAAAATATATAAATAAAATAAAATAAAATAGAAAAATTTGAGAAAATTCTTCCTTTGGTTTTACACATATCAAAGGACAGCATCTGTGGACGGCTCAGAGCTCCTGCTCCATCAACTAGAGATGTGGTCACCTTGGTTCACGGAGTGACATGGGGCTCTGGAAATAGCTGAGGGCGGGGCCCCCAGGCAGGCCGCATGGAGGATTTGTGCCCTTGCCCTTCTCCACGCTTCTTCCGGCTGCTCCTGGGGCTTGGGGACCCGGTTTCGGAGGGGCACTCTGCAGGGGGAGGCGCCGGACGCGGGACCCACGTGCGGCTCTGCACGGAAGGGCAGCTGCCTGCCAGGCCCAGGGTGGCAGGAGCCGTGAGGGCCGCTCAGCCCACCTGGTGGTGCTGAAGGTGAGTCAGGACGCTGGAGGGCAGGGGCTCCTGAACGTTTCTAGAACCCCTGCAGCCCCCAGCCTCAGCTGGCCCAGGGGGCTAGAGTTAGAGACTTTCTGGGCTGGAAAGCACCTCAAAGGTCTTCAACTCTACTCCCTCCGCTGCCTCCACTTGATGCCCTCCCCGAAGCGTAGTCCTTTGGTTTTGCTTGTTCATCTTCAGTGCTGGGCAACTCGGTCCAGGCCGGGACAGACTGCATTATACTGGCAGCCCGTCCCTTCCGCCCCTGGTTCCACTTCCTGACCCTGAGCAGGAAGGGAGTGAGCGCGGCCTCCATGGTGACGTGCAGAGGCCCCCCGACCCCTGGACGCCTTGGCTGAGGTCTCACACCTCCAGCTCACCGGCCACACCCCAGCCTGGTTCCCACACCCTCCCCGTCTTGGCCGGAGGCCATCGCAACATCCAGGGCTGGTGTGGCTCTCCGGCCTCCAGGGCTGCGTGGTCAGGGCAGGGCCCCGGCACGGCCTCCTTCCAGGCCCTCTGCCTTTGGGGGTCCAGCCCGAGGTCCTGCCACAGGAAGCTGACAGCCGGTCCCAGTCAATCTGTCGGCCCGGCGCAGATCACGCCAGCCCCGCACACCACCGTGTCCCGGGGTCTTGGGGACCAGGGGCGGGCGTTCATCTTGCTGAACCCCCTTCTGAGCTGGCCTCCCGGGGGACCCAGGTGCGTCCGGCTCGGCCCCGACGGCGCTAACTGTTTGTCTCCACGATGCACTTGACGAACATGGTGTCGTCCTTCACGTAGGCGTGCTTGGGCGACTGCAGCCTGTTGAGGGGGAAGAAGAGAGGGCAGCCGCTGGCCACGTTGGTCTCGCTCTGGGGCCGCTGGAAGGATGCTGAGCTCAGGTCAGGCCGGAAGGCATCGATGGCGTGCTCACGGTTGTTCTGGTCGAGCAGCATGAAGGTGACCTGTGGGGCAGAGGGGACGGGAAGTCAGGGCCAGGGTCTGATGCGTGCAGTCCTCCGGACCCTGAGCTCACACTTCTGACCCGGTGCAGCCCCCAGCCTCGGGGCTGGCCCCAGGGTCCCCTGGGGGAGTTTTTGGGGGTGAGTCAGGACGCTGGAGGGCAGGGGCTCCTGAACGTTTCTAGAACCCCTGCAGCCCCCAGCCTCAGCTGGCCCAGGGGGCTAGAGTTAGAGACTTTCTGGGCTGGAAAGCACCTCAAAGGTCTTCAACTCTACTCCCTCCGCTGCCTCCACTTGATGCCCTCCCCGAAGCGTAGTCCTTTGGTTTTGCTTGTTCATCTTCAGTGCTGGGCAACTCGGTCCAGGCCGGGACAGACTGCATTATACTGGCAGCCCGTCCCTTCCGCCCCTGGTTCCACTTCCTGACCCTGAGCAGGAAGGGAGTGAGCGCGGCCTCCATGGTGACGTGCAGAGGCCCCCCGACCCCTGGACGCCTTGGCTGAGGTCTCACACCTCCAGCTCACCGGCCACACCCCAGCCTGGTTCCCACACCCTCCCCGTCTTGGCCGGAGGCCATCGCAACATCCAGGGCTGGTGTGGCTCTCCGGCCTCCAGGGCTGCGTGGTCAGGGCAGGGCCCCGGCACGGCCTCCTTCCAGGCCCTCTGCCTTTGGGGGTCCAGCCCGAGGTCCTGCCACAGGAAGCTGACAGCCGGTCCCAGTCAATCTGTCGGCCCGGCGCAGATCACGCCAGCCCCGCACACCACCGTGTCCCGGGGTCTTGGGGACCAGGGGCGGGCGTTCATCTTGCTGAACCCCCTTCTGAGCTGGCCTCCCGGGGGACCCAGGTGCGTCCGGCTCGGCCCCGACGGCGCTAACTGTTTGTCTCCACGATGCACTTGACGAACATGGTGTCGTCCTTCACGTAGGCGTGCTTGGGCGACTGCAGCCTGTTGAGGGGGAAGAAGAGAGGGCAGCCGCTGGCCACGTTGGTCTCGCTCTGGGGCCGCTGGAAGGATGCTGAGCTCAGGTCAGGCCGGAAGGCATCGATGGCGTGCTCACGGTTGTTCTGGTCGAGCAGCATGAAGGTGACCTGTGGGGCAGAGGGGACGGGAAGTCAGGGCCAGGGTCTGATGCGTGCAGTCCTCCGGACCCTGAGCTCACACTGCTGCTGTTTTGGTTTAGTCGCTTCGTTGCAGTCCGACTCTTGCGAGCCCATGGGCTGTAGCCAGCCAGGCTCCTCTGTCCACAGGATTTTCTGGGCAAGAATTCTGGACTGGGTAGCCATTCCCTTCTCCAGGGGATCTCCTCAATCCAGGGATCAAACCTGTGTCTCTTGCACTGCAGAGAGATTCCTTAACATCTGAGCCACCAGGGAAGCCCACACTCATAGCCATCAGGGGCCAAAAAAACAAGTAAGGGCCACATGTGGTGTCCAGGGAGAGCGTGGAGGTGGAAGCACCTGGCATGGTGAGCAGGCTCCAGGGAGGTCCAGTGATTAGGACGCAGATGTTCTATCCAGCAGGAAGGGGGAACTCTGACGCCCCCATCAGTGTGGCTGGCTGTTGGGGCTAAAGGTGGGACTGCGTTCTGATGAGGAGGCTGGAGCCTGTAAGCCAAGACGAGATGTCTTTCCTTTCAGCCGCAGCTGGACCCTCCCGGGCAAGGCAGAGGGGTGAGGGCAGCCAGGCCCCTGCTGACGTCACCAGACACCCGGAAACACAAACCGTGGTCTGCACGGGGGCCCTGCGTGTCCCCGAGAAGCCCGTGATCTTGAAATGACATATACCCTCCTCTCCAGCACACATCACTGAAATACCCGTCGCCCCCGCTGCAGCGGTTCTCAAGCTTGGCTGCACTTCAGAATTTCCTGGGAAGGTCTGAAAATTCCCAATGCACAGGCTTCACCATGTACGGCAGTGAGACTCAGTCACGGGCATTTTAAAAACTCCCCAGAACGTATGGAAACCGGGGACCTACTGACTCATACCCAGACCTCCGTGGCACCCCCGCCCCCACCCATCTGCGCCCTCTTATCTCTCTCCACACCAGCTGAGGTCTGGAGTCCACACCCGCCCTCCCGGCGCCTCCCGCCCCCTTCCTGCCGCTGTTCACCTGCGGGGAATGCCTGTCACACCCCCGCCTCTGGATGCCCTTTGAGACATTTGTAACAAACTGTATCTTTTAGAGCAATTTTAGGTGCACAGCAAAAGCGAATGGCGTGCTCACGGTTGTTCTGGTCGAGCAGCATGAAGGTGACCTGTGGGGCAGAGGGGACGGGAAGTCAGGGCCAGGGTCTGATGCGTGCAGTCCTCCGGACCCTGAGCTCACACTGCTGCTGTTTTGGTTTAGTCGCGTTGCAGTCCGACTCTTGCGAGCCCATGGGCTGTAGCCAGCCAGGCTCCTCTGTCCACAGGATTTTCTGGGCAAGAATTCTGGACTGGGTAGCCATTCCCTTCTCCAGGGGATCTCCTCAATCCAGGGATCAAACCTGTGTCTCTTGCACTGCAGAGAGATTCCTTAACATCTGAGCCACCAGGGAAGCCCACACTCATAGCCATCAGGGGCCAAAAAAACAAGTAAGGGCCACATGTGGTGTCCAGGGAGAGCGTGGAGGTGGAAGCACCTGGCATGGTGAGCAGGCTCCAGGGAGGTCCAGTGATTAGGACGCAGATGTTCTATCCAGCAGGAAGGGGGAACTCTGACGCCCCCATCAGTGTGGCTGGCTGTTGGGGCTAAAGGTGGGACTGCGTTCTGATGAGGAGGCTGGAGCCTGTAAGCCAAGACGAGATGTCTTTCCTTTCAGCCGCAGCTGGACCCTCCCGGGCAAGGCAGAGGGGTGAGGGCAGCCAGGCCCCTGCTGACGTCACCAGACACCCGGAAACACAAACCGTGGTCTGCACGGGGGCCCTGCGTGTCCCCGAGAAGCCCGTGATCTTGAAATGACATATACCCTCCTCTCCAGCACACATCACTGAAATACCCGTCGCCCCCGCTGCAGCGGTTCTCAAGCTTGGCTGCACTTCAGAATTTCCTGGGAAGGTCTGAAAATTCCCAATGCACAGGCTTCACCATGTACGGCAGTGAGACTCAGTCACGGGCATTTTAAAAACTCCCCAGAACGTATGGAAACCGGGGACCTACTGACTCATACCCAGACCTCCGTGGCACCCCCGCCCCCACCCATCTGCGCCCTCTTATCTCTCTCCACACCAGCTGAGGTCTGGAGTCCACACCCGCCCTCCCGGCGCCTCCCGCCCCCTTCCTGCCGCTGTTCACCTGCGGGGAATGCCTGTCACACCCCCGCCTCTGGATGCCCTTTGAGACATTTGTAACAAACTGTATCTTTTAGAGCAATTTTAGGTGCACAGCAAAAGCGAATGGAAACCACACAGACTTCCCAAGTATCGCCACACCGCCTCCTACACTATCAACGTCCCCTACCAGACGGGAGTATTTACAGTGATGAGCCTACACTGACATATCATATTCACCCAAAGTCCCTAGTTTACTTTAAGGACGCTTGGTGTTACAGGTTCTATAGGTTTGGACAAATGTATAAGGACACAAATCTATCACTAGAATACCATTCTGAGTATTTACACGGCCCTAAAAATCCTCTGCGTTCCACTCATTCACTGCTCCTCTCCTCCATGAAACCCTGGCAACCACGGATCTTTCCACTGTCTCCACAGTCTGTCTTTTCCAGAACGTCATATAATTGGAATCATGCAGTGTGTAGCTCTTCCAGACTGCCTTCTTCCACTCAGTTAACATGCACTTCAGTTCCTCTGTGTCTTTTCATGTCTTGGCAGCATATTTCTTTGGAGCGCAGAATAATACTCCATTGTCTTGATGGACCACAGTTGATCTATCCATTCGCCTACGGAAGGGACATCTCAGCCGCTTCCAAGTTTGGGCAGTTATGAACAAAGGGGCTAAATACCTGTCCACAGGGTTCTGTGTGGACATCAGTTTTCAGCTCATTTGGGTAAATGCCAAGGAGTGTGATTTCTGGATCACATGGTAAGAGTATGTTTGCTTTTGTATGAAACTGCCAAACCATCTGCCAAAGCGGCTGTACCATTTTAGATGCCCCCTTCCCCCCACCCCCCGCAGCAACGACTGAGGGTCCCTGCTGCTCCACATCCATGGGTGTTGCCAGTGTTGTGAATTTGGGCCATTCCAAAAGGTACACAGTGGTATCTGCCTCCTTCCCTTTTTCGTAGAAAGTTGCCAGTTCAGAATAGACCTGGAACACCTCCTCTAGGAAGTCTTCCTTATTCACCGCACCATGTGAACTCCGTCTTCAGCCATACACCCCTCCCCCCTACTCGGAATTGGGACTCGTTTCATAAGCCTTCCAAAGGTCTCGCCTCCCGCCCCCCCCTTCCTGCCGCTGTTCACCTGCAGCCTTCCCCCTGATGACATTTGTAACAAACTGTTTTTGGCTTTGGCACAGCAAAGCGAATGGAAACCACACAGACTTCCCAAGTATCGCCACACCGCCTCCTACACTATCAACGTCCCCTACCAGACGGGAGTATTTACAGTGATGAGCCTACACTGACATATCATATTCACCCAAAGTCCCTAGTTTACTTTAAGGACGCTTGGTGTTACAGGTTCTATAGGTTTGGACAAATGTATAAGGACACAAATCTATCACTAGAATACCATTCTGAGTATTTACACGGCCCTAAAAATCCTCTGCGTTCCACTCATTCACTGCTCCTCTCCTCCATGAAACCCTGGCAACCACGGATCTTTCCACTGTCTCCACAGTCTGTCTTTTCCAGAACGTCATATAATTGGAATCATGCAGTGTGTAGCTCTTCCAGACTGCCTTCTTCCACTCAGTTAACATGCACTTCAGTTCCTCTGTGTCTTTTCATGTCTTGGCAGCATATTTCTTTGGAGCGCAGAATAATACTCCATTGTCTTGATGGACCACAGTTGATCTATCCATTCGCCTACGGAAGGGACATCTCAGCCGCTTCCAAGTTTGGGCAGTTATGAACAAAGGGGCTAAATACCTGTCCACAGGGTTCTGTGTGGACATCAGTTTTCAGCTCATTTGGGTAAATGCCAAGGAGTGTGATTTCTGGATCACATGGTAAGAGTATGTTTGCTTTTGTATGAAACTGCCAAACCATCTGCCAAAGCGGCTGTACCATTTTAGATGCCCCCTTCCCCCCACCCCCCGCAGCAACGACTGAGGGTCCCTGCTGCTCCACATCCATGGGTGTTGCCAGTGTTGTGAATTTGGGCCATTCCAAAAGGTACACAGTGGTATCTGCCTCCTTCCCTTTTTCGTAGAAAGTTGCCAGTTCAGAATAGACCTGGAACACCTCCTCTAGGAAGTCTTCCTTATTCACCGCACCATGTGAACTCCGTCTTCACATGTCTTCCAAGGGTGCTGGCCAGGCATTTTAGCTCCCAGACTCAGGCAGGAAGCAGCCTTGGCTACTCGGTGAACTCTGGTGAACTCGTTTCATAAGCGGGGAAACTGGTAACACACAAGGCAAACGGCTCTCTGACCCTGCACAGGTGATTTCGTGCCTAAACCAGGACCAGCACCCAGACCTCCTCCACCCCAGCCCCGTCAGTCCCCAGGCCCGTACCTTATTCCTGAAAGGCCACGGCAGCAGAGCGTCGTACTCGCCGCGCATGATGACGATGAAGAGGGACAGGTGGGTCCTCTTCCCTGTCCCGTCCCCGTTCAGGTAGAGCCGCAGGCACAACTTGTACCCGTACTTGGCGGTGTAGAAAGCTGAAACGTGGACGCCAGAGTCAGTGCCCAGGCAGCTGGCAAGCGCCGGACTTTGCAGATGAGGAAACCGGGGCGGGCAGTTACGCCCAAATCTTGGCTCAGAACTAGGAAATCTGGGATTGGAGCTTCCCCTCCAGCACAGAGCGTCAAGGGGCTTCCCCCGTGGCTCAGTGGTAAAGAATCTGCCCGCAGTGCAGCAGACACAGCTTCCATCCCTGGGCTGGGAAGATCCCCCGGAGAAGGAAATGGCAGCCCCGCTCTAGTATTCTCGCCTGGGAAATCCCACAGACCGAAGAGCCTGGCAGGCGACCGCATTCCATGGGGTCACAAAAGAGACGGACAAAACTTAAGTGTCTAAACAACAACAAACAGTAGCATAGAGAGGGCTGGAGGTCATCTGGCCTGCTGGCTGTCAAAAGCCATCAGAATCCCAGGCTCCAGGCCCCCAGCCCTGGACTTCTGACTCAGAGAATTTGCATTTCTAACAGGGGACGGAGGCACTGCTGCCCCATCACACTTCTGACTGAACCAATCTGCATGTGGTAGTCAGGAGCCCAGCAAGGGGAAGTGGTGATGACGCACAGGGCCTGTGGGCTCTCGCCCTGGGCCGCTGAAAGAGCCCTGGGAGTGCGGGTTCCAGCGGCTGTCGGCCGGGCCGTCTGGGAGGGGCAGAGCGGGGCCGGGTGCGGAGGGCAGGCAGGAAGGAGAGGCGGCGGCACAGGCGGACCGGCGGTCTGACTCATCTGACACTGCCTGCTTTTTCCCTTTTTGTAAGGAGCCAGGACAGAAAGCCTACGGGTAGCAGGCAAGGCCGCTCCACGAAGGAGCTGCCCCTGTTCCTTCCCGAGGCAAGGGGCCCGCCTTGGAGACCCGCCTGCTCCGTGGGGTGGGGCAGACTCCCAGGCCCCCCTCTGAGACCCAGCGCTGCTGGCCCCCGGTGCGTCCAGGGAGCTGACGGGCAGGAACGGCGCGAGGCTGGAGCAGATGGGAGTGGGGGGTTAAAACTGCCATCAGCAGAAATCCTCCTGGGCCCCCTCCTCCCCGCCCGTTTACTCAGCTGTACAGGAGTGAGGCAAGGGGAAAAGCACCCCGTGAGCACAACTGGACACAGTGTTACACAAACAGGTCTCGGTTCATCAAGAGAAACATCCACCAAGTCACTGCCTACCTTATGCCAGACCCTGCGCCAGGCCCAGGGGCCCCAGAACATGAGTAAGAATGCCCCAGTTTACACGAACAATCCCACACAGATGCCTGTCGTTCTACCCAGCTCTCCCCTTGTCTAATTTCAGGTCACTGGTCTCAGAAGGCGGGGCCCCCAGATACTCGCCTGTGAAAGGCCCTCCTCACCTCCCTCACACCTGCACAGACACAGCCCACTCGCCTTCACAGCCCGTATCCACACAAAGCATCAGACCACTGTATTCCTAGGTGCAGAGTGTAACTGCCGTCCAGGGAGGGAGCAGGCCTCTCCACGCGGCTGGGTGGGGAGGAGCCTACCGCCTCCACCGGGCCTGGCAGGGCCGGGGGTCGGAATGGGCGCAGGTCTAACCGGACACAGCCTCGCTGCCACAGCGGACCGCGCACCCCCTGCTTATGCCCTGGGCCCCGTGGGGCCTGCCCCCCCAGCTGGTGTCGCTGCCCCCGGGAGGCGTCACCTGGGGAGAAGAGGCTGACGGTCCTGCCGCAGGCTGACTCGTGGCACCGCCGGGTGACGCTGGTGATCTTCCACAGGAAGGTGCCGTCGTAGGAGGCCTCCTCCATGAGGCGCAGGCCCTGCTCCAGCTTGGCCAGGGCCTGGTCCTTCTGGGCCAGGGTCTGCTGCAACTCCAGCACCTGGGGCGAGGAAGCCCGTTCAGCCAGGGACACCAGAACCCAGCCTGGGGCTGGGGGTGGCGGGATGTGAAGACAGTTACGGCTGTCCCCAGTTTCGCCTTCCTGACTTTACCTCCCTCCGTCGCAGGCATCTATCTACCTTGATACGCACTGGCCCTGCCTGCAATTCCTTTTCATCCCTTCTCCACCAGCTAACCCCTATTCATCCGTCAGGAATCCGGCTCCCGTCATCCTTCCTCTGGGAAGTCTTCAACCACTTCCTGGCCCAGCTGGTCCACCTCTTTCCTCTTTGTTCTTACAGAGCCCTTACAACCATCTGAGATCTATTTTTCTGCCTTTCCTACAGTCCTTCACCCCGTGAGCACAACTGGACACAGTGTTACACAAACAGGTCTCGGTTCATCAAGAGAAACATCCACCAAGTCACTGCCTACCTTATGCCAGACCCTGCGCCAGGCCCAGGGGCCCCAGAACATGAGTAAGAATGCCCCAGTTTACACGAACAATCCCACACAGATGCCTGTCGTTCTACCCAGCTCTCCCCTTGTCTAATTTCAGGTCACTGGTCTCAGAAGGCGGGGCCCCCAGATACTCGCCTGTGAAAGGCCCTCCTCACCTCCCTCACACCTGCACAGACACAGCCCACTCGCCTTCACAGCCCGTATCCACACAAAGCATCAGACCACTGTATTCCTAGGTGCAGAGTGTAACTGCCGTCCAGGGAGGGAGCAGGCCTCTCCACGCGGCTGGGTGGGGAGGAGCCTACCGCCTCCACCGGGCCTGGCAGGGCCGGGGGTCGGAATGGGCGCAGGTCTAACCGGACACAGCCTCGCTGCCACAGCGGACCGCGCACCCCCTGCTTATGCCCTGGGCCCCGTGGGGCCTGCCCCCCCAGCTGGTGTCGCTGCCCCCGGGAGGCGTCACCTGGGGAGAAGAGGCTGACGGTCCTGCCGCAGGCTGACTCGTGGCACCGCCGGGTGACGCTGGTGATCTTCCACAGGAAGGTGCCGTCGTAGGAGGCCTCCTCCATGAGGCGCAGGCCCTGCTCCAGCTTGGCCAGGGCCTGGTCCTTCTGGGCCAGGGTCTGCTGCAACTCCAGCACCTGGGGCGAGGAAGCCCGTTCAGCCAGGGACACCAGAACCCAGCCTGGGGCTGGGGGTGGCGGGATGTGAAGACAGTTACGGCTGTCCCCAGTTTCGCCTTCCTGACTTTACCTCCCTCCGTCGCAGGCATCTATCTACCTTGATACGCACTGGCCCTGCCTGCAATTCCTTTTCATCCCTTCTCCACCAGCTAACCCCTATTCATCCGTCAGGAATCCGGCTCCCGTCATCCTTCCTCTGGGAAGTCTTCAACCACTTCCCTGGCTCAGCTGGTCCCCCTCTTTCCTCTTTGTTCTTACAGAGCCCTTACAACCATCTGAGATCTATTTTTCTGCCTTTCCTACAGGATAGATGTCTCCCCTATCAAGCACTGAGCTCATGCTCATTTTATCTGTGGCCATGCCTTGCACAGTGCCTGGCGTGTAAGAGCTGACGCAGGAAAATATGCCCAGGAACTGAAAACATGGTCCCTGCCCTGGGGGCCACCACCTTTCAACTGGGGCAAGAGTTGCATAAATAAATCCTTTACTCTGTCACTCAAAGCCAGCGCCTGGCTCTTGGTAGGTTCTTCCACTGACATTTGAAAAGAAATACAAATTTATTCTCGAGTATGCTCAGGTTGGGAAGTTGGGAATGGAAGTGAGTGCCCTTAATGAAAATCAGAGCTGTAATTTTACAGATGGGAAAGTTGCAGTCCTGTGACTTGCTCAGATCAATGCAGCAAGTTGATGGTGGGCCTGGAAATAAAATATAGGCTGAGCTCAACATGAGAGAGTGATGCAATGTTGTTGCCTCCCCATACCAACCAAAAGCAACATAGCATTGTGACTGGTCATATTAAGTAAAGCATAAGTTCTGGAACAAAGGAGGGGACAGTCTGACTCAACCAAGATCAGTTAGACAAGTGGATTATATGGTGGCCTGGTATCACCATGCTGAAGTGAGGAATCCTTTGGAGACCAAACCAGAACATTCAAGGAAAGCGGCAAACAATGTGCTCTGACGAAGGGGTGAAGGCTCTGACGAAGGTGGTGTTTAGCCTCAAGCAGGAGATGCTCAGGCAGGATATTATTGATTGCTCAACTCTGAAGGACTCTCATGCGGGCTAGAAGTCAGGTGTTTTCTGGGCCCCAAGGGGCAGGGAAGACACAAGAGAGGCTGATTTTAGTTTAGTATGAGGGAGGACTTTCTAACAGTGAAAAATGTCCAGTGGAGTGAGAAGCTTGGAGCAGGAATACTCTACTGCAGAAGTTCAAGCAAACGGTATGAAGCGCTGGATGGGGGAGCTTGACCGTGACTCTAACTTCTGCCTCAGCCCTCTTCCTAGAAGCTTCCGGGGTGCAGGAGAGGGACTGTTGGTGGGGGAGTGGCTAGGCTACACTAGGAAGGAAAGCTGGTCCACTGCTCTGGAGACAAGCGGTGGGGGACCCTGAGCTGCTGCGAAGGCAACGTGCCTCCCACGCTCACCCTCTGCTCCAAGCGCAGGATGTGCTCACGGTCCAGCTGGCTCTGGTGAATGGAGGCGGCCAGGGCCAGGTGGGAGGCCTCCACCTCCTTGTTGAGGACGGCGACAATGTTCTCAAACACGCAGAGCTTCCTTCCAGCTCCGTCAGGAGCTTCTCCTTCACAAAGTGCTGTACGGCCAGCTCCTCCTGGCTCTCGGAGCAGGGGGCCCGGTAGCAGTCCACCTCCAGGTCGCCAGCCACCTCCACGGCCCCCTGCAGCTGCAGGTCTGACATATTCTGCTCCAGGGCCATGGGCCCGGACCCCAGGCCAGAGCCCAGCTGTGCCTTCCACTGCTTCATGAACCCCAACAGCAGGTGCAGGTGGGTGGCCTGGGAGCTGACTTCATGCTCCTGTACAAACTTAGGGCTTCCCTGCCAAGAGAGCGGGGCTAGTCAGTGAACACAGACGAGGAGGAAGGAGCACCGGGGAGCAGTGGAGAGTCCTGCCATCAGAGGTCGCCAAGGGAGGTCATACCCATTCACCCAGCACAGAGAAGCACACTGCAAGAGGGGTTCAGAGAAGGGCTCCAGCATGCATTTTGCTGCAGCATGCCAGCCTCCGGTGGCCTGGTATCACCATGCTGAAGTGAGGAATCCTTTGGAGACCAAACCAGAACATTCAAGGAAAGCGGCAAACAATGTGCTCTGACGAAGGGGTGAAGGCTCTGACGAAGGTGGTGTTTAGCCTCAAGCAGGAGATGCTCAGGCAGGATATTATTGATTGCTCAACTCTGAAGGACTCTCATGCGGGCTAGAAGTCAGGTGTTTTCTGGGCCCCAAGGGGCAGGGAAGACACAAGAGAGGCTGATTTTAGTTTAGTATGAGGGAGGACTTTCTAACAGTGAAAAATGTCCAGTGGAGTGAGAAGCTTGGAGCAGGAATACTCTACTGCAGAAGTTCAAGCAAACGGTATGAAGCGCTGGATGGGGGAGCTTGACCGTGACTCTAACTTCTGCCTCAGCCCTCTTCCTAGAAGCTTCCGGGGTGCAGGAGAGGGACTGTTGGTGGGGGAGTGGCTAGGCTACACTAGGAAGGAAAGCTGGTCCACTGCTCTGGAGACAAGCGGTGGGGGGACCCTGAGCTGCTGCGAAGGCAAACGTGCCTCCCACGCTCACCCTCTGCTCCAAGCGCAGGATGTGCTCACGGTCCAGCTGGCTCTGGTGAATGGAGGCGGCCAGGGCCAGGTGGGAGGCCTCCACCTCCTTGTTGAGGACGGCGACAATGTTCTCAAACACGCAGAGCTTCCCTTCCAGCTCCGTCAGGAGCTTCTCCTTCACAAAGTGCTGTACGGCCAGCTCCTCCTGGCTCTCGGAGCAGGGGGCCCGGTAGCAGTCCACCTCCAGGTCGCCAGCCACCTCCACGGCCCCCTGCAGCTGCAGGTCTGACATATTCTGCTCCAGGGCCATGGGCCCGGACCCCAGGCCAGAGCCCAGCTGTGCCTTCCACTGCTTCATGAACCCCAACAGCAGGTGCAGGTGGGTGGCCTGGGAGCTGACTTCATGCTCCTGTACAAACTTAGGGCTTCCCTGCCAAGAGAGCGGGGCTAGTCAGTGAACACAGACGAGGAGGAAGGAGCACCGGGGAGCAGTGGAGAGTCCTGCCATCAGAGGTCGCCAAGGGAGGTCATACCCATTCACCCAGCACAGAGAAGCACACTGCAAGAGGGGTTCAGAGAAGGGCTCCAGCATCAGACAGGTTTGTGGTGAGCTGCGAGCATGCCAGCCTCCAGAACAACAGGTCTACCCTGCCCTTGAGCACACAGATGATTCAGGACCATGGAGAGAGGCACTGGGGTTGGGGGAGGGGGGTCATTTTGGGGATGCTATTACAATGCTCAGGTGAGACGTTAAGAGAACTCCCCTAAGTGTGAAGATGATTTGCTACAAGCTGTGTTGCTTGGGAAAGCCATGTAAGATTCATCCAGAGTTCATCCAGAGGTACAGTTGGATGTTGGGGGAAACCCAGAGGGGCTGAGTGGGGAGATCTGAGGCTGCTGTGTACAGATCTCCTTTCTCACACCCAGAGGCTTACCTTGAAGGAGCAGCCAACACCTGCAAAGGGGCACCCAACTCCAGCCTCGGCCACCTCAGGGTGATCCTGGAAATAAGAACATAAGAACCGTGCTACGGGACCTTCTAGGGGTCCTGGTGGCCCTGGGACTGTCTGCAGAGCCAACGCCCACCAGGCAGGAGCTGGGCCGGGCCACGAGACTTTGCACACACTGTTCCTTCTCCCTGACTACTTCTCCCTTAGAGCTTCAGCCCTTCTGGGACCCTCCTTCAAAACAAGACCAGGGCTCCCACTGCGATCCTGGGAAGTGCTGCACCTTTCCTGCTGGCATAGGTCCCACCCAGCCCTGTAATCCTGGCTCGCTCTTTGGCTGCCTCCAGCCGGTGTGGGAGCTCTGTGTGGGTCCCACACAGCAGCTTGGCAATACTGGTGACCTATGTGTAGGTCTCAGGAATTTACAGAGCGGTTTTTGTAGTCATAGCTCTTCCGAGGGCCCCTAACAAAACCTGTAGATGGCAGGGTAGGGTTTTTTTTGTTCCCATGTGATTGATCAAGAAACTGAAGCTTACAGAGGGGAAGGACTGTTCCCACCCTGTATCTCTATCTCTTCTCAAAAGTAAACCCAGGAGAGATCGGGAGGACATTTTTTTTTTTTTTTTTCCCAAAACATACACCTGGAAAGGGCTTATATCCAGAATTTATAAAGAACTCTTGCAATTCAATGAGAAGACAAACAACCTAATACAAAATGGGTAAAATACTGAACAGATACGTCACAGAAAGAGATACATGCATAACAAGTCTATGAAACACGTTCAACAGCACGCATCACCAGAGAAATGCAAATCATTATGAAATGTTACTGTCTGCTCCCTAAATGGCTAAAACTTAAAAAGAATGATAATACCAAGTTTAGGTGAGGACGTGGAGGAACCAAAAGAAGAGTCATAGGTTGCGAGTGGGAATGTAAAATGGTACGACTGCTTTGGGACAATCCATGGAAGCCGCTCATAAAGTTAAATCATAAAGTGACTTACTTATACAGACCGTGCTTATCAAGCTAGCAGACAAGCCACACATTTCACTCCTGGGAATTTACCCAAGAGAAACTTAAAGTATGGCCACGTGCGTCTGCGCACGTCCAGGCAGCTTTACTCATCACAAGCCCACACTGGAGGCAATTCGAGTATTTGTCCACTGGTAGATGGTCAACAAAGTGTGGAGTGTCCATTACCCACAGAGGCAAAACGTGTGCCACGACACAGAGGAAGCTCGAAACAGTAAATCGGAGACATTTGCACCACCCCCCTGTTCCTTCTCCCTGACTACTTCTCCCTTAGAGCTTCAGCCCTTCTGGGACCCTCCTTCAAAACAAGACCAGGGCTCCCACTGCGATCCTGGGAAGTGCTGCACCTTTCCTGCTGGCATAGGTCCCACCCAGCCCTGTAATCCTGGCTCGCTCTTTGGCTGCCTCCAGCCGGTGTGGGAGCTCTGTGTGGGTCCCACACAGCAGCTTGGCAATACTGGTGACCTATGTGTAGGTCTCAGGAATTTACAGAGCGGTTTTTGTAGTCATAGCTCTTCCGAGGGCCCCTAACAAAACCTGTAGATGGCAGGGTAGGGTTTTTTTTGTTCCCATGTGATTGATCAAGAAACTGAAGCTTACAGAGGGGAAGGACTGTTCCCACCCTGTATCTCTATCTCTTCTCAAAAGTAAACCCAGGAGAGATCGGGAGGACATTTTTTTTTTTTTTTTTCCCAAAACATACACCTGGAAAGGGCTTATATCCAGAATTTATAAAGAACTCTTGCAATTCAATGAGAAGACAAACAACCTAATACAAAATGGGTAAAATACTGAACAGATACGTCACAGAAAGAGATACATGCATAACAAGTCTATGAAACACGTTCAACAGCACGCATCACCAGAGAAATGCAAATCATTATGAAATGTTACTGTCTGCTCCCTAAATGGCTAAAACTTAAAAAGAATGATAATACCAAGTTTAGGTGAGGACGTGGAGGAACCAAAAGAAGAGTCATAGGTTGCGAGTGGGAATGTAAAATGGTACGACTGCTTTGGGACAATCCATGGAAGCCGCTCATAAAGTTAAATCATAAAGTGACTTACTTATACAGACCGTGCTTATCAAGCTAGCAGACAAGCCACACATTTCACTCCTGGGAATTTACCCAAGAGAAACTTAAAGTATGGCCACGTGCGTCTGCGCACGTCCAGGCAGCTTTACTCATCACAAGCCCACACTGGAGGCAATTCGAGTATTTGTCCACTGGTAGATGGTCAACAAAGTGTGGAGTGTCCATACCCCAGCACGCTCACCACTCAGCAGTCAGAGGGTCTAAATTACTAACGTGTGCCACGACACAGAGGAAGCTCGAAACATTCTGTTAAATGAAGACTCGAACATGAAAAGCTCCATACTAGGACTTCATTCTTTTTCTTATTTTTTTTTCTTCTGATATTTAAAAAAACGATTGGGGGGCTGTACCCACTCAGCATGTGGGATCTTAGTTTCTGGACCAAGGATCAAACCTGCGCCCCTGCATTGGACGTGCAGAGTCTTAACCACTGGACTGTCAGGGAAGTCCCTGCAATTCCATTCTCATGAGATTCTACAAAAGGCAAAACCATAGACAGAAAGTAGATCAGTGGCTGCCTGGGGCTGCAGCTGGGGGAGACTGACGAGCCAGGGCACAAGGGAACTTTTTCTGGTGCAGAAACATTCACACTCTCAACTGCAGGCCACAAGACTGGAGATACTTCACCGGCGTTCCTCAGTTGGTACACTTAAAATGAGCGAATGTTATTACATCTAAGTTATATCTTGACTTTTTGAGAGCTTTCTTTGTTGTTGTTTTTTAAAAATTATTTATTTTTGCCTCTAAGTCACCATTTATTTTTCATCCATCTTTGTTCTTTGACCTTTGTGGGCCTCCCATCGCGGTGGCGTCTGTTGTCGCCGAGCACCGGCTCTGGGCGCATGCGCTCCAGAGCTCTGGCTCGTAATTGGACACACTGGTCCAGCCGCTCCTCGGCATGTGGGATCTTCCCAGGCCAGGGATCGAACTGGTGCCCCTTGTACTGCAAGGCGGACTCTTTACCTACAGGACCACCAGGGAAGCCCTGTTGTTGTTTTTTAAGAATAATCTCACAGGGTGATGTGAAGGGAGATCTGGAGGCGAGGAGGGCTGGACGGAAGTCTTCAGGGCTGAGCAAGTTGAAAGCCACGCTCGTCACCCTGCTCTAACCCTAAAGGAATCCATGCTGAGGATTCACTGGAAGGACGGATGCTGAAGCTGAAGCGCCAGTACTCTGGCCACCTCATGGGAAGAACCGACTCACTGGAAAAGACTAACGCTGGGAAAGACTGGGGGCCAGAGGAGAAGAGGGTAACAGGATGAGATGGCTGGATGGACATGAGCTTGAGCAAGCTCCAGGAGATGGTGAAGGACAGGGAAGCCTGGCGTGCTGCAGTTCATGGGGTCGCAAAGAGTCCGATATGATTTAGTGACTGAACAACAATAACAACAAAATAAGTGAGAGCTGTGGCCTTAAGGAGCACAGTTGGACTGGGACACGAGCACAGCCCAGAAAAGGGCCACCCCCCTGGACCCCACTGCCTCCGGCTTCAAGCACAAGTTGTTCCTAACGAGGAATAGAAAACAGATGTTTTACGGGAGGGAGGCGGCCCTGGCAGGGAGACCACACTGGCTTTGAAAAGTGCCCTGCGGTTCAGCGTCTCCCAGCAGGTAGCTTCCCCACACGTGGGAAGGATGGAGGGCCCGAGGCTAGTGGGGACCTGGCGATGCATGAGGGGTGACCCCTCGGGCCCTGACGCTCCCCACAAGCCCGTGATTCAGGTCCTCTGTGGTCTTCAGGGTATGTGCTCCAAGTGAGAGGCGGAGGGAGGTAAAAAGGTGGAAGTGAGAACAGCAGGGCTCCAGACTCGCCCACAGGTGGAGGGGCACGTGTTCCTTCGCAGCTGAGCCTCATGGTGTCAATGTTGGGCAGTGGAAGCTGGAAAGTGCTGTGTGCGTGGAGCCGGCATCCTTGTTACCACGTGCAATGGAGGGGGCCGGGCCCAGCCTCTCACGGCAGGCAGAGGAGGGGCAGGGGTGACTGCCCGAGAGGAAATAAATTTCTATTGTTCCCACCATCCAGTTCACAGGGGCAGGCAGAGGTACAGAACCTTCCTAAATGGACCTGTATTTATTCAGGACCAAAGCATTTTTGCAAGTTACTGCCTAGGGCCCCTGTAGGAATCCTTGGAGGCAGGCAGGGCGGGATTGGTGTCGCCTGAATAGAGATGGGAACCCTGGGGGAACAGCTTGCTCCAGGTTACATCAAGCTTGCACAGGTAAAGAGCAGACCGACTCTTCTGTACCCCATCACGAGCCCTTCCAGGGTCACTGCTTTTTCCATATCTGTCTGAGCACGGCCCTATCGGAGTGCCCAGGCCACCAGGAAGAAGTCGGGGCTCTGAGGTTCTGCCTTTCTTGTAGGAGATGAAGGTGAAGTTCAGGGATGGCTGGTGCAAGTCTGGGGCAAAGCTGCGGGGGAGGCCAGGCACCTGGGATTCTTCCTCCCACCAGGAGTCCTCACCTTGACCAACGGGCAGCTCATCTGAAGGCGAAAGGTCCAGGGCATGGAGAGGGAACTGGGCTGGGGATGCAGAGGAAGAACGAGGCATCCACCCTGGGCCGAGCCTGTGTCCGTCTGGTGCCACAAGCAGCCCCTGTGTGGGCGGCCTCGTTGCTTGCAAACCACTAAAAATAAAACTGGCAGCGGAATTTCCTCTGAGGAGGAAACAGAGAAAACACAATCCCAGCCCTGAGCGAACACTTGTCCTTCTGTCCCCGTCCGAGAAGTCTGGAGGGGTGTGGTGTTCCCGGCTGCCTGCTGACCCAGGCGCTTTGTGACGGGGTCAGCAGAGGGCTCCATCAGGGGGCCCCCGCTTGGGGACCTCGGGGCCTCTGAGGGCACCCGGACAGGAGAGCCGCCTCCATGAAGCCACTGCACAGAACAGAGGGCCTGCCACGTGCCAGGCACCACCCACGCTGCTGTACTGGGCACAGAGGCTGGCTGAGGTCTTGGAGGGCTGGACGGGCTGTTTATGCTTGGGTCTCAGCTAGTGCTAAGGGGTAGACACTCTACCAGGACAGGGTGGACCTGGTCCACCCGCCAGTTCCTCTGTACCTGAGCCAGTTTCCTTCCTGGCAACCTCCACTTGGCCCAACTGCCACCGCCTCCAGGAAGTCCTGCTGGACTCTCCTGGTTGAAAGTGGTCTTGCCCATTTCCATTTCCATAGCACTTGCTGGATCCCAGCCCTTCAGGCTGACTGTGCACGGAAGGGCTTCCCAGGCGGCGCTAGTGATAAAGAACCCACTTGCCAGTGAGACGGGGGTTCGATCCCTGAAGGCGGGCGTGACAACCCACTCCAGCAGTCTTGCCTGGAGAATCGCATGCACGGAGGAGCCTTGTGGGCTATAGTTCATGGGGTCACAAAGAGGCGGACTCGCCTCTTGGGGGTGATGCACCCTCTGGAGGCGGCAGAGATGCCAGAGGTCCAGGGGGAAGGAGGGGGAGCTGGGTCTGGCTGCTCTCTGCTACAGGACGGGCGCAGACACCTCTCTTCACTGAGCCTCCACCCATCACCCACTGGTGAAACAGGGGCATCCCCTCCACCCCTGCCACAGGACGTCACGGGATGGGTGAGGTTCCAGATGCAACTGTCAAGCTAAGAAGTGCAAGGGGTTTCATTCCCAGATACAGCATTTCACAGGGCACAGATAGGCAGGGAGGCTGAGGACAGACTCAAGAGGGGCGTGGTCAGCGTCCTTCCACCAGCTCAGGACCGCCTCAGGGGACACGAGGCTGACTGCCTTGCCTTGTGTGGCCCCAAAGGAGACGGACTTCAGCTCAGCACAGACAGAGACGAAGATGGTACAAGCGTTAGTTCCCCGCGGTGGAAGTGGCGGCTTCATGCCGTGATGAGCGGCCTCTCATTGAGAGGACACTGTCCCGCAGTTGGCAGGAATCCAGAACAGAACAGAAGCTAGACTAGACAAGCTTGACTGCCTATCGTTTTCTGATTCTAGACTAATTTAAGGCATTCTTGCAAGCCACGGGCAGCAGATGCCAGCTTGCTTTTGTCCTCCTAGAGTAGCCTCAGAGGGAAGAGAGTAAGAGAAACAATCCCATTCGCCGGGCCTCAGGCAGACAGGAGTGAAAGTGAAAGTCGCTCAGTCACGTCTGACTCTCTGCCACCCACGGACGAGTGTGAAATTCTCCAGGCAAGAATACGGGAGTCGGTAGCTGTTCTCTTCTCCAAGGGATCCTCCCAACCTGGAGGTGGAACCCAGGTCTCCTGCACAGCAGGTGGATTCTTTACCGTCTGAGCCACCAGGGAAGCCCGCAGACAGAACTGACTACTCTTTCCCAGTCACTGGGCCGTCCAGGAAGTCCTGCGGACTCTCCTGGTTGAAAGTGGTCTTGCCCATTTCCATTTCCATAGCACTTGCTGGATCCCAGCCCTTCAGGCTGACTGTGCACGGAAGGGCTTCCCAGGCGGCGCTAGTGATAAAGAACCCACTTGCCAGTGAGACGGGGGTTCGATCCCTGAAGGCGGGCGTGACAACCCACTCCAGCAGTCTTGCCTGGAGAATCGCATGCACGGAGGAGCCTTGTGGGCTATAGTTCATGGGGTCACAAAGAGGCGGACTCGCCTCTTGGGGGTGATGCACCCTCTGGAGGCGGCAGAGATGCCAGAGGTCCAGGGGGAAGGAGGGGGAGCTGGGTCTGGCTGCTCTCTGCTACAGGACGGGCGCAGACACCTCTCTTCACTGAGCCTCCACCCATCACCCACTGGTGAAACAGGGGCATCCCCTCCACCCCTGCCACAGGACGTCACGGGATGGGTGAGGTTCCAGATGCAACTGTCAAGCTAAGAAGTGCAAGGGGTTTCATTCCCAGATACAGCATTTCACAGGGCACAGATAGGCAGGGAGGCTGAGGACAGACTCAAGAGGGGCGTGGTCAGCGTCCTTCCACCAGCTCAGGACCGCCTCAGGGGACACGAGGCTGACTGCCTTGCCTTGTGTGGCCCCAAAGGAGACGGACTTCAGCTCAGCACAGACAGAGACGAAGATGGTACAAGCGTTAGTTCCCCGCGGTGGAAGTGGCGGCTTCATGCCGTGATGAGCGGCCTCTCATTGAGAGGACACTGTCCCGCAGTTGGCAGGAATCCAGAACAGAACAGAAGCTAGACTAGACAAGCTTGACTGCCTATCGTTTTCTGATTCTAGACTAATTTAAGGCATTCTTGCAAGCCACGGGCAGCAGATGCCAGCTTGCTTTTGTCCTCCTAGAGTAGCCTCAGAGGGAAGAGAGTAAGAGAAACAATCCCATTCGCCGGGCCTCAGGCAGACAGGAGTGAAAGTGAAAGTCGCTCAGTCACGTCTGACTCTCTGCCACCCACGGACGAGTGTGAAATTCTCCAGGCAAGAATACGGGAGTCGGTAGCTGTTCTCTTCTCCAAGGGATCCTCCCAACCTGGAGGTGGAACCCAGGTCTCCTGCACAGCAGGTGGATTCTTTACCGTCTGAGCCACCAGGGAAGCCCGCAGACAGAACTGACTACTCTTTCCCAGTCACTGGGCCGTCCTGACTTCACGGGCACTTCTGTAAGAAGGCTGTTCCCGGCAAGAACCAAGGCTCTAACTGGGTCAACAACAATCCTTTCTTATCTGCGTCTGACATGAGCTCATCCGTCCAGGGCTCTGAGCACGTCTCAGAGAGACATTAATCTCATGAAGTCAGGGGAGGATGACACCTGGTAAGCAGATGGCATGGGGGCGTGCCACAAGGAAGAGCACCTCGGGGCTTCGCTCAGCTGGTCTCTGGCCCGGCCTCTCCACCCACCTGCACTTTCCAGCTTTCCTCAGATGCACAGACTTCAGAATCGTCATGTGTACAAAGTGCTGATCTATGATCAGCTGCTTTGTCTTGGTTCAAAGTCCCCCTAAAGTTCCCATCAGGTCAGGAGCTGGAGGAGTCCCTGTTCTTTCCACACGTGGCTTCGCGCCGGAGTCAGACCACTGGCTCGCCCCGCCCACCCGCCCGGCCAGCTTTCGCCCGGGGTGCAGCCCCTTCCACTTGGTAGCCTGTTTAGAGCCTGTAATTCCATGCTTAGAGTCGCCTTGCTTGGCTTAAGGCATCAAGTTTCAAACTGCACTCTGCGGGGGCCCTAGAATCCGCAGAGTGTGCAGGGCTGGGACAGCAGGGAGAAGGGGGTTAACCAAGAGGCCAGAGGTCCAGACTCCCTGGCTACTGTCATCTGATTTCACATCAACAAAGATGAAAACATTATTTGGACAACTGAATTGGGAGATATCATCTCTTCTTTCTATTGCCTAAGATTTATACAATGACTCTGTATTCATTTTGTTCAGTGGCAAGAACGTAACAAACCAGAAACAATTGTCCCGATTCAGGAAGCCCGTCCTTTCCTTTGGAGGGTGGAGCACAGAAGCCCACAGAGCACAAAGAGGCCCTGAGAGGGAGGTTTGAGAGGTTATTCCATTGGTGTTAATCCTATTAGCTCTTAACACAGTGTAGAGTATACATTCCTGGAAAATGCATTAGATTCTTACTACTAGTCCCTTGAGGGTCTGCGGGTGAGGGGACTGCCCACAAGACAACAGGAAAGCCCGCAAACCAGCTCTGGGGGGAGAGGAAGTTCCCCTAGCTCTCGGCAGGAGAGGGGCCAGAGCAGAGAAGGGGGAGGAAGCCTGGAGACCCACCAGCCTTCAGTCCCACAGCGGGAAGGCGAGAGCCCTGCCAGCCAGCGCCTGGTAACAGGGCATCGTCGGTGCTGAAAAGGCCTGGTACAGACACCCACTGTCTTCATTTACAGGCGTTATCTCAGACCTGCACTCAGTCACAGAGCCACCTCGACACCAAGCTCCGGACCTCCCCCAGCGTCACGGTTCAGGCAGTTTGCACTTTGGTTGAAAGCAACTGGGCTCCTCGCAGTGGGGATGGCTCAGGCAGCCAAGCAGGCGAGACCCTGGTCACTAGGGAGCGTCACAGTGAGAATCCCCAGGGGTATTGGGGCCCCATGCATACGTGAAGGGGGTTAGATTTAGAGCCAGGGTTCCTCGGACCAATATCAGTTGGTCTCCTAAAAATTAGGAGACTAACATAAAGATCGCCATTTTAAAATCTTCCCCCCCCAAAAGGCCTTACCCCCAATTCTATCATCTATCACAACGACTTCCTTTATACAAAGGCATGTACAGAAGGAGCAGCATCTCAGAGTAAAGGAGGATTCTACAAATGGAAAGAATTCAGTTTTATAAGAAAAAGTCATGACAATTTCCAATTTCCTTTTTTTTTTTTTTTTATCGTTTTTGTCATGAACTGGTGGGAATGCATCAGCGCTGGTCAGCAAACGGGCACCTCATGGCTGGAGGGATGACCTACAGGGGTCTTTTCGGCTCAGAAGGGCCGGGGGTCTTTACAACCGGTCACTCTGCTGTCCAAAGCAGCCACGCACAAGCCGTGCATGAATGAGCGGCGGCTGTGAACCCATACCAGTTTAGTCAGGGACCTGGGCGTTTGAATTCCATTTCATTTTCATGTGTCGTGAAATCTCATTCTCCTGATGATTTTTAAAGGCGTTTTAAGTGTAAAACCATCCTCAGCTCAGGAGCTGTCCAAATAGCTAGGGTGGGCCCGCAGGCTGTGGTGTGTGGACCCCCACGCAGACGGCTGTTTTCACCACGAATGCGTCAGGAGGCAGCCACGAGACTTCGGACAAGTGGCCTCCCCACCGTGAACATCGGTCTCCTTGCCGCTGGCAAACCGAATCCAGTCTAGACTCAGGACAAGGAGGGAGCTGCTTGCCAGGCAGGCAGATGCTTACCTGGCCTCCTCCCTGGTCAGTGGAGACAACGGACAGTCATTCCTGGCAGCAACGACTTACCTTCTCCTGAGACACAAGGCTTCCTGGGCTTTCAGACGGGGTGTCATCCCCTTTGCATTTGGGACAGATCAGATCCTCATCATTCCTGGGGACACACGAACAAAGGCCACTGAGCAAAGCATTCATGACTCCACGGCACCAACCACTGTCCCCCAGAGCTCCTTACCCCGCGCGGCAGCTGATATCAACGAGCAGACAGCTCCACAAGCCCAGACCCAACCGTTCCCAAACCTCGACAGCACCGGGCACCCGTGTTTTCCCATACTTTGCAGCAAGCTTCTCTGGCAGCCAAACCTGATCTGAAGTGACTAGGCTGTTAAAGCTCTTCTGATCCCCACTTTGTATGACTATGTATGTTTGCAGAAATATCACTGCTTGATCATAACATATGCCCCCAGTCCCTGGTGGAAGAATTACATAGGAATGCACTGACTTGCGTTTCTAAAATCTGAAAAACTTCTTCATTCCACAATACATCGGACTCCAGGGGTTCAGTTAAGGGAGCGTGGATGTGCACATATACTCTCTCAGTTTTGTCATGAACTGGTGGAATGCATCAGCTGGTCAGCAAACGGGCACCTCATGGCTGGAGGGATGACCTACAGGGGTCTTTTCGGCTCAGAAGGGCCGGGGGTCTTTACAACCGGTCACTCTGCTGTCCAAAGCAGCCACGCACAAGCCGTGCATGAATGAGCGGCGGCTGTGAACCCATACCAGTTTAGTCAGGGACCTGGGCGTTTGAATTCCATTTCATTTTCATGTGTCGTGAAATCTCATTCTCCTGATGATTTTTAAAGGCGTTTTAAGTGTAAAACCATCCTCAGCTCAGGAGCTGTCCAAATAGCTAGGGTGGGCCCGCAGGCTGTGGTGTGTGGACCCCCACGCAGACGGCTGTTTTCACCACGAATGCGTCAGGAGGCAGCCACGAGACTTCGGACAAGTGGCCTCCCCACCGTGAACATCGGTCTCCTTGCCGCTGGCAAACCGAATCCAGTCTAGACTCAGGACAAGGAGGGAGCTGCTTGCCAGGCAGGCAGATGCTTACCTGGCCTCCTCCCTGGTCAGTGGAGACAACGGACAGTCATTCCTGGCAGCAACGACTTACCTTCTCCTGAGACACAAGGCTTCCTGGGCTTTCAGACGGGGTGTCATCCCCTTTGCATTTGGGACAGATCAGATCCTCATCATTCCTGGGGACACACGAACAAAGGCCACTGAGCAAAGCATTCATGACTCCACGGCACCAACCACTGTCCCCCAGAGCTCCTTACCCCGCGCGGCAGCTGATATCAACGAGCAGACAGCTCCACAAGCCCAGACCCAACCGTTCCCAAACCTCGACAGCACCGGGCACCCGTGTTTTCCCATACTTTGCAGCAAGCTTCTCTGGCAGCCAAACCTGATCTGAAGTGACTAGGCTGTTAAAGCTCTTCTGATCCCCACTTTGTATGACTATGTATGTTTGCAGAAATATCACTGCTTGATCATAACATATGCCCCCAGTCCCTGGTGGAAGAATTACATAGGAATGCACTGACTTGCGTTTCTAAAATCTGAAAAACTTCTTCATTCCACAATACATCGGACTCCAGGGGTTCAGTTAAGGGAGCGTGGATGTGCACTATATTAGCTCTTCTCAGGTTCCTCTAGTTTATTTTGATCTCTTATTTTTAGTAATGACAGATGACTACAGCCTCTCAGGATAAGTAAGGGGCTTTGGAGAATACGCAGTCTGAGGTTCCTAACCAGGATTGGGTGCCACTTTCTGAGTGAGGTGACACATGGGCCAACGCGCTTGGGCAAAGTGATCTGATCCCCAGTGAGAGCCCCTGGCCAGGCCCAGCTTCCAGGGAGGAGAACGAGGCCTCAGGGGATATATGGATCGACCACGGAAGCAAGATGCAGGGGTAGAGCTGGGCAGGCCGGGAACCCTTCCCCACCCCTGCCCGCGTGTGGAAGATGAGGGAAGGATGCCAAGGGATCCACTGCAAAAGCCCGAGATGACCCCAGGATGGTAAAACCAGCCCAGCTCTGCTCCCTGCCCCGCCCCCACCGGCCTTTCCTCCACCACCACCTCCCTTCTCTTTCTCTTAAGCCTCCTCCTTCGTCAAAGCGTTTGAACTTCTCAAGCTTGCCTCAGAAGTTTCCCACCTCCCTACACTGTAAAGCCCCAAACAAAGGTCATGCTGGGGGCGCATCACAGTGTAAGAACACATCTGCCAGGAAATTGCCCTCATCGCTCCATTAGGTCTCACTGTTCTCGTCTGTAAAACGGGACAACAGCACCCACCTTTCCAAGGCTCTTCTGAAGACACAAGGAAAGAGGGTTGGGTATACAGCTGGCACATAATAGTTGTATAATAAGGTGAGATACCAATGATAATATTGATGCCATACCACTTTGAGTTATACTTTAAATAGACACATTTTAATATTTAATGCATATTATATATGTGTATGTTATCCATACACATGTATTATAGATAAAGATGTGTGTGTTAGTTGCTCAGCTGCATATGACTCTTGGCGACCCCATGGACCGTAGCCCACCAGGTTCCTCTGTTCATGGAATTCTCCAGGCAAGAACACTGGAGTGGGTTGCCATTTCCCTTTTCCAGGGGATCTTCCCGACCCAGGGACGGAACCCACGTCTCCTGCACTGCAGGCAGATTCTTTACCACTGAGCCACCAGGGACATAGAAGGATATTTGTATACAATATGAGATACAAAGATATTTATATACAAATATATGGATATTTTATAATCATGTATACATATATAAATACATAACACATGACTATACTAGAATATACTAGATATTTCTGCCCCCTTTAAAAGGGTTCGCAGCCAACAGTCTGAGGTGATGGGTGACAGTGAGGAAGGAAACACATCTGTACAGCAGTGTGCCATTTACCCAGGAGGCTAAACTCCTTATTAGAAGAATTTTTTGGAATGTCACTGACTGAGTCTTGTAACAGTCCTGGGAGGCAGCAAATCACTTGACAGGTACTTGACTGACGAGGAGGCTGAAGCTTCAGGATGTCAGGCCATCTGCACAGTGAGCAGCCCAGCTGGGCCCCGAGGCCCTCCCCGCACCCTTGACAACTTTCTGCAGAGGAGCTGAGGTCTTTCTGGGGCCACTTCTCCCTCCACCCGGAGTCAGGCAGGCAGTGGTGGGGAAGCTGAGGCCAGAGAGGTACAGCCACCTGCCCGAAGCCATGGGTCCTCAATCCCCTGCCTCCCACCTGGGGTCCTTCCTTGGGACCTCCTTCCCAGCCACCCCTTCTCCTCTGACCCCTCACCTCATGTTCTCAGAGAGACAGACGGTGCAGCAGGGGCGCCTGGGCTCTGCTGGGTCCTGGCAGACGGCGGGAGGGCACCCGAAGGGGAACTCGTTCTCATCCGGGGCTGGGCGGGGGCTGCCAGCTGAGCCAGAGGCCATCCTGGGGTTCCAGGCTGGCTGGGGATGGGGCAGCCTTGTTCAAGCGCCTCTGGGCAGAGGACCAGCCCGTGGAGTCTGCGCTGGGGAAGAGGTGAGCTCTGACTGGGCCACCCTCTCTGAGAAGTAGCTATATGTGTATGTTATCCATACACATGTATTATAGATAAAGATGTGTGTGTTAGTTGCTCAGCTGCATATGACTCTTGGCGACCCCATGGACCGTAGCCCACCAGGTTCCTCTGTTCATGGAATTCTCCAGGCAAGAACACTGGAGTGGGTTGCCATTTCCCTTTTCCAGGGGATCTTCCCGACCCAGGGACGGAACCCACGTCTCCTGCACTGCAGGCAGATTCTTTACCACTGAGCCACCAGGGACATAGAAGGATATTTGTATACAATATGAGATACAAAGATATTTATATACAAATATATGGATATTTTATAATCATGTATACATATATAAATACATAACACATGACTATACTAGAATATACTAGATATTTCTGCCCCCTTTAAAAGGGTTCGCAGCCAACAGTCTGAGGTGATGGGTGACAGTGAGGAAGGAAACACATCTGTACAGCAGTGTGCCATTTACCCAGGAGGCTAAACTCCTTATTAGAAGAATTTTTTGGAATGTCACTGACTGAGTCTTGTAACAGTCCTGGGAGGCAGCAAATCACTTGACAGGTACTTGACTGACGAGGAGGCTGAAGCTTCAGGATGTCAGGCCATCTGCACAGTGAGCAGCCCAGCTGGGCCCCGAGGCCCTCCCCGCACCCTTGACAACTTTCTGCAGAGGAGCTGAGGTCTTTCTGGGGCCACTTCTCCCTCCACCCGGAGTCAGGCAGGCAGTGGTGGGGAAGCTGAGGCCAGAGAGGTACAGCCACCTGCCCGAAGCCATGGGTCCTCAATCCCCTGCCTCCCACCTGGGGTCCTTCCTTGGGACCTCCTTCCCAGCCACCCCTTCTCCTCTGACCCCTCACCTCATGTTCTCAGAGAGACAGACGGTGCAGCAGGGGCGCCTGGGCTCTGCTGGGTCCTGGCAGACGGCGGGAGGGCACCCGAAGGGGAACTCGTTCTCATCCGGGGCTGGGCGGGGGCTGCCAGCTGAGCCAGAGGCCATCCTGGGGTTCCAGGCTGGCTGGGGATGGGGCAGCCTTGTTCAAGCGCCTCTGGGCAGAGGACCAGCCCCGTGGAGTCTGCGCTGGGGGAAGAGGTGAGCTCTGACTGGGCCACCCTCTCTGAGAAGTAGCGTCTGATGACTTTATCCTCTCGCTGGCTTGTGTGGTTCAACGTCACCACTGAGTCACAGCAGGGATGAGACAGGAATTACCCTTTGTGGTGCGAAAAAAGTCCCTTGGATGGTGACTGCAGGCTCCAGGAGTGTCCAGTCATTCTTTCGAGTGAGAGGGAGGAAAAGAGCAAGTCAGAGAGAAAAAAAGAACCGTGTCACGGACTTTCAGAGACCGCAGTTAGAGTTTCCCCTGTTGAGGGACCTCAGGCTGCTACCGCTGGCTTCCTCCACCTCCTCCCCGGGGGACAGGGGCAGACAGCGCTCCAGTCGCTGACTTGTCTGTGCTCCCTGGGGCCTCCAAGCAGCCTGGGATTCTCAGTTGGGGGTGTTCACCATTCCAGTGGAAATCCCCCAGGCTCTGGAAGCATGTCCAAAAATGCAAGCTCCCTGCATGTGAGCTCTGCCCAAGTACCTTAGGTGAAAGTCACTTCCTCCCAGTGGGTCTCGGTTACCCCATCTGTCAAAACATAAAAAAGGAATTGCAACAGAGCGTCTCCAAGCCTTCTCTGGGCTCTAAAATTCCCCATGGCCGAGGTAATCAGGGCCAGCAGGAAGGCCCCCGACAGCCCAGCCCTGCCCTGGGCATTCTTCAAGGGTATGGTGATGACACCGGCCCTCCCAGCCCTTTGAAGTCCGAGGCCTCAGGACCATGGACTGCGCAGGGCCCTACCCCCACGGCCCCACTCAGGAAGTCATAGGTGCCCACAGACTCAGGTCAGGCACCACCACTTCCTGGCACTGAGAAGAACAAAGGTCTAAATAAATATCGGGTCATGGAGACTTGGTCTCAGCAGCCAAGTGGGACGCACAGCCACAGTTGAGTGGGAAGCCTGGCTCTTGGCAGATCTCCTGTGCCCCGGGCAACATTTTCCTTCCTGTTTCTTAGAGCTTGCTGTTGGGAATTTTGCAGCCATGTAAAGGCGCAGAGAAGCAAGCTGTCTGATCCGAAGTCACAGAGCTCCAGGGGGAGAGCAGGATCAGCACCAGGTCCGGAATGCTCCAAGCTCTGTGTTCTTTCTCCCGTTCAAGAGAGGTGAAACCAAGGCAGCCGGGTGGAGTCTACAGAGCCCAGGATGGAGGTCAGAGCTTCCAGCCTCTGTTTTCTCATCTATCAAATGGAAAAGATGATCCTGCCACATCTTTCTAGTCCTCTGGGCTGCTATTTGGGGTTATGCCAATCTTCACAATAGTTTCAAATCATGGGCTTTGAGGTCTGACAGATCTGAGAGGGGGTCCTCTGGGTTCTGAGACTAGGTCGGTAAATTCTCTGCACCTCAGTTTCTGCATCTGCAAAATGGGGATACTATTAACACCTGCTTCACCTGACTGTGGGCGAAAGCATGGCAGGGCACGGCCCAAGCGAAAGTGCTTGGGAAGGCTTTGATGCGGATGACGGCACAGCCCTGTCAACTCCTCAAGATCAGGAGAAAGGATTAAAATGGTACATTTTGCTTATATAGGGTTTTTGCATTCACCAACTTCAGTTGAGCCTCACAAGTGGCCAAGGCAGGTCAGCTGTTGTCCCTTGAGTCTAGTAAATTCAACTACCCACCTTCCCTGGACCCATGCTGCGTCTGCTGGGGGTTGCTGGCAGAGGCCATGGCACCCTACCTATCCTACCGCTGCAGAGGAAATCAGGACCTCCCGCCTCACTCACCTGGGCCAGCCCTGGCCCGGCCCCTCAGCAAATGACCTCGATGGCTTCTTCAGAGAAAGACCACTCCAAAAGCCGCTCACTTACCCACAAGCCCCAAACCTGCCAACTTCCTTGCATCCCCAGCTGTCTCTTCCTTCCCTTGGACTGGCACAGGCACTCCAGATTTATCTCTCCATTCAAGTTCCTGGGTCCCTTTCTGTCTTCTCTGCCTCCCAGCTCCTTCCTATCAGCATCAAAACATGCGCAAGCGGCTCCAATGATGACACGTGAAAAGCAACAGGGGCTGTGCTAAGTGCTTTTACAGGCACATCGCATCTCGTCTTCACCTGAATCCTATGGGGCGCACGTTAGCATCTTCATCCCCGTTTTACTGAGGCTCCAAGACGTTCAGGGACTCGTCCAAGGACTCACAGACAGTGAGTGGGCACTTCGGAACCACATGCGGTACTTTAAAATGCTCTCCCCCATCATCCCACATTCCTCTCCAGCCTCTATACATTCTCACTTTAACAGAACTTTTAGAAAATACGGTCTACACGGGCACTCCGCTTCCTCACTCCAATCTCGGAACCATCTCTCCAAGGTTCTCAAAGTCGAGGCTGCCAACTGCCCGGGACTCGTCCTGGTTTCTATGGAACTAGCCCCGTAGCCTGCATACGACACACCTCCTGGCGCCTTGTTCCAATCCCTTGTTGTGGCTTCCTGCACCTCCCCCCACCTCGCCCCACACCCGCACATCTCTGGCTGCTCCTCCTCCTCTTCTTGACCCATTTCTCTTCCATTCCGAGGAGTCTCTGCGCTGCGCACCCGCATCTCTCCAGCCTTCGGGGCACACCTGGACCCGGCCCGACTTCCTCTGGGAGGCCCGCCTGGACTGCCCAAGGGATGGGTGGGCTTTGCGATCCCACTGTGCCCCCCCAACCGGGTCACAATCCCCCGCCGCCCGGCTCAGGGACGCCAGATGGCCTGCCCGTGTTCCCCTGTTCCTGCGCCCCGCCCCCAGGGCAGGTGGCTGCCCTCTCCGCCGCCCCATCTCCAGGTGCGTGCGCCGCGCTGGGAGCAGAGCAGCGCCCGCGACGATTCAAGGATGAGCGACCGCAAGCCAGCCCCGGGGCCTGCAGGAAGGGCAGGAGCCGCGAGTCGGGGGCAGGGCTCGGCGGCCGGGATTCCAGGTCCTGGAGGCGCGCGAGGAGGCCCGCACTTGGGGCACCTCCTCTCCAGAGAGCGGGGGCCGGGCGGGGAGGGCGGGGAGGGCGGGGAGCGCGGGGGCCCCCGCAGCCCCGGGGCAGGTGGGGGCGGGGCGCAGTGCAACCAACCTCGGCGTCGCCGCCGCCTCCCAGCGGCGCGGCCGGAGCTTCCGGCGCCGGGAGGACGTGGCCCGGGCGGCGGAAGCCGGGGAGGGCGGGCCCGGGCCCGGGCCCGGTTCCTGCCGCGCTAGCCGCCTCCGGGGGCGGGGCGAGCGCTCCCCGATGGGGAGACTGAGGCTGGGGGGCGGGACCGACGTGTCGCAGCCTGGTTTTCCGCTGAGGCTGACCTGCTTGCGTTCCACTTCTCCCCTCGCGAGTTCCTGGCACACGTGTGGGACTCAGTAAAGTGTTCGCAGAATAAACAAGTGCAGACCTGGGACTTGAACCCTCACCCGCTGTCCACTGCCTCCCTGCAGCCTCGCGTGGGGAGTGGGGGCGGGCAGTAGCAAAACCCCAGTCTTAGCCCTGTTGGATTCCTGCAAAGATTCTAGTGCATTCTGAGGCTCATCCGAGCTCAGGGGGTTGGAAGCAACCAGTAAAGAGATGTACAAAGCGGTTCGGAGCGCTTGGCACTTCCACAAGGCTGGATGTTTTCCGGAACTGATCCTCGTTTTGTCTAAACACACACACACACACACACAGCCACTTATTCCCTATGAATTTTGTGTCTTTCAATTAAAATAGTTATGATACTTAGTGTTGGGATATCATTTTTGCTTTAAAAATACGGCCTTTATTTTTTGCGCATTTGATAAAGGCTCTTCCATCAATAGGCATCCCTGGTGAGTCAGACAGTAAAGAATCCGCCTGCCATGTGGGAGACCCGGGTTCAGTCCCTGGGTTGGGAAGATTCCCTGGAGAAGGGCATGGCAACCCACTCCAGTATTCTCGCCTGGAGGACCCCATGGACAGAGGAGCGTGGCCGGCTGCAGTTCATGGGGTTGCAAAGAGGCAGACAGGACTGAGCGATTAGGCACCTCCATCAGTATTTGCAGCCCTATTAGTTGAGGAGAGATGAACCTGCCTAGGTTGTTGGTTTTGTTTTACCTACTCAGAGGTACCCGTTACATTCTCTATGGATTACGGTCTCAGTTTTTTGGGGTTTTTTTGTCTTGACACCATATTAGAGTTGGGAGCCGTGTGTTACTTCTTTGGTGGGTTTTTCACCTCAGGTGTATGTCAGCCTCTTGCTCACCTGGGGGCAGAACGTCCAGCTTCTGTTGAAGTTGAAGGCAGTCCTCCCTGAGAAAGGAGGACCTCCAGTCCATCCTGCAGAGAGAGAGCCTGAAGACAAACTGAGGGTCTTAAGGGCCTCCAAGACCAGCAGCCTATGGGACATTGATCAGAGGTGGCTTCTGTGGTCACTTTCAATTCTAAAAGGATTTAGAGCTTGGAGTCTCTGATGTAAAAACTGCTTGTTTCTCTGCCATCCATAAAGGATCGGGGACCTCTGAAAGCCATTCTCTGCTCCACCTCTGTCCTACCCACTCCTTCCCCTCCACCCTGAGCCGGTGTAAGGGAGCAGTGAACCTGACCTTACTCTCGAAGTGCCACATCCTGTTTTCACATTAATGAGCTCATTGGGTGGAAATTTACCAAGGGAAATAGTTTAATTGTGGAAAGTACCCAAAACTTATCTGCAGTCACTCGACTTATTTTGGGGGGCTCTTGAAATAGAGGGGGCACCACAGAGGACCTCAGAGCCATCAGGGAGTGACAAGGCTAAAGAAATTGAAAGCAGGACCCAGTGAGGCTGAACATGACTCAGAAAGGAAGAAAAACCCTTTGGAGGCCACTCATTTCTACCCAGTAGAAAAAAAAAGAAAATTCCAAAAATAAATTTAAGAAGAAAAGTAGTCCATGTGGTGAAGGCCTTTCTTGATCCCACCATATGGTGGTATAAACCTGGGGCCATGATTGAGGAACCAGAAAGCACATACGGGGAAGTGGGGAGTGCTTGAGCCTCCGCCACCCCTCTCACATCCCTGTCTCCTCTGCTTGTTCTAACAGGCACCCAAAGGCTTCCGTTTTTCAGATTTTCCCCTAGTCCTTTAGCTGGCAGACTCTTGATGTTGAAGTTGCCTGCTAGCCTTGTAATCTTTTGAGCTTGTGACTCCTGCAAAGAGCCAAGGATAAGTCGCTAGGAGGACTCTGGAAAACTAAAGTTTTGTGAGCCGTTCAGCATTGAAGACTGTAGAACGCGGGTAACAAGCCCCCTAAGTGTCTGGCCACCTCCTTGGGCTGCCCTGTTTCCCAGAGCAGAGACTTTTCATCCCTTCTAAGATGCAGAATAGGAAAATGGTGAACACTGACACAGGGCTGACAATTCAGTACTGGAGTGAAATTGTGTCTTCCTTCTCTCTGCCCCCAGCTGAACGCTGTAGAGATATTTTGGAGGATATATTTATATTTTAGAAAGAGCACTGGACTAGGAGTCAGGATATTTGGGCTCTTTTTTTTCTCCCCCCGCCACTAAAGCAGTTTGGGGGGGAGGGTAGATAGATAAATGAATGAAGAAGCAATAATTCAATAAATTGTAATCCATAGTTTTGTTTTTCTTTTTTAGTGGTAAATGACCAGAGTGGAATGCAATGAGTTATTTCAAAATTTGTATTAGCAGGCTTCCCTGGTGGTCCAGTGGGTAAGGACACCGCCTTGCAGTGCAGGGGCACTGGTTCGATCCCTGGCAGGGGAAGATTCCACGTGCCGCAGAGCGGCTGGACCGGTGTGTCCAATTGCGAGCCAGCACTCTGGAGCACATGCGCCCGGAGCCAGTGCTCTGCAATGAGAGGGGCCGCTGTGATGGGAGGCCCACACATGCCAAAGAATTAAGATGGATAAAAATAAATAAAGGACCAATAAAAGATGCCAAAATTAAAAAAAAATTTTTTTGTATTAGCTGTGGGACTGTGCCTTCAAATGCTTTTTCACCTAGAGCCCAAGGGTACGTGCTGAGTTGCTTCAGTTGTGTCCACCTCTCTGCAACCCCGTGGACTGAAGTCCACCAGGCTCCTCTGTCCATGGGATTCTCCAGGATACTGGAGAGGGTTGTCGTGCCCCCCTCCAGGGAACCTTCCCAACCCAGGGATCGAACATTGTGTCTCTTACATCCCCGCATGGGCAGACAGGTTCTTTACAACTGGCGCCACCTGAGGAGCCCAGAGCCCACGCCTACAAACCAGTTAGAAGCAGGGATTTTCTGCTGAGGCAGCCCTCTGGGAGCCTGTGCACTGGACTTCTCCTCATCCTAACCTCTAGGCTCTAGGAACACGGTTAAAAAATTGTGGATATAATAAGATGCTTACAGATCCCAGAGGAGGAAACTGGGGTTCTCTCCTGAGTTGACTTGCCTCTGCTGTCCCAGTCATTTAACCTTTGTTCCAACAACTGAAGCTTTCCAGGTATTATTTATAGTCCTGATGGGCATCTGAGGAGGAAAAGATTACGTTGGCCTGGGTCATTAGCCTTCCAGAGGGTGGGAGGGCAGGAACCTAAGCATTTGGAGGGAGGATTGGGGTTGGTAAAAATAACAGTGATGACTAAAAATAAATAAATAAAAATAAAATAAAATAATAATAATTAAAAAAAACAATAGTGACAATACTTTATTTAATATCAGTCACTGAGACACTGCTCTCTAAGCACATCACATGCCTTGCTCCATTTACTGACATCCTCAAGAAGAGAAATGTGAGAAAACTATTTTCTCTTTTCCAAAAGTTAGGTCCCAGATTACAGCAGTAAATGAGGCAGACTGGGCTCCTGGGCTCAGGACGGCTCTCTCCTAGAGGTGAATGCACCAAGTGCGTCCAGTTATCTAATGCCAGCCATTTGGACTGCTTCTCTGCGTACGTGTGTGGATTTAGTCATGTCCGACTCTTTTCGACCCCATGAATTGTAACCTGTCCGGCTCCCTTGTCTATGGAATTCTCCAGGCAAGAATATTGGAGTCTGTAGCTGTTTCCTTCTCCAGGGGATCTTCCCCGCCCAGGGATTGAACCCAGGTCTCCCGCACAGCAGGCGGATTCTTTACCAGCTGAGCTACCGAAAAAGTCTCAACGAAATAAAGAAATCTACCAGATGATCTTATAAAAACTGTAGCCTAAAACACGTAGCGTTTAGGATTGTGGGGGAAAATGCAGACATAGCAAGAAAAGTGACTGGTATTAGAAAGCGGTGTGAGTTAGCGTATTGGAATTACCACCTATAGGAGGAGTGGGTTAGTGGTCAAGGGTGGCTGATTGCTGTCTAATTATATCTATGTTTGTTGGGATGCCTGTCCCATATTTTTCATATTGGCATAAGAATTTCTATAAATTATTGTAACTTAAAGTAAATATTCCAAATTAAGTCTCACTTCTAAGTCCCACAGCTCCTGTCTCGGCAGCTATACCTTTAGAGGCCGGCAGTGGGATCCCTGAGACTAGGTGAAGGGAGAAGCGGGGTGTGTAATATATGAGTCTCGTTGCCTCTAACCATCTGTGTAGGGTTTTCCTTTCTTTGATGGCAGTAGAAAAGACCTCACTTCCATAACATACTACTCTCGATACTTTCTTTAAAGCTACTTTTCATTAAAAGATTCTCTCATGAGGTATTTACCCTGGGAACCGGGAGGCTAAGGCGCTCAGGTCCTGGCTCTTCAGTGAATTTAGTTGTGTGACTGTGGGCAAGGCACTTAACCTCTCTGTGCTTCAGCCTCCCAATCCTGTAAAATGGGAGTAATACCTGCCTCACAGGGTTGTTGTGGGATTAATTAGATACCGTGTCTGTAAAGCATCTAAGGTTCTTGGAGAAGGTGCTATGTAAATACAAAATAATATCTATTAAAGTTGGTTTATTTGTGCTAAAAAAAAAAAAAACCTGTAGCCTATAGGACAAAGTCTCTGTTTTGGTGTAATGATTTAAAATGTTCCAAGTTTCCTTCTATTAATCTCCATCTTGTTCTTACTATACTTATGATAAGAAATTAGATGAATTCAAGGTGTTAAAGTAAATGTGTATCTGATTTCTTTTCTTTTTCCCCTGACTTAGCCCAGAGAAGACCATCAATAAACATTTGCTCAATCAATGGCTAATACTGAAGACACCCTCCATAACCATTTTTACTTAAGGTAATAATTGTTAATAATGATCTCACCATCATCAAAAAATATTAAGTTGCTTTGACCTGGCCTTTTTTTAGGGCATTGTGACATTAGAAATAGCATTCTACTGAAAATTTGAAAAGAAAACCAGGGTTCTTTTTTGAAGGGATTTTCTCTGCCAGGTGATTTTCCCTATCTCAGTAGATTCCCAGATTTTAAGAAACAAAGCACGTCAGAAGTTCTTTGAATTGTAGGTTCCAGAGCTGTCCCTAGGGATTTTCCAAGTATTTATAGAACAGGCCGCTTTGAAAATTCCAGTGAGATTGCAGTTTGTGATGGGGTAGTGATGGCACTCACGGGGATGGCCATGTGGTCCAGGCAAAGGGCTTGGCAGATGGCCGCTTTGATAAAGACAAGCCCTTGAGGCCAGTAACGAGGAAGGCAGACAACTCTGGGTCCCTACTTGCAGCGGCACGTCAGCTGGGTGCACAGAGAATAGCAGGTGTGGCGAGACTTTAAAAAATACACACACACAGAGAAGGGGTGAGCACAGGGGGCTCAAGACCTCTTGGTCAAGCGCCCTGAGCATGCTCACACAGCCCGCTTTTATTGAGCGCTTAAGCTTTCAGGTGTTGGCAGGAAATGATATAGTCAGCACAGGCTGGGACTCAGTCACAGCCCTGGTCAATAATTATCCACATGACTCTAAGTTGTTGACGTGATCTCTTTGATGGAAAGGGCATACTGCCGCTGGGGGGCAACTAGACCGGCAAGAAGTGAAGGAGTCTGTTCTCTGTGCATGCAGCATTCTAACGTGCGCTGACCTGGCATTCCTCAGCCCACAGCAGCTCTCCCACCTGTTGCAGATCAGTATGACCCAGCTAATGAGCCCATGTGAATCGAATCAACTTGTTCTCATCTTAGTTCTTTCTGTTATGTTCCTCATAGTTGTTTTTTCTCATTCTGAGATGTTTTTCTCATGGCTTGGCCAAGGCTGCGAAAACCTCCACCGACTTGCTTCCCCACACCTACTAGTCAACCTGCTGCTTCTCTTTGCCGCCTCTGCCCACCCATGTGCCGTGTTCTAAAAGTTTGGTTTTGCTACATGTCACATTCCTTCATTCATGGATGCTGACAATGCTGATACTCTTGAAAGTGACTCCAAGGCCTTTTGCTGGGCTACAGAATGATTGCTCTTCTTTCAAACTTACCTTTGAGAGGCTGCGTTTCCTGGGCCGTTGACTGGAGCAGAAGAAGGATAACTCGATGTTCTCGCACCAGAGCAGTTGACATCTGAGGAAGGATGCAGCCTGGGGCTCCTTCGCTCATTCTGTCCTGACGACTCAGCCTGAGAAGGAAAAACAGAGTGAGAGCAGAATTCTTACTCGGGAATCAGGAGATCTGTCAGAATCAATCTGACATTGATTTCAGGACACTGGGGAGAGTCTGTCCCATGCTTGGGTCTCATTATTCCCATCTGCAAAGTGGGAGAGTAACAGAGGAATCCTTCAAGGCAAATTCTTAAGTCATTCAATCCCTGGTGCTGGAGAAGGGGTACAACTCTCCTACCTGTTTTCCCCACCTGGACTGGGAACCCCTGTAAAGGATGCTGGAACCTTCCACTAGATGCCTGGTCTTTTTGGACCTCACACATTCCTTTGTAAGAGAAAAACCTCTTCTGATGGATTTCTTTCAGGGCTCAAGCCAGACGAATTCCCAGCACAAGCCAAGAGGAGGGAGCATGTGGGGCAGGGAGTAAAGGGCCATGAACCAGGGCTGCAGCCCATGTTCCCTCAAAGGGTACCCAAGCTGGGGGCGGGGACTGTGAACACGTGGAGCTGATGCGTACTCCTCTCTTCTGAGCTTCTTTGTTGAATAAAGGGGAAACAGAATCTCAGGCTGGGGACAGAGCTTGCACAGTACATCAGAGTTGCAGGGGCATCTTCCTCTTGCTTTGATTTGCCCCCAGATGTCTCAGTAACACCCCACCCTTTCTTGTTCCTGCAATCACTTCTCCTTGGCTGTCTCTCCACAAGACTGGGTTTCCTGAGGGCCAGAGCAGGGTGTATTCATCTTTGTAGGCTCCTTGTACTCAGCCTATGTCTCGCACACTAATAAACCTCTATTCAGAGAGATGGATTTGCCATCTTAAGAGGATCCGGGAATATTAGGAAAATATCCATCTTGTCTTTCACATCTGTGGGTTGCCCATAGTTTCAGCTTCTACTAGGAGTCTATTTGCCCATTTTAAGAAGAACCATAGTATAGACATCTAGCAACATTTTCTGTGGAGATCATTGACCTAAAGGTTTTGGAGCTAGAAAGCAAGAATTTTTAAAATGCAAAATCAGATACACAAGAAAAGCTATCCTTGGTTGCTCTCTTCTGCAGCCAGTGTCCAGCTACACAGCCAGGGAGCCCTGAATAGGGCCCACCGCGCGCTCCAGCCCCTCTGATTGCTGAAACCAAAGCTGCCTGGAGAGGCCCTGCCACCCGCTCCCGCCCGATCCTGCCTCTGCGTTCACAGAGGACGTGTCTGCACACGAGCCCTCCCAAGCCACCTTGGACTCCCTCCAAGGACAGGCCTGGAGGCCGGCCAGGAGGGAGGGCACTCCTGGAAAGGACACATCTCGGGGAAGCAGAAACCGAGGCACACAGGCACACGCATGCAAATGCCTGCAGGATGGCTGGATCTTCCACGGTTTTGAGAGAAATTGGAAACTTGGATTTTTATGTGCAATGTCTTGAGTGTTAGAACACCCCAGAACCCAGACCCTAATCAAATGAGCATCCCCATCAGCTGTGTTGGAGGCCTATGATTTGTAGCCTCTGCTAGAGCCTGGCACGTTCCACACAAGGCCTGAGCAGGTGAACCAAGGCCCTGCACGGAGATCACTGGGTCGGCGCACGGCCTGTGTGCTGAGCCAGGGGCAGACCCTATGCTCACCTGATGGTCATCCAACACTGACCCACGCTTGCTGTCTCCTGGGACGTTCCCTTTCCCGTGAAGGAGCCTGAGGTCGGGGATCGCCAGGGCCACGTGGCTGGTGGCTGCCTGGCCACGAGAACCAGCCTGCACTGCGCGCTCACCTCTGGGATGCCTGCCCCCCAACTAGAATGCGGGCTCCTCGCCATCTCTCAGCAAATTCAGCTCTGTGAGTTCAGGCTGTGTTTTATTTGCTGATGCATCCCCATTGCCTAACAGAACATAGAATATGCTCAGTAAATGCCTGTGGGGTTGCCTCCAGGCCCACCAATGTATAGAGGCAAGCACATGCAAACTCACAGAGCCCGACTCCCAGAACTGCCCAGGAGAACCCCACCACTCACGGAGTGCTCCCACAGGCCTATGCCCATCCCCGTCTCCCACCTCCCACAGCATCCCAAGCCAGGCCTCCCCAGCTCCCCAGCCAAAGGCTTCACAAATTGTTTCCTGGAAATCTTGAGGCGGCTGTGGTGGTCTTTTTCCCTAACTCAGGAGACAACTCAGCAGTTTTGTTTTTCAGAGTCTGGGACTCATAAACCTGGAATCCTTTCTTAGATTTTTCCACTAGAATTTTCCTTGGCTGGGTGCCTCTCCCCAGGGCTGTAGCCAGGCGGTCACACTTGGAGCGCCCTCTGCTGGGCACTGTCCTCCCAATCTAGCGGGCAGTCGCCGAGGCGGCCAGGCAGGACCTGTCCAGCTGCAACTGCTTTACAGATGGGGAAACTGAGTCAGGCGGTGATATTTTGAGAGGTTGGTGTGTGCGGGTGGAGGGGCTCATTCAAAGCATGTGCCACTGTGTGCGACTACCAAGTGGATTTTTTTTTTTTTTGATTGTTGAACATAATAAAAGAAGGAGCTCTTGGAGCTCAGAGAAAGGCCCTCAGCACTCCCAGGGCCTCTGTGTGGGGCAGATGGCAGAGGTTTGGAAACTGTGTCAGATTCAACTTCCTCCTTGGAATCCCGACCCTGTTAGTAGGCAAGGAAATCGAGACAGAGAGATCCGAGTGTGGGGGGCGGGGAGAATGGGAGAGTACGGTTGTTTGTTGAGCACCTGCTGTGTGCTAGCCAGGCTGACAACTCTCACTTCATCTCCACGGCAATCTTGTGAGGTCGATGGTCTTGTTTCCATTTTACAGATTAAGACATAGAAACGGAATGAGGTCTCAGGATCAGAAAAGAAGGGGAGAGATGGGAATGCATCCAAACCTGCTGTTTTCTTGGCTGTGCAGCTTCCTGGATTGTTCCCATTTGGCTCCAGGGCGCCCAGGGCAGGGCCTTTGTGGCTGGACTCATCAAGGCAAGGTTTCCGTGGCCTTCCTACTCACAGAAAGAAGTGCCTTAGCCCTTTCCCGAGGGAAGGGTTGGACACCCTGGGGAGACAGGTTGAATGTCCCATAAGGCTTGAAGCTGAGCATTCCAGGGCGTGGGGGAGGGTCTGGCAGCTGTGCCAAGGCCTCTTAACTAACAGTGAAAACAGGATTGGATGTCTTTATAAACTGAACTCATGAGAGGTTCCAAAGGGCAAGGGTTTTCCTGGAAAATAAAGCAGGTCCTGGAAAGTTTTTGTTTTGTTTCTCTTTACTGGGGCCCTGGTTAATGACTCAGGGAAATGAAGAACACGTTTCATCAAGAATTAGTCATTGCCCTTCCCAACCCTCAACGCCGATTTTTCCACTAGAATTTTCCTTGGCTGGGTGCCTCTCCCCAGGGCTGTAGCCAGGCGGTCACACTTGGAGCGCCCTCTGCTGGGCACTGTCCTCCCAATCTAGCGGGCAGTCGCCGAGGCGGCCAGGCAGGACCTGTCCAGCTGCAACTGCTTTACAGATGGGGAAACTGAGTCAGGCGGTGATATTTTGAGAGGTTGGTGTGTGCGGGTGGAGGGGCTCATTCAAAGCATGTGCCACTGTGTGCGACTACCAAGTGGATTTTTTTTTTTTTTGATTGTTGAACATAATAAAAGAAGGAGCTCTTGGAGCTCAGAGAAAGGCCCTCAGCACTCCCAGGGCCTCTGTGTGGGGCAGATGGCAGAGGTTTGGAAACTGTGTCAGATTCAACTTCCTCCTTGGAATCCCGACCCTGTTAGTAGGCAAGGAAATCGAGACAGAGAGATCCGAGTGTGGGGGGCGGGGAGAATGGGAGAGTACGGTTGTTTGTTGAGCACCTGCTGTGTGCTAGCCAGGCTGACAACTCTCACTTCATCTCCACGGCAATCTTGTGAGGTCGATGGTCTTGTTTCCATTTTACAGATTAAGACATAGAAACGGAATGAGGTCTCAGGATCAGAAAAAAAGGGGGAGAGATGGGAATGCATCCAAACCTGCTGTTTTCTTGGCTGTGCAGCTTCCTGGATTGTTCCCATTTGGCTCCAGGGCGCCCAGGGCAGGGCCTTTGTGGCTGGACTCATCAAGGCAAGGTTTCCGTGGCCTTCCTACTCACAGAAAGAAGTGCCTTAGCCCTTTCCCGAGGGAAGGGTTGGACACCCTGGGGAGACAGGTTGAATGTCCCATAAGGCTTGAAGCTGAGCATTCCAGGGCGTGGGGGAGGGTCTGGCAGCTGTGCCAAGGCCTCTTAACTAACAGTGAAAACAGGATTGGATGTCTTTATAAACTGAACTCATGAGAGGTTCCAAAGGGCAAGGGTTTTCCTGGAAAATAAAGCAGGTCCTGGAAAGTTTTTGTTTTGTTTCTCTTTTTACTGGGGCCCTGGTTAATGACTCAGGGAAATGAAGAACACGTTTCATCAAGAATTAGTCATTGCCCTTCCCAACCCTCAATCCGCTGCCCTTTTCAGATCTTCCAAAACTTGTCACTTCTGGCAGGAAAAAACCGCAGACCCCTGGTTTTGTTCATCTTAGGTCTGTCTTGACCTTATCCTTCACGTGTTTCATTGGAAGAAGCCACCCAGGGGTCTCTGTATACACTTCCTATTGTTCCCAAGCTGGGCATTTGCTCTCATGATTACAACTTCATTTCAGGTTGTCCTGAGCTTAAGTCATTCTTTAAGACCCAGCTCAGAAGTTGCCTTCTTTATGAAGCCTTCCCCACTGTGCCCAGTGGGAACCGGCTTGCCTGGTGCTAATGGATGGAGGCACTAGTCTCCCTTACAGCCTGAGACTCTTGAGAAAGTGCTAGATTCACCTCTGATCCCCCTACATGGGCACACGTACATCAGTGCATGTACAAGCGTGTACTACCTGGCAGGAGGGGGCTCTAGAAAGATCCCTGAGACCCTTTGCTCTCTTATGAAGGAATCAGGGCTGGATGAAGACCAAATGTGCTGGAGAGAGCTGCTTCTCAAGTCAAGAGAAAAAACCTGAACAGAGTCCACTTACAGAGTGTCATATGTGTTTACAGTGGTTTGGGGTGGGGGCACACATAGACTTTCATCTGAAAACCACCCGAGACATCGAAAGGATGAGAGATAGGTATCATCTTAGACAAATAAGACAAAGAAGAGATGGTGCTGCTCAGATGAGTCTGAACTCCCAACGTTGGTGTATGCAAAGGAAGCCATTCCTGTAAGCTAGACGTGGGTGGACGACTGGAGGAACTGATGTGAAACCCTCTTTGATCTGTTCAACAGTGGGACAAACTCAGCCTAGCCTTTCCCGAGGGAAGGGTTGGACACCCTGGGGAGACAGGTTGAATGTCCCATAAGGCTTGAAGCTGAGCATTCCAGGGCGTGGGGGAGGGTCTGGCAGCTGTGCCAAGGCCTCTTAACTAACAGTGAAAACAGGATTGGATGTCTTTATAAACTGAACTCATGAGAGGTTCCAAAGGGCAAGGGTTTTCCTGGAAAATAAAGCAGGTCCTGGAAAGTTTTTGTTTTGTTTCTCTTTTTACTGGGGCCCTGGTTAATGACTCAGGGAAATGAAGAACACGTTTCATCAAGAATTAGTCATTGCCCTTCCCAACCCTCAATCCGCTGCCCTTTTCAGATCTTCCAAAACTTGTCACTTCTGGCAGGAAAAAACCGCAGACCCCTGGTTTTGTTCATCTTAGGTCTGTCTTGACCTTATCCTTCACGTGTTTCATTGGAAGAAGCCACCCAGGGGTCTCTGTATACACTTCCTATTGTTCCCAAGCTGGGCATTTGCTCTCATGATTACAACTTCATTTCAGGTTGTCCTGAGCTTAAGTCATTCTTTAAGACCCAGCTCAGAAGTTGCCTTCTTTATGAAGCCTTCCCCACTGTGCCCAGTGGGAACCGGCTTGCCTGGTGCTAATGGATGGAGGCACTAGTCTCCCTTACAGCCTGAGACTCTTGAGAAAGTGCTAGATTCACCTCTGATCCCCCTACATGGGCACACGTACATCAGTGCATGTACAAGCGTGTACTACCTGGCAGGAGGGGGCTCTAGAAAGATCCCTGAGACCCTTTGCTCTCTTATGAAGGAATCAGGGCTGGATGAAGACCAAATGTGCTGGAGAGAGCTGCTTCTCAAGTCAAGAGAAAAAACCTGAACAGAGTCCACTTACAGAGTGTCATATGTGTTTACAGTGGTTTGGGGTGGGGGCACACATAGACTTTCATCTGAAAACCACCCGAGACATCGAAAGGATGAGAGATAGGTATCATCTTAGACAAATAAGACAAAGAAGAGATGGTGCTGCTCAGATGAGTCTGAACTCCCAACGTTGGTGTATGCAAAGGAAGCCATTCCTGTAAGCTAGACGTGGGTGGACGCACTGGAGGAACTGATGTGAAACCCTCTTTGATCTGTTCAACAGTGGGACAAACTCAAGGTACCGCTGGATTTCTAGGGCTACAGAAGGGCTGCCTTGTGGGACACGAGATAGTGTGGTACGTGTGTCAGGGTGGGAGGTCCTCAGAGCTTGGGAGGAGTGTCTGAAAACTCCATGAATGTGCCCACACAGAAGGCAGCTTTAAAGCCATCTTATGATAGGGATTTCCACGGTGGTCCAGTGGTTAAGGATCCATCTTTCAATGTAGGAGACACGGGTTCGATCCCTGGTCAGGGCACTAAGATCCCACATGTTGCAAGGCAAATAAACCTGTGTACTGCAGCTACTGAGCCTGCTTGCTGTGGAACCTGTGTGTCCCAGCAATAGAAGCCCACAGGCTGTGACAAAGACCCAGTGCAGCAAAAAAAAAAAAAAAAAAGTCATCTTATGGCAACGCTGTCAAGCAAGCTCTCTCCTGCTCCCCTTTATTCTCCTCTCCTCACTACCAGCCCTTAGCTCTGGAGAGGTCAGAGGTCATGGTTAGCAAACTGGGGAGGGCGGTCTGGGGATGGAGAAGAAGCGGTCTACGCCCTCATTCCCAGCCAGAGGGGTCCCACCTGTGGCAAGCCCTGACTGGGAGAAAAGACGGAACTTTAAATCCTGCTTTTGTACGGGACTGATTTATAAATAGAGTTTGTTGGACAACGGAAGTAGCTGCAGTTTTTATGTCCTGAGAATGATCAGATGATCAGACAAGTCATAGTATGTTTGAATTTTTATCGAAGGTCAGAAAAAGGGCTTCTCTCCCTTTCCTCTGAACAAATTTTTACAGGGGGTTCCTCCATGGGGTCTCCAAGAGCAGGACACGGCTGAGACTGAGCTGTCCTGTGCTGGGAGACAGGAGGTTGAGTCATGATTACACACTTCAAGTATCATTCACTGTATGGGTTGATTACACCTGCTATTGTAAATGAGTTGTTCTCTTCCATCATATTTTTCTAGTTGTGGTGTTTTCTTCTATCACTTCCAGACAGTGAAGGAAGGCCCTGTTCTTCCCTCAACTAAAGTCACTTAACCATCACCCGCGTGTTCGGCTGTGATATGTGTGATACGAGGGGTCGGATCCCAACCTTGGAGGGATTTGAAGGAGCCTCATGGCCAAAGGTTGAGGGACTCAATATCCACGTGCCTTTCCTGCTAGGTCCTGGGCGACAATCCCGTTTTCCACGTGGCTGGTTTCCCTCTAGAACCCGTGTTTCTCTCTGTGTGTTTCTGTCTTTCCTCTTCTAAGGACTCCATTAGAGGAGGGACCCACCCCACTCCACAGGACCTCATCTCACCTGGACAAGTTATACCTGAGGGAACCCTATTTCCAACCCTATTTCCATTCTGAGGTACTGGGTGGCGAGGATTTCAACAGATATCTTAGGGGAAAAACAGTTCAATCCATAACGTCTTTCTTATTCTCCTAACTGTCCATTTTCTCCTGCTTCCTCCAGGTGTGTAAATGGCACCTTTGAAGCCCACGGGTAAACCTTCCGTCCTCTGCTTTCATCACCCCCCACCCCATTCCTTCAGCGACCTCTGTCAAATTCCCCAAATCCATCCACGTCTCTTCATTTCCACCCTTCTAGTTCAAGCTACATTCACTTCTTGCCAAGACAACTGCAGTCACTCTGAGCTGGCCTACCTCCCGCCCCCTTTTTATCTATAATGCGGTCTTACCTGCCTTACAGTACTCTCTACTGACTCAAATCCAAGCACCTCTCTCGTGCTTATGAAATCCTATTGATCTGGTTCCTCCCGTCCTCCGACCTCATTTCCCATCACTTGCTTTCTGATCCAGCCGCAGCAGCCTCCTTGCTGTTCCCAGGACCACCGGCCTCCCTGCTGGATGCTCCCGTCTAGGTCTTTGTGAGACTGCCCCTCAGGTCTGAGAATCTCAGCTTAAATGTCACCTTATTTAGTGACATCTAAGAGAACTTCCCTGATCACCCAATCATCAAACCAGTCAATCCTAAAGGAGTCAACTCTGAATATTCATTGAAAGGACTGAAGCTGAAGCTCCAATACTTCGGCCACGTGATAGGAAGAGCCAACTCATTGGAAAAGACTGATGCTGGGAAAGACTGAGGGCAGGAGGAGAAGGGAGCAACAGAGGATGAGATGGTTGGATGGCATGACTGACTCAATGGACATGAGTTTGAGCAAGCTCTGGGAGATAGTGAAGGACAAGGAAGCCTGGCGTGCTGTAGTCCATGGAGCTGCAAAGAGTCAGACACAACCTAGTGACTGAACCTGAGGCCGGGACAATCCGTTTCCACGTGGCTGGTTTCCTCTAGAACCCGTGTTTCTCTCTGTGTGTTTCTGTCTTTCCTCTTCTAAGGACTCCATTAGAGGAGGGACCCACCCCACTCCACAGGACCTCATCTCACCTGGACAAGTTATACCTGAGGGAACCCTATTTCCAACCCTATTTCCATTCTGAGGTACTGGGTGGCGAGGATTTCAACAGATATCTTAGGGGAAAAACAGTTCAATCCATAACGTCTTTCTTATTCTCCTAACTGTCCATTTTCTCCTGCTTCCTCCAGGTGTGTAAATGGCACCTTTGAAGCCCAAGGGTAAACCTTCCGTCCTCTGCTTTCATCACCCCCCACCCCATTCCTTCAGCGACCTCTGTCAAATTCCCCAAATCCATCCACGTCTCTTCATTTCCACCCTTCTAGTTCAAGCTACATTCACTTCTTGCCAAGACAACTGCAGTCACTCTGAGCTGGCCTACCTCCCGCCCCCTTTTTATCTATAATGCGGTCTTACCTGCCTTACAGTACTCTCTACTGACTCAAATCCAAGCACCTCTCTCGTGCTTATGAAATCCTATTGATCTGGTTCCTCCCGTCCTCCGACCTCATTTCCCATCACTTGCTTTCTGATCCAGCCGCAGCAGCCTCCTTGCTGTTCCCAGGACCACCGGCCTCCCTGCTGGATGCTCCCGTCTAGGTCTTTGTGAGACTGCCCCTCAGGTCTGAGAATCTCAGCTTAAATGTCACCTTATTTAGTGACATCTAAGAGAACTTCCCTGATCACCCAATCATCAAACCAGTCAATCCTAAAGGAGTCAACTCTGAATATTCATTGAAAGGACTGAAGCTGAAGCTCCAATACTTCGGCCACGTGATAGGAAGAGCCAACTCATTGGAAAAGACTGATGCTGGGAAAGACTGAGGGCAGGAGGAGAAGGGAGCAACAGAGGATGAGATGGTTGGATGGCATGACTGACTCAATGGACATGAGTTTGAGCAAGCTCTGGGAGATAGTGAAGGACAAGGAAGCCTGGCGTGCTGTAGTCCATGGAGCTGCAAAGAGTCAGACACAACCTAGTGACTGAACAACCATCACCAAAAAGGGCTTCCCTCTCCAGCCCTTCAAGAGCAGCCACTCAGCTATTCTCCATTGCTGACCTTTACTTTAATCCCTGCAGAGAATTTAGTAAATATTTTTCTCATTTGTGTGGATATTTATTGTCTTTCTCCCCATAATCCCTAGGAGAGCAGGGACCTTGTTTATCTTGATTACGCCATCGAGAGCTGTGTCTGGCACATCGAAATAACTCAATAAATATTTACTGAATAAATAATCCTGCACAGAAGATCTTTGTATATGAACATTTTTCTCTCCCTGCTTTTGGGAATTTATACAAATAATCCAGCAGGAGGATTCCTGGATCAAGGGACGTAAACACATTGTGGCTCTTGAAATATCTTGTCAAATAGGTTTGCAAAGATTTGAGGTCAGTTTTCGTTTGTTAGGCAACCTTCGGAATCCTCAGTGCCGAGGTAGTGACTTCTGCTCAGTGGGGAGGAAAGGAGAGAAGGCATGGGCTAGAAATGCTGCGTCCTGGTGAGTCAGGGTCCCCAGCCGCTGCAGCAGCAGGGATCCACCAACCAGTCCCCTCGTCCAACACCTGTCTGCAGGGGTGACAGCCTGGCCATTGCAGGCCTGCTTGGGGCAGGCAGGGGCTTCTGCTGCATGAACGTGCGTCCGATTGTAGGAGCCAAGGTGGGCAAAAGAGCGCACTGCCCTTCAGCACAGCGAGGCCGTCCTGGAGGTAGTCTTAGGAAGCTGTGAGGGTAGAAGCTGAGGACACAAAGTGGGGCTTGGGCCTGGTTCCTAGAGTTTCGGATTCAGTAGGTCCTTGGTGGGGCCTAAGAATGTATTTCAGCACTTTGAAAATACTGCTATAAGACTGCCAGCGTACAGAGCCAAAGGAATGAAACTCTAATAGGAAATTTGACACACTAGGGAGAGAGGGAGCAACAGAGGATGAGATGGTTGGATGGCATGACTGACTCAATGGACATGAGTTTGAGCAAGCTCTGGGAGATAGTGAAGGACAAGGAAGCCTGGCGTGCTGTAGTCCATGGAGCTGCAAAGAGTCAGACACAACCTAGTGACTGAACAACCATCACCAAAAAGGGCTTCCCTCTCCAGCCCTTCAAGAGCAGCCACTCAGCTATTCTCCATTGCTGACCTTTACTTTAATCCCTGCAGAGAATTTAGTAAATATTTTTCTCATTTGTGTGGATATTTATTGTCTTTCTCCCCATAATCCCTAGGAGAGCAGGGACCTTGTTTATCTTGATTACGCCATCGAGAGCTGTGTCTGGCACATCGAAATAACTCAATAAATATTTACTGAATAAATAATCCTGCACAGAAGATCTTTGTATATGAACATTTTTCTCTCCCTGCTTTTGGGAATTTATACAAATAATCCAGCAGGAGGATTCCTGGATCAAGGGACGTAAACACATTGTGGCTCTTGAAATATCTTGTCAAATAGGTTTGCAAAGATTTGAGGTCAGTTTTCGTTTGTTAGGCAACCTTCGGAATCCTCAGTGCCGAGGTAGTGACTTCTGCTCAGTGGGGAGGAAAGGAGAGAAGGCATGGGCTAGAAATGCTGCGTCCTGGTGAGTCAGGGTCCCCAGCCGCTGCAGCAGCAGGGATCCACCAACCAGTCCCCTCGTCCAACACCTGTCTGCAGGGGTGACAGCCTGGCCATTGCAGGCCTGCTTGGGGCAGGCAGGGGCTTCTGCTGCATGAACGTGCGTCCGATTGTAGGAGCCAAGGTGGGCAAAAGAGCGCACTGCCCTTCAGCACAGCGAGGCCGTCCTGGAGGTAGTCTTAGGAAGCTGTGAGGGGTAGAAGCTGAGGACACAAAGTGGGGCTTGGGCCTGGTTCCTAGAGTTTCGGATTCAGTAGGTCCTTGGTGGGGCCTAAGAATGTATTTCAGCACTTTGAAAATACTGCTATAAGACTGCCAGCGTACAGAGCCAAAGGAATGAAACTCTAATAGGGAAATTTGACACACTAGGGGAGATTAAGATGGCAGACCCTCTCTCAATCTTTTCAAAGCACATCAGGCAGTCTTTGCCTGTGCTATCTGCACACAAAGATGCTTTTGTGCCATTAATGCTATTTCCATATTTGTTCAAAGTTTTACAGCTAAAAGTTCTCTCACTTGTTTGATCTAATTTCATCCTGCCAGAACCCTACCTGCTGGGCCAGAAGAAATGACTACCTTTATTCCAGAAGAAAAACAGAGGCCCAGGGAATTATGTGAGCTAGAGACCACTGCCTGCCAGCCACCACAGACTCCGCTCCCTGCGTGCGTGCACAGGTGTTACTCCTAATCCTCACGCCCCTTCAAGGTTGCTCATCCTCCTCTCACTGGACAGAGGGGCAAACCAAGCTGGACGAGGTTCAGGAACTTTGCCAAGGTCCCAAGTCGGGGCAGGTCTTACTTCTGCCCAGAGTAAGCCCTCCTTTCTCTCGTCTGTCTCTTACACACAGACGCGCACACACTGTAGCCAAACAGAGCATGCTCAGTCACTGCAGCTGTGTCCGACTCTGCGCTCCCAGGGACTGTAGCCCTGGACTGGGTCGCCATGCCCGCCTCCAGGGAATCTCCCTGAGGCAGGGATAGAACCTGCATCTCTCTGCATTGGCAGGCGGGTTCTTTACCACTAGCGCCACCTGGGAAGTCCGGTCACACAGAGAGGCTGCTAATTTCTATCCCCAGCATTTCATTACTGAACACGCCACAGTCTGGCCTCTCCCTTTAGAGTTGGTGGGCTCCCCTGGTACTCGGACTGTAAAGAGTCTCCCTGCGATGTAGGAGACGTGGGTTCGATCCCTGGGTCAGGATCATCCCCTGGAGAGGTGACCCACTCCAGTATTCTTTTTTTTTTTTTTTTAAAGATTTATTTATTTATGTATTTTGGGCGGGGGAGGGAGGGGGAGCGGGCCGGCCACTTCTATTGATCTTTCATTTCTCTATTTTCATCCGTCTTTGTTCTTTAGCCCGTGTGGGCCTCCCATCGCAGTGGCCTCTGTTGTTGCAGAGCACTGGCTCTGGGCACATGCGCGCCAGAGCTCCGGCTCGGTGATTGGACACATCGGTCCAGCCGCTCCGCGGCACGTGGGATCTTCCCAGGCCAGGAATTGAACCGGCGCCCCTTGCACTGCAAGGCGGTGTCCTTATCCACTGGACCACCAGGGGAAGCCCCACTCCAGTATTCTTGCCTGGAGAATCCCATGGACAGGGGAGCCCGGTACGGTTCAGACCATGGGGTCACAAAGGGTCAGACATGACTGAGTGACTCACACTTTCACTCTAGAGTTTGGGGGCGGGGGCAGGCAAGAGGCAGAGGAATGACTACCAGACCTGACCCCAGGCCCCGGGGAGCCCAGGAAACCTCCTCTTTGTGTTTTTCTACCTTTGCCACACCTCCTTTCTCTTTCTCTGTTCTCAGAAAATGGGAGTTCAATCCTGACTCTAATTTCCTAAAGATTCTCCATTTGGAAAAAAAATTACCAGCCATATAATTCTTTCCTCAGCTCTAATCTCCTTGTCTTAGCTTCACCTCTCTTTGCACTCACCTCCAGCAATGCCAAAACACACACATACACATAGACACACACAACTCCAGCCAAAAGAAAATCACTTTTTCCAGGGCAGTTCTGATTTCTTTCATCTCATCTGCTAGCAATGTCAGCCCTGGACCCAGCCCCTGGGCTCTGGTCTCTGCCCACCTGGCCCTTAGGCCCAGCCAGTGGGAACAGACGCCAGGCGATGATACAGGAAAGAGAAGCCTGGCGCTCTGGCCCAGCCCGGATTCCCTCGTGGGACCCTTGGGGAGACCCTGCTCTTTCCTGGCTTGTCTCCTCATCTGTAAAATGGGAAGAGTTTGATGAGATGATCTCTGCTGCGGGGGGAGCTTAACTTTAGGATTTTATGATTCTATGTAAGAGGCTCACAAAGGGAAAAAAAACCAACTCTACTGGCAAATTTAAATCCCTAAAGGGAGGTAGGAAAACCTGTCAATGCAGAGTTCTACAAATTGTGTTGTAGCCACATGGAAGATAATTCCAGGATACATTTTACAAAGCTGTGAAGTTTATCTCTGGTGCCACCTTCCTTCATTTTTGTACAGCAAGGCCGGTGTGCCCGTTGCCAAGTACCCTGTACCCAGAGTCCTTGTCTACCCCACTCTGCCTCACCTGCGGTCCCAGCCCAGGGACAGCTCGGAGCATCCAATGAACACACTGATCGCTGAGGCCCAGGGTGGCAGCGTTTGCTAGGATTACAAAAGGACCACGTTACTGTGGCTTCCTCTGTCAGAAAAGGCAGTCAGCTCAGAGGCTAGAAACATGGTCCCCAGAGTCCAAAATATGCCCACTTGAATGGTGGTCCTACCACTCAGGAAGGCATGAGACCCTGCGGCAAGTTACTCAAGCCCCTGGGGCCTCAGCTACTTCCTTTCTAAAGATGATGACAATCCTCACACGACGGGTGTGAGATGTCGACAAGACACTCCACGGAACACAATCAGCACGATGCTGGGCAAGAACTTGGCGGAATTCCCCCCTCGTCGTGTGGCAGAGCTGTATTACTAACAACTGCCAGTGACACGGACTGTGCTCATCGCTGGATGTGCCTGATCTGTGTTATCTCATTTAAGTCTCACAGAAATCCTCTGATGTGGGAATTGTTTTCAGATGTGAAAATGGAGGCTTAAGGAAGGAAAGCAGATGTTTTCCTTTCTATTAATGGCCTCTCGGGGCTGGAGGGACCCTGAACATCATTGGAGCCAACCTCCTACTTTGCTTCTGCAGCATCCCTGGACAACAGTGATAGAGAACCTGGTCCCTCCTGAAAAGCCTAGTCTGTCTTTGAAAGACTCTGACTCTAAGAAAAGGCTTCTTCTTTTTTTTCTTTTCCCCATCATGTCTCTTCTATTTATATATTTATTTTTCATCCATCTTTATTCTTTGGCCTGGGTGGCCTCCAATGGCAGTGGCCTCTCTCACTGCAGAGCACTGGCTCTGGGCACATGTGCTCCAGGGCACTAGCTTCTAATTGGACACACCAGTCCAGCTGCTCTGCAGCATGTGGGATGTTCCCAGGCAAGGGATTGAACTGGTGCCCCTTGTACTGCAAGGCAGACTCTCTACCCACTGGACCATCAGGGAAGCCCTAAGAAAAGGTTTCTTTACAGGGAGCTCAGTTTGATTTCTCTGTAACTTCCGCTCATCTGTATGGTGGAAAGAGCACTTTGCTGAGACTCAGAGGCCTTCGGCCACTGTACCCCCCTTTTCCAGAGTCCTTGTCTACCCCACTCTGCCTCACCTGCGGTCCCAGCCCAGGGACAGCTCGGAGCATCCAATGAACACACTGATCGCTGAGGCCCAGGGTGGCAGCGTTTGCTAGGATTACAAAAGGACCACGTTACTGTGGCTTCCTCTGTCAGAAAAGGCAGTCAGCTCAGAGGCTAGAAACATGGTCCCCAGAGTCCAAAATATGCCCACTTGAATGGTGGTCCTACCACTCAGGAAGGCATGAGACCCTGCGGCAAGTTACTCAAGCCCCTGGGGCCTCAGCTACTTCCTTTCTAAAGATGATGACAATCCTCACACGACGGGTGTGAGATGTCGACAAGACACTCCACGGAACACAATCAGCACGATGCTGGGCAAGAACTTGGCGGAATTCCCCCCTCGTCGTGTGGCAGAGCTGTATTACTAACAACTGCCAGTGACACGGACTGTGCTCATCGCTGGATGTGCCTGATCTGTGTTATCTCATTTAAGTCTCACAGAAATCCTCTGATGTGGGAATTGTTTTCAGATGTGAAAATGGAGGCTTAAGGAAGGAAAGCAGATGTTTTCCTTTCTATTAATGGCCTCTCGGGGCTGGAGGGACCCTGAACATCATTGGAGCCAACCTCCTACTTTGCTTCTGCAGCATCCCTGGACAACAGTGATAGAGAACCTGGTCCCTCCTGAAAAGCCTAGTCTGTCTTTGAAAGACTCTGACTCTAAGAAAAGGCTTCTTCTTTTTTTTTTTCTTTCCCCCATCATGCCCCTTTTATTTATATTTATTTTCATCCATCTTTTTTATTCTTTGGCCTGTGTGGGCTTCCCATGGCAGTGGCCTCTCTCACTGCAGAGCACTGGCTCTGGGCACATGCGCTCCAGAGCGCTGGCTCCTAATTGGACACACTGGTCCAGCTGCTTCGCAGCATGTGGGATCTTCCCAGGCCAGGGATCGAACTGGTGCCCCTTGTACTACACGGCAGACTCTCTACCCACTGGACCACCAGGGAAGCCCTAAGAAAAGGTTTCTTTACAGGGAGCTCAGTTTGATTTCTCTGTAACTTCCGCTCATCTGTATGGTGGAAAGAGCACTTTGCTGAGACTCAGAGGCCTTCGGCTTGTGTCCCAGCCTTTGCACCGAGTAGTGTTGTGACCACCGGAAGCCGCTCTTCTGAGTCTGTTTTTTCAGCTGGAAATGAAGGAGTTGGATGAGATAAGCTGTAGGTCCCTCCTCGTTTGGACATTTTAGGATTATATAACTCATGATGCTGTATGGAATACACCACGTATCTGATCCTAATGATGGAAACAATGACGGAGTGGACACCACGTTCCAAGGAACAGATCAGTTTCTGCCAACATGTCAGTCAGGGTGCGACCATGCTAGCTGAAAGAATTCAGAAGGTTCTTAGAAATGGAGTTTTCATCTTGTCTTTAAACAAAACCCCGTCCCTCTTTCCCTCTCATCTCTTCCACCCACCACCCTCTCTCCATGATTTTTTTCCTTTCTTGCTCCTGACTTTCTTCTTTCCTTTCTGATTCAGAAGTATGAAGGGATCATTTAATCTCCAGTCAAAGTTAAAGATCAGGCCCCTGGTGAGAAGTTACATGACGTTAAACCTGCAGAATCAATCTGATTTCAGGAGTAGGAAAGTCTCACTTGTCGCTGAGGCCCACCCTGACCTGGCCACTCTGTTAGGATGCAGAGCCCCTCTCTCCACCACCTTCCCAGTCGCCCGCCCTCTGGGCTGCTTTTTATTCTTTCCGTAGCACTTCTATCCCCTGCGAACGTTCAAGGTCAGTCCTCTAATTATTGACTTTATTATTTACCACACACCTGCTCGGCTGGAATCCAATTTCCACAGGGCAAGGATCTAGGGACCAAGCTCCAAGAACTGGGCCTGACCTGCGATGACCAGTCAGTACCTATTTGCTGGATATTGCTGAGTAAATTAGCATCACAAGAGCTAGAAAGTAAAACTGAGCAGGTCTTTGGCTTAAATTCCTCACTGAGAAATCAGGAGTCAGGCTGCCTGCTTTAAGCTTGGCTGGTTGTCAATTCCACATATTTTCTTTGAGACAGGGTTTCCTAAACTTCAAGTGTCTGCACGCCAGCTTCGTGATTTTTGCCCTAAGGACAACTTAGATATTTATTTACTTAAAACTTTTCCTTAAATAGACTTTTTGACAAATGCATTTATTTTCAAAGAAAATTTTTTTTATCACGGCTTTGATGTGCTAGTTGTATATTTTTTCTAAAAGTTGTTAAAATAAGCATATACGTATTCACCACCTAAATTGTCTTATTTATCTCCAGTAGAAAACTGCCTTTTGCTTTTTTCCTTCAACCAGAAAGATCTCCCTGCCTCTCTCTCTGCTACGTGTTCAGTCAAGTCTGACCCTCTGTCCATGGAATTCTCTAGGCAAGAATATTGGGATGCGCTGCCATATCCTACTCCGGGAGATCTTCTCGACCCAGGGGTCGAACCCACATTTCCTGTATCTCTTGCACTGCAGGCAGGTTCTGTACCATCTGAGCCATCAGGGTATACGTTCCTGGAATTCCACGAGCAGAGGAGCCTGGCAGGCTACAGTCCACGGCGTCACAAAGAGCCGAACGTGACTTAGCAGTGAAATCTCAGCGTGCCTCTCACCAGCTGGTAATACACGATGCCTCTACCTTTCCGAAAGTCCTCCAGGAAGCCTCTGGAAACTCCTCCGACTCATGTACTCATTTACTTCTCTGAGCTCCCCTTATGTTTACAGGAAGAAATACATACCTGACATGTGGATGCTTACATGCCACGTAGTCGTGTTTTCTGTTTCACAATTTTATAACATTTCTCCTTGGAGCTCTAGATAAAAGAGGCATTTGAGGGTTCAACAGCTTAGACTCACAGGCCATTAGAAAGATGAAGAGGCTTGTCCCAAAAAGGGGCCAACGATGAAGCCACGTAGTCCTTTTGTTTCCCCCACAGTCTATTGGGCCTGACCTGCGATGACCAGTCAGTACCTATTTGCTGGATATTGCTGAGTAAATTAGCATCACAAGAGCTAGAAAGTAAAACTGAGCAGGTCTTTGGCTTAAATTCCTCACTGAGAAATCAGGAGTCAGGCTGCCTGCTTTAAGCTTGGCTGGTTGTCAATTCCACATATTTTCTTTGAGACAGGGTTTCCTAAACTTCAAGTGTCTGCACGCCAGCTTCGTGATTTTTGCCCTAAGGACAACTTAGATATTTATTTACTTAAAACTTTTCCTTAAATAGACTTTTTGACAAATGCATTTATTTTCAAAGAAAATTTTTTTTATCACGGCTTTGATGTGCTAGTTGTATATTTTTTCTAAAAGTTGTTAAAATAAGCATATACGTATTCACCACCTAAATTGTCTTATTTATCTCCAGTAGAAAACTGCCTTTTGCTTTTTTCCTTCAACCAGAAAGATCTCCCTGCCTCTCTCTCTGCTACGTGTTCAGTCAAGTCTGACCCTCTGTCCATGGAATTCTCTAGGCAAGAATATTGGGATGCGCTGCCATATCCTACTCCGGGAGATCTTCTCGACCCAGGGATCGAACCCACATTTCCTGTATCTCTTGCACTGCAGGCAGGTTCTGTACCATCTGAGCCATCAGGGTATACGTTCCTGGAATTCCACGAGCAGAGGAGCCTGGCAGGCTACAGTCCACGGCGTCACAAAGAGCCGAACGTGACTTAGCAGTGAAATCTCAGCGTGCCTCTCACCAGCTGGTAATACACGATGCCTCTACCTTTCCGAAAGTCCTCCAGGAAGCCTCTGGAAACTCCTCCGACTCATGTACTCATTTACTTCTCTGAGCTCCCCTTATGTTTACAGGAAGAAATACATACCTGACATGTGGATGCTTACATGCCACGTAGTCGTGTTTTCTGTTTCACAATTTTATAACATTTCTCCTTGGAGCTCTAGATAAAAGAGGCATTTGAGGGTTCAACAGCTTAGACTCACAGGCCATTAGAAAGATGAAGAGGCTTGTCCCAAACACATGCCAGAGGCAGAGCCCTACTGGAGCTCAGATCTTCTGATGCTTCATACTGAGTGGAGAATCCACAAACACGTGCTGAGTCCCTAGAATGCATCGGCATTATGCCAGGCACAGGAGACAGCGGTAAAGAGAGGACTCAGACCTTGCCCGCACGGAGCCCACAGTGGAGCCGGGGAGCTGCACACCAAACAGCTATACGTGAGTAGATAACTGCAAGCGCCTTGGAAGAGGAGCACAGGGCTGAGGAGGGGCTCCAGCTGTGAGGAAGGTCAGGAAACCCTCACTAAAGAAGTGTGGGTAAGTACTTAGGACTTAGCTGAAGAGGAGCTGGTGGATTTCTCCGTGGAACCAGGCTCCCTTGCAAAGGATTGCTTTGAAGTTTGGAAGCTCGTCGGCACTGTGTGTTAATTAGGCTGCTGAGGCCGGTGTTGGAAACTGTGCCCGAGGAGAATGCGGTCCGACGACTCAGAGAGACACGGATGCCTGGGGAGTGCCGCAGAGGTCCTGCCCGCGCTGCCTTCAGGCAGGAAGGTGATTGAAGGTACTTCAGGTCTGCTCCGGAGGGGCCCCTCACCCCTCGCTGGCAGAGTTTGGGCCTATTGGACACAAGGGTTGTTTTGGCCAAGGGAGTGTCTACAATGTGTTTTGACAGTAACAAAAATAAATCCTTAGTTCCTTGGAGGTGGAAAAATCTTAGTTTAACTTAGGAGGCACAGTGCAAGACCTTGCGTAATTTCACCTAACTGATAAGGTGCAGATTTTTTCAAAAAGAGATACATATTTTAGTGACTGTTACCCTTTCACCCAGAGTTTATGCTTCCTGGTGATATTTCAGTGAGTCTGGTTAAACTATAGCTAAGAACCTCCACCTGCATCCTGCCTCGGTCTTAGGAAATTAAACCCGACAAGCAATTTGTTGGGGCAGTGAGGTGGAAGAGGGATGTATTCAGACTGTGAGCAAGGCTTGGGGTATGGTCTTCCGCTCTGGTCCTTCCTAGGCTGGTAAAATTGCTTCATTTTCTGAGCCTCAAAGTTCTCATCCATAAAATGGGCATAATAATAATTCCCATCCCTCATGAGATTCTAGAGACATTAATTGGGAATAAATATGAGAACTCTTCCATAAGGGCTAAAGCACTGCAGAACATCACTTACAAGTGAGCCTCCTGTTAGAAATCCTTGTTGAGAAACCATGAAGGGAGGTTTAGGGCAAGAACAAGGGTGTCCCAATTCCCACTCGACTTGTCTTCACCAGGTTGCTGCACTGGGGCCTGCCTTCCAGGAAAGCAAGTTCCGGGGGAAATGAGTGGGTGCTGGGAGGGCGGGGAGGGGAGGAGACGGATCCTCACGGGGGTACAGGGAGGGCAGCAGCAGGGGAGGGGGCAACAACAAGGCTCCTACCTTCTCAGGTTGCTGAGGGCTCTGATGTGAGGCCTTCTCAGGTCTCCTGGGCGGCTTTCTCCACCTTTCTCAATTTGCCTGTCTTTGTGAGGCTGCAGCTGACCTAGCATAAAATAACACGCTTTTTTGCCCATTTTGAAAGCAAAGTCAGGCTTTAATGATCGGTTTTCTGTTCCTTGGTATTTTCTTTCAAGTGAAGGCCATGTTTTTGTAAAATACTACATTTCAGTGGGGCTATTCTTTCTTCCCCGGCAAGCATTCCTGAGTGGTAGGTTTTAGAAAGGCTCCAATTTATTGCTTCTGGTGTCCAGTAACCTTGGAATGAGTGTCTGTTTACAGGCCCCCACAAGAACATGTTATTTCAGCATTACTGCTCTTAAAATCGTTCTCTAATAAGAGCAGGTGTCCCTCATTCTAAGTAGAGTGAGCTTTCCAAAGAAGACCAGCTGTGAAATGTTAAAAAAAAAAAAAAAGAAGGAAGAAACTTCAACAACAGGCATCCATAGTGCAAACTGGAAGTAGCTGACCTTCTTCAGGCATTTTCACAGCCATTTAGAAAGATGTCTTTAGTAAACTCATTTAGTTTCGCTAAAAATTCTTGGCACGATGGACACTGGGAGTCTGTAGGCCAATATTCAATCCAGGTCGAGGCATCTAATGGGTAGATGTACCTGCCAAGGAATAATACAAATGAAGTATTTGTGACAATGGCTGCAGAGAAGAGCTGAATTCAATGGAGCCCACGCTGTTCAGATGCCCAGGGGTCAGGCCCAGAGATCAGGCTGTTGGCCAAACTCTTCTGGACCAGCCTCTCCCCAGGAAAGTCCACAAAACCCTGGAGAGCATGAGCTGCTTAGGGCTGCCATGGTTAAAGGCAGGAAGAGTTTCTATTTCACTGTCTATTAAAACAAACAAACAAATAATAAAACATGTATCTAAACACTGTCCTCTTTACAAATAGAACAGCCTGAGAAGTGACTCAGGGAGCCGAGGCAGTCAAGGGGGAGTCAATGAGCGCCCCCAGAGTAATCGTCAGATCTGGGCATTCAGCTGGTCTGTCCTCAGTGAGGCCTCAGCTACCCTGGTGGTTTTGAGGAGTTCTTTATTTTAAACTCACATTTTTTCGTTTATGCTCCTCATGGTCTCCACCTTTCTCAATTTGCCTGTCTTTGTGAGGCTGCAGCTGACCTAGCATAAAATAACACGCTTTTTTGCCCATTTTGAAAGCAAAGTCAGGCTTTAATGATCGGTTTTCTGTTCCTTGGTATTTTCTTTCAAGTGAAGGCCATGTTTTTGTAAAATACTACATTTCAGTGGGGCTATTCTTTTTTCCCCCGGCAAGCATTCCTGAGTGGTAGGTTTTAGAAAGGCTCCAATTTATTGCTTCTGGTGTCCAGTAACCTTGGAATGAGTGTCTGTTTACAGGCCCCCACAAGAACATGTTATTTCAGCATTACTGCTCTTAAAATCGTTCTCTAATAAGAGCAGGTGTCCCTCATTCTAAGTAGAGTGAGCTTTCCAAAGAAGACCAGCTGTGAAATGTTAAAAAAAAAAAAAAAGAAGGAAGAAACTTCAACAACAGGCATCCATAGTGCAAACTGGAAGTAGCTGACCTTCTTCAGGCATTTTCACAGCCATTTAGAAAGATGTCTTTAGTAAACTCATTTAGTTTCGCTAAAAATTCTTGGCACGATGGACACTGGGAGTCTGTAGGCCAATATTCAATCCAGGTCGAGGCATCTAATGGGTAGATGTACCTGCCAAGGAATAATACAAATGAAGTATTTGTGACAATGGCTGCAGAGAAGAGCTGAATTCAATGGAGCCCACGCTGTTCAGATGCCCAGGGGTCAGGCCCAGAGATCAGGCTGTTGGCCAAACTCTTCTGGACCAGCCTCTCCCCAGGAAAGTCCACAAAACCCTGGAGAGCATGAGCTGCTTAGGGCTGCCATGGTTAAAGGCAGGAAGAGTTTCTATTTCACTGTCTATTAAAACAAACAAACAAATAATAAAACATGTATCTAAACACTGTCCTCTTTACAAATAGAACAGCCTGAGAAGTGACTCAGGGAGCCGAGGCAGTCAAGGGGGAGTCAATGAGCGCCCCCAGAGTAATCGTCAGATCTGGGCATTCAGCTGGTCTGTCCTCAGTGAGGCCTCAGCTACCCTGGTGGTTTTGAGGAGTTCTTTATTTTAAACTCACATTTTTTCGTTTATGCTCCTCATGGTCTGTGGGTCAACAGCAGGGCAGGAAATAAACATGTACTATGTTTTTTTTTTTTCTAATTTAGGGCGGGGTCGGGTTGGGGAGGGAGGGGAGCGGGCGGGCCACTTCTATTGGTCCTTCATTTATCTATTTTCATCCATCTTTGTTCTTTGGCCTGTGTGGGCCTCCCATTGCGGTGGCGTCTGTTGTCGCAGAGCGCCGGCTCTGGGCGCATGCACTCCAGAGCTCCGGCTCGGTGATTGGACACATCAGTCCAGCCGCTCCACGGCACGTGGGCTCTTCCCAGGCCAGGGATGGAACCGGCGCCCCTTGCACTGCAAGGCGGTGTCCTTATCCACTGGACCACCAGGGGAAGCCCTGTACTATGTTTTTTTTAAAAAAATGGCTCTCAGTTTTGGAGAGAAGATCAGAGATTCCAAATTATTGGTGACTTACTTGAAATGAAAATTGTGTTTTATCTGCAGGGCCTCTTTACCCAGAATTAAGTACTGTTTTCCTTTTTGCAGGTCAGCATTGGAGCAGGTTGTCTTTTTAATGAAGGTGATTTCTGAGTTTCTCTCAGCAGCAGCTTCTCCTGTGAGACATACAAGCAGGGTTATCACATGTCACAGTTGTTAACTCTTCCAGCATTCCAGTTCCTCATGGTTATTTAGTATTCAGTGTAAATTTCTATCTACAGGCTACTGTCCTTGTGGTTAAGACTTGAGATTCTAGGATCAGGTTTCCTAGGCTAAACTCCAACTCTGCCACTTCCTGGCTGTAGCCCTGAACAAATGAGGCTCAGAGCCTTCCTCCCCAAAATGGGCATCAGAGTAAAACCTACCCTGCAGAACCATTGTGAGATTAAATGGGTTAATATATGAAAAGGGCTTGGAATCCAGTAAACATGATATAAGTGCTTTTCATTAACAGGAATTAACAGAACCTCTCCAGAGTTGAACAATATGAATCTCCATAGGTTTTATAGGAAAATAAAAAAGGGTTTGGTAGCTGACAATGGGCAGCTTTGTAGAAAAGTGCAAGACTTGTGAAAGGCTTGGAAAACTTTAAGGAGGTTAACTTTGGGATTCCCAAAGAATTCCTACATAGCCAAGAAACTGGCTCCCTGCTTGGAATGCATGCCTCGCCTTGTTGGCCTATGGAATGTCTGAGTGAGTAAGTGTCCGACTCTTTGCGACCCCATGGGCTATAGCCTGTCAGCTCCTCTGTCAATGGGATTCTCCAGGCAAGAATACTGGACTGGGTAGCCACGGAATGTCTACTCATCTTTAAACACACCTTCAGTTCTCACAATATCCGGTCAACATTCCCCGATGCTCTTTGTCACAAATATTGGTCTTCTCCTTATTCCCTTTATACTTGAGTTTCTATCATAATTTTCACTCCACATGCCTGACTGCTCTGCTAGGCTGGAAACTTCCTGAGGCCAGGACAGGGAATTCATTGTTATATATTCAAGACTGATAATCCGTTATTAAACTCTAGCAGAGTCATCCTAATTATTAAATCCTGAAAAAGCTCTGAACCTGTTACTAAAGAGCAGATAAGTGCATGAGTGGTAAACATTAATTAGTAAAATAAATTCTAGTGTACCCACATTAGTTTAAGCTAATGTTCTTAGGCTCTCCTGGTGACCATTCATATGTGACCTCTTTTGCAACAACATTCAAATAACCTTCCCAGCACTATTTGCCAAGGCAGCCCCTGTTGTGGTAAGCAGTATGACTGTTGGGGGTCTGATTATTTCATAAAACCTTTTGTTATGGAAAATATCAAGCCTATTCAGAAAGGAGAATAATTAACCTCAGTTTCTACACCATTCATCTTTTTTTACTCTTATCCTCACCTACTGTAAGCATCCTGTGTTTTAGGAGAAACACCAATCACAAGATAATAACATCGTTATCCTTGGACTACATAGTTGCCCTTGATTCTAAATATTTTTATTTGGGTTTATTTTTTTGCAGCATTTCTTGTGTAAGTGGTAAATGTGTGGTGTTTTGGTATTTTATACAAATTAAAAACCTATATATGATAAAAATGAATAGCCAGAAAGAAGAGATAATGTAACATGCAAAATTTTCTTAACATTTCCTTTTAAATATCATAAACATGAATCTTCTGAACTAACAGGAGAACAGAGGGATGATAGCAATCAAGAACCACAGCTTGGGAATCACCTGAACACAATACAGAATAGTCTGGAATGCCTTCTGATACTAGGCAATAATTGATGCAAAATAAGTCATATGTATTTCTGGAATGAAAAGCACTTGATTATTTTGGTAAAAATAGGGCTTCTCCGGTGGCTCAGATGATAAAGAATCTGCCCACAATGCAGGAGACCTGGGTTCGATCCTTGAACTGGGAAGTTCCGCTGGAGAAGGGAAAGGCTACCCACTCCAGTATGCTTGCCTGGAGAACTCCACGGCTCGCCCGTGGGTCACAAAGAGTCAGACACGACTGAGCAACTTTCACTTTCACTGATTGCTTATGACATGATGTTGAACGAAGAAGTGCTTGAAAATTGGGTTGCAAAAAGGTCAAAGTGCTAAGCTCCTGTCTATTTTGTCAGAATGGCCATCTTGTTACACATAGGGAACACTTGTGATCAGCAAGGAGAAAAAATAACATCACAAGTCAGCTTCATACAGTGTAACATTTGAAATAATAAAAATTGGAAAAAATGTCAGAGTGTTGATTGAGCAAAGAAAAATTTGGAAAGTATTATTAGACTTTTAAACTCTAGTGTATGGTTAAAAATTAACAAACATTTTCAGATTTGAAACACTGGATAGCATTTCAAAGGAAAAAGAAACAAGATAAACATATTGCCACAGTTTAGATTTATGATCCTACTCATGGCAAAATGTATACCTACTGCAATAAGAAAAGAGTTTTTGAAAAACATAAACAAGGTAACAAAATTTCAATCATTTTTGAGAAAATCAACTATTCAATATAAAACATGTTTTAAATAACTTAAAATGAAAAATTAGAGACTCTGAAGATGGCTTAATAGGTTTTGTTGAACTCAAGGTACTGGAAGGAACAATATATCAAACTGAGACAAAACGTGTCAGTGAGAAGCATTTTTAAGAACACCTTATTGGTGCAAGTGTAATGCCAGGGAGAAGTCTGGGGGTTCAGTAAAAATCCTGAAATTTACACCTGTTTCAGTTTGGCACCTTCTGAGTCAAGTGTCTCTGGGTAATGCAATCAAAGACACAAGACAAGAATCACTTTAAATATTGTTTTCACAAATTTGATATTTACTACCACATACCTAATATGCACTAGACAGAATTAAGTAACAGTGTGAAGACCTCAAAATTTAAAATTATAAAACTGGAAAAATATTGGGATTTTGAAATGCCTTCTGATACTAGGCAATAATTGATGCAAAATAAGTCATATGTATTTCTGGAATGAAAAGCACTTGATTATTTTGGTAAAAATAGGGCTTCTCCGGTGGCTCAGATGATAAAGAATCTGCCCACAATGCAGGAGACCTGGGTTCGATCCTTGAACTGGGAAGTTCCGCTGGAGAAGGGAAAGGCTACCCACTCCAGTATGCTTGCCTGGAGAACTCCACGGCTCGCCCGTGGGTCACAAAGAGTCAGACACGACTGAGCAACTTTCACTTTCACTGATTGCTTATGACATGATGTTGAACGAAGAAGTGCTTGAAAATTGGGTTGCAAAAAGGTCAAAGTGCTAAGCTCCTGTCTATTTTGTCAGAATGGCCATCTTGTTACACATAGGGAACACTTGTGATCAGCAAGGAGAAAAAATAACATCACAAGTCAGCTTCATACAGTGTAACATTTGAAATAATAAAAATTGGAAAAAATGTCAGAGTGTTGATTGAGCAAAGAAAAATTTGGAAAGTATTATTAGACTTTTAAACTCTAGTGTATGGTTAAAAATTAACAAACATTTTCAGATTTGAAACACTGGATAGCATTTCAAAGGAAAAAGAAACAAGATAAACATATTGCCACAGTTTAGATTTATGATCCTACTCATGGCAAAATGTATACCTACTGCAATAAGAAAAGAGTTTTTGAAAAACATAAACAAGGTAACAAAATTTCAATCATTTTTGAGAAAATCAACTATTCAATATAAAACATGTTTTAAATAACTTAAAATGAAAAATTAGAGACTCTGAAGATGGCTTAATAGGTTTTGTTGAACTCAAGGTACTGGAAGGAACAATATATCAAACTGAGACAAAACGTGTCAGTGAGAAGCATTTTTAAGAACACCTTATTGGTGCAAGTGTAATGCCAGGGAGAAGTCTGGGGGTTCAGTACAAATCCTGAAATTTACACCTGTTTCAGTTTGGCACCTTCTGAGTCAAGTGTCTCTGGGTAATGCAATCAAAGACACAAGACAAGAATCACTTTAAATATTGTTTTCACAAATTTGATATTTACTACCACATACCTAATATGCACTAGACAGAATTAAGTAACAGTGTGAAGACCTCAAAAAGTTAAAATTATAAAAACTGGAAAAATATTGGGATTTTGAAAGGCAGCCAGTAGTGCTAGAACTTTGAAGGCAGTTATAAATCACATCAAGTTTGACAGATTCCCTTTGAAAGACAGAGGAGTAAACATTTAGAAGGTATACATGTATATATACTTTTTAGTGATTTCTGTATGATATTCTAGCAATTATGTCAAGAAAAATAGCTTTAATAAGCTGAAAGATTAATGAATGGTAAAACTTATAATCTAAAAATAAGTAAATATGAAAATGAAGCAAGAGCTATTACAAAGTGAAGAATTATATGGCATTTGATATAAAACAAAATAAAATATCAACTTAGGAGTAAAGCTAACTGTATGAAAGTGTTTTTGTTCTTAGTGATAAAAGCAAAAAATATGATGAACATTATTTTATGATGAACTTTTAAGTTTTGTAAAACTTGTGAACTCTGAAACTTTGTCAGTGATATTTGTAAAACTCACTGAAGGGGAGTCAAAATTTTAAAAATTGGGAAAACTACATATGACATTTCAATACTATTTTTACAATTTAGCTGACAATAGAGATATATTAAACACATGAAAATGTCAGACGGTATCATAAAGCCTAAAAATATTTGAATGTAATTGCCAATGTAAACCACTCGTTTAGCAGAAACTGAGAAAGGGTTCAGCACCCTGCACGATACTGTTGCTATTAGAAGAAATTACTTTTTGAGGCCACAGGACATGTAATGACTTATCAATTCAATAGAGATATTAACTGGAAAAATTGATGTGTCAAGTCAAAGTTCAAACAGGGGCCCGCTACAGTGAATTGAACAGAGTAACACTGAGAAGCATTTTAAGAACACCTTATTGGTGCAAGTGTAATGCCAGGGAGAAGTCTGGGGGTTCAGTAAAAATCCTGAAATTTACACCTGTTTCAGTTTGGCACCTTCTGAGTCAAGTGTCTCTGGGTAATGCAATCAAAGACACAAGACAAGAATCACTTTAAATATTGTTTTCACAAATTTGATATTTACTACCACATACCTAATATGCACTAGACAGAATTAAGTAACAGTGTGAAGACCTCAAAAAGTTAAAATTATAAAAACTGGAAAAATATTGGGATTTTGAAAGGCAGCCAGTAGTGCTAGAACTTTGAAGGCAGTTATAAATCACATCAAGTTTGACAGATTCCCTTTGAAAGACAGAGGAGTAAACATTTAGAAGGTATACATGTATATATACTTTTTAGTGATTTCTGTATGATATTCTAGCAATTATGTCAAGAAAAATAGCTTTAATAAGCTGAAAGATTAATGAATGGTAAAACTTATAATCTAAAAATAAGTAAATATGAAAATGAAGCAAGAGCTATTACAAAGTGAAGAATTATATGGCATTTGATATAAAACAAAATAAAATATCAACTTAGGAGTAAAGCTAACTGTATGAAAGTGTTTTTGTTCTTAGTGATAAAAGCAAAAAATATGATGAACATTATTTTATGATGAACTTTTAAGTTTTGTAAAACTTGTGAACTCTGAAACTTTGTCAGTGATATTTGTAAAACTCACTGAAGGGGAGTCAAAATTTTAAAAATTGGGAAAACTACATATGACATTTCAATACTATTTTTACAATTTAGCTGACAATAGAGATATATTAAACACATGAAAATGTCAGACGGTATCATAAAGCCTAAAAATATTTGAATGTAATTGCCAATGTAAACCACTCGTTTAGCAGAAACTGAGAAAGGGTTCAGCACCCTGCACGATACTGTTGCTATTAGAAGAAATTACTTTTTGAGGCCACAGGACATGTAATGACTTATCAATTCAATAGAGATATTAACTGGAAAAATTGATGTGTCAAGTCAAAGTTCAAACAGGGGCCCGCTACAGTGAATTGAACAGAGTAACACTGACAATTTCTAAATAAAACAAAACAACAAACTTATTTGGGAATTAAACAAGATTTAATGTGTTACCCTTTACATCATTTGATAAGCAGTTTTATAATATCTGTAGGTTAGTTTATTCAGAGAATAAAGGGGAACATATTTTAAAATGTTGTTTTCTCTGTTATTTTACATATGGATTCATTTTGTGGTATTGGCTACTGAAGCTCATTTATCCTATCAAAACATACGTGGCCTCTGGGCAAAGGCTTTGCACTGCAGGCATGCTCGCAGGCCAAGTTGCTTCAGTCGTGTCTGATTCTGTGTGATCCTATGGACTGTAGTCTGGCAGGCTCGTCTGTCCATGAGATTCTCCAAGAAAGTACTGGAGTGGGTTGCCATGCCCCCCTCCAGGACATCTTCCCGACCCAGGGATAGAACCCTCATCTCCTTCAGCTCTCACACTGCAGGTGCTTCTTTTTTTTATAATTTTTTTTTTAATGGTTTCTTTTGGCGGGGGGTGGGTTGGGGAGGGGGGTGGGCGGGCCACTTCTATTGGTTTTTCATTTGTCTATTTTCATCCATCTTTTTTTTTTTTTAACATTTATTTTTTACTTGTCTTTTTGGGGGGTGGGGGAGGGAGGGAGGGGGACGAGCGGGCCACTTCTATTGGTCTTTCATTTCTCTATTTTCATCCATCTTTGTTCTTCGGCCCATGTGGGCCTCCCACCGTGGTGGCCTCTGTCGTTGCAGAGCACCGGCTCTGGGCGCATGCGCTCCAGAGCTCCGGCTCAGTAATTGGACACATTGGTCCAGCCGCTCCGCGGCACATGGGATCCTCCCAGGCCAAGGATCGAACCGGTGCCCCTTGCACTGCAAGGCAGTGTCCTTACCCACTGGACCACCAGGGAAGCCCTGCAGGTGATTCTTTACCACTGACTAGATGTTCCTAAAAGGTTTCCCTGTTTCAACTTTTACTCCCTCCAATTGAAGCCAGAATGATTTTTAAACCATAAATCAGAAGATGTTTCTTGCTCACCTAAAACCATGTATTAGCTACCCTTTGAACTTCCAGAATAAAATCCAAATTTCTCACCATGCCTTATAAACCCCTGTGTGACCCAGCTCCTGCCCATCTGGTTCCCTCTACTCTCACCTTTAAGAATGGTCAACTCCTAATATCATCGCCTAAAAGACACCATTGGTTATCGCTCCAAAGAACTTTCGCCTATTAACTCTGTGTCTGTTTCAGATATAGCACTTATGCTTTATAATGACTTATTTGTCCACTCCTTTTTAAAAAAATGTCTCCCCAAATAGAATATAAACTTTATGAAGGCAGGAACGCTGGCTGTGTTATTTAAGTTATGTCTTCTATGGCTAATATAATGCCTCCCATATAGTAAGCGCTAAGCATTTGTTGAAAGAACAAATGAATTCTTACCAGCTTTGTAGATATCCAGGAGGGTGGCAGTGTACCTAACAAAAGCATTTTCTCTGGTGATGGCTGTGATTTCAACTTTATAAGCTGGTAAAAAAAAAAAAAAATACACATACATAATAATTCATACTTATTACCATGAATGCTGTGTTCAGTAGAAGCCAGAGTCTGTCAAACAAGAAATGAAGCATAGCAAGCTCTTATGGGCACCCTGTGCTAAATCTCATTTCTTCCAAAAACCCTTCCCAACACTCCCTGTGTGATTCTACCCGTCATGACTCTAATGACTCATTCACTAGTTCTGTCCACTGTTACAGAACGGGCTGATTAGGATAAGAGCAATATTAAATTAAAAGACAGGAGCACACAAAACAAAGTAAGCCTTAAAGGTAAAGTTCAGATCTTTTAAGATGAGGAGTCCCTTTGTTTTCTGCATGTCCAGAAAGGGATCCTCTAGCTATTATCATTCTGCCTGCCTGTCAGAACGTGAGTCTCTCTGTTTCCTTGCCTCCATTCCTCAGATACTTCCGCTGGCTTTTATCTTTGTTTTTTAATTTTTGCCATGCCATATGGCATGTGGAATCTTAGCTCCCTGACCAGGGATCAAACCGATGCCCCATGCCGTGGAAACATGAAGTCATAGCCACTGGTCCTCCAGGGAAGTCCCTGATCTTTGATTTCTGATAGGACTCTTGTTTTCCAACCCGTGTCTGCTTGGATTGACAGCTCTCGGACATGAGACATTCTCAATCCTGCTTTCTATTCATTCAAGCATCAGTGCTTAATCCACAGCGTGCTTGCCTTCTGTTCTGAAATGATCAGCTTGAGGGGACTCATCTCTCCTATGCGGCCTGAGAAAAAAATTGTCTTATTTTTGCTTTCAGTGGGGTTGAAGTGAATGAACTAAAAGCTTTTGAGACTGTAGCTAGCTAGCCGGTAAGACATACAGATAAATGAATAAACTCAACTGTGGCAGAACCGAAGTCTGTGTAAGTTAGTCACTTAAAATAAAGAATATCCTGGATTTCAGATTTTAAGTATTTATGGTGGATATGGGCAATGTACCCACGGTAGGCATAAATGTAGAGAGGGAACTGTTTAATTTTGGTTTTATTCTGTTATTCCAGCATTAACCGGTAGCTCCAAAAAAGCCAACCAAGTTTTTTCTTGAATGTGGTAAACTAAATCTAGATTGCATTTCTTATATTTAAGAGTTAAAATAGTTCTACTGTGGTTGATTCAGGTTGATGTTTGGCAGTAAACAACACAACTCTGTAAAGCTATTTTCCTTCAATTAAAAATAAAATAATAAATAAGACAGTTCTATTATGGAGGGAAGAAATAATTTGGTTCTAAATTACAGGGAAAAATTGTTAAAACAATATTGTATTCTCTTCAAATCTCAATGTATTTTAAAATTTGTTGTGGGTCTTGGCTGAGTTAGGCAACTTTTTAACATTTTTTAAAAACTCAAGATGAATTTGAAGGAAAGAAAAAGACCATCAGCCACACATTCTTACAGCCTTATTTCCATTAAGAGAATATAGTGTTATCTAATGTAAATAATAATGGAAACTAGGATGCATTTCTAGTTCTATCACTTACTTCTTGCATGACTTTGAGCAAATAACTTAGTCTCCCGGAGCCCGAGTTTCTTCATTGATAAAATAAGGATAATCCACTGTTACCTCCAAGGAGGCTCAGGGGACACCAATGAGAAATCATATATGGAAACAGTTGGAAACATAAACTGCTCCATGAACAGCAGTGCACTTATTTTTTGTTTGTTTATAAATAGTCTTCTACTAATTGTCAAGAAAAAAATTGAAATTGTATTATATCTACTCATTCTCTCTCTTAAAAATTCCAGAAATAAACATTAGAAATTATAGCTAGAAAACAAAGGATCTAATTCCATGAGGAGCTGTAGTCAAGACTATAACTGTACTCGGGCATTTGATTTAGCTCTGAGATCTGGACAAGAAAGAGATGCTCGTTTTTGCAATGGAGAGAGTCTCAAACGTGGGTTGCTAATGTGCATATAGTAAAAATTATTTAGCATTTATATTTTTTTACCTTGTCTTTGGAGGGATTTTGAAAAACACCCAGACCCACCTACCCCCGCTCTAACTATCTTTGTTTCTGTTTCTGCTCAATCAACTGGAAGAATGTGATAGTGAAATCTTATACCTCTATGGCTTCTCAAATGTTCTCTTTGAATATGTTTTAACACCTTTAATTCAATGGAGTCTGTTGGAATAAAGTGTCTTGGCTGTGGGTGCACCTCACTCCTATCATTTTTAATAAAAACCGTATTTCTTTGCCAAAGGATAAATAACTTTGCAGGTTAATGCCGAAAATTGATGGCATTTTCCTTCAAGGTGACACATGGAATGTTGTATCTATATAATCACTGTGTAAAGTTGTACATCTTCTTAACTGATCATGTTTTCCTAAAATGACACATTTAATGGAACTATATATTGAACTTTCGAACTTACCATACACAATCTCTGGTCTGCATGCTGTTTCTTTTCTAGTATCTGCGGAGATTGTCAGATCTAATTCTGATTGCATTTGCCCACAGTCAGCTAGATTTTGTGAAAAACAGTACAAGTTAGCTTAATGTAAGGAACAGACGCCTTTGAGAGTAAACACAGTTCTTTCTCATCTGCCCTGAGAAAATCCAATATACTCTTACAAATATCAGATTCCTAATACCTGTCCATTTTCTACTCTTCTGTAATGTGAAATATTATTTAAAGCCAAAACAAAGCAAACAAAAACAAAATGTTGAACATAGGACCTAGCATGGGTAGTCACTGCACATTTAGCTCTTTAGAAATACACATGCTTCACTGAAGAAAGGAGAAAAATTTCCCGTTTTGAGTGTAATCAAAAGTCTCTTGAAGGAATCAAATCGATGACTGATTTACAGCTGTAAGAGAGAGCAGTGAGTATCTAAAGAATGTGTAGATTTTTAAGGATTTTGGAAAACAAAAGAAAACCAAAACCCACTCAGACCCTCATGGAGTCGGCTGTTGATTATTGGTGAGGTCTGGGTCTTTTCCTTGGCCAATAATGCTGCCTTGATTGGCGAAAGATTGAATGGAGAGTGTCACTAACTGGAAAGGACTAGGGGAAAGAAAAAGGAGCCAGTGACTCCATTCAGAGCAACTCTTCTCTTAGGCTGTGGGCCTATTACACTGACAAAACCAGGTGAAAAGTAAGACTTTCACATATGTTATCCATATGATACCCAACAACCATCTGGATGGTGTTTGTCTGCACAGTACAAACTATTGGGTTGTTCTGGAGCTGTCAGGATGTAGCTTTTTACAGTACTCAGGGAATGAGCTTTCCACAAGATCAGACTGCATTTCTACTTCTGAGAAATGACAGTTTGTCCAACAGCTTTTCCCAGGCCAGCCCCAAACTGTCTGTGGCTGCTTTAAACAAGTCCACAGCCTGAACGCCTTAAATAAAGTTTACCTTCAACACATCTGCATGTTTCTCCTTCACAGACTTCCTCTAGATTGGTTTGCGTTATGCTGTAAAACATGGTGCACTGCTTGTCTGTGGCAACGAAAGTGCAGTTAGAAGTGGTGACTTGATGAACACACAACAATCTACCCATCAATGAGTTTCTTTCGTGGGGCCTCTATTATCACCCATTCCAAACCCTCTTTCAGTAGCTGAGGCCAAGGAAAGTTAAACTATGAACTGCCTCTCCTAACATGGGCGCTTCTACCCTCAAAATAGTTTCCTTTTCTGTGCTTGAAATCTTAATCTTCCATATAATTTCTGAGAATGAAAATATTTGATGCTTCAATGAATGAGAGGAAATAAATTATATTACATGAGACTATTAAAAGAACTGTAATTGGTAAGACTGGAGAAGAAAACAAACACGTGTGTGTGTGTGTGTGTGTGTGTGTGTGTAATGGGCTTCCCTAGTGGCCTCGCAGTAAAGAATCTGCCTGCCAGGGCAGGAGACTTGATTCCTACACTGAAGGAATGCAATTTGATTCTTAATCCAGGAAGATTACCTGGAGGAGGAAATGGCAACCCACTCAAATATTCTTGCCTGGAAAACCCCATGGACAGAGGAGCCTGGTGGGCTACAGCCCATCCATAGGGTCACAAAGAGTCGGACACAGCTGAGTGACTGAGCACGCATAGCCATTCACATACTTTTTTTCAAGGAGGGGCTAAGTATGTTCTATATTATTTCAGAAGTAAAACTAGATAGAATGCACCTCAGAGTCCACTTTAGAATGGTTCACTTTAAGGGTTTGTAACAAGTAGAACTGTCCAAAGTGAAGTCTTCTGTCTTGTGAACCAAAGGGCTCTCCAGTCACTTAATATTCTCAGAAGTGGCTAAATGATCAAATGTGGGGGTCATTCATTCAACATTCACTGAGACACATTATGTACCTGACACTGTTAGACACTAGGGGCAGAAGGATGAAAACATTCTGGGGGTGGAGAAACACATGCAAACAAATAATAACAATGCAACGTGACAAGTGCTATTACAGAGGTCTCTGCAAAATGTGAGGAGAATATAGATGGAGGAGAAGCTGATTCTAGGAAGACTGAAAGTAACAGTGGGATAAATAGGTTTCTCTAAAAGGAAGGGATGCAATGGTAATAATAAAAGCGAACACTGAAGATAAAATTGAGGCAAAGAATTTAAGTGGGAGCAATCTAATCCAGTTATTCTAAACATGAAGAAACTGAGGACCAGAGAGGTGAAATGATTTGTTCAGTGTCACCCTGTGGCTGGTTTGTCCACGTGGGAATATTAATGAAGAGTGAGCCCTGAGAGAGGAAATGTAAAAACTCTACAGGCCTCCAGTGTATATCTTCAAGTTCCATAATGAACACAAAGCAGTCTTCTGAAGAAAGTTTACAGTAGAGTTGATTACCTGGTCTGTGGTATTCATACACTGTGAAAGTAGCAGGATTCAGAAACCCAACTTTAAAAAGTTCAACTATCCGGAATCGAACACAAAGGAACTCATTGGAAGGGATCTGTTTGACAAATTCAAGGTTAAAGAAAATTATGGGAGAGGAGAGATGCATAATGTTTTAGGCAGCAACTGTTCAGTAATAACAAATGAAGATTGATGAGAGATGGAACTTACTGAGTTCAGCTGCAGAATAACTCGTCCATCTTTGATTTCATAATCAGCTAATAGTTGATCCACCCCTTCTACAAGCTAAGGGAACAAAAAGAAAAGCTCAGGTTTACCTTCATGACCTTTTTGTTTAAAGGCATTCACCCAGTGATGGAATGTGAGGTCATGGGATGAGATCCACTATTTGAAGACATTGAAGAACAGCTCCTCCCCTTGGAAAAGCCTGAACATGTCGCCACAGACACTCACATTATTCAGTCCATGCAAGTGTAATATATGCCCCTATTTCGCTTTGAAAAATAAAAACTAAGGCAGATTACTGGTTTGAAAAGAATATTCTGGGAGACTCTAAGAAAGTGACATTATGAGAATGAATGGAAATGGTTTTGTAAAATAATGCAGTAGATGAAAGTAAGTATCCATAACAATATTTAAAAGAAGACATTTACAGCTTTTAAGTCTTCTGGGTTTGGACTGACGCCGGTAGGCAGAGAGATATCCATCACTGCATGGGAGGACCCAGATGACGATTCTTCACTGCTGGCCTTGTAGCTAAAAGAAATTAGAGATTAGGACGTGAAGTAAATAAACAGATAAGACTGATTAAGAAAAGGTCCTGTTCCTTGGTAGGCTTTAACTTCTAATTTGAGTCTCCAATTATTTGCTTTTTTACAATAGATGTTGTACTCTCTGAATTTTAAAGACTCACTTGACCAGTAATCTCAGTGGACCACCCTTCTGGAGTCAGAAGAGCTCATTAAAACTATTCAGTCCAAGGTGTTAATTAGCTAGTTGAGGAAACTGAGGATGAGAGTAAGATCCTTGTTCAAGATCACATGACTAGCTCACCTCAGGGCTGCATAAGTCTTTCTTGATTCTCATCCTTATTCTTTTTTTAACAGAGTATATTCAAAGAAGAAAATTAACTGTATATTGGCAAGAGACTCGATAAGCATGTTCAGGAAAATACTGGAAAGAATACACGAAATGTTAGCAGCTACATTCTCTGGGTGATGAGATTATAAGTGATTATCTCTTTTCTTTCCCATGTTTTTCTCTATTAAGTTTTCCCAATAGATATTTTATTTAAAAAAGTTTCAAGGACTATCCTTTGTCTAGGAGTGTGCTTGTTGGGAAGCTGAGGGGAAAAGCAGAGATGGCAGTGTCGGGTGATTCAGTTTATTTTGTTTTTGATTTTCCTGTATGAGGGAAAAGAATACTGAGATGGTGAATTAGCAAACTTGGGTTTTATCCCAGTTCTACTGAGAGACTTCTAAAAATTATTTCCCCTTTCTAGAGTTCATTTTCTTATTTGTAAAATCAATTGTGAATAAATATAAACTCGTGCTTAAAATTATAATTCCAAGACTTCGTTTTGAGGGGTAGAGAGGCCTGTTGCTACAATTAAGCAGAGCTAAGGCTTAAAAGAAAAATAGGCTGGATCAGAGTGTGTTCTTCAAAGGCTGAGTTTTAGATTCCCTGCCCCAAGATGTGGGAGAGGCAGCTGGATATTTGAGAGCAGAGCTTGGGAGAGGAGGCAGGATTAAAGGAAGAGCCTTGGGAGACAACTTCATAAGGGGGAAAATGAACTGATCTCAGCCCCAAAAAAAATAAGAGATTAGGACGTGAAGTAAATAAACAGATAAGACTGATTAAGAAAAGGTCCTGTTCCTTGGTAGGCTTTAACTTCTAATTTGAGTCTCCAATTATTTGCTTTTTTACAATAGATGTTGTACTCTCTGAATTTTAAAGACTCACTTGACCAGTAATCTCAGTGGACCACCCTTCTGGAGTCAGAAGAGCTCATTAAAACTATTCAGTCCAAGGTGTTAATTAGCTAGTTGAGGAAACTGAGGATGAGAGTAAGATCCTTGTTCAAGATCACATGACTAGCTCACCTCAGGGCTGCATAAGTCTTTCTTGATTCTCATCCTTATTCTTTTTAACAGAGTATATTCAAAGAAGAAAATTAACTGTATATTGGCAAGAGACTCGATAAGCATGTTCAGGAAAATACTGGAAAGAATACACGAAATGTTAGCAGCTACATTCTCTGGGTGATGAGATTATAAGTGATTATCTCTTTTCTTTCCCATGTTTTTCTCTATTAAGTTTTCCCAATAGATATTTTATTTAAAAAAGTTTCAAGGACTATCCTTTGTCTAGGAGTGTGCTTGTTGGGAAGCTGAGGGGAAAAGCAGAGATGGCAGTGTCGGGTGATTCAGTTTATTTTGTTTTTGATTTTCCTGTATGAGGGAAAAGAATACTGAGATGGTGAATTAGCAAACTTGGGTTTTATCCCAGTTCTACTGAGAGACTTCTAAAAATTATTTCCCCTTTCTAGAGTTCATTTTCTTATTTGTAAAATCAATTGTGAATAAATATAAACTCGTGCTTAAAATTATAATTCCAAGACTTCGTTTTGAGGGGTAGAGAGGCCTGTTGCTACAATTAAGCAGAGCTAAGGCTTAAAAGAAAAATAGGCTGGATCAGAGTGTGTTCTTCAAAGGCTGAGTTTTAGATTCCCTGCCCCAAGATGTGGGAGAGGCAGCTGGATATTTGAGAGCAGAGCTTGGGAGAGGAGGCAGGATTAAAGGAAGAGCCTTGGGAGACAACTTCATAAGGGGGAAAATGAACTGATCTCAGCCCCCAAAATAAGTAGGAGTGAAATGGGAGTTATTATTCAAATTAGTGAAGTGAGACGGTATCTCTTTTCCCCAATCATATCTTATTAAGCATGTATAAAGCAGACCCCAATAGAAGTTTTAGATGTCATATTTGCCTTAAAAATGTAAATAGTATAAAACTTCTGGCTTATAAAAATGTAACCCTATTCTTCACCAAATTAATAATTTGGAACAAAATATAAGCGATGTGAAACGAAAAATATGACATCCGGCATCCCCGTGGTTGGATGGAGGGGTGTCACCAAACGCAGAGACCTCTGGCTCCCAGATGCAAATACTCTGTCAACAGGATGGAAAAGGGCCTCCTGAGTGGAGAGTGTCTATGAAAAGTTGCTGGAGCCTTGATGACTGGTTGCCATGGAGACAGTTTCAACCGTGGAACAGAAACCTTCCTTTCAAGAAGCCCTTTGCCTGCTGCCAAAGACAGCAATCCTTCCCAAAGGCATTTTGTTCCAAGAGAAGGAGAGAAATGAAATCATTTTTTTTTTTCCTTGTGAATACAACAGAGAAGTTGTAAAAAGCTAAATACACGAAAGAGACCCTCTCAACATAGAAACTGTGTGCTGGTATTTTTGTAAATCAGGACAGTGTACATTTGAAGGCAAAGAATTTCTCACATGAATGAGTACTACGCAGTTACATTTGGAATTTATCCAACCCAACTTCAGCATCACAGAGCCAAAAGCATGTTCTACCTGGGTTTTTTTGAACATTCTGTCCCCAGTTTATTAAAAAAAAAAAAAACAACTCAAAAGGTAGAATACTCAGTGGTGGTGGTTTAGTTGCTCAGTCGTTTCTAATTCTTTGTGATCCCATGGATTGCAGCCCTCCAGGCTCCTCTGTTCATGGGATTCTCCAGGCAAGAATCTGGAGTGGGTCACCATGCCTTTCTCCAGGGGATCTTCCCGACCCAGGGATAGAACCAGGGTCTCCTGCATTGCAGGCAGATTCTTTACTAACTGAGTTACAAGGTAAGCCCATATACTCAATATTATATCTCTATTGCTTTCTTTTGTAAGTTAACAATCTGGAACTAGGCCTCCTGTCAACGAGTGCAAATGAATACATTTGATGAGAGTCTTTTAATATATAGCAGAGTTGTGGAACTACTGATAGGCACTTTGGGATCAGATAGTCCAAAATTCTTGCTTTACAGCAGAGGCCCAGAGAAGTGAGGTGATGTACTGACGGTTACCTGAGTCCCTCCTTGCCCTACCGGTGTCCTGCTCGGCTACCAGAGATCCCTTGCGGTGCTCACTCAGGGTGCCGCCCCGTAGGTCCTACACACCAATTCTAGGTTTGCCCAGAACAAGTTTGCCCACACCTCCCTGCAACATGTGCTAGAGATTTAAACCGTGATCATACCCTGTCTGCCAGAAGAGAGGTGCCCAAGAGTGTACCTCTTGAGTGCACTCAGGAAGGAAGCTGCTTGAGAATGGGTGTCTTTAACAGGATCCTGGGGAATGAAGAAGGGTGTGGAGGGAGAACAGAGGTCAGAGACTGGCCAAGGATGGAAGGAGGGGGAACTTCTAGTGGGCTAGCTGAGGAAGGAATCCTGAGGAACAGTGACTGGCCTGGGGACCCCAGACGAGGCTGGGAAATGAAACTGAGCAACTGAGAAGCAATGTGCTCTTCCTTGAGGCTGGTGGTCTCAGATCACGCTGTCTGAAGGAGGTGATTTAAGAACTGGACTGGGAGTCAGGGTCTGCCTCTCACTGTGAGAACTTGGCAGCTTACTTTACCTCCCGGGTCTCAGTTTCTTTACCACTAAAGTAAGGGGATTAGTATATCGTTCCTAAGATCCTTTTCAGATCTAACCTATGATATAACTGAGTGGAATTTCTAAGTTACCCACACTGAATGCTTGGCATCATGTATGATAACAAGTAATTCTTTGTGATCCCATGGATTGCCCTTCCTCTGTTCATGGGATTCTCCAGGCAAGAATCTGGAGTGGGTCACCATGCCTTTCTCCAGGGGATCTTCCACCCAGGGATAGAACCAGGGTCTCCTGCATTGCAGGCAGATTCTTTACTAACTGAGTTACAAGGTAAGCCCATATACTCAATATTATATCTCTATTGCTTTCTTTTGTAAGTTAACAATCTGGAACTAGGCCTCCTGTCAACGAGTGCAAATGAATACATTTGATGAGAGTCTTTTAATATATAGCAGAGTTGTGGAACTACTGATAGGCACTTTGGGATCAGATAGTCCAAAATTCTTGCTTTACAGCAGAGGCCCAGAGAAGTGAGGTGATGTACTGACGGTTACCTGAGTCCCTCCTTGCCCTACCGGTGTCCTGCTCGGCTACCAGAGATCCCTTGCGGTGCTCACTCAGGGTGCCGCCCTGTAGGTCCTACACACCAATTCTAGTTTTGCCCAGAACAAGTTTGCCCACACCTCCCTGCAACATGTGCTAGAGATTTAAACCGTGATCATACCCTGTCTGCCAGAAGAGAGGTGCCCAAGAGTGTACCTCTTGAGTGCACTCAGGAAGGAAGCTGCTTGAGAATGGGTGTCTTTAACAGGATCCTGGGGAATGAAGAAGGGTGTGGAGGGAGAACAGAGGTCAGAGACTGGCCAAGGATGGAAGGAGGGGGAACTTCTAGTGGGCTAGCTGAGGAAGGAATCCTGAGGAACAGTGACTGGCCTGGGGACCCCAGACGAGGCTGGGAAATGAAACTGAGCAACTGAGAAGCAATGTGCTCTTCCTTGAGGCTGGTGGTCTCAGATCACGCTGTCTGAAGGAGGTGATTTAAGAACTGGACTGGGAGTCAGGGTCTGCCTCTCACTGTGAGAACTTGGCAGCTTACTTTACCTCCCGGGGTCTCAGTTTCTTTACCACTAAAGTAAGGGGATTAGTATATCGTTCCTAAGATCCTTTTCAGATCTAACCTATGATATAACTGAGTGGAATTTCTAAGTTACCCACACTGAATGCTTGGCATCATGTATGATAACAAGTAAAAACAACAAAATACCAGTTACAGAAATCACTGTTGTTGAGAATGGGAAGAATCAAGAAAACAGAACAGAACAGGAGGTCCTATGGGGTGACAGAAGGAAGAAGCCTGTGTTCTAGTCCTGGCTTGTCCACTAACTGATTCACTCTGTGTGATCACTGAGGTATATAGGCATATTTTCATAAACATTTTAGGATGGCGGCTTGGTGAGACAATGCCATGGTCTGCAGAAGTGTCCATCTCTTGACAGCTTCTAAAGCTGTGAAATCTGTCGTTACCTTACACAGCAAAGGAGACTTGCAGGTGTGATTAAGGTTAGGATCTTGAGCCAGGGAGATTCTGCAGATTATTCTGGTGGGCCCAATGTGATCACAGGGGTCTTATAAAGGAAAGAAGGGGAAACAGAGAAGGAGATATGATGGTGGAAGCAGGGGCCTGAGTCAGAGATACTGAAAGATGCTGTGTTGCTGGCTTTGAAGATGGAGGGAAGGAGCCACAGGCCAAGGAAAGCAGGGGCCTTTAGGTCGAACCTGGATTCTCCCCTGGAGCCTCTAGAAGGAACATGGCCCCAGTAATACCTTGATTTGAAGACTTCTGACTTCCAGAATGGTAAGATAATACATTTGGGTTGTTTTAAGTCATTATGTGTGTGTGTACTAGTTGCTCACTCATGTCCGACTTTTTTTTGACCCCATGGACTATAGCCCCCCAGGCGCATCTTTCCATAGAATTTCCCAGTCAAGAATTCTGAGTGGGTTGCCATTTCCTCCTCCAGGGGATCTTCCCAATCCAAGGATCTAACCCACGTCTCCTGCATTGGCAGGGGAATTCTTTACCACTGAGTCACCTGGAAAGCCCTGGTAAGTCATTATATTTATTGTAAATTGTTACTACCAGCAACTTGTGGCCAATTCAGTCTTTGGAGTTAGTCTGTTAAGGGTCTACAGCATCCATGGTTCTGAGCCCTGGCTACTATTCAAAGATCTTCCAGGGGTGAGGTCGGACAGAGCTGCAGAGTTCTAAATGTTCTCCAGATGAGTTCAATGCGCAACCCGATTTGAGAGCCCCTGGCTGGCTGCTACTAATCAGGGATTTTGCTGGGTGAACATGATTTTTCTAAGAGAAAAAGCGGGAGCTGCTTCTGAGAGAATCTTTGGCTCTTTCTTTTCCTAATACTTATATATTATAATCTACCTTTCTTGCAGACAAATTAATATTTTAGTGTTTGAATTATTGAAAAACATGGGAGAGAAAACTGTATATGAGCAAAACAAAGCTGTTCTGTACAGTAAGTAGCCATTTAAGAATACCTGCTATGTTCCGCACTTTAAAAAGTGAATAATTTTGCATCTTTTGGACATTCTTATCATTCCGAAAGATTTGGAGAGACAATACTCTGGCAGCAGTGAGGCCCTGAAATCTACCATCCCCCTGGTGAAAATGGGCTTACCTGGCACACGCCACTATGCGCCTGTGCTCTGAATTGCTGTCGCCAGAGGCTGGCACACATGACAGACAAACAAACAAACAAAAAATCAGAGTAAACCATTTTTAACTGTTTTGGAACATGTCAGAACAGAATCATTAATGAGCAGGCCTCTGAACACTTAAAAATTATTTGTGATGTGCAAGTTGGCATTTTTGATGGCTTTAATGGAGAGTCTGATTTTAATGGAGTAGTCAACTGCCGACTGACAATTCAGGAACTGTTGAAATCATTAGAGCAATTCTCTCCTCTCCAGGAACTTATAGTTTAAGGAAGGAGTCATTTAAGGTAGATCTGTGTTGGTAATAAGTCTGGTGGAGGTGGCAGGGACAAAGCACCCATGTCTAGATTCTCTGATAGTTGGACATTTCCTGTAAGAACAGAACTCTGAGTCACAAACAGAAGCTCTCAGGGTGGAGGAGCAGCACGCACCCTGATCCCAGGATCATGGGTAAAAGGAGAACTGCTTCTGTCCCGGGAGCAGAGAACCAAGCCGTCAGAAGAGGGATGTGAGGGCCAAAGGTAGACGAAAGACAGGCACATTAAGAAAGACTCATTGGTCCTGGAGAGACCAAGTTGAAGATGGAGGCAGGGAAACATGCATTTGCTAGACTCCTTGGGATACAAAAAAAGGTATGAGATAGAAGCCCAACAGAGCCATGTGGGAAATTCAGGGCTTGGGAATGGGACACTGACACAAAACTATTAACAGAAATTCAAGATTCTGAAGTTAGGCACTTCTGCGGCTTTACATTCTTCTTTTTCTTTTAAAGCCTTTATTGAATTTGTTACAATATTGCTTCTGTTTTGTTTTCATGTTTTGGTTTTTTGTCTGTGAGGCATGTGGGATCTTAGTTCCCCAAGCAGGGACTGAACAGAACACCAAGCAAAATCTTAACCACTGGACCACCATGGAAGTCCCTAGTCACATTCCTTTTTTTCCCCTTAGATTTTATTTTTATATATACATCTCTTTTTTTTTCTTTTTAATTTTGGCCTCTTTTATTGGTTTTTTACTTATTTATTTTCATCCATCCTTACTCTCTGTCCTGTACGGGTCTCCCACCAGAGCGGCCCCTCTTTGCTGCAGGGCACGGGCTCTGGGCGCATGCGCTCCAGAGTGCTGGCCTGCAACTGGACAGCACTGGTCCAGCCGCTCCGCGGCATGTGGAATCCTCCCGGGCCAGGGATCGAACTGGTGCCCCCTGCACTGCAAGGTGGACTCTTTACCCATTGGACCACCAGGGAAGCCCAGATTTTATTTTTAATTGGAGGATCATTGCTGTACAATATTGTATTGACTTCTGCATGCACTGTGAATCAGCCGTAAGTATATACATCTCTTCCCTCTCAAACCACCACTCTAACCCCCACCCCATCCCACTTCTCTAGGTCCTAGTTACATTTTTTGTTTTAACTTTGGCCTCTTTTATTGGTTTTCCATTCGTTTTTATTTTTCATCCATCTTTATTCTTCAGCCTGTGTGGGCCTCCCACCGGCCCCTCTTGCTGCAGAGCACAGGCTCTGGGTGCGTGCACTCCAGAGCGCTGGCTCGCAATTGGACACACTGGCCTAGCTGCTTCACGGCACGTGGAATTTTCCCTGGCCAGGGATCGAACCGGTGTCCCTTGCACTGCAAGGCAGACTCTTTACCCACTGGACCACCAGGGAAGTCCCCTAGTTACATTTTTAAAAGTAAGTTTTAGTTAAAACAATTTCTGGTTCAATAGTGGATACATTTAACTTAGATACTGTTATTTAGTATCAATTTCTAACTATTATTAAGGCGTTAACCTCTATTATAATAAATGGCAGTTATGTTTACTCAGATGTCCAGCTGTTAAAGAATTTAAATGAAGATTTTTTTTTTAGCATGTTTTTCCTAATCAGAGAAGCTCTTTGGCATTCTTTACGATGCTGGGAAAGATTGAGGGTAAGAGGAGAAAGGGCGGCAGAGGATGAGAATGGTTGGATGGCATCACTGAGTCAATGACGTGTGTCTGAGCAATCTCAGGGTGATGGTGACAGACAGAGAGGCCTCGCGTGCTGCAGTTCCCGGGGTGCACAGAGTGGGACACGACTTAGCGACTGAACAACAGAAGGTTTAGCCAGCCTTATAATGCAAACCACACTGTTTTACCTTCAATCTCCTGGGCTTCAATTTTCAGATGGAAGCTGCAAACTTCCTCCGAGGTACTGGTTTTGTGAACCACAGTTTTCACCTGTATTGGGACAAGTAAACAAGACTGTTTAAAATGGGGACTGGAAAAGGGACTATGGTAGGACTGTGGCTGAAAACAAGATTTTTGAACATTTCCATCCCCCAGTGCAAATGGGGTGCATTAAAGACCCATTTTTCCCAGCAACTGGACTTTCAGCAAGCTCCGCAATCTGTAACATAGTGGAGAAGCCCAAAGTAAGCTAAAAAGATCTCTCTCCAGGCAGAACCTTGGTCCAGATCTCATGCAGTCAAATCTGAGCACCCCACTCTGCACTCTTTTTTTTTTTAATTTGTATTTAGTTATTTATTTTTGGCTATTCTGGGTTTTCATCGCTGCTGCAGGCTCTTCTCTAGTTGCAGGGAATGGACGCTACTCTAGTTGAGGTGAGCAGGCTTCTTGTTGTGGTGACTTCTCTTGTGGAACTCGGGCTCTAGGGCACACGGGCTTCAGGAGTTGCGGCCCACGGGCTCCACAATTGTGGCTCTGAGGCTCTAGAGCACAGGCTCCATAGTTGTGGCTCACAGGCTTAGTTGCTCTGCAGCATGTGGGATCTTCCTGGATCAGGGATCGAACCCGTGTCTCCTGCATTGGCAGGAGAACTCTTCACCACTGAGCTACCAGGGAAGCCCTCGCAGGACAGTTTTTAAGACATTCATCTCTGTGCCTGTATGCTCTAGTTTTACACAGAACACCCTGAGGTCATGAAGTGTGATTTTTCTCCAGTTCACAAACCACTGTGGTAACAACAAATTAGAGGTGTCCATGGAAGGTCAGGGGTGCTGCCAGAAGCAGCTATAAAGAGGGCAACCAGAAGTGACCAAAAAGTGAACCATCCATCTCCCTACCTGCATGTAATGTTATAAACAGTCTTTGAAGGAAGAAATGTACTAAGGATGAGTGCACAATTAAATAATCAATAGGATGTTAATTTACGCTCAGAATATGTAGTTTATATTATTTTAGGCATTTGGCAGTTACAGCTTAGTTTTTCTAAGCTGTATATGTGTCCATGTAGTCTATGGTTAAAAATAGAAGACGCTTAAGCCCTTACATATACAAATCAGTCACCCGTGATGCTGGGTAAATGAGGTGTGACTATGTTATTAGCCACAGCATCCATGTGTATACGTGTGAGTGTATACATACATATACATGTCATATGTATATATATATACATGACATGTATATGTATACATGTATATATGTATATATGTATATATATATATATGACATATGTATATATATATATATGACATGTATATGTATATATACTATGTGTATACATAAAAATTATCTCTATATAACTATATGCATATAGTTATATCTAATTCCAGAAACACACAGACTATATACACATAAAGAATAACAGCCATTTTCAAAAAGAAACCATGAAGATAATAATCAAGATAACCAGAAGGAATGATAAATGACTCTTACTAAGGTCATGGTTACCGAAGCCCAGGTTTCTATAACTTTATGGCAAAGTCTCTCTTTTAGATTACTGACTACCAGATGACACATAACCTCAATCAACTTGCTACAAAATACTCACATGCACTGTAGCCAAGCCATTGTTTTGTCCAGTACTTAGGATGACGAGGTCATCATTGAGAGGTACCTGGAAAAATTTTTGCATTCAATATTATTTCTCATGCTTATTTACGTTGCACAACATGGATTTCTAGGCTGTGGACAGTAGGCGCGCTCGGGGCTAGCATGTGGGGATCTTCCTGGATCAGGGATCGAACCCGTGTCTCCTGCATTGGCAGGAGAACTCTTCACCACTGAGCTACCAGGGAAGCCCTCGAGGACAGTTTTTAAGACATTCATCTCTGTGCCTGTATGCTCTAGTTTTACACAGAACACCCTGAGGTCATGAAGTGTGATTTTTCTCCAGTTCACAAACCACTGTGGTAACAACAAATTAGAGGTGTCCATGGAAGGTCGGGGGTGCTGCCAGAAGCAGCTATAAAGAGGGCAACCAGAAGTGACCAAAAAGTGAACCATCCATCTCCCTACCTGCATGTAATGTTATAAACAGTCTTTGAAGGAAGAAATGTACTAAGGATGAGTGCACAATTAAATAATCAATAGGATGTTAATTTACGCTCAGAATATGTAGTTTATATTATTTTAGGCATTTGGCAGTTACAGCTTAGTTTTTCTAAGCTGTATATGTGTGTCCATGTAGTCTATGGTTAAAAATAGAAGACGCTTAAGCCCTTACATATACAAATCAGTCACCCGTGATGCTGGGTAAATGAGGTGTGACTATGTTATTAGCCACAGCATCCATGTGTATACGTGTGAGTGTATACATACATATACATGTCATATGTATATATATATACATGACATGTATATGTATACATGTATATATGTATATATGTATATATATATATATGACATATGTATATATATATATATGACATGTATATGTATATATACTATGTGTATACATAAAAATTATCTCTATATAACTATATGCATATAGTTATATCTAATTCCAGAAACACACAGACTATATACACATAAAGAATAACAGCCATTTTCAAAAAGAAACCATGAAGATAATAATCAAGATAACCAGAAGGAATGATAAATGACTCTTACTAAGGTCATGGTTACCGAAGCCCAGGTTTCTATAACTTTATGGCAAAGTCTCTCTTTTAGATTACTGACTACCAGATGACACATAACCTCAATCAACTTGCTACAAAATACTCACATGCACTGTAGCCAAGCCATTGTTTTGTCCAGTACTTAGGATGACGAGGTCATCATTGAGAGGTACCTGGAAAAATTTTTGCATTCAATATTATTTCTCATGCTTATTTACGTTGCACAACATGGATTTCTAGGCTGTGGACAGTAAGAACTATTTCCAGTTATTTGTGTACTTAAATATACCTTAAATAGGCAAAAATGTGGTAATTAGAAAAATACATATGAGCGTCTATATACTGATAGCTACTATTATTGATACAGAACTTAGTTTTTCCAAAGCATTTTTTTTCTTTGGAAAATTCTCATTGGCCATCATGGTTGTGAGTTTTTAAGTCTGGTAGTAGCATAGGACGTGGGGTAGGTTATTGGGCGACCTGCAGACAGTATCCAATTTGGCCACAGTCTGCATATGTGATTGGGATCAGTTGGAACCACCAGCAGATTCTCAAATGTGCCTTCTCTCTTTCTCTGCTGCCAAACCTTCGTGCGTGCTGTTTTCTATGTCCAGAATAGTCTTCCCTTTTCTTTGCCTGGCTAACTCCCGATTCTTCCAGTTTTATCCTGACCATGTGAACGCATTTGACAAACTGCTCTCACCTCTCATGTCCCTAGCAAAGATCTTAGTTTCACTGTGTGTATTTTTTAAAAAAATTTTTATTTTACTGTTTACTTTTACAAAGTTTTGTTCACTGTTTGTTGAAATGACTGTCTCCTCTATAGCATAAGGGTTCTTTCTGTTTTACTTTTGGATCCTCAATGTCCAGGACAGAGCAGGCACCCCTGCTTAGAACAAGGAGGTACTAATCTTATGTTGAACGAGTGAAAAGTTACATTTGTATAAGAAGGACAGAACAGATGATTTCACAGGTTCCATTCAGTTATAAAATATTATTTTAAAAAATTCTTTATTTACCTCTACTGGCCTCCCAAGGAAATGCTTATCTGTCATCCTATAATGGTAGAGGTCACCTTTATTCTTGTAAGAAACTTTGACATCCATATTCAAGCGGAGTTTTCTAACCAGGAGTGAATACTCTGTCAGGCCTTCGATGGCATTAACTGTATCCTATCAACAAACAACAAGGTATAAAAATAAGTCTACTTATTTATCCCTCTTTACAAATACTCTTTCTTATGGGAAGGTGAGTCAGCATTGCCTGGAGATGAAACTCCAGGTGACTGAGTGAAACTGGTTAAGGGCCCCCATGTGGAGGTGGAAGGAAGATTCTCCCTCCCCCAGTAAGGATGCTGCTGTTAGCCGAGACAGGAAGGCAGCGTGACCTCACATCGGCGTTCTCCATGTGTTCTAAGCACGTGACCTCAGGCAAGTCGCCCGTTGTAGAATGCCTCCAGCTCCTTGCACGACTATGGATTTTCTTGCAATCCTCCGTTCTCAAATAGCTTAAATAACCCCTCAGTAAAGACATAAAGAAGTACCCTCCCCTTCTCATTATTCAGTATTAATGCTCTTCCCATCTGCTTTTTAGAGCATTCTTCTCAACTGTTAATGTTTTAAATAGATTGGCATTTTTTTGGCATTGGCATCCCCACTGCAAAATAAGATTCATGGGGGCAGTAGTCCTATCTTTCTTGGCATCCATTACATTTAGCAGGTACATGCATGGTAGCTCTTCAGCAAATATTTGCTGAAGAAATAAATGCATGGACTTCATTTTTCTGGGTCTCATCTTCCACATCTATAAAATTGAGACATGTGGCTGGATCAGAGAGAACAAATTTGTGGCTACCTTCTCTGCTCATACCCACGCAGTTAGTGCTCTTCAGTGGAGTTCTCTCTTCTCCAAGCCTTCAGCTGTACCCATGGTGAAACCCATTTGCTTTCCCTGATTAGAATTAGATGATCCCTGGGGTTTCCCCTGGTGGCGCAGTGGGTAAGGACACCGCCTTGCAGTGCAAGGGGCGCTGGTTCGATCCCTGGCCTGGGAAGATCCCATGTGCCGCGGAGTGGCTGGACTGATGTGTCCAATTACCGAGCCGGAGCTCTGGAGTACATGTGCCCAGAGCCGGTGCTCTGTGACAACAGAGGCCACCACGATGGGAGGCCCACAGGAGCCGAAGAACAAAGATGGATGAAAATAGAGAAATGAAAGACCAACAGAAGTGGCCCGCCTGCTCCCCTCCCTCCCCAACCCGACCCCCGCCCAAAATAAATAAATAAATAAATCTTTAAAAAAAAAAAAAGAATTAGATGATCCCTAACATCACCTTGAAGAACCCCACCCCCATCCCCAGCTCTAAATTTTATACACACACACACACACACACCCTGTCATTGTCCAAGCATCCAGGGAACAAGGAAGATGCTAACATTTGAGATAAACTTGAGTATAGATGTCAACTACATAGTAGTTGCAGTGTAAAATATATCCACTCAGGGGCTTCCCTGGTGGTCCAGTGGGTAAAGAGTTTGCTTTGCAGTGCAAGGGTACTGGTTTGATCCCTGGCCTGGGGAGATCCCACGTGCTGCGGAGCAGCAGGACTGGTGTGTCCAATTACCGAGCCGGAGCTCTGGAGTACATGTGCCCAGAGCCGGTGCTCTGTGACAACAGAGGCCACCACGATGGGAGGCCCACAGGAGCCGAAGAACAAAGATGGATGAAAATAGAGAAATGAAAGACCAACAGAAGTGGCCCGCCTGCTCCCCTCCCTCCCCAACCCGACCCCCGCCCAAAATAAATAAATAAATAAATCTTTAAAAAAAAAAAAAAAGAATTAGATGATCCCTAACATCACCTTGAAGAACCCCACCCCCATCCCCAGCTCTAAATTTTATACACACACACACACACACACACCCTGTCATTGTCCAAGCATCCAGGGAACAAGGAAGATGCTAACATTTGAGATAAACTTGAGTATAGATGTCAACTACATAGTAGTTGCAGTGTAAAATATATCCACTCAGGGGCTTCCCTGGTGGTCCAGTGGGTAAAGAGTTTGCTTTGCAGTGCAAGGGTACTGGTTTGATCCCTGGCCTGGGGAGATCCCATGTGCCGTGGAGCAGCTGAACTGGTGTGTCCAATTAAAAGCCAGCGCTCTGGAGCGCATGCACCCAGAGCTGGTGCTCTGCAGTGAGAGAGGCCACTGCAATGGGAGGCCCACACATGCCAAAGAATAAAAAGATGGATGAAAATAAATATAAATTAAAGAGGCATGATGGGGGAAAAAAAATCTACTCAGATGAATTTACATTGGTAGGGAGACAGATAAACATGTTAATAATCAGTATTCCTTTTACTTTCCATTTAGTATTGTGGAAAAGAACGTCAGTACCTTTGTCTACTTGACAGCCACTGTTTCTTATGTAGAATTTAACCCAATTGCTGATAACTCTCCTAGCCCTTCATGGTAACTAAGAATCATAAAGGAAGTTCTGGGCTTGGAGTCCGAGAATGTGAGTTCTGATGTTGGTTCTGCCACTAACTCTGTGAATCAGCTTCCCGGGGCTGAGTTTCCCCTTGGTATGAGAAGAATGTCAATGCAGATATTCCTGAGGGTCCTCGATTCTAGGCATTTATTCATATCTCTGGTGTGCTCATTTGGAGACAGAACTATGGAGGCCAGAGGGAGTGCTGAATGTGGGGTACAGGAGGCACTAGAAATACCTCCAGGGAGGTAACACAAGAGGAAGAGACATTACCTGGGTCGAATAAAAGCCACCTCCATATCTCTCCTGTTCTGACAGCCATTTGATGATGGGATTAACATAATTCATGTCTTTCAAGTTCAGGCTGGTAAGTAAGGCATAGGCTGTGGTTTCCACCATACAAGCTGTGCCAGTACTAGGCATAGAGCTGTCTTTCTTTGAAGATCATCTTTCCAAAAACGGTAAATGGGTGGATCACCTAAACAACAACAAATCACCCTGGTAACTATCATAAAAAATGTGAATTTGGCATACCAATTCTAGCAGGTTTCTAGAAGTTTCTTCTGATAGTGGCCTTCTAGTTTTCAGAGGTTTCTTACCTTTTGTAAGAACTTTCTCAAGGTGACCAATACAAACAAGCTCTTAATACAGGGCTGTTTCTATCAACTACATAGTAGTTGCAGTGTAAAATATATCCACTCAGGGGCTTCCCTGGTGGTCCAGTGGGTAAAGAGTTTGCTTTGCAGTGCAAGGGACACTGGTTTGATCCCTGGCCTGGGGAGATCCCATGTGCCGTGGAGCAGCTGAACTGGTGTGTCTTATTATAAGCCAGCGCTCTGGAGCATGCACCCAGAGCAGGTGCCTCTGCAGTGAGAGAGGCCACTGCAATGGGAGGCCCACACATGCCAACGAATAAAAAGATGGATGAAAATAAATATAAATTAAAGAGGCATGATGGGGGAAAAAAAATCTACTCAGATGAATTTACATTGGTAGGGAGACAGATAAACATGTTAATAATCAGTATTCCTTTTACTTTCCATTTAGTATTGTGGAAAAGAACGTCAGTACCTTTGTCTACTTGACAGCCACTGTTTCTTATGTAGAATTTAACCCAATTGCTGATAACTCTCCTAGCCCTTCATGGTAACTAAGAATCATAAAGGAAGTTCTGGGCTTGGAGTCCGAGAATGTGAGTTCTGATGTTGGTTCTGCCACTAACTCTGTGAATCAGCTTCCCGGGGCTGAGTTTCCCCTTGGTATGAGAAGAATGTCAATGCAGATATTCCTGAGGGTCCTCGATTCTAGGCATTTATTCATATCTCTGGTGTGCTCATTTGGAGACAGAACTATGGAGGCCAGAGGGAGTGCTGAATGTGGGGTACAGGAGGCACTAGAAATACCTCCAGGGAGGTAACACAAGAGGAAGAGACATTACCTGGGTCGAATAAAAGCCACCTCCATATCTCTCCTGTTCTGACAGCCATTTGATGATGGGATTAACATAATTCATGTCTTTCAAGTTCAGGCTGGTAAGTAAGGCATAGGCTGTGGTTTCCACCATACAAGCTGTGCCAGTACTAGGCATAGAGCTGTCTTTCTTTTGAAGATCATCTTTCCAAAAACGGTAAATGGGTGGATCACCTAAACAACAACAAATCACCCTGGTAACTATCATAAAAAATGTGAATTTGGCATACCAATTCTAGCAGGTTTCTAGAAGTTTCTTCTGATAGTGGCCTTCTAGTTTTCAGAGGTTTCTTACCTTTTGTAAGAACTTTCTCAAGGTGACCAATACAAACAAGATCTCTTAATACAGGGCTGTTTTAACATACTGGAAAAGACTCTAAATAAGAGTAAGAATCTAAATGAGTGGAAGTTAAGGAAGGTTCTGGGACTCCCACTAGCCCCATAGGACCTTGTTGGGAATAAGACTCAGGCACTGGTTGCTCTGCATGGAGGCCGGCCCAAGCCAGGGTGCGTGGCTGGCATAGTGGAGCATAAGCAGGTTTGCAGTCTTAATTTGCCCATGCTTTGTACATTACACAACTGTATGCAGGAGTCCTGCAGAGCTTGGTAGTGACCTCCAAGGTCCTACATGGCAGTCTCTCACCCTTTCCTTCCCCGATACCCGTCTCACTTCTGTCCAGCCGCCCTGGCCTCCTTGCCTTTCTTGGAGCACCAGGCATGCTCCTACCCCCAGCATTTATGCAAACTGTTTCTCCACCAGGAAACACCCTTCCAGAAGACGCTAGTTTGCTTCCTCACTCCCTTCAGGTCCTGACTCAAAAACCATCTTCTCGATGAGGCTTAAGCCTGAACACTCCATTTAAAATTACAACCATTTCCTCACTCTGTCTCCCTTCCTTGCTTTATTTTTCCTCATGTCAGTTATCACTTAGATAGGTTGCTATATCACTGAATAGTCACTATATGCAATGTTTTAGTTATTTATCATGCTCTCTCACTAAATAGAATATTAATTTTATGAAGGCCTAGAGTTTTTTTTTTTTTTTTTTTTTTTTTGTCTGTTTCTTTATCCCTAGAACCTAGAACAAAGTCTGGTGTATAGGAGATACTCAGTGCACATTTGTTGAATTACGGAATGAACAAATATGTGCTGAATGAGTGACTAAACAAATGAATAGCAGTGCTTATTACATTGTATTGAGATGTCTTAGTTCCTTGAGGGCAGGGAGTCTGTCTCACTCTAGTTTGCATACACTCACCCTTTCCCAGAATTAGCAGATTCTACCTGCCTATTTGGACCATAAAGAAGGCTGAGCACCAAAGAATTGATGGCTTTGAAGTGTGGTGCTGGAGAAGACTCTGGAGAGTCCCTTGGACTGCAATGAGATCAAACCAGTCCATCCTAAGGGAAATCAACCCTGACTATTCATTGAAAAGACTGATGCTGAAGTTGAAGCTCAAATACTTTGGCCACCTCATGTGAAGAACTGACTCATTGGAAAAGACCCCACTGCTGGGAAAGATTGAGGGCAGGAAGAGAAGGGAGCAACAGAAGATGAGATGGTTGAATGGCATCACCAACTCAATGGACATGAGTTTGAGCAAACTCCAGGCAATAGTGAGGACGGGTAAGCCTGGTGTGCTGCAGTCCATGGGGTCTCAAAGAGTCAGACACAAATGAGGGACCCAACAACACGTGCTTATTGGATGCATGCTGAATACATGTCCAGAAGAAGTCATACCTTTGACGAAAGCTGCCTTCTTCAGAGATGAGACAATTGAACGAAACCGTGGATGTTCTTTGTCTCCTAAGGAAAGCGCATAAGCAGAAATGGCCAGTGTAAAAGCACTCTGGGTTGAGAGGGCATTTTCATGAAGAAAGCTGTCAGCTTTACTTACACCTGTGCTGATCCTCTGGAAACAAGAGAAGAAGATACCTAAGTTTCTTTGTCGTGACTTGACCTGTCAATTGATGGGAACTCCCCTCAGGTTGAACCACCCTGAGGCAGGCCAAGATGAAGGCTGAAAAGGGGAATGACTAATGGAAATGAATGGTATCTCCCTGAAGCAAAATCCTTCTGGGAGGAGGATCAGCGTGTAACCTAGAAAATGAAAATAAGATTGTCCAAATCAGGTTAATTTTTTGCTTCTGAAGTTTTCCTCCTCCATAGAGGTTTTTCCATTTAGTTTCCGCGTCCCATGTCAAACCTGGCATCTGGGAAGAAGAAACACCAAGTATAGACATGGCTTTCTCCATTCTGTCCCACCCAGCATTGCTGAGACAGAGTCACATTTTCAAAAGGAGATTTACTAAATAAAACCATCAGCAGCCAAAAAAGATCCAAGCTGCTGAAGTGCTTTTTGATCCTAAGGGTTCCTGGGAAAACAATCTCTATGACTTTGCTCCGAGACAACTGAAGTAGTTATTTTGGATAAGTGGATGAGAAGGCAGTGTACGGTAACACTCCTGACACCTCACCTGGCGCCTTCTCTCTAGGTTCATCTGTCTTGTCACCACGTAATACCAGGTTCAGCCAATTGTTCCTTGTTGATTATTTTGTCTTATTGACTCTCTCTCTCCATATATACACATTTACTAAGTTGCTTCAGGCATGTCTGACTCTTAGCAACGCTATGGACTAAGCCTGCCAGCTGCTTCTGTCCATGGGGCTGCCCAGGCTAGAATACTGAAGTGGGCGGCCATGCCCTCCTCCAGGGGATCTTCCTGACCCAGGGATCAAACCTTCATCTCTTACATCTCTTACAGTGGTAGGCAAGTTCTTTGACCCTAGTGCTACCATATATATATGGGGGCTTCCTAGTGGCTCAGTGGTAAAGAATCTGCTTGCAATGTAGTGGACACAGGAGACATGGGTTCCGTCCGCACAAGGATGACATGCAATTTCGTGAAGTGTTCCATATTTTTACATATGACTAATTTGGGATTATACATATCCGTTAACAACAAAACTCTGTGAAAGTAAAAAAACTAAAAAATTAAACTTCGTAAAAAAAGATATTCGAGCTAAAAACAGAGGCAAAAATATATGAATCAATACCACCACCACACACACACATATGTATATAACAATTCTTCTGAACTAAACTAAAACATTGTTTTATTTTGAGGTTCAAGTCCTACAAATCCCCTTGGGTTTTTCCATCTTGGTTCCGCCTGCTGGTTTGGAGGATCAGCGTGTAACCTAGAAAATGAAAATAAGATTGTCCAAATCAGGTTAATTTTTTGCTTCTGAAGTTTTCCTCCTCCATAGAGGTTTTTCCATTTAGTTTCCGCGTCCCATGTCAAACCTGGCATCTGGGAAGAAGAAACACCAAGTATAGACATGGCTTTCTCCATTCTGTCCCACCCAGCATTGCTGAGACAGAGTCACATTTTCAAAAGGAGATTTACTAAATAAAACCATCAGCAGCCAAAAAAGATCCAAGCTGCTGAAGTGCTTTTTGATCCTAAGGGTTCCTGGGAAAACAATCTCTATGACTTTGCTCCGAGACAACTGAAGTAGTTATTTTGGATAAGTGGATGAGAAGGCAGTGTACGGTAACACTCCTGACACCTCACCTGGCGCCTTCTCTCTAGGTTCATCTGTCTTGTCACTCACGTAATACCAGGTTCAGCCAATTGTTCCTTGTTGATTATTTTGTCTTATTGACTCTCTCTCTCCATATATACACATTTACTAAGTTGCTTCAGGCATGTCTGACTCTTAGCAACGCTATGGACTAAGCCTGCCAGCTGCTTCTGTCCATGGGGCTGCCCAGGCTAGAATACTGAAGTGGGCGGCCATGCCCTCCTCCAGGGGATCTTCCTGACCCAGGGATCAAACCTTCATCTCTTACATCTCTTACAGTGGTAGGCAAGTTCTTTGACCCTAGTGCTACCATATATATATGGGGGCTTCCTAGTGGCTCAGTGGTAAAGAATCTGCTTGCAATGTAGTGGACACAGGAGACATGGGTTCCGTCCGCACAAGGATGACATGCAATTTCGTGAAGTGTTCCATATTTTTACATATGACTAATTTGGGATTATACATATCCGTTAACAACAAAACTCTGTGAAAGTAAAAAAACTAAAAAATTAAACTTCGTAAAAAAAGATATTCGAGCTAAAAACAGAGGCAAAAATATATGAATCAATACCACCACCACACACACACATATGTATATAACAATTCTTCTGAACTAAACTAAAACATTGTTTTATTTTGAGGTTCAAGTCCTACAAATCCCCTTGGGTTTTTCCATCTTGGTTCCGCCTGCTGGTTTGAAGGAAAGTCTAATTTACTTTCCAGATCAGGGTCTCATTTCTGTTAACCTTTATAATCTTCTATTTTAATTTACTTAAGTGGATCCTCTTCTTTCTCCCCTCAACTTCCGAGCAAGTGAAACAGCCCAGGCAGCCATCATGGTAGAGGGTGTGTCTTCAGCAGTTCTGAGATACAGAGCACCTCAAAACTCAGTAAGTCAGGTTATAGAACAACAGTTCCATATGTGGTATAAGAGTTAGCAGGGGTAAGAGTAGGAACCTGGAGACATGAGGTAATTTTCTTATCACAGTCAGAAGTTATTTATTCCAATCACAGATCTACAATTCAGTAGCCTGTGACATGGGACAATTAAATTCACCTTCCCTACAGGCCTCAGTTTTCTCAACTGTTAATAATTGGGTTGGACTAGAGGCTCTTTAGTATCTATCATAGTTCTGAATTCCAAAAATTCTGGAGTTAAAGTTATTTTCAAGTCCCGCATCCTATCCTCCCCTTCCACTCCTGAGTATTGTACAGAATAGACAATGGATGTTGGAGAAAGAAAACTCTTACTTACCTCGATGGGGCATATATCAATAGCCTTTCTAATTCCAATCACCGTAAAGGCTGTAAGATACAAAGCCTTCTCTCGGGCTTCAACAGGCAAGGTACCCTAAAAATGAACAGTGTTTCAAAAGGAGAGTGAAATGGTGACCCTAGTGCTACCATATATATATGGGGGCTTCCTATTAGTGGTAAAGAATCTGCTTGCAATGTAGTGGACACAGGAGACATGGGTTCCGTCTGCACAAGGATGACATGCAATTTCGTGAAGTGTTCCATATTTTACATATGACTAATTTGGGATTATACATATCCGTTAACAACAAAACTCTGTGAAAGTAAAAAAACTAAAAAATTAAACTTCGTAAAAAAAGATATTCGAGCTAAAAACAGAGGCAAAAATATATGAATCAATACCACCACCACACACACACATATGTATATAACAATTCTTCTGAACTAAACTAAAACATTGTTTTATTTTGAGGTTCAAGTCCTACAAATCCCCTTGGGTTTTTCCATCTTGGTTCCGCCTGCTGGTTTGAAGGAAAGTCTAATTTACTTTCCAGATCAGGGTCTCATTTCTGTTAACCTTTATAATCTTCTATTTTAATTTACTTAAGTGGATCCTCTTCTTTCTCCCCTCAACTTCCGAGCAAGTGAAACAGCCCAGGCAGCCATCATGGTAGAGGGTGTGTCTTCAGCAGTTCTGAGATACAGAGCACCTCAAAACTCAGTAAGTCAGGTTATAGAACAACAGTTCCATATGTGGTATAAGAGTTAGCAGGGGTAAGAGTAGGAACCTGGAGACATGAGGTAATTTTCTTATCACAGTCAGAAGTTATTTATTCCAATCACAGATCTACAATTCAGTAGCCTGTGACATGGGACAATTAAATTCACCTTCCCTACAGGCCTCAGTTTTCTCAACTGTTAATAATTGGGTTGGACTAGAGGCTCTTTAGTATCTATCATAGTTCTGAATTCCAAAAATTCTGGAGTTAAAGTTATTTTCAAGTCCCGCATCCTATCCTCCCCTTCCACTCCCTGAGTATTGTACAGAATAGACAATGGATGTTGGAGAAAGAAAACTCTTACTTACCTCGATGGGGCATATATCAATAGCCTTTCTAATTCCAATCACCGTAAAGGCTGTAAGATACAAAGCCTTCTCTCGGGCTTCAACAGGCAAGGTACCCTAAAAATGAACAGTGTTTCAAAAGGAGAGTGAAATGGTGTCTTTCAAGGGAAATGACCTTGCTTGACTCTCCACTCCAGCCTCCCTTCCCTCTCTCTCCCTTTCGGCACTCCATGGACCTTTTGCATTTTCTCAAATCTCTGCATCTTAAGTGCTTTCATTTGCCTTTCTCTCTTCCACCTGGCCACCCTGGAGCTCCACTTCATACCCCTTTACCGCATGCAAGTTCACCTTCTCCTTCAAGACCCTGTTAAAATGCCACCTCCCTACAAAGTACTATTCTGGCTTTCTTCTCCCATATTTTCTCCTCTTATCACAGTGATGTTGCAAGGCAGTGTTTCGAAGACCTTCCAGGAAGTGACCTCTACTTGCCTCTCCAGCTTCATTTGTGACACTCACCTGTGAGTTCTCGCGGCTCCAGTTCTTTGAATGAACCACTCTTTCTCCACTTAAAGATAACAGGCATGCTGTTTGTGCTACTTGGAACACTCTGCCTGCCTCCCTCCTACCTAGCTCCTAGGGACATGGTCAAACTATTTCCTCAACTTCCCTACTCTAAGTTAGAGCTTCTGCTTTCAAAGAAACCATATTCGCCTTTTCTTAACATGAATCACACTCTTGAAATCACTTCCTCAATGTCTGACTTCTCTGCTAGGTGGTAACCACCATGACCTCAGTGACCGCACCTGTTTGTTCCCTGTTATATCCCTATGAGGTGGCACTTTGTACACATTTGATACATATTTATTGAATAAATGAACGGACACATACATTTAAATCTCAGAGTTGTTCAGATTTATGCCCCACTCTCCCTACCAGTGTGTGAGTTCCTTTGTGGTAGGGGTGCCCTCTGATCCATTCTTCTCACTCTTCCTTCCCCAAGTAGGCCCTTGCATGTTTTAGGCGCTCAGTGAATGGTTGTTGAATGGATACGAATAGCTCTGGATGTATGGGTGAGACCTTAGAAAAGAATTTGCTGTAGTATTTTACTCTTCAAATAACACGTAGATGATGTCAGTCACCCCCATTTCTTGTGGGAGTCCTAGCTGGTCCTAATTATGGGACCCCTCTCAGCCAGGGAAAGAAACAAAAGCCTTCTCTCGGGCTTCAACAGGCAAGGTACCCTAAAAATGAACAGTGTTTCAAAAGGAGAGTGAAATGGTGTCTTTCAAGGGAAATGACCTTGCTTGACTCTCCACTCCAGCCTCCCTTCCCTCTCTCTCCCTTTCGGCACTCCATGGACCTTTTGCATTTTCTCAAATCTCTGCATCTTAAGTGCTTTCATTTGCCTTTCTCTCTTCCACCTGGCCACCCTGGAGCTCCACTTCATACCCCTTTACCGCATGCAAGTTCACCTTCTCCTTCAAGACCCTGTTAAAATGCCACCTCCCTACAAAGTACTATTCTGGCTTTCTTCTCCCATATTTTCTCCTCTTATCACAGTGATGTTGCAAGGCAGTGTTTCGAAGACCTTCCAGGAAGTGACCTCTACTTGCCTCTCCAGCTTCATTTGTGACACTCACCTGTGAGTTCTCGGCTCCAGTTCTTTGAATGAACCACTCTTTCTCCACTTAAAGATAACAGGCATGCTGTTTGTGCTACTTGGAACACTCTGCCTGCCTCCCTCCTACCTAGCTCCTAGGGACATGGTCAAACTATTTCCTCAACTTCCCTACTCTAAGTTAGAGCTTCTGCTTTCAAAGAAACCATATTCGCCTTTTCTTAACATGAATCACACTCTTGAAATCACTTCCTCAATGTCTGACTTCTCTGCTAGGTGGTAACCACCATGACCTCAGTGACCGCACCTGTTTGTTCCCTGTTATATCCCTATGAGGTGGCACTTTGTACACATTTGATACATATTTATTGAATAAATGAACGGACACATACATTTAAATCTCAGAGTTGTTCGTATTTATGCCCCACTCTCCCTACCAGTGTGTGAGTTCCTTTGTGGTAGGGGTGCCCTCTGATCCATTCTTCTCACTCTTCCTTCCCCAAGTAGGCCCTTGCATGTTTTAGGCGCTCAGTGAATGGTTGTTGAATGGATACGAATAGCTCTGGATGTATGGGTGAGACCTTAGAAAAGAATTTGCTGTAGTATTTTACTCTTCAAATAACACGTAGATGATGTCAGTCACCCCCATTTCTTGTGGGAGTCCTAGCTGGTCCTAATTATGGGACCCCTCTCAGCCAGGGAGGCCACTTGTGCCTGATGCAAAAGGGATTGGATTGGGGCAGGCAAGATAAATAACTAAATGAAAGATGTTGGATTCTAAAAAAATACATTCTAGGAGTAGAAGATGTTGTAGCACTATTTTGGAAAGATTTTGTAATTCAAACTTGTAAGTGGATTCTAATACCAAACAAAAGCTTGTTGTACTTTTTTTTTAATTTTGGCCTCTTTTATTGGTCCTTCATTTATTTATTTTCATCTATCTTAATTCTTTGGCCTGTGTGGCACATGTGCTCCAGAGCACTGGCTCATAACTGGACACACCAGTCCAGCTGCTCCACGGCACATGGGATCTTCCCATGTCAGGGATCGAACCAGTGCCCCTTGTACTGCAAGGTGGACTCTTTACCCACTGGACCACCAGGAAAGCCCTGTTGTACTTCTTAATAAGCTGACTCTAATCCTCTTTCTAACAGAGTGTAAATAGGATCCCTTCCATCTTTCACAACAACATCTTTCAATCTTGACTATAAGAAGGCTCTGAAGTTCAAGTACAGCTTTCATACCAAGTGTTTCTAAACAAATAAGCACATGACACTGGTTCTGAGATCTCTAGCACTTGTGCCCTGTGACCCACTAATGCCTGTTACACCACATATCTAAGATCTCACTCATCTGACCTGTCATGAATTATCTGAAGAGCAGGATGAGAAGACCTTTCTCTTTGCCTGTACACAAGAGAAGTTTCTTGCAGGATTGCACATATTTTCTTCTCTTTTTTATTCTTCTAAAGTGGATGAGAACACAACTTAAACTTGTAAATGAAACTATTGTTCATCACTGTGCATTTGGTTTCCTTACCTGTAATTTTATTGGTTGATAGTCTGAATTTTCCTTGAATGATCCATTTTCTAGTTGACATGTCTCAAGCAGCCATAATAAAGAATTACAAATTGAATTTTGGTTCTGCTCTACATATTTACTTATTTGTCCAAGGACTCTTAAAGCAAAAGCTGTTAACCTTCGAGACAAAATTAAATAAATAAATTTAGACGCTGAATTTTTTTTTGGCCTTCAAGTATGTTTTAGTTTATACAATGTTTGCTCTTGCAAAGAAAATAACATTGTAAAGCATGCAATTTCAAAGTAAGATGTCAGTATTTCACCAGGGCAGGGGAAAAAATCAGGAAGATCTCCAAAAACAATCAAATTGTGAGCAACATATCTTCTGTGACTGCAGCTTTGCTAGCCTACACACAAACTGAAAAGTGATTCCTGATGGTAAAAAAAAATTAATCCTCTAAGGTTAGAGACAATGCCATTGAAACAAATTGCTCTGAATTAAAGCACTGACTCACAAGCATGAGATATCAAGGAGCAAAATCATAACATTCTAGATCGTAAAATTTGTACAAGCTGTCTGATCTAAATCCCCATCTGAGGTCTGAATTCCTTCCTAACATCTGTAGGGGTGTTTATCTCGCTTCTCCTTGAATCATGCCATTGATGGAGAACTCGCTACCTCTCAAGGAAGCTTTAATTATTATGATTCATAGAGGCCTCCTTGAGAAGGTAACTTTGGTAAGGACTTGAGGGAGGGAGTCAGCCTTGCTGATACCTGGGGAGAGTATTCCTCAGAAGAGGAACAGTTGTTTCTAAACAAATAAGCACATGACACTGGTTCTGAGATCTCTAGCACTTGTGCCCTGTGACCCACTAATGCCTGTTACACCACATATCTAAGATCTCACTCATCTGACCTGTCATGAATTATCTGAAGAGCAGGATGAGAAGACCTTTCTCTTTGCCTGTACACAAGAGAAGTTTCTTGCAGGATTGCACATATTTTCTTCTCTTTTTTATTCTTCTAAAGTGGATGAGAACACAACTTAAACTTGTAAATGAAACTATTGTTCATCACTGTGCATTTGGTTTCCTTACCTGTAATTTTATTGGTTGATAGTCTGAATTTTCCTTGAATGATCCATTTTCTAGTTGACATGTCTCAAGCAGCCATAATAAAGAATTACAAATTGAATTTTGGTTCTGCTCTACATATTTACTTATTTGTCCAAGGACTCTTAAAGCAAAAGCTGTTAACCTTCGAGACAAAATTAAATAAATAAATTTAGACGCTGAATTTTTTTTTGGCCTTCAAGTATGTTTTAGTTTATACAATGTTTGCTCTTGCAAAGAAAATAACATTGTAAAGCATGCAATTTCAAAGTAAGATGTCAGTATTTCACCAGGGCAGGGGAAAAAATCAGGAAGATCTCCAAAAACAATCAAATTGTGAGCAACATATCTTCTGTGACTGCAGCTTTGCTAGCCTACACACAAACTGAAAAGTGATTCCTGATGGTAAAAAAAAATTAATCCTCTAAGGTTAGAGACAATGCCATTGAAACAAATTGCTCTGAATTAAAGCACTGACTCACAAGCATGAGATATCAAGGAGCAAAATCATAACATTCTAGATCGTAAAATTTGTACAAGCTGTCTGATCTAAATCCCCATCTGAGGTCTGAATTCCCTTCCCTAACATCTGTAGGGGTGTTTATCTCGCTTCTCCTTGAATCATGCCATTGATGGAGAACTCGCTACCTCTCAAGGAAGCTTTAATTATTATGATTCATAGAGGCCTCCTTGAGAAGGTAACTTTTGGTAAGGACTTGAGGGAGGAGTGGGAGTCAGCCTTGCTGATACCTGGGGGAGAGTATTCCTCAGAAGAGGGGGAACAGGGAGCAGACAGTGCAAGAGCTCTAAGGCAGAAGTATGGTCAGCATGTTCAAGGAACAGCAGGAAGGCCAGTGGGCTTCGAGTGAGTGAAACAGAGTAGAAATGGATGTGATCAGAGAGCTAAGGTGCCTCTAGATCACGTAGGGTCTTGTAGATCATAGTGAGAAGTTTAGTTTCTACCCTGGGTAAGATGGGAATCTCCTGAATGGTTCTGAGTGATGTGACCTAACTTATGCTTTAACAGGGGCACTCTGGCTGCTGTGCTGAGTATAGACTGAAGAGGAGCAAGGGATGAAGCTGAAAGACCAGAGGGGGCTAGTGTCATAATCCAGGTAGATGAGAATGGCTCGGCCTGGGTGGTGAGTTGGGGTTAGTGAGCAGTATTCAAGTTCAGGACATGTCTGGTGGTGGCTCAGCAGAAAATAACCCACCTGCCAGTGCAGGAGATGCAGATTTGCTCCCTGATCCAGGAAGATCCCCTGGAGAAGGACATGGCAACCCACTCTAGTATTCTTGCTTGGGAAAACCCATGGACAGAAAAGATTGGCAGGCTACAGTCCATGGAGTTGCAAAGAGTTGAGCATTGAATTAACAACTAAACAATAACAGTCAAGTTCAGGATGTATTTTAGAGGTGCACCAAAAGTATCTGCTAGATCAGATGAGGCTTGTAAGAGAAAGAGGGCAGTGAAGGATGACGGTACTTTTAGCCTGAGCAGCTGGATGGAGTTTCCATTAAAGTTATTCTTTAGTTCACTACTTTGTGAAAATGCAAGTCCAAAACTGTCTACTTACCAAGTGCTAGCACTTCCACCCTTCCACACGCTGTAAGAATAGTCAGTATTTCTGAAGGACATGATGCTTACCATCCCTAAGAGGAATCAGGAAAAGAACACAGTGCGTCAGTGACCCCCATTTCTACTCAGAGAGCTCTTTATTAGCCCCTGGGAATGGTAAACTTCCTTTGGTGTTGGGCAGCAAGCATATGCTCTGTGGCCAACATTGAACTTCTCAAAGGAAGTATATGAATGGTTTGAATTGGGAATTATCAAGTAGAACATTCTGAGCTCATTCAAGAAGGAAGGAAGTGCTCTGTAGAGCTTGGAAGGCAGGTGTCTTGTCTCTCATCCAGGCGTTTTAGTAAGTTAAGCCAAAGAGCTCCACCAAATAGTATTTATTTCTATTATAGAGCCTACCTCATGATTTTTTTTTTTTTTAGCTAAAAAAACAAACCAACCCCTAAGCTTTTTAAAATTCGTAACAAATATTAGTTTAATCAAACTGTTAGTTTAAAAATCACAAGATTTTAATATACAATATGTGAAACAGGTTTTCCTTTACCTTCTTTTAATTTTGTCTTCAGTTTTTGTTTCTCAGTTAATGAGTTTGGAGAAAAGATGTTCCAGTTGTTTCCTGCTTCCAGGTAGTGATAAACATAGAATACCGGGACAACCCTCATCAGTTCTGCCTCTGCATTTCCCGTGGGGAGGTGGGTAAGGATATCAATGCCTTTCTGACTCAGAACTGCAGACATGACCTCACCTCAGTCCTGAAACAAACAAGCATACAAGCAAAAATCAAAGTAGTTTTTTTAGTACAGTTATTCTTGCTTGGGAAAACCCATGGACAGAAAAGATTGGCAGGCTACAGTCCATGGAGTTGCAAAGAGTTGAGCATTGAATTAACAACTAAACAATAACAGTCAAGTTCAGGATGTATTTTAGAGGTGCACCAAAAGTATCTGCTAGATCAGATGAGGCTTGTAAGAGAAAGAGGGCAGTGAAGGATGACGGTACTTTTAGCCTGAGCAGCTGGATGGAGTTTCCATTAAAGTTATTCTTTAGTTCACTACTTTGTGAAAATGCAAGTCCAAAACTGTCTACTTACCAAGTGCTAGCACTTCCACCCTTCCACATGCTGTAAGAATAGTCAGTATTTCTGAAGGACATGATGCTTACCATCCCTAAGAGGAATCAGGAAAAGAACACAGTGCGTCAGTGACCCCCATTTCTACTCAGAGAGCTCTTTATTAGCCCCTGGGAATGGTAAACTTCCTTTGGTGTTGGGCAGCAAGCATATGCTCTGTGGCCAACATTGAACTTCTCAAAGGAAGTATATGAATGGTTTGAATTGGGAATTATCAAGTAGAACATTCTGAGCTCATTCAAGAAGGAAGGAAGTGCTCTGTAGAGCTTGGAAGGCAGGTGTCTTGTCTCTCATCCAGGCGTTTTAGTAAGTTAAGCCAAAGAGCTCCACCAAATAGTATTTATTTCTATTATAGAGCCTACCTCATGATTTTTTTTTTTTTTAGCTAAAAAAACAAACCAACCCCTAAGCTTTTTAAAATTCGTAACAAATATTAGTTTAATCAAACTGTTAGTTTAAAAATCACAAGATTTTAATATACAATATGTGAAACAGGTTTTCCTTTACCTTCTTTTAATTTTGTCTTCAGTTTTTGTTTCTCAGTTAATGAGTTTGGAGAAAAGATGTTCCAGTTGTTTCCTGCTTCCAGGTAGTGATAAACATAGAATACCGGGACAACCCTCATCAGTTCTGCCTCTGCATTTCCCGTGGGGAGGTGGGTAAGGATATCAATGCCTTTCTGACTCAGAACTGCAGACATGACCTCACCTATAAGCAGTCCTGAAACAAACAAGCATACAAGCAAAAAATCAAAGTAGATACAGTTACTTTTTCATCAACTTCTGAGTAACAGTATATTTTCAATGGAAATAAAAGCAACCATCCTTATTCTTTCCTTTTTATCTAAGCAATTCAATTATTTCAATGGGGAGAGGGGAAAAAAATCTGATTAGGAAGTTGTATTTAAAAAACACCAAAAGCAGGCTTAAACATACCACAGTAACAAGGGGGTAAGATGGTATAATAGAGTGGGTGGCTTATAGCATAGTGGACAAGGCAAATTAGTTGTTATCTAACGTGATAGCTTTAGATATTGTTAATTCTATGAATCTTCCACAATGCAAAGCCAAGAGTCTTAACTGTGAACTCTCCGTGAGTGCTATGAGAGCTCTGTCTATAACTCATTGTGAGACCTGGGGAAACTGCAGTCATATATCCAACAACAGAGTGGGGCATGCTTAGAAAGATCCTATCCGGTACTAACATTCTGTGATTCCAGTCTTTTTTTTTTTTTTTTTTAATTTTTATTTTACTTTTTATTTTTACAGGGTTTTGTTGTTTACAGATATGTGTGATCCCAGATTAGTCATATGCATATCCTCCCCCTGCATCCCACCCCTCCAGATTCCAGCCTTTTATCTGAGATAAAATGTAGGCAGGACAGTCTATTATTGTGATGATAAGTCACTGAACTTTTAAAGGTTGGAGGCCAGGGATAATACCCGCTAAAGACACCAGTTCTACAAATGGCCCAGAACTGCTTTTCTGGAGCCTTTTGCAGGTCATAAAGCTTTTCAGGAATAGGACTGCCCCCTTGGATCATAGAAAGGCCTTTAAATCTGGATGCAGCTGCACTCTCATTTTAGAGAAGTCTTTGGGCCAGTGACAGCCCCAACCTTCCATCATGGGAGCATGACTCTTCATTAAATCAAGCCACTAGAAGAAGAGGTTGGAAGACTGGAGATTTGGAGGTGGAAGTAGGAATGGGGTACTCTTAGAGCCTCCTATTGTATATGCAACTGAGTAGAGAAGGAGAAACAGGATAATCATGAGATCACTTGACTTTTGTTTGAAACACACACTGAAAGAAGAAATAAAAATGGCACTTGTTAATTTACCTTTTACACTCACAGTCCTTCTGACTTTTGTTTTGGGGACCATATTTAATGGTATCCTGTATGGGAACTCCTTTCGCCTACTAATGATCCCTGAAAAAAGAACAGACTTTTATAATCACAATATTAAAATTTAAAGGGAAGTTAAAAATAATCAAGGTTTTTCATCAAATCCTAGACTTACATACTCTTATTAAATAAAGCATTAAAGTGGACTTTAAACTTCCTGTTCATTACACGATAGGAAATAAATAGGTTATGTAAATCTTACTCTTCAGGAAAAGGGAGTGTGCCATTTTGTCCAAAAAGAGAAAATTGTTCTCGGAACTGAAATCTAAAAATAACTATCATGTAATCCTTAGTCAAGGAAATGTGAAGATTAACTCCATTGGGAAGCATGCCTAAAATCCTTTTTACCTTTTTCTCTCCATCTAACTTAGACACTTTGCCTCTCTGCATAATAACAGAGTTAAGCATGCCTGAATCAGAGCATTTTCCACTGTAATCACTGGTTTATCTCATAAAAATGATAGCATTTATTGTTCTACTGATAAAATACCAAGTACAGTGCTAAGCTCCTTGAATGCACTGTTAACACCGGATCCTCACAATAACCCTCTGTACCGGAGGTACAACCAGTACAACCCTCTATGATTATTATTTGTATTTTAAAGATGAGAAAACTGAGGCTTAGAAAGTAAATTGCTCAAAGTCACAGAGCTGGTACAGACAGAGCTGCGTCTGAACCCAGATGCAGAGCTCATAGTCGTCCCCACAAAGAGCTCCCTCCTCCCGTTGTCCTGCTAAGAAAGTGCTGTGAAGGCAAGCACCATCTGTCCTTGAATGCTCTAGTCCCAAGTGCTTAGTCCCCAGAACATTGCAGAATCTAAAAAAACTAAAGTGACATTTTACAGTTTAATGGGCAAACAATCTGGCCTGGAAAAAGAGACGAGAACAGGAATATTCTTCAGATACGTTTTTTCTTCATTAACCTTTAATAAATGTTGAGGAAATAATGTTAAAGTAAAATTGACTGAACACATTTGAGAACTTTTCATTGGGGTTGAAAGAACACTGAGCTCAGAAACAGTTTACTCTAGGTTGTGACTCTGGACGAGACACTGAACTTTTCTATGCCTCAGTTTGTTCATCAGTTAAACAGAAATGATAATATTTTTTTCAAAGGGTTTTTGTGAAGACAAAAATAATAAAGACAAAGAGCCTGGCAAACAGTTTGTGCTCAACTTACATTACTTATGGCAGTAGGTTTTTGAGATTACCTAAATTTGATCCTCTACCATTTTATTCCCATTGATACTTGCCCTTAAATATTTCAATTCTCATTAGCAACTCTTCTGCCATATGGAATAGATACAGAACAGAAAGCTAAAACTAAGTGAAGTCAATTTTACACTTTGTCAGAGATCATAAAAAAGATCCACCAAAGCATCACATATAAAGGTAGATGCCAGGAGCTTCCTTGGCAGTCCAGTGGGTAGAGAGTCTGCCTTGCAGTGCAAGGGGCACTGGTTCAATTCCTGGCCCAGGAAGATCCCATGGGCCATGGAGCGGCTGAACTGGTCTGTCCAATTATGAGCCAGTGCTCTGGAGTGCATGCGCCCAGAGCTGGTGCTCTGCAACAAGAGAGGCCACTGCAATGGGAGACCCACACATGCCAATGAATAAAGAGATGGATGAAAACAAACGATGGCTTAGAGGCCAAAAAAAAAAAAGTGAAAAAAAAAAGATTGATGTCAGAGAGATAAAAACATTTAAAAGTTAAATCTATAAAACCAAGAAGATAAAATATAGCACAATGTTTATGAATGAAAATATATAACCATAAAATGAAATTATACTGAGTTTGACTCTATCAGAATAAAGGGTTCCTATTTGAAACCCACTAAGGTTCATTATTGCTCAAAGAAGTATACTGCAGGCAAAAATCAGCAAGAAATAGACAGGAAAACCCAAGTGGAAATAGAATGGAAATGGAAAATGCAAAAGATAGGAACAGGCAATTCACAGAAGGTATGCCCAAATGACCAACAAGCATTTAAAGAGTCATTTAGAAATCACTGTATTCAGAAGAATTCAGATTATTATTATTCATTCAAATAATGAGATATCACTATAGCCTTCAAAAATGGCACATCTTCGAGGTAAGTAATGCCAAATATTGACGAGGATGTGAAATGAGGAGAATCCTCCTCATGAGGAGGTGTTGATAGTAGAGCCATTGCATGTGAAGGTAATAGAAATTATTGTTTACTCTGGACGAGACACTGCTTTTCTATGCCTCAGTTTGTTCATCAGTTAAACAGAAATGATAATATTTTTTCAAAGGGTTTTGTGAAGACAAATAATAAAGACAAAGAGCCTGGCAAACAGTTTGTGCTCAACTTACATTACTTATGGCAGTAGGTTTTTGAGATTACCTAAATTTGATCCTCTACCATTTTATTCCCATTGATACTTGCCCTTAAATATTTCAATTCTCATTAGCAACTCTTCTGCCATATGGAATAGATACAGAACAGAAAGCTAAAACTAAGTGAAGTCAATTTTACACTTTGTCAGAGATCATAAAAAAGATCCACCAAAGCATCACATATAAAGGTAGATGCCAGGAGCTTCCTTGGCAGTCCAGTGGGTAGAGAGTCTGCCTTGCAGTGCAAGGGGCACTGGTTCAATTCCTGGCCCAGGAAGATCCCATGGGCCATGGAGCGGCTGAACTGGTCTGTCCAATTATGAGCCAGTGCTCTGGAGTGCATGCGCCCAGAGCTGGTGCTCTGCAACAAGAGAGGCCACTGCAATGGGAGACCCACACATGCCAATGAATAAAGAGATGGATGAAAACAAACGATGGCTTAGAGGCCAAAAAAAAAAAAGTGAAAAAAAAAAGATTGATGTCAGAGAGATAAAAACATTTAAAAGTTAAATCTATAAAACCAAGAAGATAAAATATAGCACAATGTTTATGAATGAAAATATATAACCATAAAATGAAATTATACTGAGTTTGACTCTATCAGAATAAAGGGTTCCTATTTGAAACCCACTAAGGTTCATTATTGCTCAAAGAAGTATACTGCAGGCAAAAATCAGCAAGAAATAGACAGGAAAACCCAAGTGGAAATAGAATGGAAATGGAAAATGCAAAAGATAGGAACAGGCAATTCACAGAAGGTATGCCCAAATGACCAACAAGCATTTAAAGAGTCATTTAGAAATCACTGTATTCAGAAGAATTCAGATTATTATTATTCATTCAAATAATGAGATATCACTATAGCCTTCAAAAATGGCACATCTTCGAGGTAAGTAATGCCAAATATTGACGAGGATGTGAAATGAGGAGAATCCTCCTCATGAGGAGGTGTTGATAGTAGAGCCATTCTGAAGCACAGTGTGACAGAAGTAAATGATATTCAATATACATATGCCCTTTGACCCAGCAGTTCAGCTCTGAGAAACAGACCAGACAAATGCTCACACAGATCTGTAAAGGATGATGAATATGGATGTTCATGGCAGCATTGTGAATAGTAGTGGAGAATCTGCCATTAGGAGGTAGATAGGTAAAACTGTGGTGGAATTAGACCCGAGCAGAACCCTGCAGGGCCCCCCAAGTACAAAAACGAGTAGTTGATGATTAAGACAACAGTCACAGTCTAAGTGTGTGATGCACATTCCTGAGTTGTTTTATAGATACCATAACCACCACCAAAGGAAAAAAGCTAACACATGATGAGCAGACTGTAGCCATGACGTAAGCTGTTCCATCTTCAGTAGCACTGAATGTCTGGCTAGTACAATTCTAAGAACTGGCCTCAAGAGAATGGGATTAACATTATTGTTCATAATAAACCATATCTTGTGGGCATCAAAGTAGCTTGCTCTGTCCATATACGTAAGCAGGCAACCAAAATTGTCAGCAAAGATGCTACAGACTCATGCTAACATCTTTCACTCTGAGAATATGGTGCTCTATGTCAGCACTAAGAAATTACATAAGATGGATCTTCACCCCTGATGCCATAGAAATGGAATGATGCTTGACAGTGGGGAATTGAAAGTAAGTCTTTTGCCTCTTTCCTGTTTGCCCATTTCTGTTCCCCTCTAGCCTTAAAAGAACTTATCAATAATTATTTAGGAATGAGATTACTAGGCAGTTTAACCTAACTCCTAACTCAAGCTCTCCTGAATACACACCATGCTGTGCCTAACCTATTGATTCTTGACCAACCTGTAGATAAAAAGAGGCAAGAATGAAGAATTTAACAGTTTAAAGAATGATTAGCTCTACTGGGAACTCTGTTCAATATTCTGTAATAACTTAAATGGGAAAAGAATTTGAAAAAATAAGTATGTATATGTTTTAAAAGAGTTATTTAGAAATCACTGTATTCAGAAGAATTCAGATTATTATTATTCATTCAAATAATGAGATATCACTATAGCCTTCAAAAATGGCACATCTTCGAGGTAAGTAATGCCAAATATTGACGAGGATGTGAAATGAGGAGAATCCTCCTCATGAGGAGGTGTTGATAGTAGAGCCATTCTGAAGCACAGTGTGACAGAAGTAAATGATATTCAATATACATATGCCCTTTGACCCAGCAGTTCAGCTCTGAGAAACAGACCAGACAAATGCTCACACAGATCTGTAAAGGATGATGAATATGGATGTTCATGGCAGCATTGTGAATAGTAGTGGAGAATCTGCCATTAGGAGGTAGATAGGTAAAACTGTGGTGGAATTAGACCCGAGCAGAACCCTGCAGGGCCCCCCAAGTACAAAAACGAGTAGTTGATGATTAAGACAACAGTCACAGTCTAAGTGTGTGATGCACATTCCTGAGTTGTTTTATAGATACCATAACCACCACCAAAGGAAAAAAGCTAACACATGATGAGCAGACTGTAGCCATGACGTAAGCTGTTCCATCTTCAGTAGCACTGAATGTCTGGCTAGTACAATTCTAAGAACTGGCCTCAAGAGAATGGGATTAACATTATTGTTCATAATAAACCATATCTTGTGGGCATCAAAGTAGCTTGCTCTGTCCATATACGTAAGCAGGCAACCAAAATTGTCAGCAAAGATGCTACAGACTCATGCTAACATCTTTCACTCTGAGAATATGGTGCTCTATGTCAGCACTAAGAAATTACATAAGATGGATCTTCACCCCTGATGCCATAGAAATGGAATGATGCTTGACAGTGGGGAATTGAAAGTAAGTCTTTTGCCTCTTTCCTGTTTGCCCATTTCTGTTCCCCTCTAGCCTTAAAAGAACTTATCAATAATTATTTAGGAATGAGATTACTAGGCAGTTTAACCTAACTCCTAACTCAAGCTCTCCTGAATACACACCATGCTGTGCCTAACCTATTGATTCTTGACCAACCTGTAGATAAAAAGAGGCAAGAATGAAGAATTTAACAGTTTAAAGAATGATTAGCTCTACTGGGAACTCTGTTCAATATTCTGTAATAACTTAAATGGGAAAAGAATTTGAAAAAATAAGTATGTATATGTATACATATATATCACTGAATCCCTGTGCTGTACACTGGAATCTAATTAAACATTTTAATCAATTATGCTCAAATGTGAAATAAAAAGTTTAAAAACCTACTAGCTCTTTACACTCAACAGCCCCTTTAGAAATCCTCCAGGCAAAAGATCTGGGCAAGATAACATCTGAAGAAAGAGTCAGCCATTCTCTGTGTGCACACAGTGGATAAGGATGCAGAACTCTACCTCTTGTCTGCATGGTTTCACTGAGATGCTGCCCCCTTCTGTCGAAACTGTCATTGTTTAGTTGCTAAGTTGTGTCTGACTTTTGTGACCCTACGGACTGTAGCCCTCCAGGCTCCTCTGTCCATGGGATTCTCCAGGCAAGAATACTGGAATGAGTTGCCATTTCCTTCTCCAGGAGTATTTCCCAATCCAGCGATAGAACTTGTGCCTCCTGCATGGCAGGTTGGTTTTTAACCCCTGAACCACCTGGGAAGCCCCCAAAACTGTCATGGCTGAGCAGAATCTTTGGAGTTGGTCTCCAGATGTGAGTATACTTTCTCCTCAGATTGCTAGCTTTTCTGATGTAAGTGTCTTTCATTTCTATTGACATTTGCCTTTTGAAATATTGCCTTCTGAGCAGCAAGCACCAAACCTGAGTTCGGTAACGGAATATGCTCTGAAACACTGTGTAAGAAGCAGTGAATCAAATGTATGCATAGTAATAGAAATATCAGTTTAAAACAGAGTACTGAGGTTAAAAACTTAACTAGAACAGGATCTATAGCACAATACCTTTTATATGTTAAAAAAAAAAAACATACAAAATAATCTTACCTCCCTACTCAAAGACATTCATCAAGCATACTTGAGTGGGAGCATTTGAAGTAAGAGAAATGGCAGCAGCGATCAGGAATGAGGAGAGGACATAAAACACAAGAACTCCTAAAGCTCTCCTGAATACACACCATGCTGTGCCTAACCTATTGATTCTTGACCAACCTGTAGATAAAAAGAGGCAAGAATGAAGAATTTAACAGTTTAAAGAATGATTAGCTCTACTGGGAACTCTGTTCAATATTCTGTAATAACTTAAATGGGAAAAGAATTTGAAAAAATAAGTATGTATATGTATACATATATATCACTGAATCCCTGTGCTGTACACTGGAATCTAATTAAACATTTTAATCAATTATGCTCAAATGTGAAATAAAAAGTTTAAAAACCTACTAGCTCTTTACACTCAACAGCCCCTTTAGAAATCCTCCAGGCAAAAGATCTGGGCAAGATAACATCTGAAGAAAGAGTCAGCCATTCTCTGTGTGCACACAGTGGATAAGGATGCAGAACTCTACCTCTTGTCTGCATGGTTTCACTGAGATGCTGCCCCCTTCTGTCGAAACTGTCATTGTTTAGTTGCTAAGTTGTGTCTGACTTTTGTGACCCTACGGACTGTAGCCCTCCAGGCTCCTCTGTCCATGGGATTCTCCAGGCAAGAATACTGGAATGAGTTGCCATTTCCTTCTCCAGGAGTATTTCCCAATCCAGCGATAGAACTTGTGCCTCCTGCATGGCAGGTTGGTTTTTAACCCCTGAACCACCTGGGAAGCCCCCAAAACTGTCATGGCTGAGCAGAATCTTTGGAGTTGGTCTCCAGATGTGAGTATACTTTCTCCTCAGATTGCTAGCTTTTCTGATGTAAGTGTCTTTCATTTCTATTGACATTTGCCTTTTGAAATATTGCCTTCTGAGCAGCAAGCACCAAACCTGAGTTCGGTAACGGAATATGCTCTGAAACACTGTGTAAGAAGCAGTGAATCAAATGTATGCATAGTAATAGAAATATCAGTTTAAAACAGAGTACTGAGGTTAAAAACTTAACTAGAACAGGATCTATAGCACAATACCTTTTATATGTTAAAAAAAAAAAACATACAAAATAATCTTACCTCCCTACTCAAAGACATTCATCAAGCATACTTGAGTGGGAGCATTTGAAGTAAGAGAAATGGCAGCAGCGATCAGGAATGAGGAGAGGACATAAAACACAAGAAGGCCCTGCCCAGACCAATGATGATGATGTGGGATTGAGGAGCTAACCTCTCTGCATCTGAGATAAGAACTAGGGGGAGAGTTTATCAGGCAGAGAAAGCAGGAACCAAAGGCTAGGGCTAACCTTGTGTTTGAATTTCTGTGTTTAGTCTCTTTTTAAGCTGATATCACATAATTTTAATTACTTTACTTTACAATTTGTTCTGACACCTCATTCTCTCTCACTGCTACTTTTCTCAGATTTCCTCTAACATTAGTGTCTGTTTACTTTTCCAAAACTTTTTTTTTTGCCTTTAAAAAATCTCTATAAAGTATCATGTGTGCGTGCGAGCTCAGTCGCCTCAATCATGTCCAACTTTTTGCAACCCTATGGACTGTAGGCTCCTCTGTTCATGGGATTCTCCAGGCAAGAATACTGGCGTGCCATTTTCTTCTCCAGGGGATCTTCCTGACCCAGATAAAACCTGTGTCTCCTGCATTGCTGGCAGATTCTTTACTGCTGAGCTACCAGGGAAGCCCATAAAGTATCATACTGGTATACTAATTCCAATATATACGGATTGAAAGTATTTCATAAAATCTCTGAAATAAACCGGACAAAATTGATCATCTTTACCCTATTTAGCACTGTGAAAAGTAACAAAGCTGCCTGAATCTAAGTTGTCTAAAATGACAATGGAAAAAAATCATGACAAGATTGGAAAGAGGCATAGATTCTTATTAAACCCAGATTTCTGATGGAGAGACCTAGTCCCAGATAAAAGATCACTGCCATCTTGTGGTCCTCAGCTTTACACCTCGGATAGGCTGTTTTGGAAAGCTGTTTGTAGTGAGTACAGGCGGCTTAAGGGTGAAGAGGAAGAGAAGACAGAGGAAGCAGTGGGTCTGATGTGTGATGTGACTACATAAGGCCAAAGCCTCAGAACGATCAGGGCAAGGCCCTGTGGCAGTGGGTCCCTGGTGATCTGGCCTCAGAGAAATCCTCCAAGCCTCCGTTCTCCCAGAGGAGGCTGGTGTGGAGAGAAGTCCGCCCCCTTGCCCCAGCAAGAACTTCTCATAACTCTCCCCATAGATCCTTCACAGAGTGGAAGAAAAGTTGTGTGGCGATAAAATTAGAGAAAAAAGGGCTTCCCTGGTGGTCCAGTGGGTAAGGACACCGCTTGCAGTGCAAGGCCGATGAGGAGCTAAAACCTCCAATGATGATGATGTGGGATTGAGGAGCTAACTCTCTGCATCTGAGATAAGAACTAGGGGGAGAGTTTATCAGGCAGAGAAAGCAGGAACCAAAGGCTAGGGCTAACCTTGTGTTTGAATTTCTGTGTTTAGTCTCTTTTTAAGCTGATATCACATAATTTTAATTACTTTACTTTACAATTTGTTCTGACACCTCATTCTCTCTCACTGCTACTTTTCTCAGATTTCCTCTAACATTAGTGTCTGTTTACTTTTCCAAAACTTTTTTTTTTGCCTTTAAAAAATCTCTATAAAGTATCATGTGTGCGAGCTCAGTCGCCTCAATCATGTCCAACTTTTGCAACCCTATGGACTGTAGGCTCCTCTGTTCATGGGATTCTCCAGGCAAGAATACTGGCGTGCCATTTTCTTCTCAGGGGATCTTCCTGACCCAGATAAAACCTGTGTCTCCTGCATTGCTGGCAGATTCTTTACTGCTGAGCTACCAGGGAAGCCCATAAAGTATCATACTGGTATACTAATTCCAATATATACGGATTGAAAGTATTTCATAAAATCTCTGAAATAAACCGGACAAAATTGATCATCTTTACCCTATTTAGCACTGTGAAAAGTAACAAAGCTGCCTGAATCTAAGTTGTCTAAAATGACAATGGAAAAAAATCATGACAAGATTGGAAAGAGGCATAGATTCTTATTAAACCCAGATTTCTGATGGAGAGACCTAGTCCCAGATAAAAGATCACTGCCATCTTGTGGTCCTCAGCTTTACACCTCGGATAGGCTGTTTTGGAAAGCTGTTTGTAGTGAGTACAGGCGGCTTAAGGGTGAAGAGGAAGAGAAGACAGAGGAAGCAGTGGGTCTGATGTGTGATGTGACTACATAAGGCCAAAGCCTCAGAACGATCAGGGCAAGGCCCTGTGGCAGTGGGTCCCTGGTGATCTGGCCTCAGAGAAATCCTCCAAGCCTCCGTTCTCCCAGAGGAGGCTGGTGTGGAGAGAAGTCCGCCCCCTTGCCCCAGCAAGAACTTCTCATAACTCTCCCCATAGATCCTTCACAGAGTGGAAGAAAAGTTGTGTGGCGATAAAATTAGAGAAAAAAGGGCTTCCCTGGTGGTCCAGTGGGTAAGGACACCGTCTTGCAGTGCAAGGGGCGCCGGTTCGATCCCTGGCCTGGGAAGATCCCATGTGCCGCGGAGCGGCTGGACTGATGTGTCCAATTACCAAGATGGAGCTCTGGAGCACATGTGCCCAGAGCCGGTGCTCTGAGACAACAGAGGCCACCGCAATGGGAGACCCACACGGGCCAAAGAACAAAGATGGATGAAAATGGACAAATGAAAGACCAATAGAAGTGACCCGCCTGCTCCCCTCCCTCCCCACCCCCCCCCCCATAAATAAATAAATAAATCTTTAAAAAAAAAAAAAAATTAGAGAAAAAAGTTTGCATGAAGTCATCCTTATTCAATTTATGGGACTCAGCTGATTTGAAATGTAAATATTAATTCTTTGCTTTCCCAGAGGAAATAGCACTCTGAGTATAATGGTCTTGATTTATAAGAAAACTTTTTTTTTTTTTTCCTATTGCTGTATCACTGAAAGAAAAGAAAAATGATACAATAAAAGGTAAATTTAAACCATTTATAAGAACTATAGCAGTCTGTCTTTTTTGGTGAAAAGAACTGTTAACTGAGAACATACTAAATTTCATAAATACATACATATTTAGGGTTTGATTAAGTGCTCAAGTGTTTGCACAATTCTAACTTTGATTCAGAATATCCCAGTTGGAGGAAAAAACAGGGAAACAGGAACAATGAGGAATGACTTTATTAAGTAAGTAGTCAACATTATTTTATTTTCAAATAAGCACATTAAATTTAAGAATGTAAATGACTTTTTCTTAGGTGTTCTTTAGAGTGATGATTCTATAAGAAAATATAAATTATTATTGTGATGGATGGAAAGGATAAAATGACTGATATATAGGGGAAGTCTGGCTACTATTACTATTTCAATATTTTGCTTTTAAAACTAATGGGATTATTTTGGGAATTCCCTGGTAGTTCAGTGGTTGGGGTTTGGTACTTTTACTGCCTGGGTTTGATCCTGGTTGGGGAAATAAGATCTCCGAGCCAGAGAAGTATGGTTTGGTATTTTACAATTGCCCCTTGCCCCAGCAAGAACTTCTCATAACTCTCCCCATAGATCCTTCACAGAGGGGAAGAAAAGTTGTGTGGCGATAAAATTAGAGAAAAAAGGGCTTCCCTGGTGGTCCAGTGGGTAAGGACACCGTCTTGCAGTGCAAGGGGCGCCGGTTCGATCCCTGGCCTGGGAAGATCCCATGTGCCGCGGAGCGGCTGGACTGATGTGTCCAATTACCAAGATGGAGCTCTGGAGCACATGTGCCCAGAGCCGGTGCTCTGAGACAACAGAGGCCACCGCAATGGGAGACCCACACGGGCCAAAGAACAAAGATGGATGAAAATGGACAAATGAAAGACCAATAGAAGTGACCCGCCTGCTCCCCTCCCTCCCCACCCCTCCCCCCATAAATAAATAAATAAATCTTTAAAAAAAAAAAAAAATTAGAGAAAAAAGTTTGCATGAAGTCATCCTTATTCAATTTATGGGACTCAGCTGATTTGAAATGTAAATATTAATTCTTTGCTTTCCCAGAGGAAATAGCACTCTGAGTATAATGGTCTTGATTTATAAGAAAACTTTTTTTTTTTTTTCCTATTGCTGTATCACTGAAAGAAAAGAAAAATGATACAATAAAAGGTAAATTTAAACCATTTATAAGAACTATAGCAGTCTGTCTTTTTTGGTGAAAAGAACTGTTAACTGAGAACATACTAAATTTCATAAATACATACATATTTAGGGTTTGATTAAGTGCTCAAGTGTTTGCACAATTCTAACTTTGATTCAGAATATCCCAGTTGGAGGAAAAAACAGGGAAACAGGAACAATGAGGAATGACTTTATTAAGTAAGTAGTCAACATTATTTTATTTTCAAATAAGCACATTAAATTTAAGAATGTAAATGACTTTTTCTTAGGTGTTCTTTAGAGTGATGATTCTATAAGAAAATATAAATTATTATTGTGATGGATGGAAAGGATAAAATGACTGATATATAGGGGAAGTCTGGCTACTATTACTATTTCAATATTTTGCTTTTAAAACTAATGGGATTATTTTGGGAATTCCCTGGTAGTTCAGTGGTTGGGGTTTGGTACTTTTACTGCCTGGGTTTGATCCCTGGTTGGGGAAATAAGATCTCCGAGCCAGAGAAGTATGGTCAAAACCAAAACAAAAGTCCAACAAGTAGGATTATTTTTCTTTGTTCTAAACCCATCCAGATTATAACACGTGCTATCAAAAACAACAGTGACCTAGGAAGTGGATATTTCTGGGCTTCCCTGGTGGTCCAGTGGGTAAAGAGTCCGCCTTTCAGTGCAAGGGGCACCGGTTTGATCCCTGGCCCAGGAAGACCCTGTGTGCCATGAAGTGCCTTGGCCAGTGTGTCCAATTAGGAGCCAGCTCTCTGGCCAAACAATAAAGATGGATGAAAATAAATAAATAATAAACCAATAAAAGAGGCCAAAATTTTAAAAAATGTAAGTGTATATTTCTGATTCTGAGTCTATTAAAAATAATGTTTCAGGTTACACATCTGTCTTGAGCAAAAGATAACATATAAAATACAAAATCATTTTTCCTACCGTAGATACCCTGTGGGTCCAGAGTAACACCAGCATAACTTTCCCTTTGGACACCTTCTGGCTAAAATAAAGGTAAAGTACAAGCAGTTAAGAACATAACTAAATTTATGTGTCAACATGACTAAATTTAGTAGTCAATGTGACTGCTTTTCCAATTAAAAAATGTTCATTTATTGATTTTTGGAGAAGGCAAAATATGTTTAAATACTTACATGCTTACATCAGGATTAAGATTTTCTGGCTATGTGTATGATAGAGCAAACACCAATATAGAAGTTATTATATATGTCAGGTAACTGATTTCAGTGTTTTGTATGTATTATTAGCTCATTTAACCTCAAAAATACTCTAAGAAGTAAGTGCTATTATTACTCCCACGTGTCATATGAGGAAACTGACACTCAGAGAGACCAAGAAACTTATCCAGTGCCATACTGCTAGGACGTAGTGGTGCCAGGATTCAGACTCAGGCAGTGTGGCTCCAGAATTTGAGCATTGAACACCATCAAAGATGTATAGAAGGGGCTTCCCCTGGTGGTCCAGTGGGTAAGGACACCGCCTTGCAGTGCAAGGGGCGCCGGTTCAATCCCTGGCCTGGGAAGATCCCACGTGCCGAGGAGCGGCTGGACCGATGTGTCCAATTACCGAGCCGGAGCTCTGGAGCGCATGCACCCAGAGCCGGCACTCTGCAACGACAGATGCCACCGCGATGGGAGGCCCACAGGAGCCAAAGAACAAAGATGGATGAAAATAGAGAAATGAAAGACCAATAGAAGTGACCTGCCCGCTCCCCTCCCTCCCCAACCCGACCCCCGCCCAATAAATAAATAAATAAATCTTTAAAAAAAAAATGTATAGAATATAGAACATGTCTTGCACAAAATAAGTTGATACCGAAGTAGATTTCATGGCTGAAAACAGAACTAAGAGAATGAAGACCTAGGAATACCCAGTTGTGTCGTTAAGATTCTTGTCAAGTTCTTAATAAGATAACACAAAAGCGGGCTTCCCTGGTGGTCCAGTGGGCAGAGAGTCTGCCTTGCAGTGCAAGGGGCACCAGTTCAATCCCTGGCCTGGGAAGATCCCAAGTGCCATGGAGCGGCTGGGCGGGTGTGTCCAATTAGGAGCCAGCGCTCTGAAGCACATATGCCCAGAGCCGGTGCTCTGCGGTCAGAGAGGCCACTGCAATGCGAGGTCCACACATGCCAAAGAATAAAAAGATAAATGAAAATAAATATAAATAAAAGAGGCATGATGGGGAAATGAAAAAAAAAAGATTAACACAAAAACACTCAGCAGACTGTGTACGTTAATAGCACTTAAGAAATGATAGTTGTTTTCCTTTTTTTTGGCCCGTTTTCTCATTTACAAAATGGAAAATTTTCTAGACTATAAATTCTAAACTATAGATGCATCAGACCTGTTTCTTATTTATTGCTGTAGCTCCAGTACTTAGCATGTCTGGCACAGATTTTAAAACATTTTCTGAAAGTGTTAGGGGAAGAAAATACTTTAAAAACCTAAATACCAAAATGTTAAAATTGGATATCTCTAATTGTAGGGGTTATTAATGATTTTAATTTTCTTGTCTGTAGTTTTTCAGTACCCCATGCTTTCTACAATGAGCAAGTATCATTGTTTTATTTAAATTTAAAAAGCATAATTTCAGACTTAAAGAAAAGTTGTAAGAGCAGTCCAAAAATATTTGAGATAAGCTCCACCCAGATTCCCCCAAATGTTAACATCTCGTTATGTTTGTATTATCATTTCCTCACTTTGCCTTTCCCTCTGAATCACTTAAACATGACAGTTGCTGATAACTTTTTTCAGAAAGAAGAAAGTATTTTCGAAAGAATTTTTAAAAGGCTATTTTTCTTACCACCACTCGTAATGTTTTTACTAAGATTTCATTTCCGACTGAAGTCTCCAGTGAGAAGCTGATGTTGTGGAGGCCGGTTTCCAGAGGAAGCACGCTGAAGGTCACTGAGTGGGTGGAGGAGCCCTCCATTCTCTGGGGCACACATCTGAAGGACCTCCTCCCCTGAGGGTCAGTGCCCGCGCTTCCCGTTGAACAGATTCCCTCCGCAGGAGACATTTTAACACAGAACTGAAATATCAACAGTGAACAATGATTTCAAAGCACTTTATGATAAGGAAAGCACACCCTATGTTCAGCTGGACACAAACTCTCTCCTGGGACCTAAATAATACCTTAGATTTTAAGGCAATAGAGAAAGTTCATTTCAGATTTTCTAAAACACACATACCAGTTGCTGCCTGGCAGGCTACAGTCCATAGGGTCACAAAGGGTTCGACATAACTGAGCACGCATGCATTTAGCAATGTGCCAGGATGTCCAGGAAGCTCAGCACTGGCTCAGAAGTATCTAATCTTCCTTAGACTCTTAATTACTAAATCAGGTATGATGCTACTGGAGTTCTTTGTTGATGTTGCCATAATAGGATTTATTACACCACCTCTTCACATGTTTGTAATTCAGACAGTGGGAGCCCAGGCTCAGGTACTCTGTGTGTCATATTCATCTTTGTATCTCACAACTCAGCCTTTGGTATTCAGTAAGTGGTTTAATGAAAGACTGGGAACTCCTTCTCTTGGCATGCAAAACCTTGCCTACTATGCCTCACTTTTTCAATTTTGCCTCTTATTAACTTCCCTTTTAATCCCATTATACCAGCCAGACTTTGGCTCCAGGAGGACCTTAAGGGGTTCAAACTTATTAATGATTTTAATTTTCTTGTCTGTAGTTTTTCAGTACCCCATGCTTTCTACAATGAGCAAGTATCATTGTTTTATTTAAATTTAAAAAGCATAATTTCAGACTTAAAGAAAAGTTGTAAGAGCAGTCCAAAAATATTTGAGATAAGCTCCACCCAGATTCCCCCAAATGTTAACATCTCGTTATGTTTGTATTATCATTTCCTCACTTTGCCTTTCCCTCTGAATCACTTAAACATGACAGTTGCTGATAACTTTTTTCAGAAAGAAGAAAGTATTTTCGAAAGAATTTTTAAAAGGCTATTTTTCTTACCACCACTCGTAATGTTTTTACTAAGATTTCATTTCCGACTGAAGTCTCCAGTGAGAAGCTGATGTTGTGGAGGCCGGTTTCCAGAGGAAGCACGCTGAAGGTCACTGAGTGGGTGGAGGAGCCCTCCATTCTCTGGGGCACACATCTGAAGGACCTCCTCCCCTGAGGGTCAGTGCCCGCGCTTCCCGTTGAACAGATTCCCTCCGCAGGAGACATTTTAACACAGAACTGAAATATCAACAGTGAACAATGATTTCAAAGCACTTTATGATAAGGAAAGCACACCCTATGTTCAGCTGGACACAAACTCTCTCCTGGGACCTAAATAATACCTTAGATTTTAAGGCAATAGAGAAAGTTCATTTCAGATTTTCTAAAACACACATACCAGTTGCTGCCTGGCAGGCTACAGTCCATAGGGTCACAAAGGGTTCGACATAACTGAGCACGCATGCATTTAGCAATGTGCCAGGATGTCCAGGAAGCTCAGCACTGGCTCAGAAGTATCTAATCTTCCTTAGACTCTTAATTACTAAATCAGGTATGATGCTACTGGAGTTCTTTGTTGATGTTGCCATAATAGGATTTATTACACCACCTCTTCACATGTTTGTAATTCAGACAGTGGGAGCCCAGGCTCAGGTACTCTGTGTGTCATATTCATCTTTGTATCTCACAACTCAGCCTTTGGTATTCAGTAAGTGGTTTAATGAAAGACTGGGAACTCCTTCTCTTGGCATGCAAAACCTTGCCTACTATGCCTCACTTTTTCAATTTTGCCTCTTATTAACTTCCCTTTTAATCCCATTATACCAGCCAGACTTTGGCTCCAGGAGGACCTAAGTTCAAATCTTGGCTCTGCTGCTTTTTGTGTGATAAGAGCACTACTGCTTTATCTTTGTAATGGGGAAAATACCTACATCCTGATGAAATCAAATCTGAAAGAAACACCTGTACCCCAATGCTCATTGTATCTCTCTATCCAAGAGATAGAACATGGAAGCAACCTAGATGCCCATCGACAAATGAATGGATCCAAAAGCTCTGGTACATATATACAATGGAATACTACACAGCTGTAAAGAGAAATGCAGAAGAATCAGCCCGAATGAGGTGGCTGGATCTAGAACCTATCATAAAAAGTGAAGTCAGTCAGAAAGAGAAGGACAAACACAATATACTAACACATATTTATGGAATCTAGTAGTATGGTGATGATGGCACATGCAGTAAAGCAATGGAGAAACAGAGATGGACAGTGGACATATGGACATTGTGGGGAATGAACAGTGGGTGGGAGGTGTAAAAGAAGTAACATGAAGGCCTGTATTATCATATGTGAAGAAAATAGCTATAGTCATTACTCTGTGAGAAAAGAGGATCCTGCAAGGGTGCTGTGTGACGGTCTGGAGGGGTGAGATGGGGAGGATATAAGTATGACTAATCTGGGAACATACATATCTGTAAACAACAAAATTCTGTAAAAGTTAAAAGTAAAATAAAAGTTAAAAAAAAAAAAGCCAAGTAGTTGCTACTAGATAACTCTTTTACAAATTATAAGCTCTATGATGGCTTGGTTGGTAAAGGATTTGCTTGTGCAGGAGGCCTCTGTTCCATCACTGGTTGAGAAGATCCCCTGGAGAAGGAAATGGCAACCCACTCCAGTATTGCTGCCTGAAGAATCCCACAGACAGAGGAGCTTGGTGGGCTACAGACGATGGTGTTGTAAAGAGTCAGACAAGACTGACTGACTAACACTAGACAAACATGTATTTAAAAAAAAAAAAAAAACTACCTGTAGTTACTAGAGATTGGAAGAGAAGGTGACACTGAGAAGGAAGGAAGGACACTGGGTGAGGGTCCGGTGTTTTACAGTTTTAACCTGAGGGCAGTCACCACTAGACCCTTGAGGAACAGTTAAACCTCCGACAGAACCTACCATCTTTTGGTTTGTAGAACCAGGGGACAGTGCATGGGGGAGCCACCACAGAAGAAAAATGAAGGTGCTCCAAGTTCAGTGCATAAACTTTGCTCAAATCTAGCTAACCTTTGAACCACACACAGCACAGACCTCAAGCATCTCAGCTAAGGTTAAAAGAGCTGGATTGCAAAAAAAGAACTGAGATTGCAAAATTTGGGATTGATTCAGCCAACTGCCCGCAAAAAACACTCAATCCAAGATGAAAGCTCTTCAGGGGACTGCAATAGAATCCAGAGTCTCTATATCATCTCATGAAGACAGTTCAAGGGTCAGTGCAAAGTTACTTGGTGTAAACAAACAGGGAAGTGTGATTGGTATTCAAGAAGAAAGGTAATTAACCAGTCATTATCTGAGATAACCTGAGATATTGCAGATGTTTCTGCTTCTTGTTTTCATGTGATGAATAATGTACTGAGAATTTAAAAGTTAAATAAAATAAGGCAGTACTACGAGATGTGTGACACTTAAAATACTGTCTAGTTATAATTATGCCGTGCAGTTTGTGGTGCTGTGAGCAGCAGTGCAATGCGTGCAAGCACTCCATATGGTCTGTGTCACAACTGCTCACCTCTGCTATTTGCACACAAATCAGTGCAACTTAAAACTTCATTTATGAAAAACTGAAACTTGAATTTCATATAATTCTCATGTGCCATGAAATATTCTTCCCTTACTTCCCACCCCTCTCCCCACAAACTTTTAGAAACGTGAAACACGTTCTTAGCTTCTCCACCATAGAGGAGGAGGGAGCAGGGTGGTTTTGTAAAGAGTCAGACAAGACTGACTGACTAACACTAGACAAACATGTATTTAAAAAAAAAAAAAAAACTACCTGTAGTTACTAGAGATTGGAAGAGAAGGTGACACTGAGAAGGAAGGAAGGACACTGGGTGAGGGTCCGGTGTTTTACAGTTTTAACCTGAGGGCAGTCACCACTAGACCCTTGAGGAACAGTTAAACCTCCGACAGAACCTACCATCTTTTGGTTTGTAGAACCAGGGGACAGTGCATGGGGGAGCCACCACAGAAGAAAAATGAAGGTGCTCCAAGTTCAGTGCATAAACTTTGCTCAAATCTAGCTAACCTTTGAACCACACACAGCACAGACCTCAAGCATCTCAGCTAAGGTTAAAAGAGCTGGATTGCAAAAAAAGAACTGAGATTGCAAAATTTGGGATTGATTCAGCCAACTGCCCGCAAAAAACACTCAATCCAAGATGAAAGCTCTTCAGGGGACTGCAATAGAATCCAGAGTCTCTATATCATCTCATGAAGACAGTTCAAGGGTCAGTGCAAAGTTACTTGGTGTAAACAAACAGGGAAGTGTGATTGGTATTCAAGAAGAAAGGTAATTAACCAGTCATTATCTGAGATAACCTGAGATATTGCAGATGTTTCTGCTTCTTGTTTTCATGTGATGAATAATGTACTGAGAATTTAAAAGTTAAATAAAATAAGGCAGTACTACGAGATGTGTGACACTTAAAATACTGTCTAGTTATAATTATGCCGTGCAGTTTGTGGTGCTGTGAGCAGCAGTGCAATGCGTGCAAGCACTCCATATGGTCTGTGTCACAACTGCTCACCTCTGCTATTTGCACACAAATCAGTGCAACTTAAAACTTCATTTATGAAAAACTGAAACTTGAATTTCATATAATTCTCATGTGCCATGAAATATTCTTCCCTTACTTCCCACCCCTCTCCCCACAAACTTTTAGAAACGTGAAACACGTTCTTAGCTTCTCCACCATAGAAGAGGAGGGAGCAGGGTGGTTTTGGCTCACAGGTCATAGAGCCATAGATTGTTGATGCCTGACCTAGCAACTTGGCACAATCTAGTACGAGAAGCAAAAGAATGAGGAGATGTAAGAGATTAAGTATTTTATCCAGGTCAGTTTCCATTACAGAAATTTATAAAAATCCAGGATGTGCCTGCTAAGTCGCCTCAGTTGTGTCTGAGTCTTTGTGACCCTATGGACTTAGCTGGCCAGGCTCCTCTGTTCACGGAATTCTCCAGGCAGGAATACGAGAGTTGGTCGCCATGCCTTCTCTCAGGGGATCTTCCTGACTCAAGAATTGAACCAGTCTCTTAAGTCTCCTGCTTTGGCGGGCAAGTTCTTTACCACTAGCACCGCCAGGGAAGCCCAAATTCAGGATATAAGTATATATACGTTAGTCGCTTAGTAGTGTCGGACTCTCTGTGACCCCACCAGGCTTCTCTATGGGATATCCTAAACAAGAATACCGAAGTGGGTTGCCATTCTCTTCTCCAGGAATATTCCCAACCCAGAGATCGAGCCTGGGTCTCCTGCACTGTGGGAGGATTCCTTAATATCTGAGCCACCAGGGAAGCCCAAATTCAGGATAATACCTATCAAAATCCGAATACATTTTAAACTAAATTAGCAAGTAATTATTTGACTCTCAGAGTCATATATTCAAAAAACTTAAAAATAATTCAATTCCAGTGTATGTACATATTTTTGTTGCATCAGAATATGATTGAGTAATTTTTTTTTTTATGGTGGGGGTGGGGAGGGAGGGGAGTGGGCAGGCCACTTCTATTGGTCTTTCATTTATCTATTTTCATCCATCTTTGTTCTTTGGCCCCTGTGGGCCTCCCATCACAGTGGCCTCTGTTGTCTCAGAGCACCAACTCTGGGTGCATGCACTCCAGAACTCTGGCTCAGTCATTGGACACATCGGTCCAGCCGCTCCGTGGCACATGGGATCTTCCCAGGCCAGGGATCGAACCGGCACCCCTTGCACTGCAAGGCGGTGTCCTTACCCACTGGACCACCAGGGAAGCCCCATGATTGAGTAATTGACAGAAAACATTCAAGCTTAAAACATATAACACTAGGAGAATAAAATCAAAATATAAGTTCACAGATAAAAGGAATGCTATATAGTCTGTTGCTAATGAGTTTATCTGGCTATTTTAAAGTGGATTGTTATGATATTTAGATTCTGCTGTATTCCTTTAAAGGTTTGCTGTAACAGGTTTATTTTTAAAATATCAATACTTAAGCATTAATGAGAAGATGTAAGAGATTAAGTATTTTATCCAGGTCAGTTTCCATTACAGAAATTTATAAAAATCCAGGATGTGCCTGCTAAGTCGCCTCAGTTGTGTCTGAGTCTTTGTGACCCTATGGACTTAGCTGGCCAGGCTCCTCTGTTCACGGAATTCTCCAGGCAGGAATACGAGAGTTGGTCGCCATGCCTTCTCTCAGGGGATCTTCCTGACTCAAGAATTGAACCAGTCTCTTAAGTCTCCTGCTTTGGCGGGCAAGTTCTTTACCACTAGCACCGCCAGGGAAGCCCAAATTCAGGATATAAGTATATATACGTTAGTCGCTTAGTAGTGTCGGACTCTCTGTGACCCCACCAGGCTTCTCTATGGGATATCCTAAACAAGAATACCGAAGTGGGTTGCCATTCTCTTCTCCAGGAATATTCCCAACCCAGAGATCGAGCCTGGGTCTCCTGCACTGTGGGAGGATTCCTTAATATCTGAGCCACCAGGGAAGCCCAAATTCAGGATAATACCTATCAAAATCCGAATACATTTTAAACTAAATTAGCAAGTAATTATTTGACTCTCAGAGTCATATATTCAAAAAACTTAAAAATAATTCAATTCCAGTGTATGTACATATTTTTGTTGCATCAGAATATGATTGAGTAATTTTTTTTTTTATGGTGGGGGTGGGGAGGGAGGGGAGTGGGCAGGCCACTTCTATTGGTCTTTCATTTATCTATTTTCATCCATCTTTGTTCTTTGGCCCCTGTGGGCCTCCCATCACAGTGGCCTCTGTTGTCTCAGAGCACCAACTCTGGGTGCATGCACTCCAGAACTCTGGCTCAGTCATTGGACACATCGGTCCAGCCGCTCCGTGGCACATGGGATCTTCCCAGGCCAGGGATCGAACCGGCACCCCTTGCACTGCAAGGCGGTGTCCTTACCCACTGGACCACCAGGGAAGCCCCATGATTGAGTAATTGACAGAAAACATTCAAGCTTAAAACATATAACACTAGGAGAATAAAATCAAAATATAAGTTCACAGATAAAAGGAATGCTATATAGTCTGTTGCTAATGAGTTTATCTGGCTATTTTAAAGTGGATTGTTATGATATTTAGATTCTGCTGTATTCCTTTAAAGGTTTGCTGTAACAGGTTTATTTTTAAAATATCAATACTTAAGCATTCCCAAAGTTATTGATTTGCTTATTTTTTGAATTTATGATGAAAAATTTAGATGCCAATTTAAAAAGGTGCCAATGGGGTACATTGTTTTACCTCCCAAAATTTTGTGAGGTATAAACAAAAATTTTGGAGAGCACTGGAATATTCATGTTTAAGGATAAAATTAGAAATTTTAAAAAAAGAGTCAGATTTTCAGACAGCATTGAGTTTCTATATAAAGTCTTGTGACTGTGATTTTTCAAGTGAAATTAGTCAGCTGAACGCATAATTCTGTTCAGAAATGTGTTGGCAAAAAGAAGACAAATGATGTTTCTGACCATGGTTTGAGTTTTTTCAGAGTGTACCCAGAGCAAAAGATCAAGGGAGCGCCATGTTTCCAATCAGTGAGCTTACAATGATGACTTATGAATTCTAAGTTGAATAAGGTGAAGTAAAGACTTTAGCATAGGAGGACTAATGAAGAATAAGCAGCACAATCAATGAGTTGGAGGTTTCAATGATGCTGTAGATCTATAGCTACAAAGTAACAAGGTTCATGAGTTAGAAGGCTAGGTAGGAGGTTGTGGTCAATAGGTGAAATGCTTGAAATAAAACTTTTCAAGGTGAAGGCAAGATCTGCAAAGTGAAGGGTGTGAATGGCTAAAATAGAGGAAAGCGCTATCAGATGCAAAATCAGGAAACTCAAAGTTCAGAATGATGAATGAACCAAATGGGAGTTCATCTTTCCCTGAGCCTCAACAGCACACTGATTACCTTAAGGACTTGTGTTCTTCATGAACTGGAAGTGTATGAATACTTTTAACGTTTCTTCTTTCCTTCACTGAGTTGAGTTTTTATTTTTTGTGTACGTGGTAATTCCATTAATAGAATTCTCTGAAAATCAGGGAAGCCCCATGATTGAGTAATTGACAGAAAACATTCAAGCTTAAAACATATAACACTAGGAGAATAAAATCAAAATATAAGTTCACAGATAAAAGGAATGCTATATAGTCTGTTGCTAATGAGTTTATCTGGCTATTTTAAAGTGGATTGTTATGATATTTAGATTCTGCTGTATTCCTTTAAAGGTTTGCTGTAACAGGTTTATTTTTAAAATATCAATACTTAAGCATTCCCAAAGTTATTGATTTGCTTATTTTTTGAATTTATGATGAAAAATTTAGATGCCAATTTAAAAAGGTGCCAATGGGGTACATTGTTTTACCTCCCAAAATTTTGTGAGGTATAAACAAAAATTTTGGAGAGCACTGGAATATTCATGTTTAAGGATAAAATTAGAAATTTTAAAAAAAGAGTCAGATTTTCAGACAGCATTGAGTTTCTATATAAAGTCTTGTGACTGTGATTTTTCAAGTGAAATTAGTCAGCTGAACGCATAATTCTGTTCAGAAATGTGTTGGCAAAAAGAAGACAAATGATGTTTCTGACCATGGTTTGAGTTTTTTCAGAGTGTACCCAGAGCAAAAGATCAAGGGAGCGGCCATGTTTCCAATCAGTGAGCTTACAATGATGACTTATGAATTCTAAGTTGAATAAGGTGAAGTAAAGACTTTAGCATAGGAGGACTAATGAAGAATAAGCAGCACAATCAATGAGTTGGAGGTTTCAATGATGCTGTAGATCTATAGCTACAAAGTAACAAGGTTCATGAGTTAGAAGGCTAGGTAGGAGGTTGTGGTCAATAGGTGAAATGCTTGAAATAAAACTTTTCAAGGTGAAGGCAAGATCTGCAAAGTGAAGGGTGTGAATGGCTAAAATAGAGGAAAGCGCTATCAGATGCAAAATCAGGAAACTCAAAGTTCAGAATGATGAATGAACCAAATGGGAGTTCATCTTTCCCTGAGCCTCAACAGCACACTGATTACCTTAAGGACTTGTGTTCTTCATGAACTGGAAGTGTATGAATACTTTTAACGTTTCTTCTTTCCTTCACTGAGTTGAGTTTTTATTTTTTGTGTACGTGGTAATTCCATTAATAGAATTCTCTGAAAATCAGGGACATCTTCATTTTTTTTTCCAATTGATTGGAACATGCCATACTTACCGTAATTCCAGACGTTCGATAGTTGTAAACAGTTCCACTCAACTGGATCTGTTCCCCTCGTACAACAGAATATGGTATATTCATTTCCAGGAAGACGCTTTTGAACACCTTTGCTTTGAGAGTATCAGCAACACATATACCTTCAGCCCAAGTGAAAGCAAAGTTGAAGCGTATTAGGGAATTCCCATAACAACTTATTAGTACTAAAATGTCTCAGATTTGCTTTACTTCAAGGAAAAATGAATGTTAGATCGTGTTTTTCTCTACTCTATCACCCCCATGTCCTTGAATTTTCTATTCACTGATTTTTTAAAAAACTGAACTATAACTGACATATAACACTATATTAGCTTCAGGTGTACAACATGATTTGATATTTGTATGCATTGTGAAATTATTACCACACTAGGTCTAGTTAACTAACATCCACAACCACACATACTACAAAATGTGTTTTTCTTGTGGTGATAATATTTAAGATCTTTTATCATTGATCTTCATTCAATAATTATTGGTATTAACAGAAAACTTCCTTTGTCCAAAAATATTTAATTCTATTTAAGGCATGAGAATGTTTATTAACTAAAGCACCAAATCTCTTTTTCAGATAGTCATTACCAGTTCCATTTAACAAACATAAAATTTTGATTGTGGAAGCCAGGCTTTATAAGAACACAGTATAGCAAGCAAACAGACAAGCCAGGCCTGAAGTTATTTATAAAATATCTGCACTAAATAAGCAAAAAATGGGACTAGTCCAGGAGGGAAATTATACGTTTGTCTCTGACTCCACTCAATCTTCTAGTCACTGAGACTAAAACAAAGGAAAAGGGAGGCTTCGCATCATTATTTCTAAAATGATGACTAATATTATAACCAAAGAAGAAACTGATAGAGTCCAAGGTGTGAGCATATCCAAGTGACTTTGTAATATATTAAGGATAGATTTTAATAAATGATACCGCTTAAGTTCTGGATAAACTAAAAAGACAATAATTTAAAACTCTATATTTTGCCAAATCAAATTACTCCTTACTTGAGTATATAACTTCAATTTACTTACCAGTATTTGAACATGCCATACTTACCGTAATTCCAGACGTTCGATAGTTGTAAACAGTTCCACTCAACTGGATCTGTTCCCCTCGTACAACAGAATATGGTATATTCATTTCCAGGAAGACGCTTTTGAACACCTTTGCTTTGAGAGTATCAGCAACACATATACCTTCAGCCCAAGTGAAAGCAAAGTTGAAGCGTATTAGGGAATTCCCATAACAACTTATTAGTACTAAAATGTCTCAGATTTGCTTTACTTCAAGGAAAAATGAATGTTAGATCGTGTTTTCTCTACTCTATCACCCCCATGTCCTTGAATTTTCTATTCACTGATTTTTTAAAAAACTGAACTATAACTTACATATAACACTATATTAGCTTCAGGTGTACAACATGATTTGATATTTGTATGCATTGTGAAATTATTACCACACTAGGTCTAGTTAACTAACATCCACAACCACACATACTACAAAATGTGTTTTTCTTGTGGTGATAATATTTAAGATCTTTTATCATTGATCTTCATTCAATAATTATTGGTATTAACAGAAAACTTCCTTTGTCCAAAAATATTTAATTCTATTTAAGGCATGAGAATGTTTATTAACTAAAGCACCAAATCTCTTTTTCAGATAGTCATTACCAGTTCCATTTAACAAACATAAAATTTTGATTGTGGAAGCCAGGCTTTATAAGAACACAGTATAGCAAGCAAACAGACAAGCCAGGCCTGAAGTTATTTATAAAATATCTGCACTAAATAAGCAAAAAATGGGACTAGTCCAGGAGGGAAATTATACGTTTGTCTCTGACTCCACTCAATCTTCTAGTCACTGAGACTAAAACAAAGGAAAAGGGAGGCTTCGCATCATTATTTCTAAAATGATGACTAATATTATAACCAAAGAAGAAACTGATAGAGTCCAAGGTGTGAGCATATCCAAGTGACTTTGTAATATATTAAGGATAGATTTTAATAAATGATACCGCTTAAGTTCTGGATAAACTAAAAAGACAATAATTTAAAACTCTATATTTTGCCAAATCAAATTACTCCTTACTTGAGTATATAACTTCAATTTACTTACCAGTATTTGAAATGCCAACACCTTGAATTTCCCAGGTAGTTAGAGAATCAGGTAGCACAAACTGCAGCTGATTTCTGAAAGTTAAAATGTTGATATTTAAATACAATGGAACATTGACTAACCAAAATTTACAACTTGTATTAACAGAATTTTTGCTTCATAGTACTTCAGAAGGAAAAAAAAAACCACAATGGAACAAAATCACGTCAGGTATTAAGAAGAAATCAAGGGGGCTTCTCTGGTGGTCCAGTGGGTGGGGATACCGCCTTGCAGTGCAAGGGGCGCCGATTCGATCCCTGGCCTGGGAAGATCCCACGTGTCGCAGAGCGGCTGGACCAATGTGTCCAGTTGCCAAGCTGGAGCTCTGGAGCGCATGCGCCCAGAGCCGGTGCTCTGCGATGACAGAGGCCACTGCGATGGGAGGCCCACAAGAGCCAAAGAACAAAGACGGGTGAAAATAGATAAATGAAAGACCAATAGAAGTGGCTCGCCTGCTCCCCTCCCTCCCCACCCCCAGTGAAAAAAAGAAGAAATCAAGGAAGAAAAATGTATCTGATAACTCTTACACTTCTTCCATGTTTTTACTTATTTCACTTGTATGATGGGATTCAAATTCAAAAGGATAGCTTTGAAACATTGCAAATTCAAAACATAAATGCAGAAAAAAGCTTGTTTATCATGTTGTTTAGTTGCTAAGTTTAGTCTGACTCTTGTGAATTTCACTATGTTAATGATTTTAAAAAAAGTTATTTATAAAATATCTGCACTAAATAAGCAAAAATGGGACTAGTCCAGGAGGGAAATTATACGTTTGTCTCTGACTCCACTCAATCTTCTAGTCACTGAGACTAAAACAAAGGAAAAGGGAGGCTTCGCATCATTATTTCTAAAATGATGACTAATATTATAACCAAAGAAGAAACTGATAGAGTCCAAGGTGTGAGCATATCCAAGTGACTTTGTAATATATTAAGGATAGATTTTAATAAATGATACCGCTTAAGTTCTGGATAAACTAAAAAGACAATAATTTAAAACTCTATATTTTGCCAAATCAAATTACTCCTTACTTGAGTATATAACTTCAATTTACTTACCAGTATTTGAAATGCCAACACCTTGAATTTCCCAGGTAGTTAGAGAATCAGGTAGCACAAACTGCAGCTGATTTCTGAAAGTTAAAATGTTGATATTTAAATACAATGGAACATTGACTAACCAAAATTTACAACTTGTATTAACAGAATTTTTGCTTCATAGTACTTCAGAAGGAAAAAAAAAACCACAATGGAACAAAATCACGTCAGGTATTAAGAAGAAATCAAGGGGGCTTCTCTGGTGGTCCAGTGGGTGGGGATACCGCCTTGCAGTGCAAGGGGCGCCGATTCGATCCCTGGCCTGGGAAGATCCCACGTGTCGCAGAGCGGCTGGACCAATGTGTCCAGTTGCCAAGCTGGAGCTCTGGAGCGCATGCGCCCAGAGCCGGTGCTCTGCGATGACAGAGGCCACTGCGATGGGAGGCCCACAAGAGCCAAAGAACAAAGACGGGTGAAAATAGATAAATGAAAGACCAATAGAAGTGGCTCGCCTGCTCCCCTCCCTCCCCACCCCCAGTGAAAAAAAGAAGAAATCAAGGAAGAAAAATGTATCTGATAACTCTTACACTTCTTCCATGTTTTTACTTATTTCACTTGTATGATGGGATTCAAATTCAAAAGGATAGCTTTGAAACATTGCAAATTCAAAACATAAATGCAGAAAAAAGCTTGTTTATCATGTTGTTTAGTTGCTAAGTTTAGTCTGACTCTGGTGAATCCATGTACTGTTTATCGTGTAGCATGTTCTAAAATAGGGAGGCAAAATGCTAATATATCTTAACACTGTTCATAGCAAAGTTGACATAACTAAAAATTTCTGATGAAGATCAAGCTAGTACTCATTCAACAAACAGTTATCATGCACCAACTTTGTGTCAAACACAGCCCTAAATACTGAGTATACAGGACTCATAGATACAGTCCCGCTCTCAAGCAGTTCACAGTCTATATTCAGTATCTAAATTGTACCAATAAAACTTGAAAAGTTCAGAAGCAGTGTGCATTGATTCAACACATTTATTTCAGTACCTTGACAAGCTGGACCCTATGCCAGACACTGGATATAAAACTAGTCTAAATTTAGTCCTTGGCCTGGAAGTATTTACATATTAATGTGGAAGACAGGTAAGCAGGACGCTGTTGTACTGTGTGATACATATAACAGCTCACTGAAGGGGTAATACATCCGATCACCAGGTAGGGGATAGTGGTGGAAAGGTTTACAAGGGGACAGTGCTAGCTAAGGGGCCATATCAGATGAAGTGGACAGCACTGTGGAGGAGGAATCAGTTGGGATGAGGATAGAGACCAGGGGACCCAGGAGAAGTTGAATGCCAGGCCCTGAACTCACTACCTTGAAAAGTCTGTGCTTTGAGATCCCCCCAACCCCTACTTCTGCCAACCTGAGGAAGGGCAACATGCAAGGAAGGAGCACTGTTTCAGTGCTTGGTACAGAGTAGGCATTTCATAAACATGTGCTGAATAAAGAGCTTTAACAAGAAAAGAACCTTTTTTCCCTAGCAATCAATGTTTGTTTTGTAGTTACAGATATTTCAGCACGAAAATAGCTGTGTAATACATCATAAAGCACACAGTTGTCCTCTGTAAAGACTAACTAAAACAGAATGAAGTTGAATGGAATAGTACCCTTCACTAAGAGTTGATCATACCCTGGAACTAGTTATTAGAACGAATTACACTTAAAAAAAAGAGAAAGTAAAATTTGCCCCAGTGATAGTATGATCGTAACTCCTAAATAAACTATTGAGAAATGGGTAGCTTCCAGGTTTCTGGTCATATTTTCCCACATTTTTCAGAGGAATCTCAAAGAAATACAATACCTTCTGGGGACATGATGAACTTCCCATAACCAGCTCTCTGGAAAATAGCTTCTTATTTCTGGTTTGGTTACTGGTAAAAGAGACTTTATATCTAGGGGGAAAAGTACATATGATTATAGAAAAAGAACACAAATTCTACTTAGAGCTGAATTTTTTAATGTAAACATCAGCCAATAGCTTAAGCATTTTCTGAAAGGTCAGTGAAATATTTTGTTTCGCAACTTCAAAATAGAACAATAAAGACCTTAGGACTTTTCCACTAGCAGCACTGAAAAAATGAATAAAGTACAAAGATAGCTTTAATAATCTGCTTTATGAATTTCTAAATGTTTCATGTTCTGGAAATTACACAAAATACTAATTCATCTATGAAGTTATTTGCAGGGACCTGGTGGCCTAGTGGCTATGACTCTGAGCTTCTAGTGCAGGGGACCTGGGTTCCATCCTTGGTCAAGAAACGATCCCATATACCGCAAATAAGACCCAGTACAACCAAAATAAATAAAAAAATTAAAAATATATAAAAAATAAAAAAATTTTAAAGTTATTTACATTTTAAAATTATAATAATTGCTATTATTTTATAAAATAGGAAGATTCTTTGCCTTAACTGCAGAAATTTACTTATATTTCCTTTAATAAAAATGACTGGAATGTCTGCTTATGTCCAAGATGCCCTGATAGGGATTAGAGTTACCCCTCCACCTTAAAAGCTCTAGAAAACCAGACACAATAGCTTGCTTTCAGATACTAGAGCATAAGTGAGCCAGGTGAGTCACCCCGAGGGAAGGAAGATAGATTAGGTGAACCCTCAAATTATCCACGTTTACTGTTTGGAGGCAGTTTACAGGCTTCAGAGTAGGGAGAGAAACCCATACAGACTCTGGCAGAGTGGCAATACCAGGCACGGGAGTTTGGGAGGCCAAGCTGTCTAGAACAAGGGAGAGAGAGGAGGGAGGCTGAATTCAGCAGAGGCTGAATTCCAGGCCGCTGATGCCAACCTAGATGATTAGAGCTGAAAAACGACCACGAGAAATGGATATGTACTAGATTGTTCATAAAAAATGCTGCATGTAATAAGCAAAAATCTGAAAACAACTTGAATATATCTAATGACTTGGTTTCAATAAATGGCCACAAGAATTTATTCCTAGAAATATATCCACTCAGAATGATTGCACACTTTAAGCAAAACCATCAAACAAAATATTTTTGTTTCGCAACAAAAGGGTACATATGATTATAGAACAAAAATTTAAAGGGGAAAACCCTTTAAGCATTTTCTGAAAGGTCAGTGAAATATTTTGTTTCGCAACTTCAAAATAGAACAATAAAGACCTTAGGACTTTTCCACTAGCAGCACTGAAAAATGAATAAAGTACAAAGATAGCTTTAATAATCTGCTTTATGAATTTCTAAATGTTTCATGTTCTGGAAATTACACAAAATACTAATTCATCTATGAAGTTATTTGCAGGGACCTGGTGGCCTAGTGGCTATGACTCTGAGCTTCTAGTGCAGGGGACCTGGGTTCCATCCTTGGTCAAGAAACGATCCCATATACCGCAAATAAGACCCAGTACAACCAAAATAAATAAAAAAATTAAAAATATATAAAAAATAAAAAAATTTTAAAGTTATTTACATTTTAAAATTATAATAATTGCTATTATTTTATAAAATAGGAAGATTCTTTGCCTTAACTGCAGAAATTTACTTATATTTCCTTTAATAAAAATGACTGGAATGTCTGCTTATGTCCAAGATGCCCTGATAGGGATTAGAGTTACCCCTCCACCTTAAAAGCTCTAGAAAACCAGACACAATAGCTTGCTTTCAGATACTAGAGCATAAGTGAGCCAGGTGAGTCACCCCGAGGGAAGGAAGATAGATTAGGTGAACCCTCAAATTATCCACGTTTACTGTTTGGAGGCAGTTTACAGGCTTCAGAGTAGGGAGAGAAACCCATACAGACTCTGGCAGAGTGGCAATACCAGGCACGGGAGTTTGGGAGGCCAAGCTGTCTAGAACAAGGGAGAGAGAGGAGGGAGGCTGAATTCAGCAGAGGCTGAATTCCAGGCCGCTGATGCCAACCTAGATGATTAGAGCTGAAAAACGACCACGAGAAATGGATATGTACTAGATTGTTCATAAAAAATGCTGCATGTAATAAGCAAAAATCTGAAAACAACTTGAATATATCTAATGACTTGGTTTCAATAAATGGCCACAAGAATTTATTCCTAGAAATATATCCACTCAGAATGATGACATTTAAGACACACTGTTAAGCAAAACCATCAAACAAAATCTGTCATTCTGCTTTTGTTTGTTTTAACTGTATATAAATGAACTGAAAGTCCTAAAAGTTCTGAACATGTGCTAATATGAGTTCTATAATTCTGAAAATGTATATGGTGGTTTCAACTGAAATAAGAATTCAATTTTTATGTAAGTACATTTAACCTTATGCTACACTTCAAAATCTTTTGCTGTATTTGGTCAGTACAGGGTTTTTTTTTTTTGGTTAATAACAGGATTTTTAATGGTTGTAATACCACAGAACCATGGCATTTTAGAACTCAAAGGCATATTCAAGATCATCTGGCCCAAGTTCTTGCTTTAAAAATGAGACTTAGGCTCTGAGAGGATGAATAATCATGCACATTTACAGAAAGAGCAGCTTCAAACATGCCTGGGTTTTAACTATGGACTGACTAGAGCACTCTGCCCTATACTCTGTATACTTCTTCTGATTCCCAAAAATGACAATTTTTTTTTCTTAAGAGCATTTACAAGTTATCTTTCCTAGCTTCCATTTTAAATACAGCATGAAAACTGCCTTTTTCTGGCAGCATAAACTTACATCAAATTTCCCATATTTTCCAACAGAAAAATGTCAAACTTACATAGCCTTCCCAGTGTGATAGGCTTGTGAGAGTCTTTCTCCCGGAACTGGCTTGCGATGGCACAGCAGTCCTTGAAAGCTTTGACGCATCTTGGGCCTACCTTAATCCGAGCGGCTCGCTGCTCACAGTTTTCATCATTATTTAGATGGGCTCCATCGTAACAACATTTCTTCACCATTGCATGTTTGTATTTAGCAGCTGAAATGGTAATAGTTCAAATGCCCTTAAGTATGCATAGAGTCAAAACAGCTCAGGCACAGCAGGGCACCTGAAGGATACTTGGTTTCTGCTCCCACAGGACCCCTGCCCCCTAACAGCCGTGGCCGGTTGACTGTCCAGACTCTCTTTGGAACTACCATAGGAATGGGGAGAGTGTGGCCTCATAAGGTAGTCCACTGTCCATTCTGATTTGCGCTAAGTGGTGCACATCACTGTAACTGTTTTAATATTTACAGGCTTCCAGAAAACTCGATTGACATTTAAGACACACTGTTAAGCAAAACCATCAAACAAAATCTGTCATTCTGCTTTTGTTTGTTTTAACTGTATATAAATGAACTGAAAGTCCTAAAAGTTCTGAACATGTGCTAATATGAGTTCTATAATTCTGAAAATGTATATGGTGGTTTCAACTGAAATAAGAATTCAATTTTTATGTAAGTACATTTAACCTTATGCTACACTTCAAAATCTTTTGCTGTATTTGGTCAGTACAGGGTTTTTTTTTTTTTGGTTAATAACAGGATTTTTAATGGTTGTAATACCACAGAACCATGGCATTTTAGAACTCAAAGGCATATTCAAGATCATCTGGCCCAAGTTCTTGCTTTAAAAATGAGACTTAGGCTCTGAGAGGATGAATAATCATGCACATTTACAGAAAGAGCAGCTTCAAACATGCCTGGGTTTTAACTATGGACTGACTAGAGCACTCTGCCCTATACTCTGTATACTTCTTCTGATTCCCAAAAATGACAATTTTTTTTTCTTAAGAGCATTTACAAGTTATCTTTCCTAGCTTCCATTTTAAATACAGCATGAAAACTGCCTTTTTCTGGCAGCATAAACTTACATCAAATTTCCCATATTTTCCAACAGAAAAATGTCAAACTTACATAGCCTTCCCAGTGTGATAGGCTTGTGAGAGTCTTTCTCCCGGAACTGGCTTGCGATGGCACAGCAGTCCTTGAAAGCTTTGACGCATCTTGGGCCTACCTTAATCCGAGCGGCTCGCTGCTCACAGTTTTCATCATTATTTAGATGGGCTCCATCGTAACAACATTTCTTCACCATTGCATGTTTGTATTTAGCAGCTGAAATGGTAATAGTTCAAATGCCCTTAAGTATGCATAGAGTCAAAACAGCTCAGGCACAGCAGGGCACCTGAAGGATACTTGGTTTCTGCTCCCACAGGACCCCTGCCCCCTAACAGCCGTGGCCGGTTGACTGTCCAGACTCTCTTTGGAACTACCATAGGAATGGGGAGAGTGTGGCCTCATAAGGTAGTCCACTGTCCATTCTGATTTGCGCTAAGTGGTGCAAATCACTGTAACAGAGTTGATAATTATCTTCAAATATTTACAGGCTTCTGAGATTAATTTATTTTATTCAAAGGGTGCTGAATCCATACAAGTATTTCTTCAAGCTAAATATCCTATTTTTCTTTTTTTTGTTTGTTTGTTTTTTTTTTTTGGCTTATAAACAATTTATTAGAACAGAATGTTGGGGAATTCCCTGCTGGCCCAGTGGTGAGGGCTGGGCTTCTACTGCAGCAGGGGCAGGTTTCATCCTCTGTCAGGGAGCTAGGATCTCACAAGCTGGAACTAGGCTCTCCTATCCCATGAGCTTCCATCCAGCTGCCTGCCAACTGCCAAGATGTTTTTTAACTGCTGTCATTAGCACCCTTGAAATGTCCAGGGTAACAGAGTATCTGCCTTTTCTTAGAACTCTGTTCCTTGCATTATAGCCACTACCTTTCTTCACACCCCAAGGAAGCCATTCATGGATAAAAACGTGTAGCCAGGGTCAGAAAGTCAGGCCAATTGCTTTGGACAGTTCAAGGAAGTTCACCCTTTCAACCACCAGCTAAGTCTGCTTAATGGCTGACCATGGATACAGCATTAACCTCGCACTTTAAGTCCCCAGCAGTTGTTCTCATTCCTCTGGTACACAACTGCCCTCCAGAAGCTATCAAGTGCCTCGTTGCGTTCATGTCTGAGGCGGTTCCTAAAGAGAGACAAAGAACCACCAAACAGCCGACTGGTAGCCTCAAAAACACCCTATTTTTCTTTTCAAACATTTCTTGTAGTTTTACACCTTCACCAGCGGCATCATCCTTCATCATAAGCACTTGGATTAATCAGTATCTCTCTTTTGATATCATTAAAACTCAGAAAGAAGGTCAGAATTAAAATGACTCATATACAAATGGAAAGTATAACAGTATTACTATAAACATTAGTTGAGCTCAGTTCACTGAATCCTGGTTCAATGTTCTTTCTTTCTTTTATAGCTTCATGCCACGAGCTCTTAGTTATTTATTATGTTCATCCATCTTTATTCTTTGGCATGTGCAGGCCTCCCATTGCAGTGGCCTCTCATTCGCAGGGATGCGCCCAGGGCACTGGCTCGTAATTGAACACACTTGATAATTATCTTCAAATATTTACAGGCTTCTGAGATTAATTTATTTTATTCAAAGGGTGCTGAATCCATACAAGTATTTCTTCAAGCTAAATATCCTATTTTTCTTTTTTTTGTTTGTTTGTTTTTTTTTTTTGGCTTATAAACAATTTATTAGAACAGAATGTTGGGGAATTCCCTGCTGGCCCAGTGGTGAGGGCTGGGCTTCTACTGCAGCAGGGGCAGGTTTCATCCTCTGTCAGGGAGCTAGGATCTCACAAGCTGGAACTAGGCTCTCCTATCCCATGAGCTTCCATCCAGCTGCCTGCCAACTGCCAAGATGTTTTTTAACTGCTGTCATTAGCACCCTTGAAATGTCCAGGGTAACAGAGTATCTGCCTTTTCTTAGAACTCTGTTCCTTGCATTATAGCCACTACCTTTCTTCACACCCCAAGGAAGCCATTCATGGATAAAAACGTGTAGCCAGGGTCAGAAAGTCAGGCCAATTGCTTTGGACAGTTCAAGGAAGTTCACCCTTTCAACCACCAGCTAAGTCTGCTTAATGGCTGACCATGGATACAGCATTAACCTCGCACTTTAAGTCCCCAGCAGTTGTTCTCATTCCTCTGGTACACAACTGCCCTCCAGAAGCTATCAAGTGCCTCGTTGCGTTCATGTCTGAGGCGGTTCCTAAAGAGAGACAAAGAACCACCAAACAGCCGACTGGTAGCCTCAAAAACACCCTATTTTTCTTTTCAAACATTTCTTGTAGTTTTACACCTTCACCAGCGGCATCATCCTTCATCATAAGCACTTGGATTAATCAGTATCTCTCTTTTGATATCATTAAAACTCAGAAAGAAGGTCAGAATTAAAATGACTCATATACAAATGGAAAGTATAACAGTATTACTATAAACATTAGTTGAGCTCAGTTCACTGAATCCTGGTTCAATGTTCTTTCTTTCTTTTTATAGCTTCATGCCACGAGCTCTTAGTTATTTATTATGTTCATCCATCTTTATTCTTTGGCATGTGCAGGCCTCCCATTGCAGTGGCCTCTCATTGCAGAGCACTGGCTCTGGGCGCATGCGCTCCAGGGCACTGGCTCGTAATTGAACACACTGGCCCAGCTGCTCTGCGGCACTTGGGATCTTCCCAGGCCAGAGATCTAACCGGTGCCCCATGCACTGCCAGATGGACTCTTTACCCACTGGACCACCAGGGAAGCCCTCAATGTTCTTTCTAATGTAACATCCCCAATTATCATACCACTGTTTAAATAATACTTAAAAATAATTTCCATTTGGCTTATTCCCCCTGCCCCAATTATCCAAAGTCCTCTTAACTGTTAAATGTAGGCAAGCAGAGATAGACTTCCAGGTACATCTGAAAGTTAATTTAATCATGGATTTTGTTAGAAGACAATGGAAGAACATGATTTTAATTACTAGACAAAGCTTGCAGAGGGAAAATATTTGTGACAAATAAAAGTTAATCTTCTATATTTTAGAGATAGAAATAACAGACTAATTTTCTCTTGATTAAGGTTATGGCAAATGAGCTAATGGAATTTGTTTGGATTAATCTTTTCAGGGGAGATGAGCTAGATGTCTGTACATATCTTTTTTGTCACCCATCTATTTGAATGAAGGGAAGGTAGATATTCAGTTTTCTCCAGCTTTTGAATGACATGACTGTAACCTTCTGACAATCACATGGAACATTTAGAATACCTTCTTCCTGTATCTTCTTTTGCAGCATTCTTTTCGGCCTAAGAATATCTTTACAAGGTTCATCTGTTTTGAAAAGATAAGAAAAAGAAGGGAGGGGGAGGAAAAGAGATAAAATCTCAAAACACACAAAATTTCATGAAATAATTTAACCTCTTAAAACATTCACATAATTCCTTCAACAAATGTTGAGAGCCTGCTTTCAACTAAGCACTGCACACTACACATCTTAGTGTGACTTGGTTTTAGAGAAGCTCACAATCTATTGCTACACAGTTTGACTTGTTTGATCTGAGTTTGGTTTTGGATCCTGTAACCTTTTTTGATCCACTGATTACAAAGAAATACCTAAGCCCTAGAGTAAGTCAATTTTGTGAGGCATGTATTTTAATTATTTTTGTGCTTATATGATTATAAATAATAGTATCAAGTATAATTAAAAGTAAAATTAGCCCTGGGCGCATGCGCTCCAGGGCACTGGCTCGTAATTGAACACACTGGCCCAGCTGCTCTGCGGCACTTGGGATCTTCCCAGGCCAGAGATCTAACCGGTGCCCCATGCACTGCCAGATGGACTCTTTACCCACTGGACCACCAGGGAAGCCCTCAATGTTCTTTCTAATGTAACATCCCCAATTATCATACCACTGTTTAAATAATACTTAAAAATAATTTCCATTTGGCTTATTCCCCCTGCCCCAATTATCCAAAGTCCTCTTAACTGTTAAATGTAGGCAAGCAGAGATAGACTTCCAGGTACATCTGAAAGTTAATTTAATCATGGATTTTGTTAGAAGACAATGGAAGAACATGATTTTAATTACTAGACAAAGCTTGCAGAGGGAAAATATTTGTGACAAATAAAAGTTAATCTTCTATATTTTAGAGATAGAAATAACAGACTAATTTTCTCTTGATTAAGGTTATGGCAAATGAGCTAATGGAATTTGTTTGGATTAATCTTTTCAGGCGAGATGAGCTAGATGTCTGTACATATCTTTTTTGTCACCCATCTATTTGAATGAAGGGAAGGTAGATATTCAGTTTTCTCCAGCTTTTGAATGACATGACTGTAACCTTCTGACAATCACATGGAACATTTAGAATACCTTCTTCCTGTATCTTCTTTTGCAGCATTCTTTTCGGCCTAAGAATATCTTTACAAGGTTCATCTGTTTTGAAAAGATAAGAAAAAGAAGGGAGGGGGAGGAAAAGAGATAAAATCTCAAAACACACAAAATTTCATGAAATAATTTAACCTCTTAAAACATTCACATAATTCCTTCAACAAATGTTGAGAGCCTGCTTTCAACTAAGCACTGCACACTACACATCTTAGTGTGACTTGGTTTTAGAGAAGCTCACAATCTATTGCTACACAGTTTGACTTGTTTGATCTGAGTTTGGTTTTGGATCCTGTAACCTTTTTTGATCCACTGATTACAAAGAAATACCTAAGCCCTAGAGTAAGTCAAATTTTTGTGAGGCATGTATTTTAATTATTTTTGTGCTTATATGATTATAAATAATAGTATCAAGTATAATTATAATGACGAGTAAAATGTGATTCTTGCCCTTAAAGAGTTCCCAGTGCAGTGACTGAAATAAGATGGGTCACTAATTGTAAGACGGGGTAGTGATGTACTGCTATTAAATTATTTATAAATAGACCTAGTCCCTATAGTAGCCCCTTATTAAAGGAGGAGGGAATGATCAGCTCTATACGGGGAAGAGGTTGCAGAGAGGAGATGATTCTTCCACTAGCTCCTCCAGGCTCACAAAAGGGAAAGCAGTCCTGGTAAGGAAAAGCCATAGATGGAAAACCGCCTAGTACCACCATAAGTACACTTGCTTCTCTATGGTTTAAACATAAGGTCCTGCAGAGCGGGATGAGAAGCAGCTGATAAGAGCGAGGGAGAAGATTGTGGAAGGCCTTGAGTTTTACAGAAAACAATTTATCTTGAAGGCTAATGAAACGTTTTATACAGAGGAGTCACCTTGGCATGTCACTGTAAGATCAGCATAGTGAATTATTCTGGAGGAGGGACAAAAATGAGGTCTAGGAGGCAAACTGTTCACGTAAAGTTCAGCAACCAGCTGGAAAAATAAACAAAAGGCACTGCGTGTTTTACCATTTTCTTGGGTGCTGTCTGCGTTGGCATTGGTGAGGAAGGTGAGTCCAGCCAGGTGGAATACTTCGGCATTGTCTCGGCCACCACCTGCCCCACAGCCCAGGTCACTCTTTTCTAAAGTTTGAAATACCTGTTCAGAGGTACTTAGTTAATTTAACAATTCTTAGAAATTTACTAAAGGCAAAATGGCGAGCCTACTCAGACGTGGAAATAATTCCTCTGAAAAACTAAAGGTACAGTAGGGCTTCCCTGGTGGTCCAGTGGGTAAGGACACCGCCTTGCAGTGCAGGGGGCGCCAGTTCGATCCCTGGCCTAGGAAGATTCCATGTGCGGAGTAGGTGGACAGATGTGTCCAACTAGCTCTGAGCGCATGCACCCAGAGCCAGTGCTCTGCAGCAAGAGAGGCCACTGAGTTTGGTTTTGGATCCTGTAACCTTTTTTGATCCACTGATTACAAAGAAATACCTAAGCCCTAGAGTAAGTCAAATTTTTGTGAGGCATGTATTTTAATTATTTTTGTGCTTATATGATTATAAATAATAGTATCAAGTATAATTATAATGACGAGTAAAATGTGATTCTTGCCCTTAAAGAGTTCCCAGTGCAGTGACTGAAATAAGATGGGTCACTAATTGTAAGACGGGGTAGTGATGTACTGCTATTAAATTATTTATAAATAGACCTAGTCCCTATAGTAGCCCCTTATTAAAGGAGGAGGGAATGATCAGCTCTATACGGGGAAGAGGTTGCAGAGAGGAGATGATTCTTCCACTAGCTCCTCCAGGCTCACAAAAGGAAAGCAGTCCTGGTAAGGAAAAGCCATAGATGGAAAACCGCCTAGTACCACCATAAGTACACTTGCTTCTCTATGGTTTAAACATAAGGTCCTGCAGAGCGGGATGAGAAGCAGCTGATAAGAGCGAGGGAGAAGATTGTGGAAGGCCTTGAGTTTTACAGAAAACAATTTATCTTGAAGGCTAATGAAACGTTTTATACAGAGGAGTCACCTTGGCATGTCACTGTAAGATCAGCATAGTGAATTATTCTGGAGGAGGGAAAAAAATGAGGTCTAGGAGGCAAACTGTTCACGTAAAGTTCAGCAACCAGCTGGAAAAATAAACAAAAGGCACTGCGTGTTTTACCATTTTCTTGGGTGCTGTCTGCGTTGGCATTGGTGAGGAAGGTGAGTCCAGCCAGGTGGAATACTTCGGCATTGTCTCGGCCACCACCTGCCCCACAGCCCAGGTCACTCTTTTCTAAAGTTTGAAATACCTGTTCAGAGGTACTTAGTTAATTTAACAATTCTTAGAAATTTACTAAAGGCAAAATGGCGAGCCTACTCAGACGTGGAAATAATTCCTCTGAAAAACTAAAGGTACAGTAGGGCTTCCCTGGTGGTCCAGTGGGTAAGGACACCGCCTTGCAGTGCAGGGGGCGCCAGTTCGATCCCTGGCCTAGGAAGATTCCATGTGCCGCGGAGTAGGTGGACAGATGTGTCCAACTAGCTCTGGAGCGCATGCACCCAGAGCCAGTGCTCTGCAGCAAGAGAGGCCACTGCGATGGGAGGCCCACACAGGCCAAAGAACAAAAATGGATGAAAATGAATAAATGAAAGACCAATAGAAGTGGCAAAAAATTAAAAATAAAAAGAGAGCAAAACTAAAGATATAAGCGGTCACATGAGTCTAACAAATCTGTGAAATGCACGGCCCACTCATTTAGCAGATGGCCAAAGCCTGAATTTCCCAACTTCATTCCTTTAGTTTGTCCTTTTCTTTTTAAAAATACATGCCTTTTCAAAATTAAATCAAGAACAAAGTCTTAAACTTTGATGAGATGATGCTTTGAAATCGACGCATGCTATTTCGAACATAGAATGCATACTGTAATCAGCGTAATTTCAAAAAAGGAATAAATGAGTGAATATATGAATAAATGAATTAATAAACAAGCTAATTTTTAAATTGCTGAAATAAAAAATAAACAGCACAATCTCTCGTATTTGGGGGAAGAGAGCTCTAGGTTCCAAGTGGGTGAGAACTTGTTTGGGGGAAGGCTTTTCCAGTTTTCCCAAATTTTCCCTTTCAGAATATTTTTAACTTCATAGATTCTCATTTCTTTCTTTCTTCTTCAAAGAAATCCAAGTCTAGAAAATAGTAACAGAGCATACCAGCCACATATGGAAACTTAGGGAAAGTGAATCATTTTCAGATTCTTCTGGGCCGCAGATTTTAATGAGTAAAAAAGGAAACCCAAACCCCCACAGGTTGACTAATTGTTCTTCCCTGGTGCTGCTATTGTAAAGCCTACTGTCCCCAGATCTCCAAACCCTGCCATTCAGTGGTACTCTGGCCCCATGAATGTCACTGTTAGCATGATTGTATGTCTTTAAAGTGCTTAACTCCATACTTGGAAAAGTACAAAAGGATAGATCTGGGCTTTAGAGACTAATGCAAGGACAGCTTTCCTTCCTAAGAGCCACTGTTATGAGTAGATTATATTAATAGAAAAGCAGGTCTAGGTTTCCTGTAATTCTCCTTCACAACTTACTCTAGTGGCCACACTTTGTGAAGGAAGCACTGCATAGGGCCACCCCAGTAACCAAGGCCGTGCACTACTTAACTCTTTCCAGGGGCCTCTTGGCTGTCCTTTGCACTTCATATACAGCACTGTCCACTGCTGTTAAAGCCACCCAGGAATGCAACTCAGTTTCCATATTAAGAGATATTTGCTGGCCAGGGGAATAAGTATCTGTGCTTGGAGACAGATGAACCTAAAGGTCATTGGGAAAAGAAAATATCATTTGTATGACACAAAATGTCACAGAAAGCTACATTTACAGCCCCTTTATTCAGAAGAAAACCTGATTGTGACTTGTAATTTGTGACCTACCTCGAGCTGGTTGCCACACTTTTCTTCAATATTTAACCAGACTGAGTCGGACACTAATTCTGCCGTCTGCTCTCCGGTAACAATGTAATAGACCAGGAGACGAGCTGAAGGAACCATGTTCTGTGTCACTGGAATGTTTATGCTTTGATAAGCTGAGTCTGCAAGTTTATCCCTCGTGCCAAAGTGAACAATTTTGCCCTTGGATAAAATCTAAAAATAAACAGCAGCAGAAGCAGTAATTACAAAAACATAATCTTTGGTTTAGGCTAGAGCTTGGAGTGGGCGTAGAAATTATGTTAAAGAAAAAGAAAGTTAACATAGTATTAACATTGTATGGGCCTACTATGTGCCAGGAATTTTATGTTTAGTTAACTCTTCTAGTTCCCATGATAACCAGAAGGATGGGAATACTATATCCACTGTGCAGATGAAGGGGCTGAGGTTCAGGAATTAACTAAATGTCATACTGATTTCAGTTCAAAACCACGTAGCCACAGATTCGGAGAGCTAAAATTGGACCTCACGTCTATTTAAAGTTATAACACAGTTATTAACATCCTCCTTTTTTAAAATATAAATACTCTGGTAATATGCTAACCTAATTAATATTTATTATTTATTTTCTGGCCATGCCTAGCGGTATGTGGGATCTTAGTTCTCCAACCAGGAATCACACCCTCCGCCCCTGCATTGGAAGCATGAAGTCTTAACCACGGGACCACCAGGGAAGTCCCAACATCTCATTGTTTAGTTGATTAAAAATATAGATGAGTAAGCGCAGTGCATCTTATTTTTCTCTAATTTCTGGCTTTATGTTTTAAATTGGAGGTGTAAGCTTTTAAAATAATCCTAAAATCGGGGCTTCCCTGGTCCAAATCCACCCAGGAATGCAACTCAGTTTCCATATTAAGAGATATTTGCTGGCCAGGGGAATAAGTATCTGTGCTTGGAGACAGATGAACCTAAAGGTCATTGGGAAAAGAAAATATCATTTGTATGACACAAAATGTCACAGAAAGCTACATTTACAGCCCCTTTATTCAGAAGAAAACCTGATTGTGACTTGTAATTTGTGACCTACCTCGAGCTGGTTGCCACACTTTTCTTCAATATTTAACCAGACTGAGTCGGACACTAATTCTGCCGTCTGCTCTCCGGTAACAATGTAATAGACCAGGAGACGAGCTGAAGGAACCATGTTCTGTGTCACTGGAATGTTTATGCTTTGATAAGCTGAGTCTGCAAGTTTATCCCTCGTGCCAAAGTGAACAATTTTGCCCTTGGATAAAATCTAAAAATAAACAGCAGCAGAAGCAGTAATTACAAAAACATAATCTTTGGTTTAGGCTAGAGCTTGGAGTGGGCGTAGAAATTATGTTAAAGAAAAAGAAAGTTAACATAGTATTAACATTGTATGGGCCTACTATGTGCCAGGAATTTTATGTTTAGTTAACTCTTCTAGTTCCCATGATAACCAGAAGGATGGGAATACTATATCCACTGTGCAGATGAAGGGGCTGAGGTTCAGGAATTAACTAAATGTCATACTGATTTCAGTTCAAAACCACGTAGCCACAGATTCGGAGAGCTAAAATTGGACCTCACGTCTATTTAAAGTTATAACACAGTTATTAACATCCTCCTTTTTTAAAATATAAATACTCTGGTAATATGCTAACCTAATTAATATTTATTATTTATTTTCTGGCCATGCCTAGCGGTATGTGGGATCTTAGTTCTCCAACCAGGAATCACACCCTCCGCCCCTGCATTGGAAGCATGAAGTCTTAACCACGGGACCACCAGGGAAGTCCCAACATCTCATTGTTTAGTTGATTAAAAATATAGATGAGTAAGCGCAGTGCATCTTATTTTTCTCTAATTTCTGGCTTTATGTTTTAAATTGGAGGTGTAAGCTTTTAAAATAATCCTAAAAATCGGGCTTCCCTGGTCATCCAGTGGGTAAAGAGTCCACCTTGCAATGCAAGGGACATCACTTCCCTGGCCCCAGAAGATCTCACATGCTGTCGAATGGCTGGACCTGTGTGTCCAATTAGGAGCCAGTGCTTTGGAGCACATGGGCCCAGAGCTGGTGCTATGCAACAAGAGAAGCTACTGCAATGGGAGGCCCACACAGGCCAAACAATAAAGTTGGATGAAAATAAATAAATAAAAAACCAATAAAAGAGGCCAAAATTAAAAACAAAACAAATAAAATAAAAAAATAAACACAAATAACAACCTAAAAATCATATGAAGCCAAAATGTTCTCAAAGATCCCTTAAATTGTCCTTAGAGGACAGGACTGTATGTGACTTTGGTGCATAGTCCCTAAACAGTCCCTAATTTTTCATCAATCAGTATGATCTATGTACTCAGTCATTTATTCGTATCCAACTCTTTGTGACCCCATAGACTGTAACCCACTAGGCTCTTCTGTCCATGCAAGAATACTGGAGTGGGTTACCATTTCCTTCTCCAAGTATGATCTATAATCCTCATTTATTTTTTAATTTCTTCCTCAAAACTGTTAAAAAAAATCATCATCACCTGTTTGTTCTGATCATCAGAATAATTAATCCCATTTCTTTGGTAATTGTGGTTAACATTCGATAATTGCCCTTAACACTTTTTGTACAATCTTTTCTAGCTTTCACTGACAGCCTTGACAGATACCTCTGTTTAATATAAGTGATGTAATACGGATATTTCTGGAGCAGGTATGAAATGACTTAACCTTGAAGAGCAGGATTTGGGAAACCCCCTCCCTTTATTCTGATGAAAGGCACACATTTTAAATGGGTCTAGGTGTGTAATCTTTGGCCACAGAGTAGAGCAGAAGTGATAATGAGAATTTAATTAGACTCTCTATGGAGGAACCAGGCTCTCTTTGGTGAAAGACATGTCACACAAATAATCAGAGGTTCCCAGTTCTAATCACAACCTTTCTCTTCCTAGTTGAGTGACTATGGTGAGTCTTGAAGTCCTTTGTTCCTCAGTTTCTCATCTACAAAATAGTTATGAAAATCATGCCATATCTCAAAGGCTTTCGAAAAACAGATTATCAAATTAGATGATCTTGAGAGTGCTTTGTAGGAACATATGTAAGGAATCATTATAACACTTTTCTATAAGCAAAGGAAAATCATGGGAAATCTGTCATTACTATACTTACCAAGTAATTATAGTGGGGTATTTTGTCAATATATGGACTTCTGGGTTTAACAACAATATTCAGATGTTCTCCCACAAGCAAACGTTTATAGTTTTCAGTCCAGTCAATATAAAGGTAACTTTGGCTGAGAGATGAATATGCTACTGCTTGGTAAAGCTCACTGGCCTGATTTTCTTCTGGAAGATCTGGATCCTCGGTCCTGACCTGAAAAGGAAAAAAAGTGAAAAAAAAAAAAAAGGATACTGGGACTGTTGGACTGTGATGTAAAGGGAAAACATACCTTTAAAAGTCCTTTCTTTTCTTTACACGTTTCTAAATTTCGTTAACACCAAATGGTGAGGAAAAATAAATCCATGACTGCAATGTGTTTGTACAGCTGTGGTATCAAGTAACTTACAAAGGCTATGGACAGTAACTGCGATAATGTGGGGCTGTGGGCTATGGCGGGAAAGTCTGGTGAAGCAAAGACAGAACGACGCCCATGGAACAAACATCGGCAACCTTCCAGAAGTGTCATGGTGAGCTGGGGACTCCTTTCCTTACAGGTTGGAAAGGCAGCAGTGGGGAGGTCCTGAGGACTGGGGATAGCAGTCGTGAATTGATGCCACTCAGGTTTTCTGGCCCAGTTTCACTGTGAAGTCATGACATAGAGAGGGGCTTACAAATACAGAGAGGGGCATAAAATATATCATGGCAGCAGTACTGGCCTTCGATCGCTGAGGGGTTTATATCTGGGGTGAGATGTGCATTGGTTTGCATCTAAGTGCCATCATTTATTAAGTCTGGATAAGTTAACCATAAGAGAGGTTTAAAAAACCTCTGTTTCCTCAGCTGCAAGATGGCAGAGATAATATTCTCTGACTCAAAGAGCTGATTAAATGGGTATTAAATGTGTTCTACATAAAGCTCCTAGCATAATGCCTAGCACTTCATAAGGGCCCAGTAGATGACAGTGAATCTGTGTATTCTAGGGTCATTAACATGCATTATTAACTTACTCATTATTTATCTGGAGTTGGGAACCTAAATATTATTTGCTGGGAAAAATGACTATTAAGTGAAATTTAAGGTAGAGTGATTTCACCCAGCTAGAAAAAAGAGACTTCCACCTTTGACCCCTTTGTGAACTTGAAAAGATAAAAAGTTGGGGGGTGGTAAAAAGAGACTATTTCCATCACCAATTTCCACTGCTATACCTATTTTCAGGCTTCTAAATATTAATGCAGTCTTATGAATGCAAGAGAAAATAATTCACCCCAAATTAAAAAAAGAGATTTATCTTCCTCAAGGACCATTCAACGAATTTACAAATTGCCTCTGGTGTTTTTTTTTTTTTTTTCTGGATGCAAAATTGTGAAACTATTCACTGGACTGATGTCTAAAATCTGGCACTTTGGGCTTCCCTCGTGGCTCAGTGGATAAGAACCCATCTTTCAATGCAGGAGACACAGGTTCGATCCCCGAACCAAGAAGATTCCATACACTGCAGAGCAGCTAAGCCCACGCATCAACAAAGACACAGCATAGCCAAAAATAACTAAATAAAAGTGTTTAAAAAAAAAATCTGGCACATTTTTTTCCTGCACATTGGCCAAAATACACAAAGTATACATTGTCCTAGAAAATATAACCGGAGAATTCTACTCACACTAAACTCCAGCTCCGTCACTTCAGATGGGAGGTTCACCACAAATGAAGCTACTCCGTCACTGGTACGTGTTACACTTTTCTTTGACTCCAAATCAAATGTCTCTTGGTTCACACCGACTGTCTTTGCACTCAGGGTCACTGGGACCTCTCCTACTAAATGGTCAAATGAATCCTTAACCTGCACCTGTTTGTCAGAACAATCCAAATTCATTTCCATAGTTCATCACTTATTTTAAAGCATAACAATTCTGAAATAATTTCCTTCCTCCTCCCAATGAATAAATTATTCACATTCACTTCAGTAAAGAGAAGCATGTTCTCAGCTTATATATAGAAGTGCTTAATATTATTTAATCATTCTTGAATGGATTCCCTGCATATCAAGAAGACTCATAATATAAATATCATCATATTAGGCCTGTCAAGTAAATGAGATAAGGTCTTCTGTTATTTAATTTCTATGTTTCTTCAATTGGTTGACAACTAGATAAAAATGAAGAATAAAAATGAAAAAATGAAGAAGATGAAGCAATCACTTCTGGGAATGAATCTCTTAGATATGAGAAAAAATAAATGCATTTTTTTCTCCTTAAGTACTACCTTTCACTGCCACGCATATGCTAAATTCAGATAGAACTTCCACAAAGGTATAATGATTTATGTTTATATGTGACATGACATATATAAAGATATATAATATATGAAGATACTTTATATAAGGATATATATAATATATGTAAATATATAAAGACTTTTTTTTTTTTAAGATTTATTTATTTATTTATTTTGGGGGGTCGGGTTGGGGAGGGAGGGGAGCGGGCGGGCCACTTCTATTGGTCTTTCGTTTCTCTATGTTCATCCGTCTTTGTTCTTTGGCTCCTGTGGACCTCCCATTGCGGTGGCATCTGTCGTTGCAGAGCGCCGGCTCTGGGCGCATGCGCTCCAGAGCTCCAGCTCGGTGATTGGACACATCAGTCCAGCCACTCTGTGGCACGTGGGATCTTCCCAGGCCAGGGCTCGAACCGCGCCCTTTGCACTGCAAGGCGGTGTCCTTACCCACTGGACCACCAGGGGAAGCCCATATAAAGACATTTTAAAATAATAAATATATTCTATAGAGCAACATATTTTTGATCCTTTAGCATATATTACATCAATATACTCTATATTATAAATCATATTCATTATATATAAACATATGTTACATGTTACATGTATATTAAGAAGCTATAAGCATGTCCAAAGGTAGCTTGGGGCCTGGTAAATTTTTCCTCTTAAAAGTGAGTGACCGGGGCTTCCCCTGGTGGTCCAGTGGGTAAGGACACCGCCTTGCAGCGCAAGGGGCGCCAGTTCGATCCCTGGCCTGGGAAGATCCCATGTGCCGCGGAGCGGCTGGACTGATGTGTCCAATCAGCGAGCCGGAGCTCTGGAGCACATGCGCCCAGAGCCAGCGCTCTACAACAGACGCCACCGCGATGGGAGGCCCACAGGAGCCAAAGAACAAAGTTGGATGAAAATAGATAAATGAAGAACCAATAGAAGGGGCCCGCCCGCTCCCCTCCCTCCCCAACCGGACCCCCGCCCAAAATAAATAAATAAATAAATCTTTAAAAAAAAAAAAAAAGTGAGTGACCTAAGGGCTCAAGTGAAAGGGATCAGGGTATACCTGTAAACAAGAAAACTCTGTAAAAACATACAACAATAACTTTGCTGTAAACTTGAAGCTAATATAACACTGTAAAACAAATATACCCCAATAAAAAAAAAAAGGATGACCTAGGGGCTCCCCTAGTGGTCCAGTGGGTAAAGAGTCTGCCTTGCAGTGCAAGGGGCGCCAGTTCGATCCCTGGCCTGGGAAGATCCCATGTGCCGCGGAGCGGCTGGACTGATGTGTCCAATCAGCGAGCCGGAGCTCTGGAGCACATGCGCCCAGAGCCAGCGCTCTACAACAGACGCCACCGCGATGGGAGGCCCACAGGAGCCAAAGAACAAAGTTGGATGAAAATAGATAAATGAAGAACCAATAGAAGGGGCCCGCCCGCTCCCCTCCCTCCCCAACCGGACCCCCGCCCAAAATAAATAAATAAATAAATCTTTAAAAAAAAAAAAAAAGTGAGTGACCTAAGGGCTCAAGTGAAAGGGATCAGGGTATACCTGTAAACAAGAAAACTCTGTAAAAACATACAACAATAACTTTGCTGTAAACTTGAAGCTAATATAACACTGTAAAACAAATATACCCCAATAAAAAAAAAAAGGATGACCTAGGGGCTCCCCTAGTGGTCCAGTGGGTAAAGAGTCTGCCTTGCAGTGTAGGGGGCACCGGTTCCATCCCTGGCCGGGGAAGATTCCACGTGCGGTGAAGATCACTCTGGATGGACTGGAGCATCCAATTGCGAGCCAGCGCTCTGGAGCGCATGCACCCAGAGATGGTGCTCTGCAAGGAGAGAGGCTACTACAATGGAAGGCCCATACAGGCCAAACAATAAAGATGGATGAAAATAAATAAAAAAACAATAAAAGAGGCCAAAATTAAAATTAAAAAAAAAGTGAGTGACCTACAGTTTTCTAAAGGATAGGGAATAAAATTTTTCATTTTATAAATATAATAAAACATAGTACAATATCATGCTTTAGGTTATATATAATAAGATACAGCATACTAGATACAATAAAATATAATTAATGGAAAGAGCAACACGGAACCCTATACCATCTTACGTAAACAAGTTAAGTGTTTGTCAACGCGCTGTGGGTCTAAGGGATCGTACATGCAGACTATGTGACGACCTGGAGGGGTTGGATTGCGGGGAATGGGATATACCTATGACTAATCTGGAATTATACGTATCTGTAAACAACAGAACTCTGTGAAATCAGAAAAGCAAAATTAAAAAACTTGTGATTGTGGAAAAAAATATAATTAAAAGGTCAAATGTATGTTTTAGCTCCATACTATCAGCATGTCACAAAGGAAAAGTAGGAGAGAAAATATTGAAAAGGAGAGAAAAGGCAAAAAACCAATGAGAAAAGAGTCAGGAACAGACAGAAAGCGTCGAGATGGGAAGGACAGAAAACACCACAGAGAAGAGATCAGACAGAGTCATGTACAAAGAGAATGCAAAGTGAGAAGCACAGAAATGCACTTTCAGAGACACACAGGAAGTAAACAAAAAAAAAACCCATAGAGAAAGGGTTTCTTTTCAGGAAATGATACCTCTGTTTTAAGAGTTTTCAGGAACATGTTGCCAAATAATTTTAAAATGTTAGTATCTTTTGAACTATAGACCTATAGAGTTTTATTTATAATGCATATCATTTAATGCAATGCTCATTTAGGGAATGTCTAATGCAGGCTATCTTACTGAATACTGATACTGTCCTAAGGTTTAGAATGAAGCTGGCCTGCACTTTCCCACTGCCGACCACAATGTTGGAGGGGCAGATTGAGCTCCCTCAGTGATTTGCCTCTTCATTATCCTTCCTTTATTTGTTACGCCCCATATTTTTAGAGAAAGGGGACACACTTAGAAGTGCCCCTCAACCCAATCTACCTTGACAGAGTATGGAATCCCAGGCTTCACAAAAAGAGGAGTAGCAACCAAATTCAGTTTGTAGGGAGAAAGGACATATTTTATGCCAGGAATTTCCGCCTCTTCAGAAAATCCACCTAAAGAAATGACAAAGATTAAAAGTGTACTGATCCGTGTGGGGAGCTATTTTGTCTCCATGGATCCACTCATTCACTTATTCACTCCATTCCTGCACTCATTCATTTACCAAGAGCAAGTAAAACGTAAGTCTGGTTCAGAAAGACAGCTCAAAGAAGAGTCTAAACCATTACCAGGCATTTCCAAAGTCTTGTGCACAAGGGCTTGTGTGTAGAGATGGCCCTTATGGAAGCATAGCAATAGGATTGGACCAAGGAGGAATTCGAGAAAGGAACATCACTTTTCGCCAGTCACCTAAGTTTCAGCTAAATATAAAGGCATTAAGGAGAGAAGAAAAAGCAGGCCAGAGAGAGACTAAGCCTTACAGGGAGTTCAGCCTTAGAGAGCAGGGATGTGGAGAGAATTGAAGAGACATACAAAAAAAAAAAAAAAAAACAGCTTGTGGTAGAGAGAACCCAGAGGGTCTATTGGAAAGATTCCAATAATATTACTCTTTAGCTAAAACTTAAGCCAAACTATTAAAATAATATACAGAGCTCTAGTATTCCCAAACATCTTTGCAGGATTATATCCCTGATACTCCTATATATATGGGCTTCCCTGGTGGCACTAACAGTAAAGAACCTGTCGGCCAATACTGGAGATGTAGGAGACACGGGTTGAATCTCTGGGTCTGGAAGATTCCTTGGAGGAGAGCATGGCTACCCACTCCAGTGTTCTTGCCTGGAGAATCCCATGGACAGAGGAACCTGGTGGGTTATGGAGACGAGCATGACTGAAGCGACTTAGCACACACATATGCACCCCTACATATATATCCTATACTTTAGTCAACAGAATAATCTGCTGTTCTCAAAGGTCAACCTTGACATGTCTCCTCTCTGAGGTACCCCTTTCCACCCTGATTATCATCCTTGCCTCAAAACCCTACTAATATTTCAGGAGCAAACCAGTCATCTTCAGGAGACCTTTGTTGGTTTTTCAACAATCATCTAGAAACTCATCTTCTTCTGAAGGTCAGCAGCATTAAGCACTTTGCTTAGAGCACATAGGGAATTTCTTCTTGTCACAAAATTTTTTGTTTGCTTTTTTTAAAGCTCATGCTGACTTGTAAGCCACTTGAGTACTGGGGTCATTCATCATTAACATCTGTAAAGTCTGCATATTTAGTAGCAGTCTTTGCATATCTAACAATTATTGCTTAAACTGAATTTATCTGAAATAAATTGAGAAAAATAACAGTAAGAAAGAAACATTAAAACAATGTGAAAAATACAGTGAGGACAGGGAGTATTAAGTCATCATCACTCTTGCACATCTATTGAATATCTGATGTATACAAAGTACTTAGTAACTCAAAAATTATCTCAATTTTTCATTCTGCTACCCTAGAGGGACAAATTTAAAGAGGCAGAAGAGAACTTAGGAATCTTCTAGTCATTTTATTGAACAAAAAAAATGGACTCAGTGTGGTTAAGTTATTTGTTCACAGTTGGTTGAGGGTTCAATATAGACCAGAAAGTATAAGGTGCTTTAGTAATTAAGATATATCAGAAGAAATACAAACTAACCCAGCTTGGAGTAAAAATAACTATTAAAACCATTAGAGTGAGGGTTAAGAGTACTAGATAAGATGTTAAGAATGCTAAGAAAGAAATAGTGATCTGGAGAAGAAGAGGGAAGGAGACAGGGAGGAAGGGGAAGAGAGAGAAGAGGAGAGGGAGGAGAGGAGGAAGGAGAGGAGAAAAAAGAGTACAGGAGAGACTGAAGGAGGAGGCGAGAACAAGGAGGAGAGGGAGGAAGAATCGGAGGTGCTGTTCTCAGTGCTTTGCATATATTAATTCTTTGATTCTTACCATAACACTCTGAGGTACGTACTACTATTGGATCCATTTTAGAAACATTGCCTCCAATTTTAGACAGAATTACTATTTCAGAAGAGGACTGTAGGATGCACTGTGTTCAATTCCATCATTATACATCATTATACGAAACAACAACTTTCATTTGCATGGTTCTTTGTCAAACATTTTTACACACATAGTCTCTTTGAGTTTGATTCCTACCAGGTGAGAAAATTGGGATGCCAGATGTTCCAGCCAGATAGGCTGCAAATTCCACTCGGAATATCAGGTGGGCAGGTGTCACCCCATTCTTGCCACTGAGACAATGGAGACCCAGGGACTAGGGAGTGGTAAAACTATATTCTAATATCAGTTTTTAATGATGTAAAAAGTAAAATTTAACTACAGAAGGAAGTAAAATGTAAAAGAATTATAGTAATTATTTATAGCTTTAATATGCTGTCTACATATTTCCCAAGAGAAAGTCCCTTCTCTGGTGGCTCAGTGGTAAAAGAATCGGCCTGATAATGCAGGAGGTGCAGGAGATGAGGGTTCGATCCCTGGGTTGGAAAAGTCCCCTGGAGAAGGAAATGGCAACCTACTCCAGTACTCTTTCCTGGAAAATCCTATGGACAGAGGAGCCTGGTATGCTACACTCCATGGGGCTGCAGAAGAGTCGAACACAACTTAGTGACTAAACAGCAGCAGCAAATATTTCCCAAGAGAGAGTTTAAGAAGAAAAAACAAACTTACCTGTAGACTCTATGACTGTCACACCAATATAAAGGTACTTGTTGTTTAAATCTTCTAGACTGTTGTAGGACAATAGTAAAATATAAGATATATCAGAAGAAATACAAACTAACCCAGCTTGGAGTAAAAATAACTATTAAAACCATTAGAGTGAGGGTTAAGAGTACTAGATAAGATGTTAAGAATGCTAAGAAAGAAATAGTGATCTGGAGAAGAAGAGGGAAGGAGACAGGGAGGAAGGGGAAGAGAGAGAAGAGGAGAGGGAGGAGAGGAGGAAGGAGAGGAGAAAAAAGAGTACAGGAGAGACTGAAGGAGGAGGCGAGAACAAGGAGGAGAGGGAGGAAGAATCGGAGGTGCTGTTCTCAGTGCTTTGCATATATTAATTCTTTGATTCTTACCATAACACTCTGAGGTACGTACTACTATTGGATCCATTTTAGAAACATTGCCTCCAATTTTAGACAGAATTACTATTTCAGAAGAGGACTGTAGGATGCACTGTGTTCAATTCCATCATTATACATCATTATACGAAACAACAACTTTCATTTGCATGGTTCTTTGTCAAACATTTTTACACACATAGTCTCTTTGAGTTTGATTCCTACCAGGTGAGAAAATTGGGATGCCAGATGTTCCAGCCAGATAGGCTGCAAATTCCACTCGGAATATCAGGTGGGCAGGTGTCACCCCATTCTTGCCACTGAGACAATGGAGACCCAGGGACTAGGGAGTGGTAAAACTATATTCTAATATCAGTTTTTAATGATGTAAAAAGTAAAATTTAACTACAGAAGGAAGTAAAATGTAAAAGAATTATAGTAATTATTTATAGCTTTAATATGCTGTCTACATATTTCCCAAGAGAAAGTCCCTTCTCTGGTGGCTCAGTGGTAAAAGAATCGGCCTGATAATGCAGGAGGTGCAGGAGATGAGGGTTCGATCCCTGGGTTGGAAAAGTCCCCTGGAGAAGGAAATGGCAACCTACTCCAGTACTCTTTCCTGGAAAATCCTATGGACAGAGGAGCCTGGTATGCTACACTCCATGGGGCTGCAGAAGAGTCGAACACAACTTAGTGACTAAACAGCAGCAGCAAATATTTCCCAAGAGAGAGTTTAAGAAGAAAAAACAAACTTACCTGTAGACTCTATGACTGTCACACCAATATAAAGGTACTTGTTGTTTAAATCTTCTAGACTGTTGTAGGACAATTCTTTAACTGCTGTTTCAGAGTTAAATGTGACTTGAGCAATCCCATTTATCAACTTTTTAAAGGGAGAAAATAAACAAGTTATTTCAGAGAAGAATTTACAAAGAAAAAATGAACAAAATGTGCCTTTACTAGCCTCTCAATCAAAGACGAATGTCAGATGAAAGCGTTACCGTCACCATGAGTAACTGAATCCGTAGTTAAGCCTGGACTGTTATTTTCTAGTCTGTTTGTTTAGAATTACAGATTCGGAGAATCTTAAACATCATTTGGCTCCACAGGTCTTTTCTGTACTAGCCGGCAAAGATGACTTCTTCCCTTCCCTGAGTCATCACCATCTTTCTAGGCCTCTCAGCTTACTTCTGCTCTTAACTGAGAGATTCTGGGATTTTATTTTATGATATTTACTTTGTACTTTACTGCTTACATATTAAAATACTAATTTAAAAGTGCACATTGGGTAATGGGATACTGGTTCAAGTCATATATTATTATTTAATTATTAACTGCAACAGTTAAACAGATTTTGCCTTATTTTTCTTTTGAAATTAAGTTTTTTCAGGTCAGGGATCTTTGTCTTATGTAGCTTCAAATCTCAGTGTCTAATATATAATCTTGCATTAAAAAGAGGTGTTTAATTTATATCTTAAATACAACTGTACTTTTAAAGAGCAGAGACAAAATAACTGACGATACAAACTATGTGAATGTGCAGCCATGAGGAAAATGACATGAACCGTTACCATCCACAGTCCAACATAGAGAACACCCAACTGGAGGAAAGGGCAACAGGGCTCTACTCTCTAGCAACCATTAATCCTTAACTACGGACCAATAACTTCCCAGTGAGTTCATTGTTAATTCATTCACTCATAAATTTTTATAGAACACCTACTTTCTTCCAGGAACCACGTGACTCTAGGCATATAGAGGATATGATTCAGAGTCTAAAAAAAAAGGGACCAATAGACTAGTTTTTTTTGCCAGTAAAGTGATTAGAAAGAAGAAAAAACAAACTTACCTGTAGACTCTATGACTGTCACACCAATATAAAGGTACTTGTTGTTTAAATCTTCTAGACTGTTGTAGGACAATTCTTTAACTGCTGTTTCAGAGTTAAATGTGACTTGAGCAATCCCATTTATCAACTTTTTAAAGGGAGAAAATAAACAAGTTATTTCAGAGAAGAATTTACAAAGAAAAAATGAACAAAATGTGCCTTTACTAGCCTCTCAATCAAAGACGAATGTCAGATGAAAGCGTTACCGTCACCATGAGTAACTGAATCCGTAGTTAAGCCTGGACTGTTATTTTCTAGTCTGTTTGTTTAGAATTACAGATTCGGAGAATCTTAAACATCATTTGGCTCCACAGGTCTTTTCTGTACTAGCCGGCAAAGATGACTTCTTCCCTTCCCTGAGTCATCACCATCTTTCTAGGCCTCTCAGCTTACTTCTGCTCTTAACTGAGAGATTCTGGGATTTTATTTTATGATATTTACTTTGTACTTTACTGCTTACATATTAAAATACTAATTTAAAAGTGCACATTGGGTAATGGGATACTGGTTCAAGTCATATATTATTATTTAATTATTAACTGCAACAGTTAAACAGATTTTGCCTTATTTTTTCTTTTGAAATTAAGTTTTTTCAGGTCAGGGATCTTTGTCTTATGTAGCTTCAAATCTCAGTGTCTAATATATAATCTTGCATTAAAAAGAGGTGTTTAATTTATATCTTAAATACAACTGTACTTTTAAAGAGCAGAGACAAAATAACTGACGATACAAACTATGTGAATGTGCAGCCATGAGGAAAATGACATGAACCGTTACCATCCACAGTCCAACATAGAGAACACCCAACTGGAGGAAAGGGCAACAGGGCTCTACTCTCTAGCAACCATTAATCCTTAACTACGGACCAATAACTTCCCAGTGAGTTCATTGTTAATTCATTCACTCATAAATTTTTATAGAACACCTACTTTCTTCCAGGAACCACGTGACTCTAGGCATATAGAGGATATGATTCAGAGTCACAAAGAGTTTTGCGTAGAGGACAATAGAGAAGTAAATAAAGCATTACTAATTGTAATGGTTTCTCAACCTTAGCACTATCGGCATTTTGAACAGGGTAATTCTTTGCTGGGGGGCACTGCTCTAAAAGGGTTTCACGACATCCCTGGCCTCTACCCGTAAAATGCTCGTACGACCGTCTTGTCCAGCCCTGACAACCACAAATGTCTCTGGACATTACCGAGTGTTCCCTTGGGGGTAAAAATCACCCCTGGTTGGCAACCAATGCAGTAAGTCTGAAACAAGCTTCACTGAGAGTGACTTAGGGCCTGGGGGAGTAGAATGGGTGTTGATATTGGAAAAAAGAATGAGAAAACATTAGCCAGGCAGAGAAGAGGCAGGAGGGCACAAGGGAAAAGGGCATTCCCCAGTGAAAGGAGCTGTTCTGCAAACACCTAGTGTCAAGAGAGACTGGGTGGCCTGGGAGGATTCCACGTGCCGCGGAGCGGCTGGACCTATGTGTCCAATTACCGAGCCGGAGCTCTAGAGCGCATGCGCCCAGAGCCGTGCTCTGCGACAACAGAGGCCACAGCGATGGGAGGCCCACACGGGTAAAAGAACAAAGATGGATGACAATAGACAAATGAAAGCCCAATAGAAGTGGCCCGCCCTCCCTCCTCCCGCCCTCCCCCGCCACAAAATAAATAAATAAATAAATCCTTTAAAAAAGAGAGAGAGAGAGACTGGGGTAAGTTTGAAAAACTGGAGTGACCAGTGCAAGGGACAAGAAAGGGAGAGATGGACTGATGAGGGGGGATTGATGCCAAGGAAATGGAACTTTGTATTCAGGATAGTAAGAAATCAATGAAAGGTTTTTAAACTTCAATTTCCACATGTGTATAAAACAAGACAGTGGACTAGATGATGTTGAAGTGACTTTCCATCTCTAGCATTCATGACAGATCTTTAGGTACAGGAGAACCTCTTACCGTTGTGCTTTGCATTGCTTTTTGCATCATTTCTTTTTGACTATCTTTTAAGTTGTCTCTTATTCCAAAAGAGATATAAACGTCAGCCTCATTGACGACTTTATTATAAAAATATCTGTCAAACAATCATACCATAAAATTGTTTTGCTAACATGGTTATAATAATAAAATCCAGATAAAATATAACAATTTTAAATTCCATAAAACAATTGATATACTTTAAAACGTCTTCCATCCACAAATACATTTCATCTTCATAAAGTCACTATAATAAAGGCAAAGTACAGATTTTCATCATTATGTGCTAGATGAAATAAACTGATTTTTTAAAACTCTTCCAAAATGTTCATCTTTTATTTTTACAGTCAAAATCTAAGTTGTGAGATAAACTGATTTTAAGGAGATCAAACGAGTCAGGTCTGGGCCCTTTTCTTACAAGACACGTCACTTCCCCAATGATTTTGATAACTATGGAGACCTGCTTTTTATTTTCTTTTATTTCTTTAAAAGCAGTATGTCCAATCTGACAGTGATATAAGTTCTTTTTTTAAAAAAAAAAACTCTCACTGAATATTTCTTTTTTAAATTTAAAATCAAAGTCATGATAAAGAAAACTTGCTGTGTCGCACGTAGGATAGCAAGAGCTAACTTTCCTTATTCATCGTTTGAACAAAGAAGTAAGTCTCTCCATTAAAAGAAGTCAATTTCTACAATTCCCTGACAAGTGAACTTTTTCTGCTGGTTTAGATTAAGTGACAAGAACTCTATATGAGGAATAAATGCTAGTAAGAGAGACAGTATGTGGTCGCATTTGAGGGCACAGATTCTAAAACAAGACAGACCATGTGATATACTAGCTATATGATCTTGGGCAAATTACTTAACATTACCTAACCTCTATTTTTCAATGTATAGTGTGGGGATAGTAATAGTATCTACTGCATAGAGGTTTTGTAAAGATTAAGTGAGCTAACACACACAGAGTGCTTTGAAAAGTGTCTGACACGTATAGTTGTATAAGTCGGTTATTATTTTAATAGCTATATCAGGTCATTTTTAAATGACCTAAGCTTTTGCAGTAGATTGCTTATAAGGTAGGTAGGTAGTTTAGTCACTAAGTCGTGTCCAACTGTTGTGATCCCATGAACTGTAGCCCACCAGGCTCCTCTGTCCATGGGATTCTCTAGGCAGGAATACAAGAGTGGGTTAGGTTGCTTATAAAAACAACCCCAATTCTCCCACCTCCCCACGCATCCACCACCTTTGCAGCTCCTTGCATGTAAAGGGTGTGAAAAAGTCTACTTCCTTCAGGCTGGTCTCGTAATTTGCTTTGGACAAGAGAATGCTGCGGAAGTGATGGTGTGCTAGTTCCAAAGCATAAACCTCAGGAGGACTTTATGCTTGCGTTTTCTCTCTGAGTGTTGCTGCTGCTACAGACTAGCCAGTTTGTTGATGAGAAACACACACGGTCCAGTCATTGTTGTAGCTTCAGTCAACTGCCAGTCAACTACCAGATATGGAAGTAAGACCTCCATCAACCACCGGCCCCCAGCTGACCTGCCAACTGACTGCGGGCACATGGGCCAGCCCCACCGACATCAGCCTGGCTCAGATTAGCAGAACTGCCCAGCTGACTCGTAAATGGTTGTGGTTTAAGGCACTGGGTCCTAAAGAAGTTATGCCGCATTAGCTGGCTGGTTAAGCCATTAAAAATGACAAGAAGGGAAGGTTTCTTATCTCAGTCCCAATATCCGAAGTCATGCTGGCTCCTAAACGTACATACTGAACTTAAATTTTTCTTTTTCTTTTTTTCTTGCTGGTGAATAAACAACCAGGCTAAAATTGGAATCAGTTAAAATCAGAATTAGCAAAGAAACTACAGCCATGATGTCTTCTCAGCAGTTAATTTCAAAGTCATAGCAGACATTGCCACTAAATCACAGACTTCAGTGATATATAAATGTATCAACTTCCCACACTGTACATCTTAAACCTACCCAATGTTCCATGTCAGCTGTATCTCAACAAAACTGGGGGGGAAAATCACAGATCTCACCCTGGGCAACTTTCACCAAAGTTGGCACTCAGTTTGAATAGATAATCTGAAAAAGAAGCAACAACAAGAAGAACTTTCTTACCTTGCTTTTATAGTAATTTCAAAATTGGTAAAGTCCTTATAACCAATGAAACTACTTTTTGGTTCTATTGAGATAGAAAAATGTGGCAACACTGAAAATAAAAACAAAGAAGCAACATTATCATTTGAATTAGAGTAGCCTTTAAAGCAGAGCAGCCAATTGTACTTCTACTATAGTTGGATAAGCTATGACATCAACACAACATCCACCTTGTCATTTTATCAACAACCACAGCATCTTCAAAGAGCCTCCTGTTCTCAGAGGTCAATCCATACTCTAGGTCCTGAAAGCATTTTACTTATACTTTGATTTCAGCACTTACTATAGGCAATTGATTATTTCCTCCACTAGAGTATGGACTCCTTGAAATAGAAAAGACAATTCTCTTTGTCCTGTATGTCTCCCCCTCTCACCCTTCTCATGAGCCACAAATATAGTATGTGCTCAATAAATGTTTATTAAACTGAAAATGGAAAAGGAAATTTCCTGCTTATTTAACATTTCTTTTTTGCCTAGTAGATAAAATCTATTCAGTCTCCCAATTCCAACATAAACTCTCACATCACTAAGAGAGAGTTTACAATTAGCTATGCAGAACTGCCCAGCTGACTCGTAAATGGTTGTGGTTTAAGGCACTGGGTCCTAAAGAAGTTATGCCGCATTAGCTGGCTGGTTAAGCCATTAAAAATGACAAGAAGGGAAGGTTTCTTATCTCAGTCCCAATATCCGAAGTCATGCTGGCTCCTAAACGTACATACTGAACTTAAATTTTTCTTTTTCTTTTTTTCTTGCTGGTGAATAAACAACCAGGCTAAAATTGGAATCAGTTAAAATCAGAATTAGCAAAGAAACTACAGCCATGATGTCTTCTCAGCAGTTAATTTCAAAGTCATAGCAGACATTGCCACTAAATCACAGACTTCAGTGATATATAAATGTATCAACTTCCCACACTGTACATCTTAAACCTACCCAATGTTCCATGTCAGCTGTATCTCAACAAAACTGGGGGGGAAAATCACAGATCTCACCCTGGGCAACTTTCACCAAAGTTGGCACTCAGTTTGAATAGATAATCTGAAAAAGAAGCAACAACAAGAAGAACTTTCTTACCTTGCTTTTATAGTAATTTCAAAATTGGTAAAGTCCTTATAACCAATGAAACTACTTTTTGGTTCTATTGAGATAGAAAAATGTGGCAACACTGAAAATAAAAACAAAGAAGCAACATTATCATTTGAATTAGAGTAGCCTTTAAAGCAGAGCAGCCAATTGTACTTCTACTATAGTTGGATAAGCTATGACATCAACACAACATCCACCTTGTCATTTTATCAACAACCACAGCATCTTCAAAGAGCCTCCTGTTCTCAGAGGTCAATCCATACTCTAGGTCCTGAAAGCATTTTACTTATACTTTGATTTCAGCACTTACTATAGGCAATTGATTATTTCCTCCACTAGAGTATGGACTCCTTGAAATAGAAAAGACAATTCTCTTTGTCCTGTATGTCTCCCCCTCTCACCCTTCTCATGAGCCACAAATATAGTATGTGCTCAATAAATGTTTATTAAACTGAAAATGGAAAAGGAAATTTCCTGCTTATTTAACATTTCTTTTTTGCCTAGTAGATAAAATCTATTCAGTCTCCCAATTCCAACATAAACTCTCACATCACTAAGAGAGAGTTTACAATTAGCTATAAGAAAAAACTTTCATGTAAAATTAAAAATTAGGGCAGAAATGTCTCTTTGGTATTTTGATTGGCCAAGAGAAAACAATTTCCCCTGTCAAAATGGCACTGTCTTCTCTTCATTCTAACACAGCTTCTTTACTAAGTCTTACAAATTCTAATTCTATTACCCTGCACAACACTTAACAGAAATTGGATGATTGTATGACTTTGATATTGTAAATAAATACTGACATAGGAGAGAGATGGCGTCAGATATGGTTATGTGTTTTCCAGATGGTGAAAAACAGAAGTAAAAGAGCAATGTGATTTGTTGCTCTGGGCTGCATCCTATGTTATTAAAGATCGAGGCAGATAGGCTCTCTCCAAGATAGGAAGTAGACGAAAATACTTCATCCTTTCATCCAGTACCTGTTTGCCATGTAGCCTGCACACTCCTACCAACAGGGGTATATCAGTAACATGACAGACAAACCCTGCCCTCAATGAGCTCACAGTAAGACTTAAGACAGTTGTGAAAATTGATATTTATAAGTAAAAGGGAATCCTTCCCAGGAAAGAGAATTTAGAGAAAACTTCACTGAATAAATGGCTTTTCAGATGAGAGCTGAAAGTGAGTAGGAGTTGGTAAGAGGAGTAGGTGAGAGGGAGGAGGAGGGGGTTGTAGGCAGATGGAACATCATATGCAAAGTCACCATCACTGGAGTTGTATAAAGGAGGCTGACGAGGAGGCAGGAATGAGGAGACATTGGAGTCTTTTCAATAGTGAAATAACATTACAGTAAGAATAGCTTCAAAGCAGAGATAACAGTTGGGAGGTAGTGTGGGTTTGCAGTAGTCCATGAGGGAGCCTGGTGATAAAATCAATGTGTGGCTGCAGATAGTAAGAGGAAACGAATTTTAGACATGTACAAGAAGCAGTAAAAACCCTTGGAGGAAGAGGATCAGTTAGGATTTAAAAAACAAATGGAAAAGGAAATTTCCTGCTTATTTAACATTTCTTTTTTGCCTAGTAGATAAAATCTATTCAGTCTCCCAATTCCAACATAAACTCTCACATCACTAAGAGAGAGTTTACAATTAGCTATAAGAAAAAACTTTCATGTAAAATTAAAAATTAGGGCAGAAATGTCTCTTTGGTATTTTGATTGGCCAAGAGAAAACAATTTCCCCTGTCAAAATGGCACTGTCTTCTCTTCATTCTAACACAGCTTCTTTACTAAGTCTTACAAATTCTAATTCTATTACCCTGCACAACACTTAACAGAAATTGGATGATTGTATGACTTTGATATTGTAAATAAAGACTGACATAGGAGAGAGAGATGGCGTCAGATATGGTTATGTGTTTTCCAGATGGTGAAAAACAGAAGTAAAAGAGCAATGTGATTTGTTGCTCTGGGCTGCATCCCTATGTTATTAAAGATCAAGGCAGATATGCTCTCTCCAAGATAGGAAGTAGACGAAAATACTTCATCCTTTCATCCAGTACCTGTTTGCCATGTAGCCTGCACACTCCTACCAACAGGGGTATATCAGTAACATGACAGACAAACCCTGCCCTCAATGAGCTCACAGTAAGACTTAAGACAGTTGTGAAAATTGATATTTATAAGTAAAAGGGAATCCTTCCCAGGAAAGAGAATTTAGAGAAAACTTCACTGAATAAATGGCTTTTCAGATGAGAGCTGAAAGTGAGTAGGAGTTGGTAAGAGGAGTAGGTGAGAGGGAGGAGGAGGGGGTTGTAGGCAGATGGAACATCATATGCAAAGTCACCATCACTGGAGTTGTATAAAGGAGGCTGACGAGGAGGCAGGAATGAGGAGACATTGGAGTCTTTTCAATAGTGAAATAACATTACAGTAAGAATAGCTTCAAAGCAGAGATAACAGTTGGGAGGTAGTGTGGGTTTGCAGTAGTCCATGAGGGAGCCTGGTGATAAAATCAATGTGTGGCTGCAGATAGTAAGAGGGAAACGAATTTTAGACATGTACAAGAAGCAGTAAAAACCCTTGGAGGAAGAGGGATCAGTTAGGATTATATATTAGTTAGAGCCTATAATCTTTTTTTTTAAATTTTGGCCTCTTTTATTGTTTATTTATTTATTTTATGTCATCCATCTTTCTATTCTTTGGCCTGTGTGGGCATCCCATTGCAGTGGCCTCTCTCACTGCAGAGCACTGGCTCTGGGCACATGTGCTCCAGAGTGCTGGCTTGTAGTTGGACACACCGGTCCGGCTGCTCTGGGGCACATGGGATCTTCCCAGGCCAGAGATGGAACCATGCACCTTGCACTGCAAGGTGGACTCTTCCCACTGGACCACCAGGGAAGCCCTAGAGCCTAAAATCTTTTAAGCTGAGTTTCACTATAGTAGGTTTGCTTTGTCACTGTTAATTGTTAAAATTTGCGTGCTTATTTGCTATTACTATGAGTCTCCTGGGAGAATAAAAAATGACTACAAGCAAAACAAAATTAAATTTGGTATCAGAGCACACAACAACTACAAGAAATGGAAACGATTAAGCTCTTTATATGTTCATTATTAGTCCATTAATATGGTTGATTTCAAAATAAGAATAACTGATTTTTTGGATCAGTGTTTTAGGAATTTGTGAACCACAGGAAAACAGGGTGAGATGAGGGGTAAGGAAATTTAAATGTTCCTCTTCTGTCACTAACTGGTTGTGATAAATTGAGTAAATCATCTCTTAGACCCACTAGGTTCCATTCACCTCAACTCTGATTGTTTTTCCTGAAATCATAATTCTGGAAAGCACCTGAACTAGTTAAGTTTCCCTAGCATTCTATGATGAGGAAGACAAGTCCAGAGAAGTTGCTGTGCTTGTTCAAGGTTGACAGGGCTGCTCTACCCAGAGCCTAGGCATTTGGATAACCCCACCCCCCACCGCACTCCCGACCAATATTTCTAACCATACCAGCAAGTGGCTTCAAAGCAGAGATAACAGTTGGGAGGTAGTGTGGGTTTGCAGTAGTCCATGAGGGAGCCTGGTGATAAAATCAATGTGTGGCTGCAGATAGTAAGAGGAAACGAATTTTAGACATGTACAAGAAGCAGTAAAACCCTTGGAGGAAGAGGGATCAGTTAGGATTATATATTAGTTAGAGCCTATAATCTTTTTTTTTAAATTTTGGCCTCTTTTATTGTTTATTTATTTATTTTATGTCATCCATCTTTCTATTCTTTGGCCTGTGTGGGCATCCCATTGCAGTGGCCTCTCTCACTGCAGAGCACTGGCTCTGGGCACATGTGCTCCAGAGTGCTGGCTTGTAGTTGGACACACCGGTCCGGCTGCTCTGGGGCACATGGGATCTTCCCAGGCCAGAGATGGAACCATGCACCTTGCACTGCAAGGTGGACTCTTTACCCACTGGACCACCAGGGAAGCCCTAGAGCCTAAAATCTTTTAAGCTGAGTTTCACTATAGTAGGTTTGCTTTGTCACTGTTAATTGTTAAAATTTGCGTGCTTATTTGCTATTACTATGAGTCTCCTGGGAGAATAAAAAATGACTACAAGCAAAACAAAATTAAATTTGGTATCAGAGCACACAACAACTACAAGAAATGGAAACGATTAAGCTCTTTATATGTTCATTATTAGTCCATTAATATGGTTGATTTCAAAATAAGAATAACTGATTTTTTGGATCAGTGTTTTAGGAATTTGTGAACCACAGGAAAACAGGGTGAGATGAGGGGTAAGGAAATTTAAATGTTCCTCTTCTGTCACTAACTGGTTGTGATAAATTGAGTAAATCATCTCTTAGACCCACTAGGTTCCATTCACCTCAACTCTGATTGTTTTTCCTGAAATCATAATTCTGGAAAGCACCTGAACTAGTTAAGTTTCCCTAGCATTCTATGATGAGGAAGACAAGTCCAGAGAAGTTGCTGTGCTTGTTCAAGGTTGACAGGGCTGCTCTACCCAGAGCCTAGGCATTTGGATAACCCCCACTCCTCCCACCGCACTCCCGACCAATATTTCTAACCATACCAGCAAGTGGCCTCATCTTCATCTGGGAGTGATTTTACATTAAGTTCATTCATGAAAAGAATTGCTGCAAAAACACTAACTCTTAATAGCAAACTTTTAATCATCAGAAATTACCATATTCTTTAATTTCAAAATATGCAATTCCAGTTGTTGAAAAGTCTTCTTTATATTTGGCTTGAATTGTCCACACACCATATCTATGGGGAAGCAAAATATTTAAAATTACAGAAGTCATCAAATGTGTCTGTTATGTTGAGGTGCTAATGATGCAAAAGTGACCGAGATAGACAAGACCCTTGTCCTCAAGACATTTACAGTCTAGTGGGGAATAAAAGGCAAGTAAGTTAATAAATAATTACTTAAAAAGTTGAGATGCCATGAAGAAAATAGATAAAAGGAAGTGAGGGACTACATTAGGTGGCACATCCAGAGATAGCCTCTTTGAAAAGAGAGCATTTAACCCATGGTCTAAAGAATGAGAGGAAGTCAGCTTTGTGAAGAGTAAGGTGAAGCACATTTTAAGCTGAGGGGACAACCTGTGCAAAGGTACAGGGGTAGGAAAGAGCTGGTCATAGGAGGCTACCATGGCTGATACATAATCCGTCATGGAGAAAATGGCTTAAGACAAAGTTGGAGAAATGATAATAGTTATAAAATAATTGGAACAATCCTCTGCTATAGAGCACATGACATTTTCAAGGAGGTACATCAATTTTAGAATTATCCAAATTATTTATTTATTTATTTATTTATTTTTTAACTTTTATTTGACTTTTAACTTTTACAGAGTTTTGTTGTTTACAGATGTGTATGTTCCCAGAGTAGTCTATCCAAATTACTGAAATCTTCCGATTTCATCCAAATTTCTAGAAAGTCTTCAGTACAGTGAAATAACTGCAAATGCTTTTTTAGAGGGCAGAGCAAAAATGACCATGAAAAGATTTTGCTTTAAAGTGATATTGGGGCTTCCCTGGTGGTCCAGTGGGTAAGGACACCGCCTTGCAGTGCAAGGGCCGCAAGTTCGATCCCTGACCTGGGAAGATCCCACGCGCCGTGGAGCGGCTGGACCGATATGTCCAATTACTGAGCCGGAGCTCTGGAGTGCATGTGCCCAGAGCCAGTGCTCTGCGACAACAGAGGCCACTGCGATGGGAGGCCCACATGGGCCAAAGAACGAAGATGGATGACAATAGACAAACAAAAGCCCAATAGAAGTGGCTTGCCCGACATATTCTTTTAATCATCAGAAATTACCATATTCTTTAATTTCAAAATATGCAATTCAGTTGTTGAAAAGTCTTCTTTATATTTGGCTTGAATTGTCCACACACCATATCTATGGGGAAGCAAAATATTTAAAATTACAGAAGTCATCAAATGTGTCTGTTATGTTGAGGTGCTAATGATGCAAAAGTGACCGAGATAGACAAGACCCTTGTCCTCAAGACATTTACAGTCTAGTGGGGAATAAAAGGCAAGTAAGTTAATAAATAATTACTTAAAAAGTTGAGATGCCATGAAGAAAATAGATAAAAGGAAGTGAGGGACTACATTAGGTGGCACATCCAGAGATAGCCTCTTTGAAAAGAGAGCATTTAACCCATGGTCTAAAGAATGAGAGGAAGTCAGCTTTGTGAAGAGTAAGGTGAAGCACATTTTAAGCTGAGGGGACAACCTGTGCAAAGGTACAGGGGTAGGAAAGAGCTGGTCATAGGAGGCTACCATGGCTGATACATAATCCGTCATGGAGAAAATGGCTTAAGACAAAGTTGGAGAAATGATAATAGTTATAAAATAATTGGAACAATCCTCTGCTATAGAGCACATGACATTTTCAAGGAGGTACATCAATTTTAGAATTATCCAAATTATTTATTTATTTATTTATTTATTTTTTAACTTTTATTTGACTTTTAACTTTTACAGAGTTTTGTTGTTTACAGATGTGTATGTTCCCAGAGTAGTCTATCCAAATTACTGAAATCTTCCGATTTCATCCAAATTTCTAGAAAGTCTTCAGTACAGTGAAATAACTGCAAATGCTTTTTTAGAGGGCAGAGCAAAAATGACCATGAAAAGATTTTGCTTTAAAGTGATATTGGGGCTTCCCTGGTGGTCCAGTGGGTAAGGACACCGCCTTGCAGTGCAAGGGCCGCAAGTTCGATCCCTGACCTGGGAAGATCCCACGCGCCGTGGAGCGGCTGGACCGATATGTCCAATTACTGAGCCGGAGCTCTGGAGTGCATGTGCCCAGAGCCAGTGCTCTGCGACAACAGAGGCCACTGCGATGGGAGGCCCACATGGGCCAAAGAACGAAGATGGATGACAATAGACAAACAAAAGCCCAATAGAAGTGGCTTGCCCGACCCCCTCCCTCCCCATCCCACCCCCCAAAAAACAAATAAATAAAGTGATATTGTAGTCATTTTTCTGTGCTCTTGTCTTATTTGTCCTCCTTTAAGTTTGTTTGTTGGAGGCAGGGACTAGGGATTCTTTATTTCCCTTGTACTTTGCATACACCAGGAATGTGTTCACTAAATTTTTATCACATTGGTTCTGTTTAAACATGTTCTTAATCTTCCAGCATGAAGCCAAATGGAGGAAAGGACTCTAATAAAACCTCCCTCTTGAAATCTGTCTCTAGCAGTCTTATGTGGTAAAGACTACAGGGGACCAATATTTTTTCTTGATCAGAACAAGGTATGGGACAACACCGGCCTTTTAGATCAATCGTCTATCAGATTCTTTGAAGGGTAGAAGGTTGATGGTTTTGAAGGGAGGAAAAAAAGGCCTGGAAACTATTTTTTGCTTCTCCCAAATTTTAATTTCTGTATGTAAAGATTAGTGAGAAGTATTGGGAGTGGTTTGTCTGTTTCACCAGAACCTAAGCCTACCTTCTCAGACTGGAAAGGACTGCTCATCCTCATTTCTCTTAAACCTACTTTCTGTTAACACTAGGTGGCTCCATTTGACTGGTTATCTACCTCATAACCCAAAGTTCCAGGACTGTGTTTTAGAGAAAACTTTATTAAACAAATACTTTTAAATACTTAGGATTAGATGGAATCTTGAAGTCAGGAAAAGAGATAATTCCAGTATAATCATTTTCTTCTACCATGTCAACTTCTGTTCCTTCGGGATCCTTTGAATGAAAACAGATCAAAGCATGTAAGTCACATATGAAAAATGAACTATCATATTATCTTTTATCAACAGAAATATTTACTAACAAATATTCATGTCTTCAAATTAAATATGAAGGAAGAAAATCATTTAAATGTTGTGAAAGGCAAACATGGCTCATTTAAGCAGGTTCCCTCCCTCTGTTTGGACTTTTTCCATCTCCTGCCTCACTTTAAAAAAAAAAAAAGGTAAATCAGCGTCCAGGGTATCCCAGTTTCAGTTATCTAGAGGAGATTCAACTGTCTATTTTATGACTAAAAAAAAGAACTATGACAAAATCTGATGTTATAATGAACCAAATATGAGCTTACACACTTAATAATTTTGTATGTATTCATTTGAAGCTTTTCAAAGCAAAGATGCTGTAAAATTCATTTATTAGCTAGAAATTTTATAAGTTTACAGGTTATCTCAATAGTTACTAACCACAATCTTGGAACACTCTAATGCTTCTCAAATAATTAATTATAAAATAGATGTGAAAGTTTGTGAAAGTTTTATGATTTTTGTAAGTTATAACAGATTCAAGGTTATTCCTATACAATCCTCTTTCTTACTTGTGTTCTGTTAAGGTTTTTGGTTTTTTGGTTCTTGGAGTAGGAGAAAAAGGTTCTGGAACTGATATTGAAGGACCTACTGTTAATAGGTGAGCAGTTATTTCCTCACAGAAATTTGTAGGGTTGTAAACGTGAACTGGGAAGACCATGGGGCTTATGCACACACACATATTACCTGTTATGTACATCATGGCCCATGAAAAGCTAATTGCTGATCTTTATCTCATGAAGTCAGAACTATTTTCTATGTGTTAGTGCGTTAATTACTAAACTCTAAACTCCACCAGTGTAACTGCCGCAGACTGTAACTCTTTATCTTGTACAAATCAAAAATATCATGCTTAATAGACATTCTATTAATTCTTAGTTGAATTGATAAGTGAATTCACTCAGTTGAGTTTTTAGTGACTGATGGGTGGTCTTTAAGAAATGTATCATGAAGGATGTATTTAAATGATTTAGTTCAAAACCATAACTTGTTGAGATTTCATTTTCATGAGCTTTTACATATTATAAAGCTATAGTGTATTCTTTGTCACATCAGAAGGACAGTGCTAATGTGTTATTCCTGTGAGCAACCTAATAAAGAATATATATATTCATAAAAAATAATTTAAATGTGTTGAAAGGCAAACATGGCTCATTTAAGCAGGTTCCCTCCCTCTGTTTGGACTTTTTCCATCTCCTGCCTCACTTTAAAAAAAAAAAAAGGTAAATCAGCGTCCAGGGTATCCCAGTTTCAGTTATCTAGAGGAGATTCAACTGTCTATTTTATGACTAAAAAAAAGAACTATGACAAAATCTGATGTTATAATGAACCAAATATGAGCTTACACACTTAATAATTTTGTATGTATTCATTTGAAGCTTTTCAAAGCAAAGATGCTGTAAAATTCATTTATTAGCTAGAAATTTTATAAGTTTACAGGTTATCTCAATAGTTACTAACCACAATCTTGGAACACTCTAATGCTTCTCAAATAATTAATTATAAAATAGATGTGAAAGTTTGTGAAAGTTTTATGATTTTTGTAAGTTATAACAGATTCAAGGTTATTCCTATACAATCCTCTTTCTTACTTGTGTTCTGTTAAGGTTTTTGGTTTTTTGGTTCTTGGAGTAGGAGAAAAAGGTTCTGGAACTGATATTGAAGGACCTACTGTTAATAGGTGAGCAGTTATTTCCTCACAGAAATTTGTAGGGTTGTAAACGTGAACTGGGAAGACCATGGGGGCTTATGCACACACACATATTACCTGTTATGTACATCATGGCCCATGAAAAGCTAATTGCTGATCTTTATCTCATGAAGTCAGAACTATTTTCTATGTGTTAGTGCGTTAATTACTAAACTCTAAACTCCACCAGTGTAACTGCCGCAGACTGTAACTCTTTATCTTGTACAAATCAAAAATATCATGCTTAATAGACATTCTATTAATTCTTAGTTGAATTGATAAGTGAATTCACTCAGTTGAGTTTTTAGTGACTGATGGGTGGTCTTTAAGAAATGTATCATGAAGGATGTATTTAAATGATTTAGTTCAAAACCATAACTTGTTGAGATTTCATTTTCATGAGCTTTTACATATTATAAAGCTATAGTGTATTCTTTGTCACATCAGAAGGACAGTGCTAATGTGTTATTCCTGTGAGCAACCTAATAAAGAATATATATATTCATAAAAAAAATAAAGGTATAAACCTACAATGTTATACTCAGGAGATGTTCAATGACCATTTCAAAACATTGAATGAGTTAGTATGGTGTTAGGACAGTGTTATGGAGCAAAGTGTCTTGTCCTAAAGATGATCTTGTCCTGATGAAAATTTAAATAGTTTAAAATTTTTAATTTAAAATTATTATTTAAATAAACATACTTACTATGAAAGTTAACACAGTCTCTCTTTTGGCGGGCTTCAGGTCATCATTCAGTGAATAAACTCTAACCTTAACTGTAAGAATTATTGATATTATCAAAAACTTTGTGAAGCACAGTATTTTGATTTTTCACAATAATCATCCTTAAAAGAGATGAACCTTATCTTAAAAATTCAATACACAATCACATATGAAAATACATATTTAAAAAAAGAAAAGGTTTGTAGACAAATACATTATTAATTTTTTTCTTTTAAAGACAGTCCTTCTGGATTCCTTTAAAGAGCTACTTCTAATGAATTTAAAGAACAGTTCACTTTATTAAAATACATTTGCATACATTTGGGGGGGAACAAATATATAGTACAAAATTAGTTATATCTGAAATTAGGACAGTCTTTATGAAGAATTCCATAGTAGCAAAAAAGTGATGTCTACTCTTTGGTTATACTGGGAGTGTTGCAGGGAGGAAGCCAGTTCTGACTCTACAATGGAAGCTGTTTCTTTGACTTGCTTTTTGTTGCTTTTTATTATACTCATACTTAATAGCTTGCTTCAGAGGATCCTGCCCCTCTGCCTGACTGTGAACTAGAAGTGCCTTTGGTAAGCTCATAGAGACAGAATCTGATCCTGCCCACCTGTGAATAGAAGAGATTAACACACCTCTTTCAAAGCCTGGCCTTTTCTTTAGATGTTTTGCAAGGCTGAAGACTCTTTCACTTTACTTCTCCACTGCCTCTCACTCTCTGTTCTGCCTTTTGACTTTAGGTCTCATTGCTTCTTCTTCATTTTTTTTTTTAATAGTAAGGCACTTTATTTTTATTTTTTATTATTTTTTTAAGATGTGTTTATTTATTTATTTTGGGGGGGTGGGGAGGAAGGGGAGCAGGCGGGCCACTTCCATTGGTCTTTTTAAATTGTCTAGTTTCATCCATCTTTGTTCTTTGGCCCATGTGGGCCTCCCATCGCGGTGGCCTCTGTAGCTGCAGAGCACCGACTCTGGGCGCACGCGCGCCAGAGCTCCGGCTCGGTAATTGGACACATCGGTCCAGCCGCTCCGCTGCACGTGGGATCCTCCCAGGCCAGGGATCAAACCTGCGCCCCTGCACTGCAAGGTGGTGTCCTTACCCACTGGACCACCAGGGAAGCCCTCTCATTGCTTCTTTATGATCTATAAAAGAATCTGGCACCCAGACCCCAATAAGATAGTAATTTTGAGGTGCGAGCCTGCCATCTTCTCAGTCAGTGTCTTTCTGAAATAGTCGTTTTCCTTGCCTCAGTATCTCGTCTCTCGGATTCATTGGCCTGTCATGGGACAAGCAGAGTGAGCTTGGACTTGGTAAGAGGAGTATAATAAATTGTCTCAGAGTTGAAGATTGTCATGAAAAACTAGGTAGTTTGTTTCAGACATTATGTGCTCTTACAACAAAGCCCCAAATTGTCTCTCATTGTTTTACTAAAGATAATTTTGAATTGTGCAATTTTCTTATGTTTACTGAGCCAGATTCAACAATTATTCTTTCATTGTTAAAAGAATAATGGAAGGGGCTCAATAACGATTAGTCCGCTTCCACTTCTTTCTGCCAGAGAATAGATTCCCTACCTTTTAAACAAATGCATCTGCTTAGCTTTTAACTCATAGCAGCTTGAAACATGCTGATCTAATCCTTTCCAATGACATATTATAATTTCCCTAGGGTTTTTCTGATGCTCAAATCATTTCATGGCCAAAACTTTCTGCAAAATGAAACCAAACGTTGATGCCATAAGCTTTTAAAGAGTCGGTATTATGTAAGCTCTACATGAGAAGTCACACATTAAGCTCTCTAAAATTCATTTCACTAAGACCATAAGATAAAGCAAAATACTCAGTAAATCCCTCCACTCTGCTGTTCCTTCACCCCTGTCTCCCAGCTCAAGTCCTCCCTCCTGCCTTATGAGCACACCTGGTCCAGGCCCAAGCATCAGTGAGATACCACCAGAGGCAGCATGCCACAAAAGAGTTTAGGCCCTAAAGTTCAAAACTTTGGTTTCACTCCTGTCTCTGCCACTTTCTTTCTTTTTTTTTAAATTAATTTATTTATCTTTTTAGAGGGTGGGGTGAGGAGGGAGGGGGACGCGCGGGCCACTTCTATTGGTCTTTCATTTCTCTATTTTCATCCGTCTTTGTTCCTTGGCTCCTGTGGGCCTCCCATCGTGGTGGCCACTGTCGTTACAGAGCGCCGGCTCTGGGCGCATGCACTCCAGAGCTCCGGCTCTGTAATTGGACACATCGGTCCAGCCGCTCCGTGGCACGTGGGATCTTCCCAGGTCAGGGATCGAACTTGCGGCCCTTGCACTGCAAGGCGGTGTCCTTACCCACTGGACCACCAGGGGGAAGCCCTCTGCCACTTTCTAACATGACCCAGAGCAGGATACTTAATCCTTCTACGTCTTACGTCGCACATCTGTAAAATAGGGCTGCTTCATAGCCTGTGAGACTAAATGAGACAAAGCTTTAGCATAACCTGGCACATAATGACTAATCAATAATGTTTATTTTTATTTTTATTATTTCTACAGCTACTACTTGTTCACTTTCCAACTCAGTTTGTGCTAGGTTAGAAAACTAATCTTGTCTTCGGAACAATGGTATATCAAAGACAAGATCAACAGATGCTCTTCGTACCAAAGGTATAGCTTACTGATTTTAAAAATATATACTGAATGCCTTCTATGTGCAGACACTGTGTGAGGCACAGAGATATAAGGGTGACAAATCAGACATGGAATTTCTAATGGAGTGGAGGAGAGAGGCAAACACAATATCCCACGAGCAACTGTAAAATTCCAGGGGTGGGAAATGCTACAAGACACTCCCTAGCTTTCAAAGTGTGGCAGAGGAGCTTCAAAGCAGAGAAGGCTGTCCTCTACGGGATGGCATGGAAGGACTGAGTAGAAGTTTAGAAGGTAAGATAAAGCAAAATACTCAGTAAATCCCTCCACTCTGCTGTTCCTTCACCCCTGTCTCCCAGCTCAAGTCCTCCCTCCTGCCTTATGAGCACACCTGGTCCAGGCCCAAGCATCAGTGAGATACCACCAGAGGCAGCATGCCACAAAAGAGTTTAGGCCCTAAAGTTCAAAACTTTGGTTTCACTCCTGTCTCTGCCACTTTCTTTCTTTTTTTTTAAATTAATTTATTTATCTTTTTAGAGGGTGGGGTGAGGAGGGAGGGGGACGCGCGGGCCACTTCTATTGGTCTTTCATTTCTCTATTTTCATCCGTCTTTGTTCCTTGGCTCCTGTGGGCCTCCCATCGTGGTGGCCACTGTCGTTACAGAGCGCCGGCTCTGGGCGCATGCACTCCAGAGCTCCGGCTCTGTAATTGGACACATCGGTCCAGCCGCTCCGTGGCACGTGGGATCTTCCCAGGTCAGGGATCGAACTTGCGGCCCTTGCACTGCAAGGCGGTGTCCTTACCCACTGGACCACCAGGGGGAAGCCCTCTGCCACTTTCTAACATGACCCAGAGCAGGATACTTAATCCTTCTACGTCTTACGTCGCACATCTGTAAAATAGGGCTGCTTCATAGCCTGTGAGACTAAATGAGACAAAGCTTTAGCATAACCTGGCACATAATGACTAATCAATAATGTTTATTTTTATTTTTATTATTTCTACAGCTACTACTTGTTCACTTTCCAACTCAGTTTGTGCTAGGTTAGAAAACTAATCTTGTCTTCGGAACAATGGTATATCAAAGACAAGATCAACAGATGCTCTTCGTACCAAAGGTATAGCTTACTGATTTTAAAAATATATACTGAATGCCTTCTATGTGCAGACACTGTGTGAGGCACAGAGATATAAGGGTGACAAATCAGACATGGAATTTCTAATGGAGTGGAGGAGAGAGGCAAACACAATATCCCACGAGCAACTGTAAAATTCCAGGGGTGGGAAATGCTACAAGACACTCCCTAGCTTTCAAAGTGTGGCAGAGGGAGCTTCAAAGCAGAGAAGGCTGTCCTCTACGGGATGGCATGGAAGGACTGAGTAGAAGTTTAGAAGGCAAGGAAGGTGCAGGAATGTACAGGAAGAGGTACACAGGCCCTATTATGGAGTGAGAAAGCAACTGAAAAGAGGTCAGTTTGGGGCTTCTCTGGTGGTCCAATGGGTAAGGACACCGCCTTGCAGTGCAAGGGGCACCGGTTTGATCCCTGGCCTGGGAAGATCCCACGTGCCACAGAGCGGCTGGACCTGTGTGTCCATCTTCCGAGCCGGAGCTCTGGAGCACATGCACTGGGAGCCGGTGCTCTGCAACTAGTGAGGCCACTGTGATGGCAGGCCCACACAGGCCAAAAGAACAAAGGTAAATAAATGAAAGACCAATAGATGTGGCCAAAAAAAAAAACCAGAGTTCGGTTTGCCTGGTGTCCACAGACAAGGGGCAGCATGGTGGGAGATGAGCCTGGAGGGGAAGGCAGCACACAGGCTGTGTGAAACTGAAGGATTTTGGTCAATGTTCTGAAGTCCTTTATCCTATAAAGACTTAAAGATTTAAGCTTCTATCCTAAAGGTGCTTATCTGAAAAATCTCTCAAGGATCTTCAGACTAAATGTGTGGGGAACATTAGAGCTATAAATAGCAAGATGTAATCAATTTTTAAGAAAATGACTTTTAAGTAATTCTTTACTGTGTAAACAAAGCTTTGTGCTATTGCATTGATTAAATGAGAATGAAAAATACTTTCCTGGTGCTTGTGGTAGGCAGTGTTTGAAGTGCTTTACATATAGGAATTCACCAAACTCTCACAACAACTCTACAAGGTAAGATCTATGATTATCTCCATTATCCAGAGGAGGAAAATGGAACTCAGAAAGATGAACTCACACAGTCATGGAGCTAATAAGAGCCCAAGCTGGGATTTGAACCCAGACAATTTGGTTCCAGAGTCTGCTTTTCACTACTATCCTTCATTACTTCTCACTTAAGAGTCAAAATTTAGAGGAATGTATTCTAGTTTTCCTCTATGATTAGAATAGATGAAGACACTACATATTTTTACAGTAAAGTCCTGATGAGTAACAAATGAGGCTGTTCTTAAGGAAACCTTTGATAGCTAAGGGAGGTCCCAAGACTACTTGCTGAACAAAGATGAAGACTCTAGGGACTTCTCTGGCAGTCCAGTGGTTACGATTCCATGCTTCCACTGCAAGGGGCACAGGTTCAATCCCTGGTCTAGGAACTAAGATGCCCCATGCCATGGGGCAGGGCCAAAAAATAAATTAAAAAAAAAAAAGATGAAGACCCTGAATGGTAAGTAGTGTCGACAGAACCTAATTAAAGAAGCATCCTCTGACATAGGAGAAGGACAGCAGGGAGGGTCTTTTGTTTCTGGGTATGATACTTAAAAAGGGCCCAAACTTTATGGGCAGAAACTAGCTCCATGTACACCAAGTCAACTTCTTGGAGTCGACAGAATGCTATTCTGGCAATGATGCTCTGTCCAAGCTGAAGGCAACACAGCACCCGGTGTAGGCCTTTCCTTTCTGAGATGGCCATAGCAGGAGCTCCTGTGAAAAGGTAATGGTGCAGGCCTATTCCACTCTACACTCTTATCAGCATTAGTCAGTGTGTAGCAAGTATGTCCTACCTGAAAAGTTTTCAACATAGCTGCCTGGTCCTACCTCTCATCGTCTTTTCCTTCACCAATAACATCATTATTGAAATTCCACAACCTCTCCCTTCCACATACAGTTCTCTTACAATTCCATTGCTCATATGCTCAAAACTTAATTTTGGCAATAGAGAACACGGGAGGAATTGAGGATTTTGCAGACACGGAACTGTGTAAACAACTCTTTCTGCTATTGCATTGATTAACTGAGAATGAAAGATACTTCCCTGGTGCTTGTGGTAGGCAGTGTTTGAAGTGCTTTACATATAGGAATTCACCAAACTCTCACAACAACTCTACAAGGTAAGATCTATGATTATCTCCATTATCCAGAGGAGGAAAATGGAACTCAGAAAGATGAACTCACACAGTCATGGAGCTAATAAGAGCCCAAGCTGGGATTTGAACCCAGACAATTTGGTTCCAGAGTCTGCTTTTCACTACTATCCTTCATTACTTCTCACTTAAGAGTCAAAATTTAGAGGAATGTATTCTAGTTTTCCTCTATGATTAGAATAGATGAAGACACTACATATTTTTACAGTAAAGTCCTGATGAGTAACAAATGAGGCTGTTCTTAAGGAAACCTTTGATAGCTAAGGGAGGTCCCAAGACTACTTGCTGAACAAAGATGAAGACTCTAGGGACTTCTCTGGCAGTCCAGTGGTTACGATTCCATGCTTCCACTGCAAGGGGCACAGGTTCAATCCCTGGTCTAGGAACTAAGATGCCCCATGCCATGGGGCAGGGCCAAAAAATAAATTAAAAAAAAAAAAGATGAAGACCCTGAATGGTAAGTAGTGTCGACAGAACCTAATTAAAGAAGCATCCTCTGACATAGGAGAAGGACAGCAGGGAGGGTCTTTTGTTTCTGGGTATGATACTTAAAAAGGGCCCAAACTTTATGGGCAGAAACTAGCTCCATGTACACCAAGTCAACTTCTTGGAGTCGACAGAATGCTATTCTGGCAATGATGCTCTGTCCAAGCTGAAGGCAACACAGCACCCGGTGTAGGCCTTTCCTTTCTGAGATGGCCATAGCAGGAGCTCCTGTGAAAAGGTAATGGTGCAGGCCTATTCCACTCTACACTCTTATCAGCATTAGTCAGTGTGTAGCAAGTATGTCCTACCTGAAAAGTTTTCAACATAGCTGCCTGGTCCTACCTCTCATCGTCTTTTCCTTCACCAATAACATCATTATTGAAATTCCACAACCTCTCCCTTCCACATACAGTTCTCTTACAATTCCATTGCTCATATGCTCAAAACTTAATTTTGGCAATAGAGAACACGGGAGGAATTGAGGATTTTGCAGACACGGGAACATATGTGGGCAGCATTCGCACTTTCCTGCGCTTTATTTTTTGGTTCATTGGGAGTAAATCCAGTCATTCATCAATCACAGAGTTTTGACTGGCTTTTCTACCCTTTCCCCCTCTAACAGATAAACCGTGTGGGGAAACAAGTCAGTGGAGGTTTTTGCAGCCTTGGTTGATCCTTGAGAAAACACATCTCAGAATGAGAAAAAACAACTATGAGAAACATAACAGAAAGAACTAAGACAAAAACAAGTTGATTCGATCCACATGGGCTCATTAGCTGGGGTCATACTGATCAGCAAGAACAGGGCGCACGTTAGAATGCTGTGGGCGCACACAGAACAAGCGCCTTAACTTGCCCCCCAGCTGCAGTGTGCCCTTTCATTAAGGAGATAACATGGACAACTTAGAGTCACTATGGTAATGACTGACTTGGGCTGTGAGTGAGTCCCAGCCCGTGCTAATACCATTCCCTACACACACCTGGATGCTTAAGTTTTCAATAAAAGAGGACTGGTAAACGTGTTCAGGGCCCTTGACCCAAGAGGTCTTGAGCCCCTGCCCCCATCCTCTCTCTCTGTCTGTGTGCATGTGTCTTAATGTCTTGTGGTACCCACTGTTCTCTATGCACTTGGCTGATGTGCTGCTGCAACCATGAATACAAAGCAATATTCTAATAGGAACTTTCTTTAGGCAGATCTCCTTAGAAAATTACTACCTTCGACTTAGCTTATTTTTTGCTGAATACCTAGGGTTTGATACCCTGATACCCTAAGGTTTCATACCCTGATACTCTAGGGTTTGATTTGTTTTCTGAATTTGAGGATTAGGTCCAAAGTAATAGAATGTTTTTACGAACCTTGCTCTATCAAAAATTATTTTCCCATTGCAAAAATTATATTTGCAGTTACATCTTATACTTGTTTAATAATATGACCTAACACTACATTTCATATTTCTTAACTCTTAATTTCATATTTCTTAAGAATTTCATAATTCTTTTTGGGGGGGCATTTCATAATTCTTAAATAGCTTTTTTCCTACATGGGAACAACTGATAAGGTAGATAATGTAACTGCTGATTTTTGTGATTTCCATATAACTCTAAGATTTAGATTTAAAATTTAAAATGAAATTCTATATAATTGTTTAACAAATTTCATATGACTTTAAAATTAAAATTTACATGTATAAATGTATTTCATTTAAAATTAAAATTAATATTTATAAGTATAAAAATCACTGGGGACTGAGATTTTTCTGAGCAAGTTGGAAATCTGTGTCCACTTAAATTCAAATTTTAAAGAGGTCTACAGTGATAGTGACCTGTAATCTTTCTCTGTGGTATTTTTGTCTGATTTTAGTGTCACGGTGATGATGGCCTCATAGACTGAGTTTGATAGTGTTCACACTATTGTATTTAAAATATGTAACCAGCAGGGACCTACTGTATCACACAGGGACCTCTGCTCAATATTCTGTAATAACCTAAAGGGAACAATAATTTGAAGAATAGATATATGTATATGGACAAATGGATCACATAGCTATACACCTGAAACGAACACAACATTGTAACTCAACTATACTTCAATACAAAACAAAAATTAAAAATAAATAAATAACTCTTTCCCGCATCCAAAGCTCAGTTTAAATAAACGCCATCACCAGTTATCAAGTTGCTCAGGCCTGCAGAGGTAAAGCTCTACAGGCACAGTGCCAATCCCCATCCCATTCCGCCTCACCCCCAGAGAAAGAGGCCTCTTATACTCTACCTGACTGGTGTGGAGTGTAAACAGGTTTGTCTGTATGAATGAAGAGGAATCCATTTTCATAGGTTATTGGCATTTTTTTTGCTTTTGAAAAATGCTTTGATAAAACTTCCAAATACACATGTGAAACTCGACTTTGTCTTTCAGACAACTGTTTGGGTTGTATCTGTAAAAGACAATGTTCATGGAAAGAGTATAATAATTTTAAGGTTATAAAGTATGTTCTTTAAAAAGTAGCATAGCAGCCAAATTAGTAAATAAATTTTGCTCCAAACTCTTCAGTATCAAATGTCATAATCAACATTTAACTTTAAACAATTAAACATCTTTGGGTTCTATGCATCCCAAATTTTATATGCATTTAGTAAAACTGCTACTATAGGAGCACTCTTAAACTTTTATCTCATCAGCTCACTGGATTAGCCTGCACTTTCCATTTCCTCGGTTCAACGTCCTGACTGATGTTCAGGACACTTTGTGTTATATTTACATCCTTCTGCTTCCACGGTTGAGCAGTATGCTTTCCAATTTGTCTAAGTAATTGTAATGATCCACTTTACATTCAAATTTTAAAGAGGTCTACAGTGATAGTGACCTGTAATCTTTCTCTGTGGTATTTTTGTCTGATTTTAGTGTCACGGTGATGATGGCCTCATAGACTGAGTTTGATAGTGTTCACACTATTGTATTTAAAATATGTAACCAGCAGGGACCTACTGTATCACACAGGGACCTCTGCTCAATATTCTGTAATAACCTAAAGGGAACAATAATTTGAAGAATAGATATATGTATATGGACAAATGGATCACATAGCTATACACCTGAAACGAACACAACATTGTAACTCAACTATACTTCAATACAAAACAAAAATTAAAAATAAATAAATAACTCTTTCCCGCATCCAAAGCTCAGTTTAAATAAACGCCATCACCAGTTATCAAGTTGCTCAGGCCTGCAGAGGTAAAGCTCTACAGGCACAGTGCCAATCCCCATCCCATTCCGCCTCACCCCCAGAGAAAGAGGCCTCTTATACTCTACCTGACTGGTGTGGAGTGTAAACAGGTTTGTCTGTATGAATGAAGAGGAATCCATTTTCATAGGTTATTGGCATTTTTTTTGCTTTTGAAAAATGCTTTGATAAAACTTCCAAATACACATGTGAAACTCGACTTTGTCTTTCAGACAACTGTTTGGGTTGTATCTGTAAAAGACAATGTTCATGGAAAGAGTATAATAATTTTAAGGTTATAAAGTATGTTCTTTAAAAAGTAGCATAGCAGCCAAATTAGTAAATAAATTTTGCTCCAAACTCTTCAGTATCAAATGTCATAATCAACATTTAACTTTAAACAATTAAACATCTTTGGGTTCTATGCATCCCAAATTTTATATGCATTTAGTAAAACTGCTACTATAGGAGCACTCTTAAACTTTTATCTCATCAGCTCACTGGATTAGCCTGCACTTTCCATTTCCTCGGTTCAACGTCCTGACTGATGTTCAGGACACTTTGTGTTATATTTACATCCTTCTGCTTCCACGGTTGAGCAGTATGCTTTCCAATTTGTCTAAGTAATTGTAATGATCCACTTTACATTGCACGATAGACACATTTAATACAAAGAAAGGAATAGAAGAAAAAAAGTGTTTCAGTGAAAACAGACTTTGAAAACACGAGATAAAAGCTAATTAATACAGTCAACCATGTTGAATTGGATATGTGAGAGTACTGCAAAAGTCTGGACAAACAGTAAACATCTATAAAGATGCTGCCCTCAGATTGCTTTGCAAATATCTAAGTTTTTTCTCTACTTTAAGGAAACAGAAACTGTAGAACAAGTGATTCGTTAAAGGTGTGACACATTATGAATCAAGTTTGCTGCTCCAACCAGTGGACCCAAGAAAAGATCTTGGCACAACATCAAAGAATTAGCAAATAAAGATACATTGCAATGTTTAGATAAATTTAAATGTTTAAGATATGCCTCAATTTTTATGAATTCCCCACCCAAATTAGCCGCCTAAGTTAGCACTGTTTGATAGAGCTTTCTGTGGGGAGGGAAGAGTCCTCTATCTGTGCTGCTCAGTACGGTGCCACCTGTGGCTATGTACGCACTAGAACAGGGGCTAGTATGAGGGATGAACTGAATTTTGTGTATTCGTTACAACTGATTGATTTAAATGTGAAGGTAATAGCCACATGTTTGTGGCTAATGGCAGCAGATAAAAGTGCTTTTGGGGGGCTTCCCTGGTGGTCCAGTGGGTAAGGACGCCGCCACACAGTGCAAGGGGCACTGGTTCAATCCCTGGCCAGGGAAAATCCCAAGTACCGTGGAGCGGCTGGACTGATGTAGTGACATAGGCCACTGCAATGGGAGGCCCATCCAGGCCAAAGAACAAAGATGGATGAAAACAGATAAATGAAAGTCCAATTGAAGTGGCCAAAAAAAAAAAAGTGCTCTGGGGAAAAGAATTTTATTTCTTTATATACCTAATAAATGGGTGTGTTTGTTTAAAGGTTAGAGCACTTAAACCATCAAGGACATTAAGCAAAGAATTCCTACATGTGGTTAGAATTTATTTAGATTAGTGCTTTTTGAACTTGAGTAATATATAAGCCCCTTTGAAAGGATAAAATGTTCTAGAGGACTTTCAATGCTGGCTTTTTATTATTTGTAAAAATGTAAAATATTTTTAGTACAGTGGTACTTAAATATGTACTAACCTAAAAGTAAGTTTAATATTCTTGTGATTATGACTTTTATATAATTATAAAATCAAGACATTTATAAAATTCACTCAAAATGGTAAATATCAGCATAATTCTAACTTTAAGTTCTTTATAAAATTTCAAATTTGAATCTCTTTTTAAGAACTCACTTTAAGTGGTCTAAATAAGCCTCAGAGGCCTTTCCAAGTCTAGCAGTCTTTGATTTTTTGGTTAATTATTTTTGAATTTATATCAGAATTTTATAAAATATTTTTCACTTAGGTAAATAAACAGTAAGTATGAACATTACTTAGTTATCAGAATTCTTAATAAGAAATGAGTTACGAGCAATTCTCTAACCAAACTATATACTACAATACCTTAATAGAATGAAAATTTATTTGATACAGGTTGTTCTTTCTATTACCTATGGTTATAAATGAGAACTATTCACTTTGTAACTAATGATTTTTATTAGTTTTAGGAGCTGTAATTGTAGGATACTGCAGTTTAAACAAACAAATCTTCAGTTGCATCCATGAGCTTTTGCAGGCAATGCATGAAAGATCAATATGCATGTTATTTCTCTGTTCCTTTGCAATAACAATTTTCATAGTAAATAAGTACTTTCCATTCATTTCCAAATATGTTAATATTAGGACAACTTTATTTGTCCAGTAGGAATGTTAAAGTTTTCATACACTGCCCAAAAAGCAAATACAACTCTTCTACTTAGAAGTTTCTTTTTCACCCATATCATCACTAGTGACTGACATCAACTAAGAATCACATACACAGTGGTAGTTTGGTATAAATGATCAAATCTTTGTTATGAATATTCAAGGTTGGTACACATTTTATGGAGAATATCCTATATGTACAAAGAAGCTAAAGGATAAATACGTACTGTTAAGGTAGCAGAATTTTGAAATTTATTTTCTGTGGATAAAATAACATGGCCTGAAGAGTAAGTAATCTGTTTGTCAGGAAAGCTTTTGATAGAAACTGTTGCATCAAATTCTTCAGTGTATCCATACACTTGAATTACAACACTTTCAGATGCTCCAACACGGAATACTTTTGGTGCTGAAATGACATACCTGTTGAAATAGGAAAGAGAAGGATCGGTATATTTATGACATTTTAAAAAATATTTCTGATGTTTTTTCTCACTTGAAAGATTAGATTTAAAATAAGCACATTTTCTCAGCTTAAAAAGATATTTTAAAATCAATATTTATTTGCAATCTACAAACATTTCAGCACGATTCCAAGAAAAAAATAGTTTGGAATTAAGACTTGAGAAGTAGAGCTAGTGATTTTGTTAACTATTAGAAAGGTAGTAATAGCACCTTCCTTGAGCTACTGCAGCAAAGGAAAACTTTTAATGATAAATTGGGTCAATATTTTTTGGCCTGATGAAGAAAAAAAGCAACATAGGTACCAGAGATTGAATTTCAGCTCTGCCATCTGCTGGTTGAGTGACCATGGTAAAGTCACTAACCCTCTCTTAGAGTTAAATAATATACCTTAAATATTACCTTCTTTGTTGTTTAGCCACTAAGTTGTGTCTGACTCTTTGCGGCCCCATAGACTATAGCTTACCAGGCTCCTCTGACCATGGAATTTTCCTGGCAAGAATACTGAAGTGGGTTCCCATTCCCTTCTGAGAATCTTCCCAACCCAGGGGCCAAACCTGCATCTCCTGCATTGGCAGGTTGATTCTTTACCACGGAACCAGCAGGGAAGCCCAATCACCTTCTTTACCAGGGTGCTAAGGATGAAATGAGACTATCTATCTGAAAGCATGCAGCATGCTTAGCACTCAATAAATGGTGATATTTAGTTGAAAGGAAGTAATGGGTGGATAAGGAAAGGGATAGAATGACAGTGAGCTAGGAAGTTCATTTAGAAATGAAAGTAGTAATGAAAGCCCTTGCAAAACAAATGATAACAGTCATATAACAATACTGATAGTAACATTAATTTAGAGGTTGTATTAGGGCTTTACATACAACTCTTTTCATCTTTACAACAGGCCAATAATGTAGACACTGTTAATACTCCTACCTTCAAGGGACAAGAGGTTAATTTGGACCAAGGTCGCATGGCTTATAAGTGAATAAGGCAGGTCTTTATATTCAGGCCTCACTCTCTGTTATGTTATAACTGAGGTCAAAGTTTAAAACTGTATTTGCAACCATGGGCTGTTCCCTCAGTTTTATATTTTATATGATTTATCAAGAATGTACATGTGGGACTTCCATGGTGGTCTGGTGGTTAAGAATCCACCTAGCAATGCAGGGTACACAGGTTTGATTCCTGGTCTGGGAAGATCCCACATGTTTCAGAACAATTAAATCCATGCACCATGACTAGAGAGTCCATGTGCTGCTCCCCCATGATGCAACCAAGACCTGATGAAGTCAAATATATAAGTAAATAAGTATTTAAAAAAAAGAGAATATTCATGAATCAACATAAGCTTTTGAAACAAATCTTAAAATGGGTGAATTTTCATTGTTTTATTAAAAGAAAACTTACAAATACAGGTTTTTAACTGTATATTGCGAAAGTACCTAATTGGAATAGTGAGAGCTACATATTCTATTAACAGAAAAAGAAGTGCGTTTCAACCCAAAAGGCAATTGCATAATTCAAGTAGTGACTAGGGGTAGAGGGCACAGGCCAGCCCAATTGGCAGAATTATTGCAGGTGCCTCACAGTAATACGGGCTTCCCCAGTGGCTCAGTGGTAAAGAATCTGCCTGCCAATACAGGAGATGTAAGAGACGCAGGTTTGATCTCTGGGCTGGGAAGATCTGCTGGAGGAGGCCATGGCAACCCACTTCAGTATTCTTGCCTGGAGAATCCCATGGACAGAGGAGACTGGCGCAGTACCGCCTGTGGGGTCACGGAGTCGTACACGGCTGAAGCAATTCAGCACACATGCACGCGCAACAATATGGGGTTTCAAAAGCCTTGTTAAGCCAGCAAGTCTTTAATAACAAAGAAATTAATTCGGAAGCAAATAAAACTTTAAAGCAACTGAAACCTTACTCAGTTCTAGGCACCATTTTAAGCACTATATATATCCAACTATCTTCACTGAGTTGTGCAACTACTTTAAGAAAAATGACATTGTTATTACTCTGATTTTACAGAGGAGGAAACTGATACTTAACTTGCCTAAGGTCACATAACTATTAAATTACAGAATTAGGAATTTAACCTGAGCAGCCTGTTTCCTGAATTAACACTTTCAATTGTTAGACTAAACTGAATTTATCAAGAGGTTTTCAAGAGAAATTTAGAGTGGAGGAGTTATTTGAATTTTTGTGTCAGGCTTTCCTGGTGGTTCCGTGGTAAAGAATCCGCCTGTCCATGCAGGAGACATGGGTTCAATCCAGGAAGATCCCACATGCCAAAGAGCAACTAAGCCTGTGTGCCACAACTATTGAGCCTGTGCTCTAGAGCTCAGGAGTCCAGGAGCCACAACTGCTGAAGCTTGAGCGCCCTAGAGGTTGTTTTCTGCAATCAGAGAAGCCATCACAATGAGAAAGAAGCCTGTGTACCATAACTAGAGAGCAACCCTCGCTTGCCACAGCTAGAAAACAAAGCCGTGTAGCATCAAAGACCCAGCACAACCAAAAATAAACAAATAAATTTTTTTAAATTGGTGTTATTGAAATTTTTATATTTTTCAGTTTCGTGTTGTTTTGATTTTGATTGTTTATATGGTAGTAGTGGTGAAATAGGAAATAATCCTTGTTTATAAGTCCTTAAAAGATAGCTCTGGAACCACCTGTGCATATAGATTTTGGTCCTTACTGATACAACAGTAGCACAATCTACCATGTAAAGTATTTCATATATTCCTTATTTTCTTTTAATAGTTGTAGAGAATATGGCCACTGAACTTGCAGAGAGGCACAAAAGCTAGGTTGACCTCTATCTGGAATGTTCTTTCCCCAAATATTTGCACAATTTGCTCTGTTAATTCCTTCAAGCTCTCTTTGAATGTCACCTCCTTGGAGAACCTTCTCTGTTTACACTATTACATATTGCCCCCTCATTACTTTATCCTTTCAATCTTCTTTATTTCTTTACGGTACTAATAGCCACCTGACCCCATTCATTCATTCATTCATTCATTCTTTCATTGAGTCATCATTTTCTTCTCCCATTGGAATGCAAGCTCTATATCATCTACTATTGGGTTGGCCAAAAAGTTCATTTGACCTTTTCCCAAGAAGCAAAATGAGATTTTTGGCCAAACCAATAATACATCCTCAGTGCCTATCAACATGGCAAGTACTCAAAAATTTTCGGTTGAGTAAATCAATTAAATGTATTGTTCTCATTATGTAAATGGTATAGACTTTTTCTTTTTCTTTTTCTTTTCTTTATTTTAAAGATTTTACAGAGTTTTGTTGTTCACCAACATGTATGTTCCCAGATCATTCATATGCATAACCCTGCACCACCCCCACCCCCACAAGAAACAGAGAATGTGCTTATTAAGGGTCAGTACAATGTAGCAGACAAAACTTTAGTATCATATGACTGAGGGTCTAGTCCTAGTTCCACCATTTTTCTGAAGTCATTTAATACAATTTCTCTGAACTTTAGCTGGCTGTCTTTTAGGAAGGAATAAACTGAAACTATATAGGAAATGGGGTGGTCATGTGCAAAAATCAGGTTAGGGGTGGGGGAGTGCTATGAATTTATGATATCTCAGGTATTCGTTTATATTTATAATGTATTTTCCATATTTACATGTATACATTTATGACAAAATGGAAAAAAAATTGAAGCAGTGAAGAGGAGTCCTTAATACAGATTCTACTTCTGTTTCTCTTAATGGTGTGAACCTTTGGTAAATTGCTTCCTCTGTCTGGATTTATCCTTGTATGTGAGATAAGTAGGTTTGATTAGATACTCCCCAGTTACTTTTCAGTACTAAAATGTTGTTTCTAGATATAAGAACAATTTTTTAAGACATCGGTTAAAATACAAATTATTTCAATAATAACGCTAAAATTTGTGAAACATGAGCTCATAAATTTAGAGGTAATTACATCAATAGATTTTCAAGCCATGGTATTAGAATTGACCCCAGAGTAACTCTTGCTTTACTATGTACAATACAGAGAAAACACAAGGAAATTCTGCACCAAATAGAAATAAACAACCAAGGAAGTTTACTATCTTTGATTTAGTTTGTGCTTTTTTAAAGAGGAATTTGAATAATCCACTCATGTAAAATTTTATAAATAACAATGTCCTAATGGACATATACACACTGCTATGTTTAAAATGGATAACCAACAAATGCCTATATGGAATTCTGTTCAATATTATGTGGCAGTCAGGGTGGGAGGGGAGTTTGGGGGAGAATGGATACATGTAAATATGTGACTGAGTGCCTTCAATGTTCACTTGAAACTATCACAACACTGTTAATCAGCTATACCCCAATACAAAATTAAAAGTTTAAACACACACACACACTCCTCTAAAACTTGCTTGTTGTTAGCCACATATCAAATCAAAATGTTACATGATTTTATAATTCAAAGATGAGATTATTAGTGTTCCCAGAAGTAAGGAGTGATTTATCAACTAACACAGTTTGTTGAATTTACTTTTTCACTCATTGCATTGATAAGATACATAGAAAAATGAAGATAAATCCTTTACTCACGTTTGTTCCTGGCCCCAGCTTTTCCCCAGGAGGATTAAAAAGCAAAATATGCCCCACAGGCCCATGCTGGAGATTGTAGTAAACCATGAATAGGACTCTTCTGAAGTTACTCTCCTTTTAAAGAAACCGAGATTAAAGAATTTGGGTAAGTTGGTTTACTAGTTAATTATTAATGTCAAGAAGTGGGACTTCTAAGTAGGAAAAGGACAATTGGAATGGCACTCTTTATTGCCCAAGTATAAAAGAGGGGTTTTTTTACAGGGAGGTATTTTATAGAAACTTACACCTGGAGAAATTATTTTGATGAATACAAATAAAAGGATTCTAACATAAGTTTGGCACTTCAATGAATGGCACAGCTAGAAATCCGTAAGCCCCACTGTCTCTGGCCTTTTCGTCTCTTGACCAGGCAGATGCTCTGATGTCTTTATCATCCATGAGGACGCCACCGGAGGTGCTCTGACACTGGTGGAGATCAGATTCAGTTTCACCTAATGGATTTTAGAGTATTAGAATTGACCCCAGAGTAACTCTTGCTTTACTATGTACAATACAGAGAAAACACAAGGAAATTCTGCACCAAATAGAAATAAACAACCAAGGAAGTTTACTATCTTTGATTTAGTTTGTGCTTTTTTAAAGAGGAATTTGAATAATCCACTCATGTAAAATTTTATAAATAACAATGTCCTAATGGACATATACACACTGCTATGTTTAAAATGGATAACCAACAAATGCCTATATGGAATTCTGTTCAATATTATGTGGCAGTCAGGGTGGGAGGGGAGTTTGGGGGAGAATGGATACATGTAAATATGTGACTGAGTGCCTTCAATGTTCACTTGAAACTATCACAACACTGTTAATCAGCTATACCCCAATACAAAATTAAAAGTTTAAACACACACACACACTCCTCTAAAACTTGCTTGTTGTTAGCCACATATCAAATCAAAATGTTACATGATTTTATAATTCAAAGATGAGATTATTAGTGTTCCCAGAAGTAAGGAGTGATTTATCAACTAACACAGTTTGTTGAATTTATTTTTTCACTCATTGCATTGATAAGATACATAGAAAAATGAAGATAAATCCTTTACTCACGTTTGTTCCTGGCCCCAGCTTTTCCCCAGGAGGATTAAAAAGCAAAATATGCCCCACAGGCCCATGCTGGAGATTGTAGTAAACCATGAATAGGACTCTTCTGAAGTTACTCTCCTTTTAAAGAAACCGAGATTAAAGAATTTGGGTAAGTTGGTTTACTAGTTAATTATTAATGTCAAGAAGTGGGACTTCTAAGTAGGAAAAGGACAATTGGAATGGCACTCTTTATTGCCCAAGTATAAAAGAGGGGTTTTTTTACAGGGAGGTATTTTATAGAAACTTACACCTGGAGAAATTATTTTGATGAATACAAATAAAAGGATTCTAACATAAGTTTGGCACTTCAATGAATGGCACAGCTAGAAATCCGTAAGCCCCACTGTCTCTGGCCTTTTCGTCTCTTGACCAGGCAGATGCTCTGATGTCTTTATCATCCATGAGGACGCCACCGGAGGTGCTCTGACACTGGTGGAGACTCATCAGGATTCAGTTTCACCTTAATGGGATTTTAAAATGGGCCTGGTTTAGAAGGGCTTGCGGGGTTTCTTTCCAGAGAGGACCTGAACTGTACGGTCATTGGTACTGGAAATGGCAGAAGAAGAAGACAGATCTGCAAAGCAGGTCTATGGAATAAGTCCTTGATCTGGTCCAGTCAAGAGAAGAATGTTAGATGGAGAAAAGATTGTCACTGGCAACGAAAACATCATGCTGAGGATGCTGTATCGTTCTCTACACAAATAAGTGACCAAATATTTTAGGTTTTAGTAGGGAATAGATATCCTGCAATATCTACTAATTCAGACACCACAAATTCAAATTTTGTCTTCATTCAGACACAGAATATCTTTCTTTTCTAAAAAATTAGCTTATCCTATACCTTTCAGTGAGGTTTTTAAATTATTTTAATATGAGTTTAAGAAAAACAAAGCTTCCTATGACAAAAAGAGTCTTGTAATTAATTTAGAATAAAATAAAAATATTTATCTTTAAGGTATTTATGATGCTTATAATGTAAGGTTTTTATAATGCTTGAAAGTGAAAGTGTTACTCACTCAGTCACATCCAACTTTTCGTGACCCCATGGACTGTTGTCCATCTGGCTCGTCTGTCTGGAATTTTCCAGGCAAGAATACTGGAGTGGGTTGCCATTCCCTTCCCCAGAGGCTACTCCTGATCAAGGGATAGAACCCAGATCTCTTGCATTGCAAGAAGATTCTTTACTCTCTGAGCCACTAAGGAAGCCTTACTGATGGGCTACTAGAAAGTTTTTAGTTACTACCTTCCTTTTATTAGCACTTGTTTCTGGCTTAGTATGTAATGAGTACTCTATTTTAAAGTAGAAAAACAGATTTCTCTAAACAGTTTTCTATAATTCACATGCTTTATGGTCACTTTAGCAACCCATTTTTGAATTAATAAGATTCTGTTTTCACTTTTGTACTGAATTCATTGAGGGAAAAAAAAGGCACAGAAAGGAAAATTTGATACACAGATTTCACTAATGGTGTCCCTTACATAGATGATTGAAATGGCAAAAATGTGCCACTATTGTCTGACCTACTCATTTCAGAAGGAAATTTGTAAAATAATTAAACTGGGTTGCGAAAGATGGGCCAAGTTAAAACAAACAAAGTACTTTTGCCATCATTTTCGGGAAAAGATCTTTAGGAAAAAGTGAGAACACTCAAGTTATCGTAGATAACATTTGAGGTGAAGGAAATTTATTTGCTTGTATTATGGAGTCAATATTGATAAGTGTGTCACTAGCAATCAGCATGTTTTGCTGGCAGAAAACACTTTAGAGATGATGGATCTCGAAGGTTCTCAACACAACTGAAGTTCAACAGCTTACAGATTCTCAATTGTGTTTAACTAAAATGTTTTAATCTGCCTTCCAAACTTGGCTCAAAGATGAATTCTTCTTTACATTTTCGAATCTTGATCGTTGGAAGAGTCTTTGTTTTTTGTTTTCTTTGAAATTTATTTATTTATTTCGGCTATTCTGAGTTTTCACTGCTGCCAGAGGCTCTTTTCTACTTGTAGGGAGTGCAGGCTACTCTCTAGTTGAGGTGAGCAGGCTTCTTGTTGCGGTGACTTTTTTTGTGGAACTCGGGCTCCAGGGATCACGGGCTTCAATAGTTGCGGCAAATGGGCTCAATAGTTGCTGCTCCAAGGCTCTAGAGCATGGGCTCAAATAGTTGTGGCTCATGGGCTTAATTGCTCTGCAGCATGTGGGATCTTCCCGGATCAGGGATCAAACTCATGTCTCCTGCATTGCCAGGCGAACTCTTTACCAATGAGCTACCAGAAAAGCCCAAGTCTTTGGTTTTTATGCAGACGTGTGGACAGTGCTTAGCTGTGTCCAACCTTTGGTGACCCCATAGATGATAGCCTGCCAGGCTTCTCTGTCCATGGAATATTCCAGGCAAGAATATTGGAGCAGGTTGCCATTTCCTTCTCCAGAGGATCTTCCCAACCCATAGATGGAACCCATGTCTCTTGTGTCTCCTGCCTTGGAAGGTGGATTCTTTACCACTGTACCATCTGGGGATTCCTTTTATATATAGATATTCCATCTCTAAAGAGGAGAATCCAGGCCTGGCAGCAACTTTAGCGGTCACTTGACCTTCCTGCTAATGCTACCTCAACTTGACCCCTAGGATCGAGCCTGTATGATCTCACTTAGCTCACAAGGCCCCTCTGGATCTGGGTCCTCCTTTATTCTCCAGCCTTAGTCCTCCTCTTCTTCACTGCAGCCAAGTAGTTGAATTATTTATTATTCTCTGAAGCCGCCATGGCATGAAAATGATCCTAGCAGGGTAGTAAACAGCCAAGTACTACTACTATTATGATTAACTTATTTATACCTTCAATTCGGTGTGTCTTTGGAAATGTGGGTTATATGTAGGTCACTACTCCTGGCAGACTCTACTTAAGTGCTTGCCCATAACAACGGTGAGAAACGATATCTTGGGGTATATCCTACAGCTAGCTGTGGAACCTTATGAGGAAGTGCCTCTCACTGGTTACCTGTCTTCCTGAATATTTAAACGAATTTGAGAAGACATTTGGCTACAAAAAGTTTATTGAAACAAAGTCTTACCATGGAAGTCCAATGTGTAAACTAGTTAGAATGGAAGTGCTCCAGGGGGATAGAGTGGGTGGCCCTGCTCTCTGCCCAGGTGGGCCCCAAGGTGGCTTTGAAGAGGCTCCATGGTCCCCTGGGGTCCCCTGGACACTTGGTGTAAAAATACTCTTCCAGGTGTTCAGTTTCACTTGGTCCATTCCTTATTTCTCTCTTCTATTCATAACATCCCTAAGTCCCTCTTGAAATTAGTTTCCAGTTGATTAGGCCAAAGGAGAAAGCAGCCTCTTTCTCACTGGGTCCCAGATCCGCTGCTTAGCTGTGTGTTGAAACTTCTCTCTCAAGTGACTTGGGCTATCAACATCACATTCTCTAAAAGCCCCCGTTTTCTTCACAATCTTATACCTGTGTCCCACATCCAAAACCCTTATATCCCAACATCGAAACAGGAATTCACCCCAGATTGCAGAAAACCTGGTTAGTGGGAAACAGGAAAACAGATGCTATAGGCTTATACGCCAGAAAACTTCCACACATTTGCCTAAGACACTGGGCTAGGAATGCACTTTGTAGAACTATTTGTAATAGCAAAACTTTGGCAGCAACCTAAAGCAACATAAAAATGTTCAATACATTGCTGTATATTCATACCAGAGAATGCAATGTTGGCTGGTAAAACCAACTTGTGGGATGACACAAAGAAAATGCAAAAAAAAGTGGCTGCCCATGTCCTCCCCTCTGGATCTGGGCCCCACTGCACCCCCAAGTAGTTGAATTATTTATTATTCTCTGAAGCCGCCATGGCATGAAAATGATCCTAGCAGGGTAGTAAACAGCCAAGTACTACTACTATTATGATTAACTTATTTATACCTTCAATTCGGTGTGTCTTTGGAAATGTGGGTTATATGTAGGTCACTACTCCTGGCAGACTCTACTTAAGTGCTTGCCCATAACAACGGTGAGAAATGATATCTTGGGGTATATCCTACAGCTAGCTGTGGAACCTTATGAGGAAGTGCCTCTCACTGGTTACTTGTCTTCCTGAATATTTAAACGAATTTGAGAAGACATTTGGCTACAAAAAGTTTATTGAAACAAAGTCTTACCATGGAAGTCCAATGTGTAAACTAGTTAGAATGGAAGTGCTCCAGGGGGATAGAGTGGGTGGCCCTGCTCTCTGCCCAGGTGGGCCCCAAGGTGGCTTTGAAGAGGCTCCATGGTCCCCTGGGGTCCCCTGGACACTTGGTGTAAAAATACTCTTCCAGGTGTTCAGTTTCACTTGGTCCATTCCTTATTTCTCTCTTCTATTCATAACATCCCTAAGTCCCTCTTGAAATTAGTTTCCAGTTGATTAGGCCAAAGGAGAAAGCAGCCTCTTTCTCACTGGGTCCCAGATCCGCTGCTTAGCTGTGTGTTGAAACTTCTCTCTCAAGTGACTTGGGCTATCAACATCACATTCTCTAAAAGCCCCCGTTTTCTTCACAATCTTATACCTGTGTCCCACATCCAAAACCCTTATATCCCAACATCGAAACAGGAATTCACCCCAGATTGCAGAAACCTGGTTAGTGGGAAACAGGAAAACAGATGCTATAGGCTTATACGCCAGAAAACTTCCACACATTTGCCTAAGACACTGGGCTAGGAATGCACTTTGTAGAACTATTTGTAATAGCAAAACTTTGGCAGCAACCTAAAGCAACATAAAAATGTTCAATACATTGCTGTATATTCATACCAGAGAATGCAATGTTGGCTGGTAAAACCAACTTGTGGGATGACACAAAGAACATACTATGTATATTTATACAAGTGTTAAAATACACACAGGCTTCCCAGGTGGCTCAGTGGTAAAGAAATCACCTGCCAATGCAGGAAACACAGAGAGATGGGTTCTACCCCTGAGTCAGGAAATGGCAGCCCACTCCACTGTTCTTGCCTGGAAAATCTCATGGACAGAGGAGTTTGGTGGACCACAGTCCATGGGGCCGCAAAGAGTTGGACACAACTGAGCAAGCACGCCCAGGATGATATAAGCAAATAATTGTGAAAGGTAAATCAGAACAGTAGCTATGTCTGTGAAGGGAAGGGGAAATTTGGGACGGGAAAGAGGTACATGCTTTCACTGTACCTATTACCTTTAGTTTTGAAGGACCACCTGAAGCCAGTATGGCAATATCTTACAAATAATTCAGTAAAGTTTGGTGGCAGTTATATGAGTGTATATGTCAGTTGCTGTATTTTTCTAAAAGTTTTAAATACTTTTTGAGAAAGAAGCGTGGCCTGCAGTGAGACAGGCTCGAATTCAAACCCTGGCTCTGTCTAATTAGCAATGTGGTTTTGGACAACTTAGAAGTAAAAACTTCAGCCTCAGTTTTGTCATCTATAAAATCAAAACAGTAATACCCCCAAGCGCAGATGAGAGAATGAAATGACATATGTATAAAGCTCTTGGCACACAGCATGAACCTGAAAATGGTTGCTATTATTTACTACTAGTTTAAGACACAACCACAATCTTCCACTTAAAAAAACAAAAACAAAACGTGTGCATAGATCACACCAATCTGTATTTAACACAGTTCTTCCCTCCTGGCAGCAGCCATTCAGAACACAACAGTTTTGTGACTCTCAGGATGAAAGAATCTCTTTATCATTGCGCCCAGCAGAATTTCGTCGCCTTTTCCTTTCTGGTTTGTTTGTCTGCTGTCAATTAAAGGTCTGGGATTAGATGACTGAGTTCATAAGAGTCTGACTAATTGCTACCTGCCAAGAGTTTGGCGTCCTAACTTCGTGAGTGAAAGAGCACAAAAAGGTTCCCGTGGAACAGAATCCTTTTTCAGAAGGCACCAG